>JASUUH010000216.1:0-644398 GCA_030449925.1 Citropsis articulata | reverse complement strand
ACACGAGATCCTCGAAGATCAGACTATCACGACTCAGAGTTCCCCCGCGGGAACAGCCTTCCCAACTTCATGGGACTAAAGGCTATAGCCCACTGCCCCTGGGCTGATTATTCGACGCGCTACGCTACTTGGCATTTCTTTTTGCTATTTTAGGGCAGGCTGACCGTAGCCTCCCACTGGGTACACGAGGGACCTCGGTGCCTGTACCCATTTCTCGACTACCAGAGCCCCTTAAACTCCCTCCCAACCCCTCGGACCAAAGGCTACAGCCCACCGCCCGGTGACTATTTCCACGCGCCCGCCTGGGCATTTCTTGTCATTTTAGGCAGTGTGCCTCTGACTGCAGCCTCCCAATGGCACACGAGGGCCCTCAAAAGACTGCACCCATTTCCCGACACCCAGAGCCCCCGAACGCCCTCCCAATACACCATGACTAAGGGCTAGCCCACCGCCTGTGGACTATTTCACGCGTTGCGCCGCTGGCCATTTCTTGCTATTTTAGGACAGGCTTCGACTGTAGCCTCTCCCACCTGGGCACACGAGGACCTCGAAAAGACTGTGACCCATTTCTGACGACTGTGAGCCCCGAAACCCTCCCCAACCTCATGGACTAGGCTATAGCCCACCGCCTTGGCGCTTATTTGACGCACAGCCACAATCCATTTCTTGCCATTTTAGGCTGGCTTCTGACTCAGTAGCCTCCCACCGGGTACACGAGACCTCTCTAAAAGACTGCACTCCATTTCTCACGACCAGTGAGACCCCTAAACCCCTCCCCCAACCCACAAGGACTAGCAGTTATAGCCCACCGCCCTTGATTATTTCACGCTGCCACGCCCACTGGGCATTTCTTGTTATTTTAGTGGCAGGCTTCAATCGAGGCTCTCCCACTGGGCACACGAGGACCTCAAAAGATCAGACTCCCCATTTCCGACGCCCAGAGCCCCGAACGCCCCTCCCCAACCCCATGGACCAAAGCACATAGCCCACCGCCTCTTGCATGATTATTTCAAGCGCTGCTACTGGGATTTCTTGCCATTTTAGGGCAGGTGCCTCCCACCATAGCCTCCCACTGGCACTTGAGAACACTCAAAAGACTGTACTCCATTTCCGACGCACTAACCCCGAACCCCTCCCAACCCCCGCTAAACAAAGGCTATAGACCACCGCCTCGCGACTATTTCACACGAGGACCTCGAAAAGATTGTACCCATTTCCTGACGCACTGTGAGCCCCGAAACCCCTCCCAACCCCCGCTGACCAAAGGCTATAGCCCACCGGCCTCTGACTATTTGACGCTACTACACAATGGCCATTTTCCATTTTAGGGCAGGCCTGACCGAGCCTCCCACTGGGCACACGAGGACCCTCGAAAAGACTGTACCCATTTCTGACGACCAGAGCCTCAAACCCTCCCCAACCCTCATGGACCAAAGGCTATAGCCCACCGGCCTCGGTGACTATTTCACGCGCTGCGCCGCTGGGCATTTCTTGTCATTTTAGGGCTGGCCTCTGACCGTAGCCTCCCAATGGGCACGCGAGGATCCTCGAAAAGACTACACCCATTTCCGACACCCAGAGCCCCCGAACGCCCCCCCCCCAACCCCTGCGGACCAAGGGCTATAGCCCACCGGCCTTGGTGACTAATTCACGCGCTGCGCCGATTGGCATTTCTTGTCATTTTAGGGCAGGCCTGTGACCGTAGCCTCCCTCAGGCACACGAGGACCCTCGAAAAGACTGTACCCATTTCTGACGCACTGTGAGCCCCCAAACCCTCCCAACCCTCAAGGGACTAAGCACATAGCCCACCGCCTGTGATTATTTCCACGCGTCATACTGGCATTTCTGTCATTATAGGGCAGGCCTGATCAGAGCCTCCCACGGGCACACGAGACCTCGAAAAGACTATACCCATTTCTGACGCCCACCCCAACCCCTCATGGGACCAAAGGCTATAGCCCACCGCCCTGGCTGACTATTTCACGCTACTGTCTGGGTATTTCTTGCCATTTTGGGCAGGCCTGACTGTAGCCTCCCACCTGGGCACGCGAGGACCTCTAAAAGACTCAGTACCCATTTCATGCCCAGCTCAAACCCCTCCCAACCCCTGACCAGTATTATAGCCCACTGCCTCAAGTGACTATTTCCAGTGACTGCTCATTGGGCATTTCTTGCCATTTTAGGGCAGCCCCTGACCGTAGACTCCCACTGGGCAAACGAGGACCTCAAAGATCAGACCCATTTCCGACGCCTGAGCCCCGAACGCCTCTCCCCAACCCTGCTGGACCAAAGGCTATAGCCCACTGCCCCATGACTATTTTCCAAGCCCATACCATTGGCATTTCTTGCCATTTTAGTATGGCCTCTGACCATAGCCTCCCACTGGCACTTGAGAACACTCAAAAGACCGTACTCCATTTCCGACCGAACCTCGAACCCCTCCCCAACCCCCGCTAAACAAGTATAGACCACCGGCCTACGACTATTTCACGCGATGCGCCTGGCTGGCATTTCTTGCCATTTTAGGCAGGCTCGACCAGGCCTCCCATCTGGGCACACGAGGACCCTCAAAAGACTCAGACTCCATTTCCGACGCCCAGAGCCCCAGAACTTCCCTCCCAACCCCACGGACCAAAGGCTATAGCCCACCTGGCCCCATGACCATTTCCTCGCGCCTGGCATTTCTTTTGCCATTTTACGGCAGACTTTGAACGTAGCCTCCCACCTGGGCACACGAGGACCCTCGAAAAGACTGTGACTCCATTTCCGACCACTGTCAGAGCCCCTAAACCCCTCCCCAACCCGCTGGGACCAAAGGCTATAGCCCACCGCCTCGGTGACTATTTCACCCATGCGCGCTACTGGGCATTTTGCCATTTTGGGCAGGCCTCGACCATAGCCTCCCACCTGGCACTTCTGAGAACACTCAAAAGACTGTGACCCATTTTCCTCGACACTGTAACTCGAACCCCTCCCCAACCCCCGCTAAACAAAGTTATAGACCACCCACTTTGCTGACTATTTCACGCGATGCGCCACTACATTTCTTTTGTTATTTTAGGGCAGGCTTCCGATCAGTAGCCTCCCACTGGGTACACGAGGACCTCGAAAGACTGCACTCATTTCCGACGCCCAGAGCCCCTGTAACTTCCTCCCAACCCTCATGGGACTAAAGCTATAGCCCACCGCCTCGTGACCATTTCTCGCGGCCAGCTGCTTTCATTTTTAGGGCAGGCTTCAACCAGAGCTCTCCTGACTGGGCACACGAGGACCCCTCAAAACACTGCATCTATTTCCGACGCCTCCCCAACCCCTCAAGGACTAGCACATAGCCCACCGCCTCGTGACTATTTCACTGCGCCCGCGCATGTATTTCTTGCCATTTTAGGCAGGACTCTATGAACGTAGCCTCACACGAGGACCCTCAAAAGACTTTTACCCATTTCCAAGACCAGAGCCCCTAAACCCTCCCCAACCTGGGCTGGACTAGCTTATAGCCCACCGGCCTCGGATTATTTCACGCTACGGGCCACTGGCATTTCTTGCCATTTTAGGCAAGCTCGACCAGAGCCTCCAACTCGGGTACACGAGGGACCTCAAAAGACTGCACCCATTTCCGACTACTGTGAGCCCCCAAACACCTTCCCCAACCCCCGAGACCAAAGGCTATAGCCTCGGCGATTATTTTCATGCACTGCGCCATTGGCATTCTTGCTATTTTAGGCAGGCTTCGATCAGAGTTTCCAATCGGGCACACGAGACCCTCAAAAGACTGCCCATCCGATTTCACCCAGATCTCCTCAAACACCTTTCCCAACCCCTCATGACTAAAGGCTATAGCCCACCGCCTCATGCGATTATTTCACGCGCACAAGTACTGGCATGTCTTGCTATTTTAAGCTTGTGACTGTGGGCTCCCATCGGTACACGAGGACCCTTTAAAAGATCTGCAGACCCATTTCCGACGCACGAGCCCCTCAAACCCCTCCCCAACCCTCGTGACTAAAGGCTATAGCCCACTGCCTCATGACACTCTCGCTGGCATTGGTATTTTTGCCATTTTAGGGCAGACCTCTGAACGTAGCCTCCCACTGGGCACACGAGGACCCTCGAAAAGACTGTACCCATTTCCGACGACCAGAGCCCCCAAACCCTCCCCAACTCACATGACTAAAGGCTATAGCCCACCGCCTTATGGATATTTCACGCACAAGGCTACTGGCATTTCTTGCCATTTTAGGCAGGCCTCTGACCATAGCCTCCCATCACTTGAGAACACTCAAAAGACTCACCCATTTCCGACGACCAGAACCCCTCAACCCTCTCCCAACCCCCGCTAAACAAAGGTTATAGACAACCGCCTTGGGCGACTATTTCACGCGATGCGCACTGGCTACATTTCTTGTCATTTTAGGCAGGCTTGACCGTAGCCTCCCACGGGGCACACGAGCAGACTTCAAAAGACTCTACCCATTTCCGACGCCCAGAGCTCCTGTAACTTCCTCTCCCAACCTCATGGACCAAAGGCTATAGCCCACCTGCCTCATGACCATTTCTCACTGTCACTGGCATTTCTTGCCATTTTAGGGCAGACCTATGAACGTAGCCTCCCACTGGGCACACGAGGACCCTCGAAAAGATCAGACTCCATTTCCGACCACTGTGAGCCCCTAAACCCCTCCCCAACCCGCGGACCAACGCTTATAGCCCACCGCCTTGGACTATTTCACGCTGCGCCACTGGCATTTTCTTGCCATTTTAGGGCAGGCTTGACCGTAGCCTCCCATCGGGCACACGAGGACCTCAAAAGACTGTACCCATTTCCGACGCCTCCCCAACCCCTCAGGACCAGCACAGGCTATAGCCCACCGGCCTGGAGATTATTTCACCGCCGGTATTTCTTGCCATTTTAGGCAGACCTATGAACGTAGCCTCACACGAGGACCCTCGAAAGACTGTACCCATTTCCAAGACCAGAGCCCCTAAACCCCTCCCAACCCGCTTTGACCAGCACATAGCCCACCGCCTGGTGACTATTTCACGCGCGCCGCAGGCATTTCTTGCCATTTTAGGGCAGGCTTGATCAGTAGCCTCCAACTCGGGTACACGAGGACCTCAAAAGACTGCACTCCATTTCCGACTACCGTAACTCAAACACTCCCAACCGCCGAGGACCAAAGGTCAGAGCCCACCGCCCTTGATTATTTCACGCTGCGCACTGGGCATGTCTTGCCATTTTAGGCAGTGCCTCGACCAGAGCCTCCCACTGGGCACACGAGACCTCAAAAGACTCAGTACTCATTTCCGACGCCTGTAACCCCGAACGCCTCCCAACCCATGCGACTAAAGGCTATTGCCCACCGCCTCATGACATTTCACGCCACTGGCTGGGTATGTCTTGCCATTGTAGGCAGTGCTTGACCAGTAGTTTCCAACTGGGCACACGAGACCCTCAAAAGACTGTACCCATTTCCGACGACTGCATCCTAAACACCTTCCCCAACCCTCAAGGACTAAAGGCTATAGCCCACCGCCCCATGATTATTTCACGCGCATGCTGGGCATGTCTTGCCATTTTTAGTGGCAGGCTAGGACTGTGGCCTCCCGACTGGGCAAGCACACGAGACCCCGAAAAAGACTGTACCCATTTCCGACGCACTGTGAGGCTCAAACCCTCCCAACCCCGTGGACCAAAGGTTATAGCCCACCGCCCTCTGATTATTTCACACAGATTACCATGCGCTGGCGTCATTTTGCCATTATTTCAGGGCAGTGCTTCTGAATCCGTAGGCCTCCAATCAGTACACGAGGGACACTCGAAAAGATCAGACCCATTACACCTGTAGCCCCGTAACTTCCATCCCCAACCTCATGGACCAAAGGTTATAACCCACCAGCCTTGATAATTTCACGCCGATGCGCCCGCTGGTATTTCTTCCCATTTTAGGGCAGGCTTCTGACCGTAGCTCGCCATCGGGCACACGAGGACCTCAAAAGACTGTACCCATTTTCACACCCAGAGCCCTGTAACTCCTCCCAACCCTCATGGACTAAAGGCTATAGCCCACCGCCCTATGGATTATTTCACGCGCTGCTGGGCATGTTCACATTTTAGGGCGTGCTTCGACCGTAGCCTCCCACTGGGAACACGAGGACCCTCGAAAAGACTGCAGACCCATTTCCGACGCATCGTAACCTCAAACACCTTCCCAACCCCGCTGAACAAAGGCTATAGCCCACTGCCATGACTATTTGACGCGCTACCGCTTGGCATTTCTTACATTTTAGGCAGGCTTGACCGTAGCCTCCCACTGGGTACACACGAGAACCTCGAAAAGACTGTACTCCATTTCCGACCCACCGTGAGCCCCCAAACCCCTCCCAACCTCTGGAGCAAAGTTTATAGCCCACCGGCCTGTGACTATTTCCTGACTGCGCTGGTATTTCTTGCTATTTTAGGCAGGCCTCTGACTCAGAGCCTCCCAATCGGGCACATGAGGACCCCAAAAGATCAGACCCATTTCGGACGACCAGAGCCCCCGAACGTCCCTCCCCAACCCCCCCGCACCAAAGGCTATAGAACCACCGCCTGCTGACTGTTTCACGCAAGGCCACTGGTATTTCTTGCCATTTTAGGGCAGGCTTCTGACCTTAGCCTCCCACTGGTCACACGAGGACCCTCGAAAAGACTGTACCCATTTTCGACGCCCAGAGCCCCCGAAAGCCCCACCCCAACCTCAAGGACTAAAGTTATTACAGCCCACTGCCCTTGATTATTTCACGCGCTGCGCCGCTGGGCATTTCTTGCCATTTTAGGGCAGGCCTCTGACCGTAGCCTCCCACGGGGCACACGAGGACCCTCGAAAAGACTGTTTCCATTTCCGACGTGCCTCCCCAACCCCCGTGGACCAAAGGCTATAGCCCACCGGCCTCGGCGACTATTTCACGCCATGCCATGCTATTTCTTATTTTAGGTGCCTCGATCAGAGCCTCCCAATGGGCACACGAGGACCCTCGAAAAGACTGTACCCACTTCCGACACCCAGAGCCCCCGAACGCCCCACCCAAACACCCGCGCACCAAAGGCTATAGCCCACCGGCCGCGGCGACAATTTCACGCTACCACTGGACGTTTCTTGCCATTTTAGGGCAGGCTTATGACCGTAGCCTCCCACTAGGCACGCGAGGACCCTCTTAAAGACTGTACCCATTTCTGACGACCAGAGCCCCCGAAACCCCCTCCCCAACCCCCGCGAACCAAAGGCTATAGCCCACCGGCCTCGCCGGCAATTTCACGCGCTGCGCCGCTGGGCATTTCTTGCCATTTTAGGGCAGTGCCTGATCAGAGCCTCCCACGGGCACACGAGGACCTCAAAAAGACTGCTTTCCATTTCCGACGTGCCTCCCAACCCCTGTGGACCAAAGGCTATAGCCCACTGCCTTGGCGATTATTTCACGCTGGCCATGGGCTACATTTTTTGCCATTTTAGGGCAGTGCCTCGATCAGAGCCTCCCAATGGGCACACGACGACCCCTCGAAAAGACTGCACCCATTTCCACACCTGAGCCCCGAACGCCTCCCAACCCCTCTGGGACCAAAGGCTATAGCCCACCGGCCTCGAGACTATTTCACGCTGCGCCATGGCATGTTCTAGCCATTTTAGGGCAAAGCTTCAGACCAGAGCCTTCCCACTGGGCACACAAGGACCTCGAAAAGACTGTACCCATTTCCGACGCACTGTGAGCCCTCAAACACCTTCCCAACCCCCTGCAGACCAAAGGCTATAGCGCACCGCCATGACTATTCACGACGCTGCGCCGCTTGCATTTCTTGCCATTTTAGGGCAGGCTTTGACCAGAGGCTCTCCCATCGGGCACACGAGGACCCTCGAAAAGACTGTACCCATTTTTGACGCCCGTGAGCCCTGCAGAACTTCCTCCCCAACCCCTCATGGGACTAAAGGCTATAGCCCACCGCCTCACATCTGCTTTCACGCAGGCCACTGGTATTTCTTGCCATTTAAGGGCGGGCCTCTGACCGAAGCCTCCCAATGGGCACACGAAGACCTCGAAAAGACTGTACCCATTTTGATGACCAGAGCCCCCGAAACCCCCTCCCCAACTTCCCAACCCCGGGACTAAAGGCTTTTAGCCCACTGCCCTTGTATTTCACACTGCCACTGGGCATTTTTTCCCATTTTAGGGCATGCCTCTGACCGTAGCCTCCCACTGGGCACACGAGGACCCTCGAAAAGGCTGTACACATTTCCGACGACCACTGTGAGCTCAAACCCGCCTCCCAACCTCATGGACCAAAGCCTATAGCCCACCGCCTTGACGATTTCCCACGCTGCGCTGGCATTTCTTGCCATTTTAGGCAGGCCTCGACCGTAGCCTCCCACTCGGGCACACGAGGACCCTCAAAACGACTGTACCCATTTTTGATGCCCAGAGCCCCTGAAACCCCCTCCCCAACCCCTCATGACTAATGGCTATAGCCCACCGCCTCGCGACTGCTTTCACGTGCTGCGCCGCTGGGCATTTCTTGTCATTTTAGGGCAGGCCTCTGACCGTAGCCTCCCACTGGACACACGAGGACCCTCGAAAAGACTGTACCCATTTTTCACGCCCAGAGCCCCAAAACTTCCCTCCCCAACCCCCGCGGACCAAAGGCTATAGCCCACCGCCTCACATGCTTTCACGCACAAGGCCATTGGCATTTCTTGTCATTTTATGTGCCTCCGACTGTAGCCTCCCACTGGGCACACGAGGACCCTCGAAAAGACTGTACCCATTTTTGATGACCAGAGCCCCCAAAACACCCTCCCCAACCCTCAAGGGACTAAAGGCTTTAGCCCACCATTTCGGTATTTCACGCACAAGGCCATTGGCATTTTTTCCCATTTTAGGGCATGCCTCTGACCGTAGCCTCCCACTGGGCACACGAGGACCCTCGAAAAGGCTGTACACATTTCCGACGACCAGAGCCCCCGAAACCCGCTCCCCAACCCCCGCGGACCAAAGCCTATAGCCCATGTGCCCTTGACGATTTCCACGCACACTGGCTGGCATTTCTTGCCATTTTAGGCATGTGCCTCGACCGTAGCCTCCCACTAGGCACACGAGGACCCTCAAAAGACTGTACCCATTTCCGACGACCTGAGCCCCTAAACCCCTCCCCAACCCTCATGGACCAAAGGTTATTATAGCCCACCGCCCTTGACTATTTCACGCGCTGCGCCGCTGGGCATTTCTTACCATTTTAGGGCAGGCTTCTGACCGTAGCCTCCCACTGGGCACCCGAGGACCCTCGAAAAGACTGTACCCATTTCGGACGACCAGAACCCCCGAACGTCCCTCCCCAACCCCCGCGGACCAAAGGCTATAGCCCATCGGCCCTGACTGCTTTCACGCTGGCACATTGGCATTTCTTGCCATTTTAGGCCATGTGCTCTAACAGAGCCTCCCACTGCACACACGAGAACCCCAAAAGAATGTACCGATTCACGAGCAGAGCCCCTAAACCCTCCCCAACCCTCATGACCAAAGGCTATAGCCCACCGGCCCTGTGATTTATTTCCACGCGCTGCGCGCATTGGCATTTCTTGGCATTTTAGGGCAGGCTTCTGACCTTAGCCTCCCACTGGGCACACGAGGACCCTCGAAAAGACTGTACTCATTTTCGATGCCCAGAGCCCCTAAACCCTCCCCAACCCTCAAGGACTATATAGCCCACCGCCTCGACTATTTCGACCGCGCTGGCCATTTCTTACCATTTTAGGGCAGGCCTCTGACCGTAGCCTCCCAATGGGCACACGAGGACCCTCAAGAAGACTGTACCCATTTCCAACGACCAGAGCCCCCGAAACACCTTCCCCAACCCCCGCGGACCAAAGGCTATAGCCCATGTGACCTCAAGAACTATTTCACGCTGCCAAGGGCATATCTTGCCATTTTAGGGCATGCTTGACTGGCCTCCATCGGGCACACACGAGGACCTCGAAGACTGTACCCATTTCCGACGACTGAGCCCCTCAAACCCCTCCCCAACCCCCGTGGACCAAAGGTTATAGCCCACTGCCTCGGTGATATTTCACGCAAGGCCACTGGCATTTCTTGCCATTTTAGGGGTGCTTCTGATCAGAGCCACCAAGGGCACACAAGGACCCTCAAAAGACTGTACTCCATTTTAACGCCCAGAGCCTCTAACTTCCCTCCCCAACCTCATGGACCAAAGGCTATAGACCACCGGCCCTCGAGACGTTTCACGCACGGCCATTGGCATTTCTTGCCATTTTAGGCAGGCTCTCGACCGTAGCCTACCCCTAGGCACACGAGGACCATCAAAAAGACTGTACCCCTGTCCGACGACTGAGCCCCTAAACCCCTCCCCAACCCCTGTGACCAAAGCCTATAGCCCACCGCCCTTGGTGATTATTTCCCACTGCCATTGGGCATTTTTTGCTATTTTAGGCAGTGCTTCTGACCGTAGCCTCCCACTGGGCACCCGAGGACCCTCGAAAAGACTATACCCATTTCCGACGACAAGAGCCCCCGAAACACCTCCCCCAACCTCATGACTAAAGGCTATAGCCCATCAAGTTCTAAGCACTGCTTCACGCTAAGGCCATTGGGCATTTCTTGCCATTTTAGGCCAGCCTCTAACTCAGAGCCTCCCACTGGTACACGAGACCCTCAAAAGACTGTACCCATTTCCGACGACTCAGAGTTCTTAAACCCCTCCCCAACCCCTCATGGGACCAAAGGGCTATAGCCCACTGCCTTTGCAGGACTATTTCCACGCGCTGCGCCACTGGTATTTCTTGCTATTTTAGGGCAGTAAGCTTGACCTTAGCCTCCCACTGGGCACACGAGGACCCTCGAAAGGACTGTACCCATTTTCATGTCCAGAGTCACGCGAAACCCCTCCCAACCATGACCAAAGGCTATAGCCCACTGCCTTTGGTGACTATTTCACGGCCATGGCCACTGGCATGTCTTTGCTATTTTAGGGCGTGCTTGACAGAGCCTCCCATCGGGTACACGAGGACCCTCGAAAAGACTGTACCCATTTCCACGACCAGAGCTCCCTCAAACACCTTACCTAACCCCATGGACCAAAGGCTATAGCCCATCGGCCTCGGCGACTGCTTACACGCCAAGGCCATGGGTATTTCTTGCCATTTTAGGCTGTGCTCTAACCGTAGCCTCCCACCGGGCACACGAGGACCCTAGAAAAGATCGTGCACTCATTTCCCACGACCAGAGCCCCTCAAACACCTTCCCAACCCCTCATGGACCAAAGTTATAGCCCATCGCCCTAGGCGACTGCTTTCACGTGCTGCGCCATGCATTTCTTGCCATTTTAGGCCAGGCCTCAACCGTAGCCTCCCACTGCACACGAGAACCCTCAAAAGACTGTACCCATTTCCGACGCACTGTGAGCCCCTCAAACCCTCCCAACCCCTCATGGACCAAAGGCTATAGCCCACCGGCCCTATGAGACTATTTCACGCTACGCGCCACCGGGCATTTCTTGCCATTTTAGTGCAGGCTTGACCTTAGCCTCCCACTGCACACGAGGACCCCGAAAGGACTGTACCCATTTCGACGCCCAGAGCCCCTAAACCCCTCCCCAACCCCTTCTGGGACCAAAGGTTATAGCCCACCGCCTCGTGATTATTTCACGCCATTACAGCTACTGGGGTATGTCTTGCTATTTAGCAGGCTTGTGACTGTGGCCTCCACTGGGCACACAAGGACCCTCAAAAGACTGTACCATTTCCCACGACTCAGAGCCCTCAAACCCCTCCCCAACCCCCGGACTAAAGTGTTAGCCCACCGCACGATTATTTCACGCGCGCCACAGCATGTCTTTTGCTTATTTTAGGGCAGGCTTCGATCAGAGCTCCCATCATGCACGAGACCCTCGAAAAGACTGTACCCATTTCCGACGACTCAGAGCCCCCAAACCTTCCCAACCCCTCATGGACCAAAGTTATAGCCCATCGGCCTCATGACTGCTTCACGCATGGCGCCATGGCATTTCTTGCCATTTTAGGCCAGCTCTAACTGTAGCTTTCCCACTGGGCACACGAGGAGCCTCGAAAAGACTGTACCCATTTCCACGACTGAGCCCCTCAAACACCTTCCCCAACCTCATGGACCAAAGGCTATAGCCCATCGGCCTAGGCGACTGCTTTCACGCTGCTGCCAAGGCTGCCAAGCATTTCTTGCCATTTTAGGCCAGGCCTCTAACTGTAGCCTCCCACTGGTACACGAGAACCCTCAAAAGATCAGTACCCATTTCACTCCCTAAACCCCTCCCCAACCCTCATGGGACTGGCTATAGCCCACCTGCCTGGTGACTATTTTTCACGCCAGGCTACTGGGCATTTCTTGCCATTTTAGGCATGTGCTCGACCTTAGCTCTCCCACTCGGGCACACGAGGACCCTCAAAGGACTGTACCCATTTTCGACGCCTGAGCCCCTCAACCCCTCCCAACCCTCAAGGACTAAAGGTTATAGCCCACTGCCCTTGGTGACTATTTCACGCGCTGCGCTTGGGCATGTCTTGCCATTTTAGTAGGTGCTTGTGACTGTGGCCTTCCTATCGGGCACACAAGGACCCTCGAAAAGACTGTACCCATTTCCACGACTGAGCCTCAAACCCTCCCCAACCCCCTGTGGACCAAAGGTTATAGCCCACCGCCTGGCGATTATTTCACGCTGGGCCACACACATGTCTTGCCATTTTAGGGCGTGCTTCGACCGTAGCCTCCCATCGGGCACACGAGACCTCGAAAAGACTTCTACCCATTTCCCACTGTGAGCCTCAAACACCTTCCCCAACCCCTCATGACCAGTTATAGCCCATCGGCCTCGACTGCTTCACGCTATGCGCTACTGGGCATTTTTGCCATTTTAGGCCTGTGCCTCTAACCGTAGCCTCCCAACCTGGTACACAAGGACCTCGAAAAGACTGTACTCATTTCCGACGACCAGAGCCCCCCAAACACCTTCCCAACCCCCATGACCAAAGCGTTATAGCCCATCGGCTCCTGGACTGCTTCACGCGCTACGCTGGGCATTTCTTGCCATTTTAGGCCAGGCCTCAACCGTAGCCTCCCACTGGTACACGAGAACCTCGAAAAGACTGTACCCATTTTCCCGACGCCTGAGCCCCTAAACCCCTCCCCAACCCCTCATGGGACTGGCACATAGCCCACCGGCCTGTGACTATTTCACGGCGCTACTGGTATTTTTGCCATTTTAGGGCAGGCTTCTGACCTTAGCCTCCCATCGGGCACACGAGGACCTCGAAAGACTGTACCCATTGGCGTCCACAGCCCTCGAAACCCCTCCCCAACGCTCATGGACCAAAGGCTATAGCCCACCGCCTCGGATTATTTCACGCGCTGCGCCACTGGCATGTTCATTATTTTAGGGCAAAGGCTCGATCAGCCTCCCACCTGGGCACACGAGGACCCTCAAAAGACTGTACCCATTTCTCGACGACCAGAGCCCTCAAACACCTTTCCCCAACCTCATGACCAAAGGCTATAGCCCATCGGCCTCGGGCTCACGGCAAGGCCATTGGCATTTCTTGCCATTTTAGGCCAGTGCTCTAACTGTAGCTCTCCCACCGGGCACACACGAGGACCCTAGAAAAGACTGTACCCATTTCCTCACGACCAGAGCCTCAAACACCTTCCCCAACCTCATGGACCAAAGTTATAGCCCATCGGCCCTCGGCGACTGCTTTCACGCCAAGGCCATGGCATTTCTTGCCATTTTAGGGCAGGCCTCTAACCGTAGCCTCCCACTGGGTACACGAGAACCCTCAAAAAGACTGTACCCATTTCCAACGACCAGAGCCCCCTAAACCCCCTCCCCAACCCCCGCGGACCAAAGGCTATAGCCCACCGGCCTCGGTGACTATTTCACGCGCTGCGCTGCTGGGCATTTCTTGCCATTTTAGGGCAGGCTTCTGACCGTAGCCTCCCACTGGGCACACGAGGACCCTCGAAGTGACTGTACTCATTTTCGACGCCCAGAGCCCCTCAAACCCTCCCCAACCCCTCATGACTAAAGTATAGCCCACCGGCCTGACTATTTCACGGCTGCTACTGGGCATGTCTTGCCATTTTAGGTGCTTGTGACTGTGGCTTCCCACTGGGCACACAGGACCTCGAAAAGATCAGACCCATTTCCGACGCACTGAGCCCCCAAACCCCTCCCCAACCCCCGTGGACCAAAGGTTATAGCCCATCGCCCTACGATTATTTACACAATACGCTGGCATGTCTTGCCATTTTAGGGCAGGCTTCACTGAGCCTCCCACTGGGCACACGAGGACCCTCAAAAGACTGTACCCATTTCCGACCACTGTGAGCCCCCAAACACCTTCCCAACCCTCATGGGACTAAAGGTTATAGCCCATCTACGGCGACTGCTTTCACGCGCTGCTACTGGCATTTCTTGCCATTTTAGGCCAGGCCTCTAACTGTAGCCTCCCACTCGGGCACACAAGGACCTCGAAAAGACTGTACCCATTTCCACCACTGAGCCCTCAAACACCTTCCCAACCCTCATGGACTAAAGGTTATAGCCCATCGGGCCTTGACTATTTCACGCTACTGGCCATGGCATTTTCTTGCCATTTTAGGCCAGGCTCTAACTCAGAGCCTCCCACTGTACACGAGAACCCTCAAAAGACTGTACCCATTTCACCACTCAGAGCCCCTAAACCCTCCCCAACCCCTCATGGGACCAAAGTTATAGCCCACCGCCTTGACTATTTTCCACGCTTGGCCACTGGGCATTTCTTGCCATTTTAGGCAGGCTTGACCTTAGCCTCCCACTGGGCACACGAGGACCTCGAAAGGACTGTACCCATTTTCACGCCTGTGAGCCCTCAAACCCCTCCCAACCTCTGGGACCAAAGGCTTATAGCCCACCGCCCTTGACTATTTCACGCGCTGGGCGCTACTGGGCATGTCTTGCCATTTTAGGGCAGGCTTGTGACTGTGGCTTCCATCAAGGGCACACGAGGACCCTCAAAAGACTGTACCCATTTCCGACGACCTGAGCCCCCCAAACCCTCCCAACCCCTGTGGACCAAAGGTTATAGCCCACTGCCTCTGACATTTCACGCTGCTACTACTGGGCATGTCTTGCCATTTTAGGCAGGCTTCTAATCAGAGCCTCCCACTGGGCACACACGAGGACCCTCGAAAAGACTGACCATTCGACCAGAGCCCCCAAACACCTTCCCAACCCTCATGGACCAAAGGCTATAGCCCATCGGCCTCATGACTGCTTTCACGCACGCCGCTGGACATTTTTGCCATTTTAGGCCAGGCTCTAACAGTAGCCACCCACCGGGCACACAAGGACCTCGAAAGACTGTACCCATTTCCGACGACTCAGAGCCTCAAACACCTTTCCCCAACCCCTCAAGGACCAAAGGCTATAGCCCATCGGCCTCGCGACTGCTTTCACGCTGCGCCACTGGCATTTCTTGCCATTTTAGGCCAGTGCCTCTAACTGAGCCTCCCACCTGGGTACACGAGAACCCTCAAAAGACTGCACTACTCCGACCACTGTGAGCCCCTAAACCCCTCCCAACCCCCTCAAGGACTAAAGGCTATAGCCCACCGCCCTTGACTATTTCACGCTGCCACTTGGCATTTTTGTCATTTTAGGGAAGGCTTGTGACCTTAGCCTCCCATCGGGCACACGAGACCCTCGAAGGACTGTACCCATTTTCACGCCTGTGAGCCTCAAACCCCTCCCAACCCTCATGGACTAAAGGCTATAGCCCACCTGCCTCGTCCACTATTTCACGCACAAGGCCACTGGGCATGTCTTGCCATTTTAGGGCAGGCTTGTGACCGTGGCCTTCCACTGGGCACACGAGGACCCTCGAAAAGACTGTACCCATTTCCGACGACCAGAGCCCCCGAAACCCCCTCCCCAACCCCCGCGGACCAAAGGCTATAGCCCACCGGCCTCGGCGACTATTTCACGCGCTACGCCACTGGGCATTTCTTGCCATTTAAGGGCAGGCCCTGACCGTAGCCTCCCACTGGGCACACGAGGACCCTCGAAAAGACTGTACCCATTTCCGACGACCAGAGCCCCCGAAACACCTTCCCCAACCCCCGCGGACCAAAGGCTATAGCCCATCGGCCTCGGCGACCGTTTCACGCGCTGCGCCGCTGGGCCTTTCTTGCCATTTTAGGCCAGGCCTCTAACCGTAGCCTCCCACTGGGCACACGAGGACCCTCGAAAAGACTGTACCCATTTCCGACGACCAGAGCCCCCGAAACACCTTCCCCAACCCCCGCGGACCAAAGGCTATAGCCCATCGGCCCTTGACTGCTTTCACGCACAAGGCCACTGGCATTTCTTGCCATTTTTAGGCAGGCTTGACCTTAGCCTCCCCACCGGGCACACGAGGACCTCGAAGGACTGTACCCATATTTCGACGCCCAGAGCCCCCGAAAGCCCCTCCCAACCTCATGGACCAAAGGCTATAGCCCACTGCCCTTTGACTATTTCACGCCATGGCCATTGGCATGTCTTGCCATTTTAGGGGTGCTCGACTGTGGCTTCCACCTGGGCACACGAGGACCCTAAAAAGACTGCACCCATTTCCGACCACTGTGAGCCCCTCAAACCCTCCCCAACCCCTGGACCAAAGGTTATAGTCCACCGGCCTGACTATTTCCGCACTACGCTGGCTGGTATTTTTGCCATTTTAGGCGTGCCTCGACCGTAGCCTCCCACCGGGCACACGAGGACCCTCAAGAAGACTGTACCCATTTCCGACGACAAGAGCCTCAAACACCTTCCCCAACCTCATGACCAAAGGTTATATTTCAATCGGACTTACATGGATTATTTCACGCTACACAATACTGGCATTTCTTGCCATTTTAGGCCAGTGCTCTAACTGTGGCCTCCACTGGGCACACGAGGACCCTCGAAAGACTGTACCCATTTCACTACCAGAGCCCTCAAACCCTCCCAACCCCTGTGGACCAAAGGTTATAGCCCACCGGCCTGCTGACTTATTTCACGCACAAGGCCATTGGCATTTCTTGCCATTTTAGTGGCAAGCTCGATCAGCCTCCCTAACTGGGCACACGAGGACCCTCGAAAAGACTGTACCCATTTTAAACGCCCAGAGCCCAGAACTTCCTCCCCAACCCCGCGGACCAAAGGCTATAGCCCACTGCCTTTGATCATTTCACGCGCCACTGGCATTTCTTGCCATTTTAGGCTGTGCCTCTGACTGGCCTTCCCACTGGGTACACGAGGACCCTCGAAAAAGACTGTACCCATTTCGACGCCCTGTGAGCCCCCAAACCCCTCCCCAACCTCGACCAAAGGCTATAGCCCACTGCCTGTGACTATTTCTGCATCACTACTGGTATTTCTTGCCATTTTAGGGCAGGCCTCTGACCGTAGCCTCCCACTGGGCACACGAGGACCCATTTCCGACGAACAGAGCCCCCGAAACACCTTCCCCAACCCTCAAGGGACTAAAGGCTATAGCCCACCTGACTTAAGCGATTATTTCACTGCTACACTGGGCATGTCTTGCCATTTTAGTAGGTGCTTAGTGACTGTGGCCTTCCACTGGGCACACGAGACCCTCAAAACAATGTACCCATTTCACGCACTGAGCCCTCAAACCCCTCCCAACCCCTGTGGACCAAAGGTTATAGCCCACCGCCCTTGCATGATTATTTCACGCTAACAAGCCATTGGCATTTTTGCCATTTTAGTGGCAAAAGTGCTCGATCAGAGCCACCAACTGGGCACACGAGACCCTCGAAAAGATCAGTACCCATTTTAACGCCCAAGGCCCTGTAACTTCCCTCCCAACCCTCATGCATTCAGTTATAGCCCACCGGCCTCGGGCTGACTGCTTTCACGCACAAGGGCTACTGGGCATTTCTTGTCATTTTAGGCCAGAGCCTCTAACTCAGTAGCTTCCCACTGGGTACACGTGGTCCCTAGAAAATTATGGACCCATTTTCGATGCCCAGAGCCCCCTAAACCCCCCCCCCCCAACCCCCGCGGACCAAAGGCTATAGCCCACCGGCCTCGGTGACTATTTCCTGCATCTACGCGCTGGGTATTTCTTGCCATTTTAGGCAGGCCTGACCGTAGCCTCCCAATCGGGCACACGAGGACCCATTTCTTAACAGAGCCCCCAAACACCTTCCCCAACCTCAAGGGACTAAAGGCTATAGCCCACCTGACTCCCATGACTATTTTTCACGGCTGCCACTGGCATGTCTCACATTTTAGTAAGGCTTGTGACTGTGGCCTTCCATCAAGGCACACGAGACCCTCGAAAACAATGTACCCATTTCCGACGCACTGAGCCCTCAAACCCCTCCCCAACCCCTGTGGACCAAAGGTTATAGCCCACCGCCTTGCTGATTATTTCACGCTACAATCACTGGCATTTCTTGCCATTTTAGTATGTGCTCGATCAGCCACTAATCGGGCACACGAGGACCCTCGAAAAGACTGTACTCCATTTTTAACGCCCAAGGTCTGTAACTTCCCTCCCCAACCCCTCAAGGGACCAAAGCGTTATAGCCCACCGGCTGACTGCTTTCACGCGCGCAAGCGTCATTGGCATTTCTTGTCATTTTAGGCCAGCCTCTAACTCAGTAGCCTCCCACCGGGTACACGAGACCCTCGAAGGACTGTACCCATTTTCACGCCCAGAGCCCCGAAACCCCTCCCAACCCTCAAGGACCAAAGGCTATAGCCCACCTACGGTGACTATTTCCGTGATCAAGGCCACTGGTATTTCTTACCATTTTGTATGTGCCTCGACCAGAGCCTCCCACTGGGCACACGAGGACCCATTTCCGACGAACAGAGCCCCCGAAACACCTTCCCAACCTCAAGGACCAAAGGCTATAGCCCACCTGGACTCATGATTATTTCACGCTGCCAATACTGGCATGTCTTGCCATTATTAGCAGGCTTGTGACTGTGGCCTTCCACTGGGCACACGAGGACCTCAAAACAATGTACCCATTTCCGACGACTGAGCCCCCAAACCCCTCCCAACCCCTGTGGACCAAAGGTTATAGCCCACCGGCCTCATGATTATTTCACGCTGGCCACTGGCATTTCTTGCCATTTTAGTGTGCTTCGATCAGAGCCACCAACTGGGCACACGAGACCCTCGAAAAGATCAGACCCATTTTAACGCCCAGAGCCCCGTAACTTCCCTCCCAACCTCATGGACCAAAGGCTATAGCCCACCCGCCTACGACTGCTTCACGCACAAGGCCACTGGCATTTCTTGCCATTTTAGGGCAGGCTTCTGACTGTAGCCACCAACTGGGCACACGAGGACCCTCGAGAAGACTCAGACCCATTTCTGACGCAGAGCCTCAAACCCCTTCCTCAACCCCCGTGGACCAGGCTATATAGCCCACCGCCTTGGTGACTATTTCACGATCAAGGCCACTGGCATTTCTTGCCATTTTAGTATGTGCTTCGACCTTAGCCTCCCATCGGGCACACGAGGACCTCGAAAAGACTGTGACTCCATTTTTGACGCCTGAGCCCTGTAACTTCCCTCCCAACCCCTCATGGACCAAAGGTTATAGCCCACCGCCCTCATGACTGCTTTCACGCACAAGGCCACTGGCATTTCTTGCCATTTTAGGCTGTGCCTCTAACCGTAGCTCCCACTCAGGTACACGAGAACCCTCGAAAAGACTGCAGACCCATTTCCGACGACTGAGCCCCTAAACCCCCTCCCCAACCCCGGACCAAAGGCTATAGCCCACCGGCCTCGGCGACCGTTTCACGTGCTGCGCCGCTGGGCATTTCTTGCCATTTTAGGGCAGGCCTATGACCGTAGCCTCCCACTAGGCATACGAGGACCCTCAAAAAGATTGTACCCATTTCCGACGACCAGAGCCCCCTAAACCCCCTCCCCAACCCCCGTGGACCAAAGGCTATAGCCCACCGGCCTCGGTGACTATTTCACGCGCTGCAACATTGTTTGAGGTCTTTATGGATGACTTTTCTGTTTTTGGTGATTCATTTGATCAATGTTTACATCATCTAACACTAGTTCTGCAGAGATGTATCGAGAAGAATTTAGTCTTGAATTGGGAAAAATGCCATTTTATGGTAAAACAAGGTATTGTTCTCGGTCACATCATTTCAAGCAAAGGTATTGAGGTTGATAAAGCCAAGGTGGATCTCATTTCTAATCTTCCTCCACCTAAAACAGTCAGAGAAGTAAGATCTTTCCTTGGGCATGCTGGTTTTTATAGACGTTTCATTAAAGATTTTAGCAAAGTTTCTAGACCCTTATGCAATCTACTTGCCAAGGATGTATCTTTTGTCTTTGATGATTCATGTCTTGTGGCATTTGAAAAATTAAAGCAGTTGTTGACATCATCACCCATCATTCAGCCCCCAATTGAATTTACCTTTGAGCTTATGTGATGCATCCGATTATGCAGAGGAGCAAGATTAGACAAAGAGTTGATCGAGTTCCCATGTGATTTACTATGCTAGTATGACATTGAATGATGCACAATTGAATTATTCAACCACCGAAAAGAAATGCTAATGTAGTGTTTCATTAGAGAAATTTCGATCTTATCTCATTGGTTGTAAAATAATTATATTCACAGATCACGCCGCTTTTAAATATCTTCTCACAAAGAAAGATGCAAAGGCTAGACTAATCTGGTGTTACTTTGGCAGAATTTGACTTAGAAATCAAGGATAAGAAAGGAATGTAAAATGTTGTGGCTGACCATCTTTCTCGCTCCATTTTGACACAACCATAGAACCATTACCCTTGAATGAGTCATTTCAGATGAACAATTAATGAGTGTAAGTAGTACCATGGTATGCTGATATTGTTAATTATCTTGTTATGTGTCAACTTCCGTGAGCATTGACCAAGCAGACAAGGCCAAATTCTTTGCGTAGAATAAAGAATTTCTTTGGGATGATCCTTATTTATTCAAGTATTGTGCAGATCAAATTGTTCGACGATGTGTCCCAGAGAATGAATTTCAAAACATTCTTTCATTCTGTCATGAACAAGCTTGTGGAGGCCACTTCAGTGCTAAGGAAACAGCTACTAAAATTTTACAATGTGGTTTCTATTGGCCAACTATATTTCGAGATGCTTACACCTTTTGTTCTTCATGTGATAGGTGTCAACGAATGGGAGCATAACACTAAGAAATACGATGCCACTAAATCCAATTTTAGTGGTTGAAATTTTGATGTATGGGGTATCGATTTCACGGGACCCTTTCCTCCATCTTTGGCCATCAATACATATTGGTTGGTGTTGACTATGTTTCAAACGGCAGAGGCAATCTGTAGACCAACGATCACAAAGTAGTGATAAGATTTTGAAAAGCAACATTGTTTCCCGCTTGGATTTCCTCGAGCAATTATCATGGTGGTGCCCACTTTGCAATAAATCCTTCAAAGCACTTTTGACAAAGTACTCCATCACTCATAAAGTGGCAACCCCATATCATCCACAAACCAAAGGGCCAAGTTGAGATCTCCAATAGAGAAATAAAGCACATTTTAGAAAAGACGGTGAAGCCCGACGTAAAAGATTGGTCGCTATGACTGACGATGCATTATGGGCATATAGAATGCCTTTTCAAAACTCCAATTGGGATGTCACCCACTGTGCTAGTGTATGGAAAAGCATGCCACCCACCGTGGAACTCGAGCATCGTAAGGCGACCGGGCCATCAAGAAATTCAATTTTGACATGCAGCAAGTCGGCTCGTAAAGAAGATTACAACCGCGTAACTTGAAGAAATTCGAATGACGATATGAAAATGCCAAGATTTACAAGCAACGAACGAAAGTCTTTCACGACAATAAATAATGAGGAAATCTTTCACCTGTGTCAGAAAGTGCTTTATTAAATTCTTGCTTGCACCCATTCCCGTGTAAGTCACGCTTCGATGGTTCGCCCATTTGTTGTTCACACTTTTTCCACACGGGCAATTGAAATTAAGGATCCAAAGAACTACTTTTTAAAGTTAATGGTCAAAGATTAAAACCATATCTAGAATACCAACCACATGGATATGATAGCGAAATAAATCTGAGTGACCCACTAAGTTTAATTTAAGGCTTTTCTTTTCTTTTCTGTGATTTGATTTGATTTATTTCTTCATTATTCTTTGCTCATTGAAATTATTTTTTGTGTAAGTGTGCTTGTTCACCCATTACAGCTTCTCTTTATCATTTTAATCATGAGACAATACCTCTTGTACATGCTTAGAACATTTCAACCTATCCGACTCATCTTAGAAAATGATACAATTTTGTAAAACATCTCAGATTTGGGTTCTCAACCACCGTGAGTTAGTCGCCCACGTTGAGGATTTAGAAAGACAACTCGTAGATATTGATAAGTATCTACAACACCCATTGGAGCTTGAGGTAAATCTAATAAGAGGACGATTTTAATTTGTTTTGTGTGTTTTAATTTATTTTTCTGTTCAGGTGTTTTAGTTTGCTTTGTGTGTTTAAGTTTGTCACCCTGAAGAGGCGGATAACAAAGATTCGCGTGACAATCAAGTCGGTTACTTCAGCTTTCCCACAATAACTCGATATTCCGAGACGAAGGCATGGACAAAGACTAGATTTTAGCAAAGCTTCACAAACGATTCCCTTCGCCTCGTAATGCACTCTTTCAATCTATAAAGCCCGATCCGAACGCATGCGATTGCTTATGAAGAATGGCATACCCGCCGACATCCGCCGGTTAATCGAGGCCAAAGTACGCTTAAGGTGTGAGTTGCCTCAAATTTATTGCATACATGCCTGGTTGTGGTAAAGGAAATTATGCGAGAAAACGACGAGCTCAAGACTTTCGTTTGTCATAAATGTGCCGTAACGATATGCAATAAAAAACCATGTTCTTGTGAATGGTGTCCGATAACAGTGGAAGATAAGATTAAATTCATTGTGATGGCTTGAATAAAGAGTCATTGGATAATATCCTTTGTCTTTTGAAACGCATCCTGCTGGATACGCATAAAGAGCGATTCTCCGCTATGGCCATTATTCGAGAAAGAACGTGCACGATACATGCCCCTGAACTCGACTATAAACGACCGCTTGCCGCTTGTAAGAAAACTGATGGGAAGCCTATCCTCGACCCATGAGTATGCTGCCGCTTCGACGAAACCGTGAGGAAGATGCGAGCCACAATGCAACCACCGTAGAGATATCCTTTTTACTTTCATCGTTGTTCTACTTTATCGTTATTTTACCATTCACATTATTGCTTGTAATAATTTTTCTTGTTATCATTGTTTTGCTTTTCCTTTTATCGCTTTCTTTCGACCTCGAGCCACGTGCCTTAGTGTTAATCGACATTGACATAATGCCTCATACACACCGTGACCCGTTGTCACCAAGGTTCTTAAATATAATTTTTGTCACAGTGCACTCACAAGTTGTTTTGAGCAAGATCCTAATGGCGCTACTCCCAAAGAAACAATTCAAGAACATTTGTGTGCTCGGATTTAACTACGGCAAACATAAAGAGTCTGCCACAAACATAGATCTTGGTCAAGAATAGCAGAGAAAACTGCACTTGGTGTATGGAGGAGGTGATCGAGGGTTATCCAAAATGGTCTCGTGTCGCTTATGTCGAGGGAGCCAAGTGTTAGGCATCATCCCAACAATCCTAAAACCTTCTGTTTGTCTAACTCATCAACTGGAGAAGAGTTAGTCGCCCTGTATGCAAGAAAGAATAATCAAATATTAAATCATGCCGATGCTTTTATTTTTCTTCCAGAGATCTTGCAACTCTAGAGGCACTAATCACATTAGCATCTGGGCCCATCTCGAACATCCACCGTAAACCCATCGCTTTGTTAAATGTCAATAATTTTTATGATGGCTTTATCGCATTTCTTAACCATGCAATAAAACCTATTTCATTCCTTCCTCGCTTAAAAAGTCTTTATTTGTGCACATATCGCTAATGAGCTACTTGATCCGTTATGTTTATCAATCGAGATGTATCCTGTGACCGCAGTTGGAATGTTCAAATAATGATGGTAACAAGAATGCAGTAAGAAGTACAAATTAGATTTAACCTCCGCTTGTAAATATTTTCTTCTCGTGTTGCACTACCCAGTGTGATGTCTTCTAAACTCTACTTCTTCCTTTCAAACATTGAGGACAATGTTTCATTCAGTTGGGGGAGGGAATAGTTGACAATTGTGGAATATTGGTTGTTTTTACTAATTTTGTTGTAGAACTAACCATTTTGAGTGTAAGATGGCTGAATACGGAGTGTAGTTACCTAGAACGCATCTTCTTAGTAAAAAAAAAAAAGTGTTTTTCTTAACTTTTCTTTTTGACTTCTCCTTTATAAATATACATTTTCACGTTTTTGAGTCGAAGATGGCTGAATATGGAGTGTAGTTACTCTAGAAACGCATCTCCTTTAAAAAAAAAAAAACTAGACATTTTTCTTTAATTTTTCTGCATGTATGTTTTCTTTTTATGTTTAGAATAGGTTGGGGGGTAGAATTTCGTTAAAAAAATATTAAAAAAAATATTTGGTAATTTTGTGTGAGTTTTTTTTTTATATTGGATGATATGATGACTTTCGAATTTTAGTATTTGTATTATCTTTGGTCTTGAGTGATGTTACACCATGTTTGCTATTCTATATGTTGATGTTGGGGACAAATATGAGTTGCTTGAAGGAATGCATATGTCAAAATAAATTCCAAGTGAGTTTTTGAGCCTATTAATTTTTCTTGGAGAGTAACCCTTTTTGCCCATTATTGATGCAATTTTAGCGCTTATTATTTTATACATGATCTCTAGATTTCTTTAAGACAACCCTTTAAAAAAAAAAAAATTGTGTTGCTACAACTAAAGGACAACCTAAATAGTAGAAATGGACGATAATTTATAGCTATAAGAGACGATGGAAGGCCATCTTTGATCTGTTTGAGCCTTTCAAGCCATCCCTATTGTAAAATATCCATAGTTAGCCATTTTGAGCCTAAATAAAAAAATAAAAAAAAAAGCTTTTTCTTTGTTAACTTATCATCCTGACCCACTCCAATTTGGAGTATTACCCGATATAATACAAGTTCCATCACCTATTCATGTTTGAGAAAAAGGATAAATAATTATTTTGTTCAATAAAGTTGTGCCATATAAAAAAAAATTCAAAAAGAAAAAAAAAATAGAAAAAAAAAGAAAAAAAAAAGGGATATACAATAGCAATAAATAAGCAAAACGCATCTTGTAATTTTAAAAAATTCTTGAAATTTTTCTCAAACATATATATTTTGTTTCCCTATTTTCCTTTCTTTGTTAAGCCATGTCCCTAGCCTACGTTACGTCCTAATAAAAGTCCTTCTTGATTTTAGAGAACTATAGTCTGAAGTAAAAGCTAGTTATATGGGCTATTAAGATGTAGTGATGCATTTATAAAAAAAAAAAAAAAAAAAGAATAAATTGGGTTGACTAGTAATTTATTTGAGGTCGTATTATTTCTAAACTGTGAGCATACTTCTTTCATCTTGGTGAGAGTGTGGTATTTCTATATTATTTTCTCTCAATTCACCACTCATTGTAGTGACAATTTTTATTGGGTTTAATTTCTTTGTGAGAGTGTCACTACTACCGGTGAGATTTTGGGGTTTGACATGTTATTCTTGAAAGTGGCCTGATTACTATAGTTCCATCCGGATCGATGTACGTGGATTGTTGATGTCGCTATGATATTTCTTTAGACTGGAGATAATACTTGTACTTTTCTTTGATTGCTATCATTAATCTGATTGAATAAACACGTGTGTTTAAAAAAAAAAAAAAATTTTGGTTTTGAATTTTATCTTCGCTTTATTTGCTAGGGACTAGCAATGTTCTGGGGTGTGTTGAGTGTTAGAAAGTGTATATTTATAAAGGAGAAAACGCCATTTTACACTTCAAGTCTCACTAACATTGCTATTTTTATTTATTTAAGTATTTTGTTATTTAATTACGTTTCATTATAATTAGTTATTTTATGTATTTTGTGGGTATCACGATCATTTCACAACGAACGGTGATCGACAAAGAAACGGACGCCACATTTGAACTCGTGACGATCGACAACCTTAAGGAGCATAAAAGGAAAATGTCACTGCTCACATATACTAACTATTCATACGATAAGATCGTTTCATGATATCGCATAAATAGTATTATCAGGCAAAACCGGCTTATCGTAAATAGTGGTCAAACCGTGAACTGTAAATAAGTATTATCAGGCAAAACCGGTTTATCAGACAATAGTGGTCAAACCGTGAATCAGGTAAAATAGTGTTACTGCTCAAATAGTGGCTGATCTGATCGATGACGCGCAATCTCGAGGCCCAAACTGCTTTTTAATCCGGGTCATGATTCACCTAACGTATTTATAAAAAGGGGCTTCCTAATTTGATATCCTCAATTCATTTCTAAGCTTAGATTTTTGTAATTCCTTCTCTCTCTTGTATTTTCTACGTATTTTAATAAATTCATTTTACCCTAGTTCAAATATAAGTAGCTAATTTACTTTAAGCTTGGGTCAAGGTGAAGTCTCAACATGTTCCATGGGTTTTGGTAACTTTATTTATTTATTTTTCCCTCTAATATTTGTGGTTGTTTTGATTTTTTCGTCAATAACACAATAGTCTTGTTCAGATACCGCACCGTTAAACCCAAGACACTAGTACAAGGTTATTATTATTCGGCACGATAAGCCCTTAGCACCATACTTATTTGAAGGCGGTTCATGAGGTGTGGAATCCCCCCTCATGATTTAATTGGTATTAATAATGAATATTTAGCCCATGGAGCATGTTGATGCAGATCCTGATACCCAAGTGCTTTATTTCAATAGATTTCGTTTAAGTTATTCCTGCCATTCCAATTTAATTTCCAAAGATAGTTTAAATTAATTTCACCACAAATCCAATCACCCATTTAAAGAAAATTAATTCTACATATAATTAAAATCAACCTCTCAGCACCATAAATCTATTCTACAATAGATTCGTATATGTAGTTCAATAAAATTTGCACAACAAGTTTTTATGCTGTCGGGAGGTAAGTATTTTAATTTGTAGAATTAGTTTATATATATATATATATATATATTTATTTATTTATTTATTATTTGTTTTATTTTTAGTTGTTTTCTTGTATTTTTTTTTTTTTAATTTATCTTGTAATCTTTCTTGTATTTTTTTTTTTTTAATTTATCTTGTAATCTTTCTCTGTTATTTATTTTAATTTTAGTAATATTTGTTTCACGTAATTTCTTTTTCTTATAGCAATTGAGTGTATTTTCATATTAAGATTGTAACAACGTCACAAGGTTAGTATCGAAATTTCTCCCTCCTGTTTATTTTTATTTGTTTTATTTTCATTTATTTTGTTCTTTGTATGCGTGGTCGAAGGTCATTATCACCTAATCTTGAGCCTTTAGACCTTGAACTTGAAAAAACACTTCGCACACAAAAATACATTTCTTTTAAAAATAAAATTGACATGGATTTGCAAAATCAACAACCGTAACCACTGAGAGGCCATTTAAGGATTATTTCACCCTTTAGCAATTTGAGCACATCATGCATAAGGTATCCAAACGTAGCCAGAGTTTTGAATTAAAACCTAGTGTGCTAAATTGTCTCCCCAACATTTTATGGCCTAGAAAACGAGGACCCATATAATCATCTCGAATGATTTCCATGCTATCCGTCGACTTTTTAAATATGAGAATTTTTCAGATGATGATGTTAAACTTAGATTATTCCCATTTTCTTTAAAGGATAGAGCCTGCTCATGGTTCAATACATTGCCTCGCTAATAGATTACATCATGGGAACAAATGGTAACAAAAATTTTAAATAAATATTTCCAGCCATAAAACCAATGCTATTCGCAGGAAATTTTAATTTACCCAAAGAGACGACGAGCAATTTTTCAAGCATGGAGCGATTCAATGGGCTACCTTGAAGTGTCCACATCATGGGTACGAGAAATGGCACAAATGCCAATACTTTTTGGAGGGATTATTGCCACATGTGCAAGAATGGCTAATGGCAACCAGTGGAGGAGAGTTAATGTCCAAAAGCGCTTCAGAGATTTGGGAATTCTTCCAGCGACAATCGGATAATTCCCAACAACCTGAGTCGATCACCAGTGAATACCGTGAGAATTAAGGAGTGAACGAGGTTAACATCATGAGTCAAGCTCAGAAATCAAGGAAGTCAAAGCAATAATCAAGGTCTTTCTCGACAAATAAAGATCATTGACGATCGCCAAATCAACAGAGCCACATGACCATGACTCATATTCAGTGATCAAGCCAATGCCATAGAATCATGAGAAACCATCAACCTACAATCCTTACTCCAACACATATAATCCTGATGGAGAGACCACCCCAATTTTTCATGGTCTCAAGGATTCCAACAAATGGACCAAGAGCCCACCTCTACCAATTCAACCAAATGCACCAAATCCTCAAATTTCAAGCTTCTCACCACTATTTAGACCATACAATCAAAACCCAAACCACTCTCAACCTGCACTCATGGAGGATACATTCCAATTTCAAGAATTCTACTCATTCTAGAATCGAGCAAACAGAATCAAGCACCATTGATGAATTGCGAATGATGAGGGCGGCTTCAACTCACAAGCTCAACTGGCCAAGCCTCGAGAAACGGGACAACTTGCTTCTTCAGTTCAAACCTTGGCAATGACCGCTGAGAAAGGTAAATTCCCAAGTCAACCAAAGGCCTAACCCTAAAGGAATGAAGCAAGTTCCAGCTCACCACAACATCACGGAGAGGTCAAAGCGGTGATGACCTCATAAAAGGGAAAGAAGTCGATAACAGTGGAGATGCCAAAATCAACTCAGATTGTACCGTGAATGTCGAGGATTCATCACCAAAGGAGAAAGAGGAAACCAACTCATGAGAATATGTTCCTAAAGCTCCATTTCCTCGTGAGGTTAGCTAAAGGGAACAAAGGAAAATCCACAGTGAGATTTTTGAAATCTTCAAACAGTAAGTGTTAACATCCCTTCGCTTGAAGCTATAAAACAAGTGCCATCATATGCCAAGTTTCTTAAAGACCTTTGCACTAAAAGAGAAATATTCATGTTCGTAAAAAGGCCTTTAATGTAAAATGTTAGTTCTATACTCCAACATAAAATACCTCTAAAATGCAAAAGATCCGTGCTCCCCACTATCTCTTGTAGTATGTGGAACCACACAATTGAGAATGCTTATTGGATTTGTGAGCTAGTGTAACTGCTGTCTTATTCTCAGATTTATAAAACTTGACCTGGGAGAATTACACCCAACTCCAGTGTTACAACAGATCGGGTCCACGAAAATCCCTCGTGGTATTGTGGAGGACGTGCTTATTCAGTAGACAAGTTTTATTTTCCGCTGATTTCATTGTAATTGACACTCAACCAAGACAGATTCAAAGAAGCACATCCCCATTATCCTAGGCCGACCTTTTCTTGGCAACCGCCGATGCTCACATCCAATGCAGACCTAAATATGCAGCTTGTCCTTGGCAATATGACCATGGAGTTTCAATATTTTCAACATTGCCAAACAACCTCACAATGCGGATGATGGAATTGATGTGGATTTAATAAGCATTAGTTGATAATAATTTTCTTTCAAACGTTATTGATGACCCTTTGCAAACATGTTTAACTCACTTTGGTTAGTATTTTGATATTGACAGATCAATCGATTAGTTCAATGCCCTGCTTGACTCAGCACCATCCATGGACACAAATAAATGGAAGTCAAGAGCTGAACAACTAGTACCATCAGAGAAAAAACTCAACCCATCATCAGAATCACCACCAAAACTCGAGCTCAAGCCATTACCCAACACTTTGAATACGATTCTGGGAGAAGAAAGCACTTTGCACAAGAATCATCTCTTCCTCCCTCGATGACTTAACAAAAAGGTAAGTTGTTGGATGTTTTAAAAGAGCATAAAGGAGCATTGTGATGGACCATAGCATATAAAAGGTATAAACCCAAAGAGATCGCATGCATTACATTCACCTTGATGAAAATGCTAGACCTACTAGTGAAATGCAACGCCGGGTTTAAATCCTAATACGAAAGAAGTTGTTCAAGACTCAAGTCCTTAAGCTTATTGGGACGTGTATTATTTACCCCATTTCGATAGTTCATGGGTCACCTGCGTGTTGTTCCTAAAAGTCGAGTCACAGAGTTACCAATGCTAATAATGAATTAGTGCCCACTAGAGTAACTACAGTGATGGCGGTATGCATTGATTATAGGAAGTTGAATCTACACGAAAGACCATTTTCCTTTACCATTTATCGATCAAATGCTTGATAGATTAGCAGTCATGAATTTTATTGCTTTCAGATGGCTACCAGTGATATAATCAGATTCCTGATAGCACCAAAAGATCAAGAGAAGACTACCTTCACTTGCCCTTTTCGTACTTTTGACATGTGAGAATGCCATTTGATTATGTAATGCACCGCTACATTTCAACGATGCATGTCGAGTATTTTTCCGATACGGTTGAACGATTCTCGAGGTCTTTATGGATGACTTTTCTTTTTGGTGATTCATTTGATCAATGTTTACATCATCTAACACTAGTTCTGCAGAGATGTATCGAGAAGAATTTAGTCTTGAATTGGGAAAATGCCATTTTACGGTAAAACAAGGTATTGTTCTGGTCACATCATTTCAAGCAAAGGTATTGAGGTTGATAAAGCCATGGATCTCATTTCTAATCTTCCTCCACCCAAAACAAATGTAGAAGTAAGATCTTTCCTTGGGTACGCTGGTTTTTATAGACGCTTCATTAAAGATTTTAGCAAAGTTTCTAGACCCTTATGCAATCTACTGCTAAGGATGTATCTTTGTCTTGATGATTCATGTCTTGTGGCATTTGAAAAATTAAAGGCTTGTTGACATCATCACCCATCATTCAGCCCCAAATTGAATTTACCTTTCGAGCTTACGCGTGATGCATCCGACATGCAAAGAGAGCAGATTAGACAAAGAGTTGATCGAGTTCCCATGTGATTTACTACGCTAGTATGACATTGAATGATGCACAATTGAATTATTCAACCACCGAAAAGAAATGCTACCGTAGTGTTTGCATTAGAGAAATTTCGATCTTATCTCATTGGTTGTAAAATAATTATATTCACAGATCACGCTTTTAAATATCTTCTCACAAAGAAAGATGCAAAGGCTAGACTAATTGGGTGTTACTTTTGCGTGAATTTGACTTAGAAATCGCGATAAGAAAGGAATGTAAAATGTCAGGCTGACCATCTTTCTCGCTCCATTTTGACACAACTATAGAACCATTACCCTTGAATGAGTCATTTCCATGAACAATTAACGAGTGTGGAAGTAGTACCACGGTATGTCGATATTGTTAATTATCTTGTTACATGTGTCAACTTCCAGAGCATCGACCAAGCAGACAAGGCCAAATTTTGCGTAAATAAAGAATTTCTTTGGGATGATCCTTATCTATTCAAGTATTGCAGATCAAATTGTTCGACGATGTGTCCCAGAATGAATTTCAAAACATTCTTTCATTCTCGCCATGAACAATGTTTCATGGAGGCCACTTCAAGCTAAGAAAACAAATACAAAAATTTTACAATGTGGTTTCTATTGGCCAACTATATTTCGAGATGCTTTACACATTTTGTTCTTCATGTGATAGGTGTCAACGAATGGGGAGCATAACACTAAGAAATACGATGCCACTAAATCCAATTTTAGTGGTTGAAATTTTGATGGGTATCGATTTCATGGACCCTTCTCCATCTTTGGCCATCAATACATATGGTTGGTGTTGACTATGTTTCAAAACGGGTAGAGGCAATTCCGCAGGACCAACGATCACAAAGTAGTGATAAGATTTTGAAAAGCAACATTGTTTCCCGCTTTGGATTTCCTCGAGCAATTATCAGTGATGGTGGTGCCCACTTTTGCAATAAATCCTTCAAAGCACTTTTGACAAAGTACTCCATCACTCATAAAGTGGCAACCCCATATCATCCACAAACCAGTGGCCAAGTTGAGATCTCCAATAGAGAAATAAAGCACATTTTAGAAAAGACGGTGAAGCCCGACAGAAAAGATTGGTCGTCATGACGATGCATTACGGGCATATAGAACAATTTTCAAAACTCCAATCGATGTCACCCTGCTGTGCTAGTGTATGGAAAAGCATGCCACCCACTGAACTCGAGCATCGCGCATGACCGGGCCATCAAGAAATTCAATTTTGACATGCAGCAAGCTGGCTCAGAAAGAAGATTACAACTGGCAGAACTTGAAGAAATTCGCAATGACGCATATGAAAATGCCAAGATTTACAAGCAACGAATGAAAGTCTTTCACGACAATCAATTATGAGGAAATCTTTCACTCCAGGTCAGAAAGTGCTTTTATTAAATTCTTGCTTGCACCCATTCCCAGGTAAGTCACGTTCTCGATGGTTTGGCCCATTTGTTGTTCACACTGTTTTTCCACATGGGGCAATTGAAATTAAGGATCCAAAGAACTACAAGCATTTTTAAAGTTAATGGTCAAAGATTAAAACCATATCTAGAATACCAACCACATGGAGAGGATAGCGAAATAAATCTGAGTGACCCACTAAGTTTAAATTAAGGCTTTTCTTTTCTTTTCGGTGATTTGATTTGATTTATTTCTTTTCATTATTCTTTTGCTCATTGAAATTATTTTTTTTGTGTAAGTGTGCTTGTTCACCCATTACAGTTCTCTTTTATCATTTTAATCATGAGACAATACCTCTTGTACATGCTTAGAACATTTCAACCTATCCGGACTCATGTTAGAAAACAGATACACAATTTTGTAAAACATCTCAGATTGGGTTCGCAACCACCGTAGTTAGTCGCCCACGCTTGAGGATTTAGAAAGACAACTCGTAGATATTGATAATTTCTCACCCAATTGGAGCTCGAGGTAAATTCAATAAGAGGACGATTTTAATTTGTTTTGTGTGTTTTAATTTTTTTTTTCAGGTGTTTTAGTTTGCTTTGTGTGTTTAAGTTTGTCACCCCAAGAGGCGGATAACAAGATTCGTGACAATCAAGTCGGTTACTCAGCTTTCCCACAATAACTCGATATTCGAGACAAGGCATGGACAAAGACGAGATTTTAGCAAAGCTCACAAACGATTCCCTTCGCCTCGTAATGCACTCTTTTCAATCTATAAAGCCCGATCCGAACGCATGCGATTGCTTATGAAGAATGGCATACCGCCGACATCCGCCGGTTAATCGAGGCCAAAGTACGCTTAAGTGTGAGTTGCCTCCTAAATTTATTGCATACATGCCTGGTTGTGGTAAAGGAAATTATGCGAGAAAACGACGAGCTCAAGACTTTCGTTGCTTGTCATAAACGTGCCGTAACGATATGCAATAAAACCATGTTCTTGTGAATGGTGTCCATGATAATGTGGAAGATAAGATTAAATTCATTGTGATGGCTTGAATAAAGAGTCATTGATAATATCCTTTGTCTTTTGAAACGCATCCCAAAGGATACGCATAAAGAGCGATTCTCCGCTTATGGCCATTATTCGAGAAAGAACGTGCACGACATGCCCCTGAACTGACTATAAACGACCTCGCTTGCCGCTTGTAAGAAAACTGATGGGAAGCCTATCCTCGACCCATAGAGGGCGTTCAAGCCGTTTCTGGACGTAAAACCAGAGGAAGATGTGAGCCACAGTCGCAACTACCTGTAGATATCCTTTTTACTTTACTGTTGTTCTACTTTACTGTTATTTTACCATTCACATTATTGCTTGTAATAATTTTTCTTGTTATCATTGTTTTGCTTTTCCTTTATCGCTTTCTTTTTGACTCTCGAGCCATGTGCCTTAGTGTTAATTGACATTGACATAATGCCTCATACACAGCTGTGACCCGTTGTCACCAAGGTTCTTAAATATAATTTTTTGTTGTTGTGCACTCACAAGTTGTTTTTGAGCAGTATCCTAATGGCAGCTACTCCCAGCAAACAATTCAAGAACATTTGTGTGCTCTCTGGATTTAACTATGGCAAACATGGCAGATAGATCTTGGTCAAGAATAGCAGAGAGAAACTGCACTTGGTGTATGGAGGAGGTGATCGAGGTTATCCAAAATGGTCTCGTCGCTATGTCGAGGAGCCAAGTGTTAGGCATCATCCCAACAATCCTAAAACCTTCTGCTTTGTCTAACTCATCAACCTGGAGAAGAGTTAGTCGCCCTGTATGCAAGAAAGAATAACTGAAATATTAAATCATGCCGATGCTTTTATTTTTCTTCCAGGAGATCTTGCAACTCTAGAGGCACTAATCACATTAGCATCTTGGGCCCATCTGAACATCCACCAGAAACCCATCGGTTTGTTAAATGTCAATAATTTTTATGACGGCTTTATCGCATTTCTTAACCATGCAATAAAAACCTATTTCATTCCTTCCTCAGTTAAAAAAGTCTTTATTTGTGCACATACTGCTAATGAGCTACTTGATCTGCTATGTTTATCAATCGTGAGATGCATCCTGTGACCGTTGTGTTGGAATGTTCAAATAATGATGGTAACAGAAATGCAGAAGTTAAGTACAAATTAGATTTAACTCTCCGTTTGTAAATATTTTCTTCTGTGTTGCACTACCCAGGTGATGTCTTCTAAACTCTACTTCTTTCCTTTCAAACATTGAGGACAATGTTTCATTCAGGTTGGGGGGAGGGAATAGTTGACAATTGTGGAATATTGGTTAAGTTTTTACTAATTTTTTGTTGTAGAACTAACCATTTTGAGTAGAAGATGGCTGAATATGGAGTGTAGTTACTCTAGAAACGCATCTTCTTAGTAAAAAAAAAAAAAGTGTTTTTCTTAACTTTTCTTTTTGACTTCTCCTTTATAAATATACATTTTCACGTTTTTGAGTCGAAGATGGCTGAATATGGAGTGTAGTTACTCTAGAAACGCATCTCCTTTAAAAAAAAAAAAACTAGACATTTTTCTTTAATTTTTCTGCATGTATGTTTTCTTTTTATGTTTAGAATAGGTTGGGGGGTGGAATTTCGTTAAAAAAATATTAAAAAAAATATTTGGTAATTTTGTGTGAGTTTTTTTTTATATCGATGATATGATGACTTTCGAATTTTAGTATTTGTATTATCTTGGTCTTGAGTGATGTTACACCATGTTTGCTATTCTATATGTTGATGTTAGACAAATATGAGTTGTCAAGGAATGCATATGTCAAAATAAATTCCAAGTGAGTTTTGATTCATTAATTTTTCTTGAGAGTAACCCTTTTGCCCATTATCATGCAAATTAGCGCTTATTATTTTATACATGATCTCAGATTTCTTGTCAACCCTTTAAAAAAAAAAAGTGTGTTGCTACATCTAAAGGCACAGCTTACTAGTAGAGATGGACTTTTATTTAGAGGTCTAAGTGACGATGGATGGACATCTTGATCCGTTTGAGCCTTCTGCCATCCATATTGTAAAATATCCATAGTTAGCCATTTTGAGCCTAAATAAAAAAATAAAAAAAAAAGCTTTTTCTTTGTTAACTTATCATCCTGACCCACTCCAATTTGGAGTATTACCCGATATAATACAAGTTCCATCACCTATTCATGTTTGAGAAAAAGGATAAATAATTATTTTGTTCATTCAAAAAGAAAAAAAATAGAAAAAAAAAGAAAAAAAAAAGGATATACAATAGCAATAAATAAGCAAAACGCATCTTGTAATTTTAAAAAATTCTTGAAATTTTTCTCAAACATATATATTTTGTTTCCCTATTTTCCTTACTTTGTTAAGCCATGTCCCTAGCCTACGTTACGTCCTAATAAAAGTCCTTCTTGATTTTAGAGAACTATAGTCTGAAGTAAAAGCTAGTTATATGGGCTATTAAGATGTAGTGATGCATTTATAAAAAAAAAAAAAGAATAAATTGGGTTGACTAGTAATTTATTTGAGGTCGATTATTTCTAAACCGTGAGCATATTTCTTTCATCTTGTGAGAGTGGTATTTCTATATTATTTTCTCTCAATTCACCACTCATTGTAGTGACAATTTTATCGTTTAATTTCTTGTGAGAGTGTCACTACCACCGTGAGATTTGGGTTTGACATGTTATTCTTGAAAGTGGCCTGATTACTATAGTCACCGGATCGATGCATGGATTGTTGATGTCGCTATGATATTTCTTTAGACCGAGATAATACTTGTACTTTTCTTTGATTGCTATCATTAATCCGATTGAATAAACACGTGTTTAAAAAAAAATTTTGGTTTTGAATTTTATCTTCGCTTTATTTGTTGTGGACTAGCAATGTCGTGTGTGCCGAGTGTTAGAAAGTGTATATTTATAAAGGAGAAAACGCCATTTTACACTTCAAGTCTCACTAACATTGCTATTTTTATTTATTTAAGTATTTTGTTATTTAATTACGTGTTTCATTATAATTAGTTATTTTATGTATTTTAGGGTATCACGATCATTTCACAATGAACGGTGATCGACAAAGAAACGGACGCCACATTTGAACTCGTGACGATCGACAACCTTAGAAGGAGCATAAAAGGAAAATGTCACTGCTCACATATACTTAACTATTCATACGATAAGATCGCTCATGACCGCATAAATAGTATTATCAAAAACCCCACATCGTAAATAAGTGGTCAAACCGTGAATCGTGCAGTAAAACCGTTTATCAGATAAATAGTGGTCAAACCGTGAATCGGTAAATAGTGTTACCGCTCAAATAGTGGCTGGATCGTTGATCGATGACGGGCGCAATCTCGAGGCCCAAACTGCTTTTTAATCCGATGGTCATGATTCACTAATGTATTTATAAAAGGGGCTTCTAATTTGATATCCTCGAATTCATTTCTAAGCTTAGATTTTTGTAATTCCTTCTCTCTTGTATTTTCTACGATTTTAATAAATTCCCATTTTACCCTAGTTCAAATATAAGTAGCTAATTTACTTTTAAGCTTGGGTCATGTGAAGTCTCAACATGTTCCATGGGCTTTATTTGGTAAATTTATTTTCTTCCTCTAATATTTGTGGTTGTTTTGATTTCGTCGACAATAATAGTCTTGTCTAGATACCGCCTCGTTAAACCCAAGACACTAGTACAAGGTTATTATTATTCGCACGATAAGCCCTTAGCACCATACTTATTTTGAATGGTTCATGAGGTTAATCTCATGATTTAATTGGTATTAATAATGAATATTTAGCCCATGGAGCATGTTGATGCAGATCCGGATACCCAAGTGCTTTATTTCAATAGATTTCGTTTAAGTTATTCCTGCCATTCCAATTTAATTTCCAGCATAGTTTAAATTAATTTCACCACAAATCCAATCACCCATTTAAAAGAAAATTAATTCTACATATAATTAAAATCAACCTCCTCGTGGGATCGACACTCGTCACCATAAATCTATTCTACAATAGATCTGCAGTTCAATAAAATTTGCACAACACCGACACTGTGAGCCCCTAAACCCCTCCCCAACCCTCATGGACCAAAGGCTATAGCCCACGCCTAAGCGACTATTTCACGCTACTGGCCATTGGCATTTCTTGCCATTTTATTGCAGGCCTCTGACCGTAGCCTCCCACTAGGCACACGAGGACCCTCAAAAAAACTGTACCCATTTCCGACGACCAGAGCCCCCTAAACACCCTCCCCAACCCCCGCGGACGAAAGGCTATAGCCCACCGGCCTCGGTGACCGTTTCACGCGCTACGCCGCTGGGTATTTCTTGCCATTTTAGGGCAGGCCTCTGACCGTAGCCTCCCACTAGGCACACGAGGACCCTCAAAAAGACTGTACCCATTTCCGACGACCAGAGCCCCCGAAACACCTTCCCCAACCCCCGCGGACCAAAGTCTATAGCCCACCGGCCTCGGCGACCGTTTCACGTGCTGCGCCGCTCGGCATGTCTTGCCATTTTAGGGCAGGCTTGTGACCGTGGCCTTCCACTGGGCACACGAGGACCCTCGAAAAGACTGTACCCATTTTCGACGACCAGAGCCCCCTAAACCCCCTCCCCAACCCCCGCGGACGAAAGGCTATAGCCCACCGGCCTTTGGTGACTGCTTTCACGCGCCACGCCACTGGTATTTCTTGCCATTTTAGGGCAGTGCCTCGACCGTAGCCTCCCACTAGGCACACGAGGACCTCAAAAGACTGTACCCATTTCCGACGCACCAGAGCCCCTAAACCCCCTCCCCAACCTCAAGGACCAAAGGCTATAGCCCACCGCCCTTGACTATTTCACGCCTTACGCGCCGACATTTCTTGCCATTTTAGGCAGGCACTCGATCAGTAGCCTCCCACCGGGCCAACGAGGACCTCTAAAAGTCTGTACCCATTTCCGACGACCAGAGCCCCAACATCCTCCCAACCCTCATGGGACCAAAGGTTATAGCCCACCGCCCTATGATTATTTCACGCGGCCACGACGCTGGGCATTTCTTGCCATTTTAGGGCATGCCTCTATCCGTAGCCTCCCACTGGGCACACGAGGACCCTCGAAAAGTCTGAATCCATTTCCGACGACCAGAGCCCCAAACACCTTCCCCAAGCCCTCATGGACCAAAGGCTTATAGCCCACCGCCTCGGCGACTGCTTTTCACGCTACACTGGGCATTTCTTGCCATTTTGTATGTGGCTCTAATCAGAGCCTCCCACTGGTACACGAGAACCCCGAAAAGACTGTACCCTTTTCCAACGACCAGAGACCCTAAAACCCCCTCCCCAACCCTCAAGGACCAAAGGCTATAGCCCACCGCCCGTGACTATTTCACACGCCGCTACTGGGCATGTCTTGCCATTTTAGGGCAGGCTTCTGACCGTAGCCTCCCACTGGGAACACGAGGACCGTCGAAAAGACTGTACCCAATTCCTACATCCAGAGCCCCGAAACCCCTCCCAACCCTCAAGTGACTAAAGGCTATAGCCCACCGCCTTGGTGACTATTTCACGATCAAGGCCATTGGCATTTCTTGCCATTTTAGGCAAGCTCGACCTTAGCCTCCCATCACACGAGGACCCTCGAAAAGACTGTACCCATTTCGACGCCCAGAGCCCTGTAACTTCCTCCCAACCTCGGGACCAGCACATAGCCCACCGCCTCGGTGACTATTTCACGCTGCGCCACTGGCATTTCTTGCCATTTTAGGCAGGCTTGACCTTAGCCTCCCATCACACGAGGGCCCTTCAAAAGACTGTACCCATTTTCGACGCCTGAGCCCCAAGATTTCCCTCCCAACCCCCGGGACTAAAGGCTATATAGCCCACTGCTGACTGCTTTCACGCTGCAAGGCTACTGGCATTTCTTGCCATTTTAGGGTAGGCCTCTAACCGTAGCCTCCCACTGGGTACACGAGAACCCTCAAAAAGACTGTACCCATTTCGACGACCAGAGCCCCCAAAAACCCCACCCCCAACCCTCATGGGACCAAAGTTATAGCCCACCGGCTGTGACTATTTCACGACTGCCACTGGCATATTTCTTGCCATTTTAGGCAGGCTCGACCGTAGCCTCCCACTGGGCACACGAGGACCCTCGAAAAGACTGTACCCATTTTCGACGCCGAGAGCCCCAGAACTTCCCTCCCCAACCCCTCAAGGACCAAAGTTATAGCCCACCGCCTTGACTGCTTCACATGTCACTGGCATTTCTTGCCATTTTAGGGCAGGCCTCTGACCGTAGCCTCCCACTAGGCACACGAGGACCCTCAAAAACATTGTACCCATTTCTGACGACCAGAGCCCCCTAAACCCCCTCCCCAACCCCCGCGGACCAAAGGCTATAGCCCACCGGCCTCGGTGACTATTTCACGCGCTGCGCCGCTGGGCATTTCTTGCCATTTTAGGTGTGGATTCTGTTGGTAGCCTGCCACTGGGCACACGAGGACCCTCGAAAAGACTGTACCCATTTCCCACTGTGAGCCCCGAACCCCCTCCCAACCCTCATGGACCAAAGTTATACCCACCGCCTCATGATTATTTGACGTGCTGCGCCGCTTGGCATGTCTTGCCATTTTAGGGCAGGCTTCGATCGTAGCCTCCCATCACGACGAGGACCCTCAAAAGACTGCACCCATTTCCGACGACCAGAGCCCCTAAACCCCTCCCCAACCCCTCATGGACCAGCTATATAGCCCACCGCCTCTGATCATGCTTCACGCCAAGGCCATTGGCATTTCTTGCCATTTTAGGGCAGGCTCTCAACCGTAGCCTCCCACTAGACACGAACCTCAAAAGACTGTACCCATTTCCGACGACTGAGCCCCTAAACCCTCCCCAACCCTCATGGACCAAAGGCTATAGCCCACCGCCCTCGACTATTTCACGCTGGCCACTGGCATTTCTTGCCATTTTAGGCAGGCCTCGACCGTAGCCTCCCACTAGGCACACGAGGACCCTCAAAAGACTGTACCCATTTCCGACCCAGAGCCCCTAAACCCCTCCCCAAACCCCTGGACCAAAGTTCATGGCCCACCGCCCCATGATTATTTCACGCTGCCACGCCGCCGACATTTCTTGCCATTTTAGGGCAGCAATCAGCCTCCCAACTGGGACACACGAGGACCTCGAAAAGTCTGTACCCATTTCGACGACCAGAGCCCCGAACCCCTCTCCCAACCCTCTGGAAGTATTATAGCCCACCGCCTCTGACTGCTTCACGCTGCGCCAGCATTTCTTGCTATTTTAGGGCAGGCCTCTAATCAGTAGCCTCCCACTGGGTACACGAGACCCTCAAAAGACTGTACCCATTTCTCGACAGAGCCCCAAACCCCTCCCAACCTCATGACTACATAGCCCACCGCCTTGGCCTATTTCACGATTGCGCTGGCATTTCTTGCCATTTTAGGCAGGCTTCAATCAGAGCTTCCCCACTGGGACACGAGGACCCTAAAAGACTGTACCCATTTTCGACACTGAGCCCCTAATCCCCTCCCAACCCAAGGACCAAAGGCTATAGCCCACCGCCTTGCTGATTATTTACGTTGGCCATGCCACTTGGCATTTCCATTTTAGGCAGGCTTCGACCGTAGCCTCCCACTGGGCACACGAGGACCCTCGAAAAGACTGTACCCATTTCCCAAGACCAGAGCCCCCGAAACACCATCCCCAACCCCCTGAACAAAGGCTATAGCCCACCGGCCTCGATTATTTCACGAGGCGCGCTTGGTATTTTGCCATTTTGGGCAGGCTTGACCAGAGCCTCCCACTGGGCACACGAGGACCGAAAAGACTGTACCCATTTCCGACGCACTGTGAGCCCCAAACCCTCCCAACCCTCGGACTGTATAGCCCACCGGCCTGTGATTTCACGCGCCACCGGGCATTTCTTTTGCCATTTTAAGGCAGGCTTCTGACCGTAGCCTCCCACTGGGCACACAAGGACCCTCGAAAAGACTGTACCCATTTCCCACGACCAGAGCCCCTAAACCCCTCCCCAACCCCCGTGGACCAAAGGCTATAGCCCACCGGCCTCGGTGACTATTTCACGCCACGCCGCCTGACATTTCTTGCCATTTTAGGGCAGGCTTCTCAGTAGCCTCCCACTGGCACACGAGGACCCGAAAAGACTGTACCCATTTCCGACGACCAGAGCCTCAAACTCTCCCCAACCCGGACCAGGCTATAGCCCACCGCCTTGGACTATTTCACGACTGCGCCTACATTTCTTGCCATTTTAGGCAAGCTGACCTTAGCCTCCCATCTACACGAGGACCCTCGAAAAGACTGCATTGACTCCACTGAGCTAAACCCCTCCCCAACCCCTCATGACCAGTTATAGCCCACCGGCCTTGTGACTATTTCACGCGCCGCCATTGGCATTTCTTATTTAGGCAGGCCTCTTGTAGCCTCCCACTAGGCACACGAGACCCTCAAAAGACTGTACCCATTTCACGACCAGAGCCCCCTAAACCCTCCCCAACCCCTCATGACCAAAGGCTATAGCCCACCGCCTCTGATTTTTTCACGCGCCACGCAGGGCATTTCTTGCAATTTTTGGCAGGCTTCTGACCGTAGCCTCCCACTGGGCACGCGAGGACCCTCGAAAAGACTGTACCCATTTCCGACGACAAGAGCCCCTTAAACCCCCTCCCCAACCCCCGCGGACCAAAAGCTATAGCCCACCGCCTCATGATTATTTCACGCACACACTGGCATGTCTTGCCATTTTAGGCAGGCTTCGACCAGCCTCCCACTGGAACATGAGGACCCTCAAAAGACTGACCCATTTCACGACTGAGCCCCGAACCACCTTCCCAACCCTCATGAACAAAGGCTATAGCCCACCTCGACTATTTCACGCTACAGCTGCATGGCATTTTCATTTTAGGGCTTCTGACCGTAGCCTCCCACCGGGCACACGAGGACCTCAAAAGACTGTACCCATTTCCGACACTGTGAGCCCCCAAACCCCTCCCAACCCTCAAGGACCAAAGGCTATAGCCCACCGCCTGACTATTTCACGCACAGGCATTTTCTTGCCATTTTAGGCAAGCTTGACCTTAGCCTCCACCTGGGCACACGAGACCCTTGAAAAGACTGACCCCATTTTCACGCCCAGAGCTCTGTAACCCTCCCAACCTCATGACCAGTTATAGCCCACCGCCCTATGTGACTATTTCACGCTGCCACTGGCATTTGTTGCCATTTTAGGCAGCTGACCTTAGCCTCCCACCGGGCACACGAGGACCCTTCAAAAGACTGACCCATTGACGCCCAGAGCCCTGATTCCCTCCCAACCCCCTCAAGACCAGCACAGCCCACTGGCTCATGATTTCACGCCATGCTGGGCATTTCTTGCCATTTTAGGGTAGGCCTCTAACCGTAGCCTCCCACTGCGTACACGAGAAACCTCGAAAAGACTGTACCCATTTCCGACGACCAGAGCCCCCAAAAACCCCAACCCCAACCTCGGGACTACAGTATAGCCCACCGCCTTGATTATTTCACGCTGCGTCATTGGCATTTCTTGCATTTTAGGGCAGGCTCTTTAGAGCCTCCCATCAAGCACACGAGACCTCGAAAAGACTGCACTCCATTTCCCCACTGAGCCCCCAAACCCTCCCCAACCCTCAAGGGACCAAAGGCTATAGCCCACCGGCCTTGACTATTTCACGCCACGCTGGCATGTCTTGCATATTTTAAGGCAGGCTTCAATGTAGCCTCCCACTAGGCACACGAGGACCCTCAAAAGATCCACCCATTTCCACGACCAGAGCCCCCTAAACCCCTCCCCAACCCTGGACTAAAGTTATAGCCCACCGCCTCATGACTATTTCATATTTTAGCAGGCTTCTGACCGTAGCCTCCCATCACGAGGACCTCGAAAAGACTGTACCCATTTCGACGACTGTGAGCCCCGAACGCCCCTCCCCAACCTCAAGGGACTATAGCCCACCGCCTGGCGACTATTTCATGCTGCGCATGCATTTCTTGCCATTTTAGGGCAGGCTGACAAGCCTCCCACTGGCACACGGGACCTCGAAAAGACTGTACCTTTTTCCGACGACTGTGAGCTCAAACACCTCCCCAACCCCTCATGACTAAAGTATAGCCCACGCCTTGCTGACTATTTGACGCTACGCTTGGCATTTCTTGCCATTTTAGGCAGGCTCTGACTGTAGCCTCCCATCGGGCACACGAGGACCCTCGAAAAGACTGCACTACTCCATTTGACCAGAGCCCCAAACACCTTCCCAACCCTCAAAAAGGCTATAGCCCACCGCCTATTGCTGCTTTTTGCTGGCATTTCTTCCATTTTTGTGGCACGCCTAACCAGAGCCTCCCATCATACACGAGACCATCGAAAAGACTGTACCCATTTCCGACGACTGAGCCCCCAAACCCCTCCCAACCCCTGGGACCAGGCTATAGCCCACCTGCCATGACTGTTTATGCTACAAGGCCATTGGCATTTCTTGCCATTTTAGGGGCCTCGACCGTAGCCTCCCACTGGGCACACGAGACCTCAAAACATGACCCATTTCACGACTGTGAGCCCCTAAACCCCTCCCCAACCTCATGGGACTGTATAGCCCACCGCCTTGATTATTTCACGCTACCATTGGCATATTTTAGGCAGGCTTGACCGTAGCCTCCCACCGGGCACACGAGGACCTCGAAAAGATCACCCATTTCGACGCACTGAGCCCCGAAACCCTCCCCAACCCTCATGACCAAAGCCTATAGCCCACCGCCTCGTGATTATTTCACGCTACGCTGGCTGGCATTTCTTGCTATTTTAGGCAGGCTTCGACCGTAGCCTCCCACCACACGAGGACCTCGAAGACTGCACCCATTTCCGACCAGAGCCCCAAACCCCTCCCCAACCCCTGGGACTACTATAGCCCACTGCCCTCGACGCTTTCACTGCTACGGCATTTCTTTGCCATTTTAGGCACGCCTAACTGTAGCCTCCCACTGGGTACACGAGGAACCACAAAAAGAATGTACCCAATTCCGACGACTGAGCCCCCAAACCCCTCCAACCCTCAAGGACCAACATAGCCCACCGCCTCGATGACATTTCACGCACGCGTCACTGGCATTTCTTGCCATTTTGGCAGGCCTCTGACCGGCCTCCCACTAGGCACACGAGGACCCTCAAAAACATTGTACCCATTTCTGACGACCAGAGCCCCTAAACCCTCCCCAACCCCTCAAGGACTATTATTATAGCCCACCGCCTTGTGGATTATTTCATCACAGGCCATGGCATTTCTTGCCATTTTAGGGCAAAGTGCTTCCGACGAGGCCTCCCATCGGGCACACGAGGACCTCAAAAGACTGCACTCTATTTCCGACGACCAGAGCCCCTAAACCCCTCCCCAACCCCGCTGACCAGTTATAGCCCACCGGCCTTGGCGATTATTTCACTGCACAAGGCCATTGGCATTTCTTCCCATTTTAGGCACGCCTAACCTTAGCCTCCCCCTGGGTACACGAGAACCATCAAAAAGACTGTACCCATTTCCGACACCCGACTGAGCCCCGAAACCCTCGCCAACCCTCAAGGACCAAAGGCTATAGCCCACCGCCTCGGTGACGCGCCACTACTGTGTCATTGGCATTTCACATTTTAGCATGTGCCTCTGACCGTAGCCTCCCACTAGTACACACGAGACCCTCAAAACATTGTACCCATTTCACGCACTGAGCCCAAAACCCCTCCCCAACCCCTCATGACTAGCATTATAGCCCACCGGCCCTGGTGACTATTTCACGCTACTGCGCCATTGGCATTTCTTGCCATTTAGGCAGGTGCCTTCACTGTGAGCCTCCCACCGGGCACACGAGACCCTCGAAAAGACTGACCCATTTCGACTGACCAGAGCCCCGCCCCTCCCCAACCCTGGACCAAAGCCTATACCCGACCCTTGGCCGACTATTTGACGTTGCGCCGCTTGGCATGTCTTTGCTATTTTAGGGCAAGTGCTTCACCGTAGCCTCCACTCCGGCTGACGAGGACCCCGAAAAGACTGCACTCTATTTCCCGACGCACCAGAGCCCCTAAACCCCTCCCCAACCCCTCAAGGACCAAAGGTTATAGCCCACCGGCCCCCATGACTGCTTTCACGCTATTGCGCTGGGCATTTCTTGCCATTTTAGGCAGGCTCTAACTGTAGCCTCCCATCGGTAGACGAGAACCCTCGAAAAGACTGTACCCATTTCCACCCACTGAGCCCCTAAACCCCCTCCCCAACCCCCGGGACCAAGGCTATAGCCCACCGCCTCATGACCATTTCACGCATGGCTACAAGGCTGCCTGGCATTTCTTGCTATTTTAGGGCAGGCCTCGACCGTAGCCTCCCACTAGGCACACGAGACCCTCAAAAAATCACCCATTTCCGACGACCTGAGAGCCCCTTTAAACCCTCCCCAAACCCCTCATGGACTAAAGTTCCATGGCCCACCGCCCTATGACTATTTCACGCGCCACGCTGACATTTCTGGTTGCCATTTTAGGCAGGCTTCTGACCGTAGAAGCCTCCAACTGGGACACGAGGACCTCGAAGTCTGTACCCTTTTCGACGACCTGAGCCCCCGAACGCCCCTCCCCAACCCCTCTGACGGCACATAGCCCACCGCCTCGGCGACTGCTTCACGGCCGCTGCTTGGCATTTCTTGCTATTTTAGGGCAGGCTCTAATCAGAAGGCCCCATCGGGTACACGAGAAGCCTCGAAAAGACTGTACCCATTTCTGACTGAGAGCCCCTAAACCCTCCCCAAACCTCATGGGACTAGCACAGCCCACCGCCTTGTGCCTATTTCACGCATTGCGCCGCTGGGCATTTGTAGCCATTTTAGGGCAGGCTTCTAACCGTAGGCTTCCACTGGGGACACGAGGACCCTCGAAAAGACTGTACCCATTTTCGACGACCAGAGCCCCCTAATCCCCTTCTCCAACACCCGCGGACCAAAGGCTATAGCCCACCGGCCTCGGCGACTATTTGACGCGCTGCGCCACTTGGCATTTCTTGCCATTTTAGGCCAGGCTTCTGACCGTAGCCTCCCATCAAGCACACGAGGTCCCTCGAAGAGATCGTACCCATTTCCTACCCACTGTGAGCCCCCAAACACCTTCCCAACCCTCATGGAACAAAGGCTATAGCCCAATCGGGCTCCCATGATTATTTGACGTATTACCGCTGGCATTTCTTGCCATTTTTGGGCAGGCTTCGACTGAGGCCTCCCACTGGCACACGAGGACCTCGAAAAGACTGTACCCATTTCCGACGACTCAGAGCCCCGAAACCCTCCCAACCCTCATGGACTAAAGGCTATAGCCCACTGCTGGGACTATTTGACGCCATGGCCATTGGCATGTCTTGCCATTTTAAGGTGCTTCTGACCGTAGCCTCCTGACTGGGCACACGAGACCTCGAAAGACTGCACTCCATTTCCGACCACTGAGCCCCTCAAACACCTTCCCAAGCCTCATGATTAAAGCACATAGCCCACCGCCTCGCGATGCTTTCACGCGCCACTGGCCACTGGCATTTCTTCCCATTTTAGGGCACGCCTAACCGTAGAGCTCCCACTGGGTACACGAGAACCATCGAAAGACTGTACTCCATTTCCCACGACCGTGAGCCCCCGAAACCCCTCGCCAACCCTCATGACTAGGCACATAGCCCACTGCCTCGATGACTGCTTTCACGCACAGGCCACGGGCATTTCTTGCCATTTTAGGGCAGGCCTCTGACCGTAGCCTCCCACTAGGCACACGAGGACCCTCAAAAACATTGTACCCATTTCCGACGCACTGTGAGCCCCCTAAACCCCTCCCCAACCTCATGGACTAAAGGCTATAGCCCACCGCCTTGGTGATTATTTCACGCGCCAAGGCCACTGGCATTTCTTGCCATTTTAGGGCAGGCTTCTGACCGTAGCCTCCCACTGGGCACACGAGGACCCTCGAAAAGACTGTACCCATTTCGGACGACCAGAGCCCCCGAACGTCCCTCCCCAACCCCCGCGGACCAAAGCCTATACCCGACCGGCCCTGCTGATTATTTGACGTGTGCCCGCTTGGCATGTCTTGCAATTTTAGGTCAGGCTTCTGACCGTAGCCTCCAACGGGGAATACGAGGACCCTCGAAAAGACTGTACCCATTTCCGACGACCAGAGCCCCCTAAACCCCCTCCCCAACCCCTCAAGGACTGAAAGGCTATAGCCCACCGCCTCATGATCTGCTTCACGCCATGGCCATTGGGCATTTTTGCTATTTTAGGGCAGGCCTCTAACCGTAGCGTCCCATCGGGTAGACGAGAACCTCAAAAGACTGTGCCCATTTCCGACGACCACAGCCCCCCAAACCCCTCCCAACCCTCATGGGACCAAAGCACATAGCCCACCGCCTTTTGGCGACCATTTCACGCGCTGCACATTGGGCATTTCTTGCCATTTTAGGGCAGGCCTCACTGTAGCCTCCCACTAGGCACACGAGACCCTCAAAAATGCACCCATTTCCGACACCACTGAGCCCCTAAACCCTCCCTAAACCTCATGGACTAAGTCTATGGCCCACTGCCCTCGGTGATTATTTCACGCGCCACGCCGACATTTCTTGCTATTTTAGGGCATGTGCTTGACCGTAGCCTCCAACCTGGGGACACGAGGACCCTCGAAAGTCTGTACCCATTTCGACGCACCAGAGCCCCTTAACGCCCTCCCAACCCCTCATGGACGTTATAGCCCACCTGCCTCGGATCGCTTTCACGCACTGGGCCACTGGCATTTCTTGCTATTTTAGGGCAGGCTCTAACTGAAGTGTCCCCACTGGGTACACGAGAACCCTCGAAAAGACTGTACCCATTTCGACGACTCAGAGCCCCCAAACCCTCCCAAACCCTCACATGGGATCAGGCTATAGCCCACCGGCCCTTGCGTTTATTTCACGCATTGCGCCATTGGCATTTGTAGCCATTTTAGGGCAGGATTCTAAATCAGAGCCCACTGGGACACGAGGACCTCGAAAAGACTGTACCCATTTTCGACACTGTGAGCCCCTAATCCTTTCTCCAACACCATGGACCAAAGGCTATAGCCCACCGCCTCATGGACTATTTGACGCTACTGCGCCACTTGGCATTTCTGCCATTTTAGGCCAGGCTTGACCGTAGCCTCCCACCGGGCACACGAGGACCTCGAAAAGACTGTACCCATTTCCGACGACTGTGAGCCCCTCAAACACCTTTCCCAACCCCGCTGAACAAAGGCTTATAGCCCACCGCCTTGCTGACTTATTTGACGCGCTGCCATTGGCATTTTATTGCCATTTTTGGGGAGGCTTCTGACCGTAGCCTCCCACTGGGCACACGAGGACGCTCGAAAAGACTGTACCCATTTCCCATTTACACTGTGAGCCCCCAAACCCCTCCCAACCCCTCATGACCAAAGGCCAGTAGCCCACCGCCTGGTGACTATTTCACGACTGCGCCATGGCATTTCTTGCATTTTAGGCAGGCCTCGACCGTAGCCTCCCACTAGGCACACGAGGACCTCAAAAGATCAGACTCCATTTACTCACGACCAGAGCCCCTAAACCCCTCCCCAACCTCCGCTGACCAGCACATAGCCCACCGCCTTGGTGGATTATTTCACGCTGCCACGCCGCCTGACATTTCTTGCCATTTTAGCAGGCTTGACCGTAGCCTCCCACTGGGCACACGAGACCCTCGAAAAGACTCAGTACCCATTTCCGACGACCAGAGCCCCCAAACCCCTCCCCAACCCTCTGGACCAGGCTAGAGCCCACCGGCCTCAGTGACTATTTCACGCACTGCGTCGCTTGGCATTTCTTGCCATTTTAGGGCTAGCTTCTGACCTTAGCCTCCCACTGGGCACACGAGGAACCTCGAAAAGACTGTACCGATTTCCTACGCCCAGAGCCCCCGAAACCCCCTCCCCAACCCCTCATGGACTAAAGTGTTATAGCCCACCGGCCCTGGTGACTATTTCACGCACTGCGTCACTGGCATTTCTTTTATTTTAGGCAGCCTGACCGTAGCCTCCCACTCAGGCACACGAGGACCTCAATAAGACTGTACTCCATTTCCGATACTGTGAGCCCCTTTAAACCCCTCCCCAACCCCTCAAGGGACTAAAGTCTATGGCCCACTGCCTTGGTGATTATTTCACGCCACGCCGACATTTCTGCTATTTTAGGGCAGGCTTGACCGTAGCCTCCAACCTGGGACACGAGGACCCTCGAAAAGTCTGTACCCATTTCGAACGCACCGAGCCCCGAACGCCCCTCCCAACCCCCGCATGGACGAAGTTATAGCCCACCGCCTTGGCGATCGCTTTCACGCGCCATTGGCATTTTCTTGTTATTTTAGGCAGGCCTCTAATCAGAAGGCCCCACTGGGTACACGAGAACCTCGAAAAGATCAGACCCATTTCACGACTGAGCCCCCTCAAACCCTCCCCAAACCCTCATGGGACCAGTGGCTATAGCCCACCGCCCTTGCCTATTTCACGATTGCGCCATTGGCATTTGTAGCCATTTTAGGCAGGCTTAACCAGAGTTCCCATCGGGACACGAGGACCTCAAAAGATCAGTACCCATTTTCGACACTGTGAGCCCCCTAATCCCCTTCTCCAACACCCGCGGACCAAAGGCTATAGCCCACCGGCCTCGGCGACTATTTGACGCGCTGCGCCACTTGGCATTTCTTGCCATTTTAGGCCAGGCTTCTGACCGTAGCCTCCCACTGGGCACACGAGGACCCTCGAAAAGACTGTACCCATTTCACCACTGTGAGCCCCAAACACCTTCCCAACCTCATGGAACAAAGGCTATAGCCCACCGGCCTGATTATTTGACGCTGCGCCCGCTTGGCATTTTTATTGCCATTTTGGGCAGGCTTGACCGTAGCCTCCCACTGGGCACACGAGGACCCTCGAAAAGACTGTACCCATTTCCACGACTGAGCCCCGAAACCCCTCCCCAACCCCTCATGGACTAGCTATAGCCCACCGGCCTCGGTGACTATTTCACGACTGCGCACTGGGCATTTCTTGCCATTTTAGGCAGGCCTCACCGTAGCCTCCCACTAGGCACACGAGGACCCTCAAAAGACTGTACCCATTTCCACGACTGAGCCCCTAAACCCTCCCCCAACCCTCGCTGGACCAAAGGTTATAGCCCACCGCCCTTGTGACTATTTCTTACGCCGCCTGACATTTCTTGCCATTTTAGGCAGGCTTCTGACCGAGCCTCCCACTGGGCACACGAGGACCTCGAAAGATCAGACTCCATTTCCCACGACTGAGCCCCTGAAACCCTTCCCCAACCCCGCTGACCAAAGGCTATAGCCCACCGGCCTTGGGACTTATTTCCACGCTATTGCACACTGGCTGGGCATTTCTTGCTATTTTAGGGCAAGCTCGACCTTAGCCTCCCACTGGGCACACGAGGACCCTCGAAAGACTGTACCCATTTCCACCACTGCAGAGCTCCCCAAACCCCTTCCCCAACCCTCAACTCCCCGCTGACCAAAGCACAGGCCCACCGCCTCGTGATTATTTGACGGCTCACGATCAAGGCTAAGCATTTCTTGTTATTTTAGGCGGTGTGCTTCGATCTGTAGCCTCCCACTGGGCACACACTGAGGACCCTCAATAAGACTGTACCATTTCCTCACGCACTGGGAGTCTCCCTAAACCCCTCCCCAACCCTCAAGGGATCAAAGGTTATAGCCCACCGGCCTTGGTGATTATTTCACTGGGCCAGCTGGCATTTTCTGTTATTTTAGGGCAGGCTTTCTGACCAGCCTCACCGGGCACACGAGGACCTCAAAAGACTATACCCATTTTGATGACCAAAGCACCCTAAACCCCTCCCCAACCCTCATGGGACTAATCTGGCTATAGCCCACCGGCCCTGTGACTATTTCCACGTAGTCAGCGCCATACTGGTATTTTTGGTTATTTTAGGTGCTCAATCCGTAGCCTCCCATCGACACACGAGGACCCTCGAAAGACTATACCCATTTTGATGACCAACCAGCACCTTAAACCCTCCCCAACCCCTCATGACCAAAGGTTATAGCCCACCGGTGTCTATTTCACGCACAAGGCCATGGCATTTTTTACCAATTTAGGGCAGTGCTCCGACCGTAGCCTCCCATCGGGCACACGAGACTCTCGAAAAGAATGTACCCATTTCCAACCCATTTAGAGCCCCAAACCCTCCCCAACCCCTCAAGGACCATATAGCCCACCGCCCCTATGGACTATTTCACGCTACGTCACTGGTATTTTTGCCATTATTGTGTGCTTCCTGATCAGAGGCCTAGCACTGGGCACACGTGGTCCCTAGAAAAGTCTGTACACATTTCTGACCAGAGCCTCAAACCCCTCCCCAACCTCATGGGACCAACGGGTTATAGCCCACCGGCCTCGTGACTATTTCACGCCATACTGGTATTTCTTGTTATTTTAGGTGTGCTTCAATCGTAGCCTCCCACTGGACACACGAGGACCCTAAAAGACTATACCCATTTTTGATGACCAGCACTTTAAACCCCTCCCCAACCCCTCATGGACTATTATAGCCCACCGCCCTTGTCTATTTCACGCACAATACTGGGCATTTTTACCATTTTAGGTGTGCCTGACCAGTAGCCTCCCAATCGGGCACACGAGGACCTCAAAAGAATGTACCCATTTCCAACGACAAGAGCCCCAAACCCCCCAACCCCTCATGGACCATACTATAGCCCACCGGCCTTGGTGACTATTTCCACCAGTCACCGCTTGGCATTTCATTTTAGTATGTGCTTCACCAGTAGCCTAGCACTGGGCACACGAGGACCCTCGAAAAGACTGTACCGATTTCCCGACGCACCAGAGCCCCTAAACCCTCCCAACCCCGCAGACTGGGGCTATAGCCCACCTGCCTTTGAATATTTCACGCACGCGCTCACTGGCATGCTTGCCATTTTAGGCGTGCCTGACTCAGAGCCTCCCATCAAGCACACGAGGACCCTCGAAAAGACTGTACCCATTTACGACGACCAAAGCACCCTAAACCCTCCCAACCCCTCATGACTAAAAGCAGCCCGCCCTGCCTTGTCTAATTTACGCTACTGGTATTTTTACCATTTGTATGGTGCCTCTCTGATCAGAGCCTCCCACTGGGCACACGAGGACTCTCGAAAAGAATGTACCCATTTCCAACGACGAGAGCCCCCCCAAACCCCGCCCCAACCCTCAAGGACCAGTGTTACAGCCCACCGCCTGTGACTATTTCACGCCAGAGCTCACTGGTATTTCTTATTTTAGGGCTGCCTGATCAGAGCTCAGCACTGGGCACACGAGGACCCTCGAAAAGACCATACCGATTTCTGACGACCAGAGGCCCCCCAAACCCCCCCCCAACCCTCATGACCAGCATAGCCCACCGCCCTGGTGATTATTTCACGCGCACTGGCTGAATTTCTTGACATTTTAGGGATTGATTATGACCGTAGCCTCGCTGTGGGCACACTAGGACCCTCAAAAGACTATACCCATTTTGACGACCAAAGCACCTTAAACCCCTCCCAAACCCCTCAAGGACCAGCATATAGCCCACCGGCCTCTGTGTCTTTTTCCACGCGGCCACAATGGCATTTTTACCATTTTAGTATGTGCCTGACCGTAGCCTCCCACTGGGCACACGAGGACTCTCGAAAAGAATGTACCCATTTCCAACGACGAGAGCCCCCCAAAACCCCGCCCCCACCCCACGCGGGCCAAAGGCGATAGCCCCCCGGCCGCGGGGGCGATTTAACGCGCAGCTGGTATTTCTTACATTTTGTATGTGCTCGACCGTAGCCTCCCACCGGGCACACGAGGACTCTCGAAAAGAATGTACCCATTTCACGACTCAGAGCCCCCTAAACCCCTCCCCCAACCCCCTGCAGACCATGGCTATAGCCCACCGCCTCGTGAATATTTCACGCACAAGGCCACTGATGCTTTTGCCATTTTAGTGTGATTCTGACTGTAGCCTCCCATCGGGCACACGAGGACCTCGAAAAGACTATACCCATTTTGATGACCAGCACCCTAAACCCCTCCCAACCCCCTCATGGACCAAAGGCTATAGCCCACCGGCTCCTTGTTCATTTCCACGCACAAGACTGGCATTTTTACCATTTTAGGCATGTGCCTCGACAGAGCCTCCCATGGGCACACGAGGACTTCTCGAGAAGAATGTACCCATTTCCAACGACGAGCCCCTCAAACCCCTCCCTAACTCCCTCATGGGACCAAAGCACATAGCCCACCGCCTCGGTGACTATTTCACGCAGTAGCCGCTTAGGTATTTCTTGCCATTTTAGTGTGCTTCGACCGTAGCCTCCCATCAAGCACACGAGGACTCTCAAAAGAATGTACCCATTTCTACGACCAGAGCCCCTAAACCCTCCCCAACCCCCCGCAGACCAGGCTATAGCCCACCGGCCCTGTGAATATTTCACGCACACTGCTTGCCATTTAGGCAAGCTCGACCAGAGCCTCCCATCAAGCACACGAGACCCTCGAAAAGACTGTACCCATTTTCGATGACCAAAGCACCCGAAACCCCCTCCCCAACCCCTCAAGGACCAGTTATTATAGCCCACCGCCTTGTCAATTTACGCTGCGCCATTGGTATTTTTACCATTTTATGTGCCTCCTGATCAGAGCCTCCCACTGGGCCCACGAGGACTCTCGAAAAGTATGTACCCATTTCCAACGACGAGAGCCCCCGGAAACCCCCTCCCCAACCCTCACGGACCAACGGCTATAGCCCACCGGCCCTTGACTATTTCACGCTGCGTCACTGGTATTTCTTGCCATTTTAGGCAAGGTGCTCGACCGTAGCCTAGCACTGGGCACACGTGGATCCTCGATTAGACTGTCCCAATTTCTGACGACAAGAGCCCCCGAACCCCCCTCCCAACCCCTCGCGGACCAACGGCTATAGCCCACCGGCCTCGGTGACTATTTCACGCTGCGCTACTGGTATTTCTTGCCATTTTAGTATGTGCTCGACCGTAGCCTCCCATGGACACACGAGGACCCCTAAAAGACTATACCCATTTTGATGACCAGCACCTTAAACCCTCCCCAACCCCTCATGGGACCAGTTATAGCCCACCGCCTCTGTCTATTTCCACGCACTGGCACACTGGTATTTTACCATTTTAGGCAGTGCCTCTCGACCGTAGCCTCCCATCGGCACACGAGGACTCTCGAAAAGAATGTACCCATTTCCAACGACGAGCCTCAAACCCTCCCCAACTCCTCATGGGACCAGGCTATAGCCCACCGCCTCGTGACTATTTCACGCCAAGCGCCGCTTGGCATTTTTTTGCCATTTTAGGGCAGTGCTCGATCAGAGCCTCCCATCGGCACACGAGACCTCGAAAAGACTGTACCCATTTTCGATGACCAGAGCCCCTAAACCCTCCCCAACCCATGCGACCAAAGGCTATAGCCCACCGCCTCATGACTTATTTCACGCGCGCTACTGGCTGGCATGTCTCTATTTTAGGGTGCTTCGACCGTCAGGCCTCCAATCGGGCACACGAGGACCTCAAAAGACTGTACCCATTTCCAAACCCAGAGCCCTAACTTCCCTCCCAACCCCGCTGAACAAATGCTATAGACCAACGGCCTAGGTGACTGCTTTCCACGCTGGCGCCTGGCATTTCTTGTCATTTTAGGTAGGCCTCTGACCGTAGCCTCCCACTGGGCACACGAGGACTCTCGAAAAGACTGTACCCATTTCTTACGACCAGAGCCCCCGAAAACCCCTCCCCAACCCCCCCGGACCAAAGGCAATAGCCCACCGACTCAGGATTATTTTACGCGCGCGCTTGGTATTTTTGTTATTTTAGGCTTGCTCGATCAGTAGCCTCCCACTGGGCACACGAGACCCTCGAAAAGAATGTACCCATTTCCACCCACTGAACCCCCAAACGCCTCCCCAACCCCCGAGGACCAGTTATAGCCACCGCCCCGGCGACTATTTCACGCCACCACTGGCATGTCTTGTTATTTTAGGGCAGGCTTCCTGACCGTAGCCTCCCACTGGGCACACGAGGACCTCAAAGGCTGTACCACCTCCGACGCCTGTGAGCCCTGCAACTTCCTCCCCAACCTCCGGACCAGCACATAGCCCACCGCCTCATGATTATTTCACGCCGCTTAGGCATGTCTTGTTATTTTATGGCAGGCTTCTGACCGTAGCCTCCCACTGGGCACACGAGGACCCTCGAAAAGATCGCATCACGCCTGAGCCCCTGTAACCCTGTAATCTTCCTCCCAACCTCAAGGACCAAATGCTATAGCCCACCGGCCTCGGTGATTATTTCACGCGCTGCGCCGCTGGGCATTTCTTGTCATTTTAGGGTAGGCCTCTGACCGTAGCCTCCCACGGGGCACACGAGGACCCTCGAAAAGACTGTACCCATTTCCGACGACCAGAGTCCCCTAAACCCCCTCTCCAACCCCCACGGACCAAAGGCTATAGCCCACCGGACTTGGTGACTATTTCACGCGCTGCACCGCTTGGCATTTCTTGCCATTTTAGGGCTGGCTTCTGACCGTAGCCTCCAACTGGGCACACGAGGACCCTCGAAAAGACTGTACCCATTTCCGACGCCCAGAGCCCCAGAACTTCCCCCCCCAACCCCCGCGGACCAAAGGCTATAGCCCACTGGCCTCGGCGACTATTTCACACGCTGCGCCGCTTTGTATGTCTTGCCATTTTATGGCAGGCTTCTGACCGTAGCCTCCCACTGGGCACACGAGGACCCTCGAAAAGACTGTACCCATTTCCGACGCCTGAGCCCTGTAACCCTGTAACTTGCCTCCCAACCTCATGGGACCAAATGCTATAGCCCATCGGCCCCATGACTGCTTTCACGCGCTACCCACTGGCATTTCTTGCCATTTTAGGCAGGTGCCTCGATCAGTAGTCTCCCATCAAGCACACGAGGACCCTCGAAAAGATTGATCACTGAGCCTGAGCCCCAAAACCCTCCCCAACCCCCGCATGACCAAATGCTATAGCCCACCGCCCTTGACTATTTCACGCGCTGCGCTTGGCATTTCTTGTCATTTTAGGTAAGCCTGACGGTAGCCTCCCACTGGCACACGAGGACCCTCAAAAGACTGTACCCATTTCCGACGCACTGAGCCCCTAAACCCCTCCCCAACCCCACGGACCAGCTATAGCCCACCGGCCCTGGTGATCATTTTCACGCGCCACTGGGCATTTTCTACCATTTTAGGTAGGCTTGACCGTAGCCTCCCACTGGGCACACGAGGACCTCGAAAAGACTGTACCCATTTTTGATGACCAGAGCCCTCTAACTTCCTCCCCAACCTCATGGGACCAAATGTTATAGCCCACTGCCTTTGGCGACTATTTCACTATGGCCACACTGGGCATTTCTTGCCATTTTAGCAGGCCTCGACCAGAGCCTCCCACTGGGCACACGAGGACCTCGAAAAGATTGTACCCATTTCCGACTTCCACCAGAGCCCCTAAACCCCTCCCAACCCCTCATGACTAAATGCTATAGCCCAATCGCCCCTATGACTATTTCACGCGCTGCCATGGCATTTCTTGTCATTTTAGGTGTTTCCTGACGTAGCCTCCCACTGGCACACCAGGACCCCCCAAACGACTGTACCCATTTCCTACCCCCAGAGCCCCCGAAGCCCCTACCCAACCCCCGCGGACCAAAGGCTATAGCCCACCGGCCTCGATGACTATTTCACGCCATGCGCCACTGGGCATTTCTGCATTTTAGGGTAGGCTTGACCTGTAGCCTCCCACGGGCACACGAGGACCCTCGAAGACTGTACCCATTTTCGGCGACCAGAGCCCCAACTTCCTCCCAACCTCATGGACCAAATGCTATAGCCCACCGCCTCATGACTATTTCACGCGCTGCGCTCATTGGGTATTTCTTGCCATTTTAGGCAGGCCTCGATCAGAGCCTCCCACCGGGCACACGAGGACCCTCGAAAAACTGACCCATTTCCGACGCCTGTGAGCCCTGTAACTTCCCTCCCAACCCCTCATGACCAGCACATAGCCCACTGCCCTACATGACACTTTCACGCAGGCCATGGGCATTTCTTGCCATTTTAGTGGCAGGCCTCGATCAGTAGCCTCCCATCGGGCACACACGAGGACCTCAAAAGATTGTACCCATTTCCCGACGCCCAGAGCCCCTTTAAACCCCTGCCCAACCCCGAGGACCAAAGGCTATAGCCCACCGCCTTTGACTATTTCACGCCACAAGCTGGCATGTCTTGTTATTTTATGGGCAGGCTTTGACCGAGCCTCCCACTGGGCACACGAGGACCTCGAAAAGCCTGTACCCATTTCCACGCCTGTGAGCCCCGTAATCCTCCCCAACCCTCGGACTAAATGCTATAGCCCACCGCCTCGGCGACTATTTCACGCTGCACTGGTCATTGGCATTTCTTGCCATTTTAGGCAGTGCTCGACCGTAGCCTCCCACCTGCACACGAGACCCTCAAAAGATTGTACCCATTTCACGACTGTGAGCCCCCTAAACCCCTGCCCAACCCCGAGGACCAAAGGCTATAGCCCACATGCCCTAAGTGATTATTTCACGCTACTGGCTGGCATGTCTTGCCATTTTATGGCAGCTCAATCAGAGCCTCCCATCAAGCACACGAGGACCTCAAAAGCCTGTACCCATTTCCACGCCTGAGCCCTAGAACTTCCTCCCCAACCCCGCTGGGACCATTATAGCCCACTGCCCTTGCTGACTGCTTCACGCACAAGTCATTGGCATTTCTTGCCATTTTAGGCATGTGCTCTGACTGTAGCCTCCCACAGGGCAGACGAGGACCCTCGAAAAGATTGTACCCATTTCCGACGACCAGAGCCCCCTAAACCCCCTGCCCAACCCCCCAGGACCAAAGCCTATAGCCAACCCGGGCTTGGATTATTTCACGCACGCCATTGGCATGTCTTGTTATTTTATGGCGTGCTTCGACCGTAGCCTCCCACTGGGCACACGAGGACCCTCAAAAGATCAGACCCATTTCCCGACGCCCAGAGCCTCTGTAACGTCCTCCCCAACCTCAAGGACCAAAGTTATAGCCCACCGCCTTGACTGCTTCACGATCAAGGCCACTGGCATTTCTTGCCATTTTAGGGCAGTGCCTGATCAGAGCCTCCCACTGGGCACACGAGGACCCTCGAAAAGATTGTACCCATTCGACCACTGAGCCCCTAAACCCCCTGCCCAACCCCCGAGGACCAAATGCTATAGCCCACCGGCCACGGTTACAATTTCACGCGCTGCGCCGATGGGCATGTCTTGACATTTTATGGCAGGCATCAGACCGTAGCCACCCACTGGGCACACGAGGACTCTCGCAAAGACTGTACCCATTTCCGACGCCCAGAGTGCCCTAACGCCCCTCCCCAACCCTCAAGGGACCAGCTATAGCCCACCTGCCTTGCGACTGCTTCACGTGATCGCGCTGGCTGGCATTTCTTGCCATTTGTGGCAGGCCTCGATCAGAGCCTCCCACTGGGCACACGAGGACCTCGAAAAGATTGTACCCATTTCACCACTGAGCCCCCTAAACCCCTGCCTAACCCCGAGGACCAAAGGCTATAGCCCACCGCTTGGCTGATTATTTCACGCTGCCATGGCATGTTCTTGTTATTTTATGGCGTGCTCGATCAGAGCCTCCCACTCGGGCAAACGAGACCCTCGAAAAGCCTGTACCCATTTCCGACGCCCAGAGCCCTGTAACTCTCGCCTCCCAACCCCGGGACCAAATGCTATAGCCCACCGCCCCATGACATTTCACGCGGCGCTGGTATTTCTTGCCATTTTAGGCAGGCCTGATCAGAGCCTCCCATCGGGCACACGAGACCCTCAAAAATCAGACCCATTTCCGACGCCTGAGCCCTGTAACTTCCCTCCCAACCCTCATGGACCAAAGTTATAGCCCACCTGCCTCATGACGTTTCACGCGCACAAGGCTGGCATTTTCTTGCCATTTTAGGGCAGGCTCTGACCGTAGCCTCCCATCGGCACACGAGACCTCGAAAAGAATGTACCTATTTCCGACGACAAGAGGCCCCAAAACCCCCGCCTCAACCCCCGAGGACCAGTCAATATAGCCCACCCGCTTTGCTGATTATTTCACGCACAAGTTGGGCATGTCTTTCACATTTTATGGCAGGCTTGACCTCAGTAGCCTCCCATCAAGCACACGAGGACCCTCTAAAAGACTGCACCCATTTCCCGACGCCTGTGAGCCCTGTAACGTCCCTCCCAACCCCTCATGACTAAAGCACATAGCCCACCGGCCTGCTGACTGCTTTCACGTGCACAAGGCTGGGCATTTCTTGCCATTTTAGACAGGCCTCAATCAGGCCTCCCACTGCACACGAGGACCCTCGGAAAAGATTGTACCCATTTCACGACCAGAGCCCCTTAAACCCCTCCCCAACCCCCTCAAGGACCAAATGCTATAGCCCACCGCCTTTGGCGATTATTTCCACGCACAAGGCCATTGTATGTCTTGCTATTTACGGCAAGTGTGCCTCCGACTGTAGCCTCCCACCGGGCACACGAGGACCCCTCAAAAGATCAGGCCCTATTTCCCACGCCCAGAGCCCTGTGAACGCCCCTCCCCAACCTCACAACCAGCTTATAGCCCACCGCCTCGGCGACTGCTTTCACGCTACTGCGCCATTGGGCATTTTCTTGCCATTTTAGGGCAGGCCTGATCAGCCTCCCACTGGGCACACGATGTCCCTCCGAAAGATTGTACCCATTTCTGACCACTGTGAGCCCCTAAACCCCCTCGCCCAACCCCCGAGGACCAAAGGTTATAGCCCACCGCTTGCTGACTATTTCACGCCACGCCAATGGCATGTCTTGCCATTTTTATGGCAGTGCTCTCGACCAGTAGCCTCCCACTGGGCACACGAGGACCTCGAAAAGATCAGACCCATTTCCGACGCCCAGAGCCCTGTAACGCCCCTCCCCAACCCCGCTGACCAAAGGTTATAGCCCACTGGCGACTGACTGCTTCACGCGGCCACAATACTGGCATTTCTTTTGCCATTTTAGGGATGGCCTTCTGACCGTAGCCTCCCATCGCACACACGAGACCCCTCGGAAGATCAGTACCCATTTCGACCTGTGAGCCCCTAAACCCCTCCCCAACCCCTCATGACTAAATGCTATAGCCCACCGCCCCGGCTGATTATTTCACGCCACAAGGCCATTGGCATGTCTTGCCATTTTATGGCAGTGCTCTGACCGTGAGCTCCTCCCACCTGCACACGAGGACCCTCAAAAGATCAGACCATTTCCGACGCCTGAGCCCCTGTAACGCCCTCCCAACCCCTCACCAGGACAGTAGCCCACCGCCTCGACTGCTTTCACGATCACACTGGCATTTCTTGCCATTTTAGGCAGGTGCCTGACAGAGCCTCCCACTGGGCACACGAGGACCCTCAAAAAGATTGTACCCATTTCCGACGCACAGAGCCCCCCAACCCCCCACCCCCAACCCCGAGGACCAAAGCACATAGCCCACCTGCCTTTGGCTGACTATTTCACGCGCCATACCTGGCATGTTCTGTTATTTTATGGCAGGCTTCTGACCGTAGCCTCCCATCGGGCAAACGAGACCTCGAAAAGCTGTACCCATTTCCCGACGCCCAGAGCTCCCAGAACTCGCCTCTCCCAACCCCGGGACCAAAATGCTATAGCCCACCGCCTCATGACATTTCACGCGCACACAGGTATTTCTTGCCATTTTAGGCAGGCCTCGGATCAGCCTCCCACCGTCACACGAAGACCCTCGAAAAACTGTACCCATTTCCGACTCCCAGAGCCCTGTAACTTCCTCCCAACCCTCATGACCAAAGGCTATAGCCCACTGCCCCATGATTGCTATTTCACGCACGCCACACAAGGGCATTTCTTGCCATTTTAGGTGTGCCTCGATCCGTAGCCTCCCACTGCACACGAGGACCCTCGAAAAGATTGTACCCATTTCCGACGACAAGAGCCCCTAAACCCCCGCCCAACCCCGAGGACCAAAGCACATAGCCCACCTGCCTCAAGGATTATTTCACGCACACACTGGCATGTCTTGCTATTTTATGGCAGTGCCTCGATCAGCTCTCCATCACACGAGACCCTCGAAGACTGACCAATTTCCGACGCCCAGAGCCTCAAAGACGCCCCTCCCAACCCTCAAGGGACTAAAGTTATAGCCCACCGCCTCGGCGACTGCTTTCACGCCAAGGCCATGGCATTTCTTGCCATTTTAGGGCAGTGCCTCGATCAGTAGCCTCCCACGGGCACACACGAGACCCCTCGAAAAGATTGTACCCATTTCCCGACGCACTGAGCCCCTAAACCCTCTCCCAACCCTCAAGGACCAAAATGCTATAGCCCACCGGCTCTCGATTATTTCACGCTGCCTGTACCGGGCATGTCTTGTTATTTTATGGCAGGCTTCTGACCGTAGCCTCCCATCACATGAGGACCCTCGAAAAGACTGTACCCATTTCTCCGACGCCTGAGCCCCGTAACCCTGTAACTTCCTCCCCAACCCTCATGGACCAAAGGCTTATAGCCCACCGCCTCGGCTACCATTTCACGCGCTGCGCTACTGGGATTTTCTTGCCATTTTAGGGCAGGCCTCTGACCGTAGCCTCCCATCTGGGCACACGAGACCTCAAAACTGTACCCATTTCCGACGCCTGAGCCCTGTAACTTCCCCTCCCAACCCCCGCATGACCAAAGGTTATAGCCCACCGCATCGGCGACTGCTTCACGCGCCAACACTGGACATTTCTTGCCATTTTAGGGCAGGCCTCTGACCGTAGCCTCCCACTGGGCACACGAGGACCCTCGAAAAGATTGTACCCATTTCCGACGACCAGAGCCCCCCCAAAACCCACACCCACCCCCCGCTGACCAAAGGCTATAGCCCACCGCCCTCTGCGACTATTTCAAGCGCTGCACCGCTTGTCATGTCTTGCCATTTTAGGGCAGTCTTTTGACCTTAGCCTCCCACTGGGCACACGAGGACCTCAAAAGACCTGTACCCATTTCCGACGCCCAGAGCCCTAGAACTTCCCTCCCAACCCTCAAGGACCAAATGCTATAGCCCACTGCCTGGACTATTTCACGCTGCGCTGGCATTTATTTTTGTCATTTTAGGGTAGGCCTCTGACCAGAGCCTCCCATCGGGCACACACGAGGACCCCGAAAAGACTGTACCCATTTCCACGACCAGAGCCCCCTAAACCCCTCCCCCCAACCTCATGGACTAAAGGCTATAGCCCACCGCTCCTGATTATTTCTGCGCCATACTGGCATGTCTTGCTATTTTAGGGCAGGCTTCTGATCAGAGCCTCCCACGGGCACACGAGGACCCTCGAAAAGACCGTACCCATTTCACGACCAGAGCCCCTAAACCCCTCTCCCAACCCCTCATGACCAAAGGCTATAGCCCACCGGCCTCGTGATTATTTCACGCCAAGGCCGCTAGGCATGTCTTGCCATTTTAGGGCAGGCTTTTACCGTAGCCTCCCACTGGCACACGAGGACCCTCAAAGACTGCATATTTCCGACGACTGAGCCCCTAAACCCTCCCCAACCTCATGACCAAAGGCTATAGCCCACCGCCTCGATGACTATTTCACGCGGCCATGCTGGCATTTCTATGCCATTTTAGGGTAGGCTTCTGATCAGATCTCCCACTGGGCACACTAGGACCCTCGTAAAGACTGTACCCATTTTCACGACTCAGAGCCCCTTAAACCCCTCCCAACCCCTCATGACTGAAAGTTTATAGCCCACCGGCCCTTTGACTATTTCACCAAGGCCATGCTGGGCATTTTTTGTAATTTTAGGCAGGCCTCTGACCGTAGCCTCCCACTTGGCACACGAGGACCCTCAAAAAGATTGCACCCATTTCTCCGACGACTGAGCCCCTAAACCCCTCCCCAACCCTCATGACCAAATGCTATAGCCCACCGGCCTTGTGACTATTTCACGCGCGCCACTGGCATGTTCATTTTATGGCAGGCTTGACCGTAGCCTCCCACTGGGTACACGAGGACCTCGAAAAGATCAGACCCATTTCGACGCCCAGAGCCCCAACGCCCCTCCCAAACCCCATGGACCAAAGGCTATAGCCCACCGGCCCCATGACTATTTCACGCTGCCACGCTGGCATATGTCTTGCCATTTTAGGGTAGGCGACTGATCCGTAGCCTCCCACTGGGCACACGAGACCTCGAAAAGACTGTACTCCATTTCCGACGCACCATAGCCCCAAACACCTTTCCCCAACCCCTCATGACCAAAGGCTATTGCCCACTGCCTTGGCGATTATTTGACGCGCCATTGGCCATGATTTCTTGCTATTTTAGGACAGGCTTCTTACCGTAGCCTCCCACTGGGCACACGAGGACCCTCGAAAAGACTGTACCCGTTTCCGACGACCAGAGCCCCCCGAAAACCCCACCCAACCCCCGCGGACCAAAGGCTATAGCCCACCGGCCTCAGTGACTATTTCCCGCGCTGCGCCGCTGGGCATTTCTTGTCATTTTAGGGCAGGCCTCTAACCGTAGCCTCCAACGGGGCACACAAAGACCCTAAAAAAGTCTGTACCCATTTTCGACGCACCTCCCCAACCCCCGCAGACCAAAGGCTATAGCCCACCGGCCTCGGCGACTATTTCACGCGCTGCGCCACTGGGCATTTCTTGCCATTTTAGGGCAGGCCCTGACCGTAGCCTCCCACTGGGCACGCGAGGACCCTCGAAAAGACTGTACCCATTTCCGACACCCAGAGCCCCCGAACGCCCTCCCCAACCCCCGCGGGCCAAAGGCTATAGCCCACCGGCCTCGGCATCTATTTCACGCGCTGCGCCGCTGGACATTTCTTGCCATTTTAGGGCGGGCTTCTGACCGTAGCCTCCCACTGGGCTCACGAGGACCCTCGAAAAGACTGTACCCATTTCCGACGACCAGAGCTCCCGAAACCCCCTCCCAACCCTCATGACCAAAGGCACATAGCCCACCGCCTCAAGTGACTATTTCCCACACGCTGCGCTACTGGGCTTGTCTTGCCATTTTAGTATGGCTTCTGACCGTAGCCTCCCACTGGGCACACGAGGACCATCAAAAAGACTGTACCCATTTTCGATGACCAGAGCCCACTAAACCCCCTCCCCAACCCCCGCGGACCGAAGGCTATAGCCCACCGGCCTCAGTGACTATTTCACGAACTGCGCCGCTGGGTATTTTTTGGCATTTTAGGGCATGCCTCTGACCGTAGCCTCCCATCAAGCACACGAGGACCTCAAAAGACTATACCCATTGATGACAAGAGCCCCTAAACCCCTCCCAACCCTCATGGACCAGTTATAGCCCACCGCCTCTGACTATTTCACGTGACTGCGCTACTGGTATTTTTACCATTTGGGCAGGCCTCGACTCAGAGCCTCCCACTGGGCACACGAGGACCTCAAAAGACTCAGACCCATTGCCGACGCCCAGAGCCCCCGAACGCCTCCCAACCCCCTGTGGACCAAAGGCTATAGGACCACCGCCTCATGATATTTCACGCACACTGCCAGAGGGTAATTTTTGGCATTATAGGGGAAGCCTCTGACCGTAGCCTCCCACTGGGCACACGAGGACCTCGAAAAGACTCACTCCATTTCCACGACCAGATCTCCAAACCCCTCCCAACCCCCTCATGGACCAGCATATAGCCCACCGCCCTGACTATTTCACGACCGCGCTACTGGGTATTTTTGGCATTTTAGGGCAGTGCCTTGACCGTAGCCTCCCACTGGCACACGAGGACCCTCGAAAAGACTGTACTCCATTTCCGACGACCACTGTAGCTCCAAACCCCTCCCCAACCCTCATGACCAAAGTTATAGCCCACCGCCTCAAGTGACTATTTCACGATCACGCGCCATTGGGTATTTTTGGCATTTTAGGCAGGCCTTTGACCGTAGCCTCCCCACTGGGCACACGAGGACCTCAAAAGACTGTACCCATTTTCGACACACAGAGCCCCTAAACCACCTCCCCAACCTCAAGGACCAGCTATAGCCCACCGCCTATGACTATTTCACGCACTGCGCCGCTGGGTATTTTTTGAATTTTTGGGCCGGCCTCTGACCGTAGCCCCCCACTGGGCACACGAGAACCCTCAAAAGATCAGAGTGCATTCGACGCACCAGAGCTCCCAAACCCTCCCCAACCCTCATGGACAAATGCTCCAGCCTGCCTGTGACTATTTCTGCCTGCTGGCATTGCTTTCCATTTTAGGGTAAGACTCTGACCTTAGCCTCCCACTGGGTACACGAGGACCCTCGAAAAGATCAGACTCCATTTCGACGCCTGTGAGCCCCGAACGCCTCCCAAACCCCTCATGGGACCAAAGGCTATAGCCCACCGCCCTACGATTATTTCACGCTACGCCATTGGCATGTCTTATTTTAGGGTAGGCGACTGACCGTAGCCTCCCACTGGGCACACGAGGACCTCGAAAAGACTGTACCCATTTCGACGACCATAGCCCTGTGAACACCTTCCCCAACCCCTCAAGGACCAAAGGCTTATTGCCCACCGCCCTGGCGACTATTTGACGCTGCCATGGCCATGCATTTCTTGTTATTTTAGGACAGTGCTTCATCGTAGCCTCCCACCGGGCACACGAGGACCCTCGAAGACTGCACTGCTTCCTACGCACTGTGAGCCCTCAAACCCCTCCCCAACCCCTCATGGACCAAAGGCTATAGCCCACCGGCCCTCGAAGTGACTATTTCCTCAGCGCCTGGCAAGTATTTCTTGTCATTTTAGGCATGTGCTCAACCGTCAGAGCCTCCAACGGGCACACAAAGACCCTAAAAAGTCTGTACCCATTTTCGACGTGACTCCCCAACCCCGCAGACCACATAGCCCACCGCCTCGGCGATTATTTCACGCTACCTAATCGGCATTTCTTGCCATTTTAGGCAGGCCCTGATCAGAGCCTCCCCACTGGCACGCGAGACCCTCAAAAAAGACTGTACCCATTTCGGACACCCAGAGCCCCGAACGCCTCCCCAACTCCTCAAGGCCAAAGGCTATAGCCCACCGCCCTAAGATCTATTTCACGCAGGCCACTGACATTTCTTGCCATTTTAGGGCGGGCTTGACCGTAGCCTCCCACTGGCTCACGAGGACCTCGAAAAGACTGTACCCATTTCACGACCGTGAGCTCCCAAACCCTCCCCAACCCCGCTGGGACCAAAGGCTATAGCCCACCGCCTCATGACTATTTCACACGCTGGCCACTGGCTTGTCTCTATTTTAGGGCAGGCTGACCGTAGCCTCCCACTGGGCACACGAGGACCATCAAAAGACTGTACCCATTTTCGATGACCAGAGCCCCTAAACCCCTCCCCAACCCTCATGGACCAGCACATAGCCCACCGCCTCGTTGACTATTTCACGAATGCGCCACTGGGTATTTTTGGCATTTTAGGTGTGCCTCTGACTGTAGCCTCCCACCGGGCACACGAGGACCTCAAAAGACTATACCCATTTTCATGACAAGAGCCCCTAAACCCTCCCCAACCCCCTCATGACCAGAAGAGTAGCCCACCGCCTCAAGTGACTATTTCACGCATCAAGGCTACATTGGGTATTTTTACCATTTAAGTGGCGTGCCTGATCAGAGCCTCCCACTCGGGCACACGAGGACCTCAAAAGACTCAGTACCCATTGCCGACGCCCAGAGCCCCCAACGCCTCCCCAACCCCTGTGGACCAGCACATAGACCACTGCCCCATGACACTCTCACGCTACTGCCAGAGGGTAATTTTTGGCATTATAGGGAAGCCTGACCGTAGCCTCCCATCGGGCACACGAGGACCCTCGAAAAGACTGCACCCATTTCCGACGCACTGATCTCCCAAACCCCTCCCCAACCCCGCTGGGACCAGTTATAGCCCACCGGCCTCAATGACTATTTCACGATCCGCGCCACACTGGTATTTTTGGCATTTTAGGGCAGGCCTTTGACCGTAGCCTCCCACTCACACGAGGACCTCGAAAAGACTCAGTACCCATTTCCGACGACTGTAGCTCCCAAACCCTCCCCCAACCCCTCATGGACCAGTTATAGCCCACCGCCTGACTATTTCACGACTGCGCATTGGTATTTTTGGCATTTTAGGCAGGCCTTGACAGAGCTCCCATCGGGCACACGAGACCTCAAAAGACTGTACCCATTTTCGACACAGAGCTCCCCTAAACCACCTCCCCAACCCCGCTGACCAGCAGTTATAGCCCACCGCCCTTGACTATTTCACGATCAAGGCCATTGGTATTTTTGAATTTTGGGCCGGCCTCACCGTAGCCTCCCACTGGGCACACGAGAACCCTCAAAAGATCAGTATGCATTTCCGACGCACTGAGCTCCCAAACCCTCCCCAACCCTCATGGACAAATGCTCTAGCCTCCGGCCCTTGGTGACTATTTCCTGCTGCTCACTGGCATTGCTTTCCATTTGTGTAAGCCTCTGACCTTAGCCTCCCACTGGGTACACGAGGACCCTCGAAAAGCCTGCACTCTATTTCTGACGACTGTAACCCCTAACGCCCCTCCCCAACCTCATGGACCAAAGGCTATAGCCCACCGCCTGGGCGACTATTTCACGCTAAGAGTCACTGGCATGTCTTGCCATTTTAGGGCATGTGCTCTGACCGTAGCCTCCCACTGGGCACACGAGGACCCTCCGAAAGACTATACCCATTTCCTACGACCAGAGCCCCCGAAACACCTTCCCCAACACCCGCGGACCAAAGGCTATGGCCCACCGCCCATGACTATTTGACGCTACTGGCCGATGGGCGCTTCTACCATTTTAGGGCAGTGCTTCGATCAGTAGCCTCCCACTGGGCACACGAGGACCATCGAAAAGACTGCACTCCATTTCTGACTACCGAGCCCCAAACCCCTCCCCAACCCCTCATGGGACCAAAGGCTATAGCCCACCGCCTTGACACTTTCACGGCCGTGTCAGGGCATTTATTGTCATTTTAGGCATGCCTCCTGATCAGTAGCCTCCCACCGGGCACACGAGACCCTCGAAAAGACTGCACTCCATTTCTGACTACCAGAGCCCCCAAACCCCTCCCAACCCCCACGGACCAGTTATAGCCCACCGCCTGTGATAATTTCACGATCAAGGCCACTGGGTATTTTTTACCATTTTAGGCAGGCTCTGACCGTCAGCCTCCCACGGGCACACGAGACCTCAAAAGACTGTACCCATTTCCGACGCCCCTCCCAACCCCCACGGACCAAAGGCTATAGCCCACCGCCTCATGACTTATTTCACGAGCTGCGCTGGTATTTCTTGCCATGTTAGGCCAGGGGTCTGACCGTAGCCTCCCACTGGGCACACTAGGACCCTTGAAAAGACTGTACCCATTTCTGACACCCAGAGCCCCAGAACGCCCCTCCGCAACCCCTCACTAAACGCGATAGCCCACCGCCCCATGATTATTTCATGCGCCATACCGCTGACATTTCTTGCCATTTTAGGCAAGCTCTGACCAGAGCCTACCACTAGGCACACGAGACCCCAAAAGATCAGACCCACTTCATGACCAGAGCCCCCAAACCCCTCCCATCCCCTCATGGACTAAACGCTTATAGCCCACCGCCTGTGACTATTTCCCGCTGCCATTGGCATTTCTTGCCATTTTACGGCAGGCCTCTAACTGTAGCCTCCCACTCACACAAGGACCCTCGAAAAGATCAGTACCCATTTCCGACACCTGTAACTCCGAACGCCTTCTCCCAACCTCATGGACTGGGGCTATAGACCACCGCCTTGACTTATTTCACGTGCGCCATTGGCATCTTTGTTATTTTAGGCAGTGCTTGACCGTAGCCTCCCACTGGGCACACGAGGATCCTCGAAAAGACAGTACACATTTCTGACGACTAGAGCCCCAAACCCCTCCCAACCCCTCATGGGACTCAGTTATAGCCCACCGGCCCTTGGTGTGATTATTTCACGCGCTGCGCCTGGCTGGCATTTCTTGCCATTTTAGGGCAGGACTCTGACCGTAGCTTCCCACCGGGCACACGAGGGACCCTCAAAAGACTGTACCCATTTCCGATGACCAGAGCCTCAAACACCCTCCCCAATCCTCATGACCAGCACATAGCCCACTGCCTCGGTGACTTATTTCACGCTGCGCACTGGCATTTCTTGCCATTTTAGGGCAGCCTCTGACCGTAACCTCCCACTGGGCACACGACGACCCTCGAAAAGACTGTACCAATTTCAGATGCCCAGAGCCCTGTAACTTCCCCCAACCCCGCTGGGACCAGGCTATAGCCCACCGGCCTCAAGTGATAATTTCACGCGATGCGTCATTGAATGTCTTGTTATTTTAGGGCAAGCTTGACCAGAGCCTCCCATCAAGCACACGAGACCGAAATGACTATACCCATTTCCGACGACCAGAGCCCTCGAACCCCTTCCCCAACCCCTCATGTCCAGTTATAGCCCACCGCCCCATGACTATTTCACGCCAAGAGCGCCGCTAGGCATTTTGTTATTTAGGGCAGGCTTCTGACCGTAGCCTCCCACTGGGCACACGAGGACCCTCGAAAAGGCTGTACATATTTCCGATGAACAGAGCTCAAACCCCTCCCAACCCTCACAAAGGCTATAGCCCACCGCCTCAGGATTATTTCACGCGCTGCGCCACTGGTATTTCTTGCCATTTTGTGGTAGGCCTCTGACCAGTAGCTTCCCACTGCACCCGAGGACCCTCGAAAAGACTGTACCCATTTCCGACGCCCAGAGCCCCCGAACTCCCTCCCAACCCCGCATCAGTTATAGCCCACTGCCCCATGATTATTTCACGCACGCTGCCATTGGCATTTCTTGCCATTTTAGGGCAGGCCTCTGACCGTAGCCTCCCACTGGGCACACGACGACCCTCCAAAAGAGTGTACCTATTTCCGACGTGCAGAGCCCCCGAAAGCCCCACCCCAACCCCTGGAAAGTTATAGCCCACCGCCTCATGACTATTTCACGTGTCACTGGACATTTCTTGCCATTTTAGGGCAGGCTTTTGACCGTAGCCTCCCACTGGGCACACGATGACCCTCGAAAAGTCTGTACCCATTTCCGACGACCAGTGGCCCCGAAAGACAATACCCAACCCTCATGACTGTGTTATAGCCCACCTGCCCTATGACTATTTCACGCGCTGTCACTGGGCATTTCTTGCCATTTTAGGGCAAGCCTTTGACCAGCGCCTCCCACTGGCACACGAGGACCTCGAAAAGACTGTACCCATTTCCGATGCCTGAGCCCCTGTAACTTCCCTAACGAACCCCTCAAGGACCAAAGGCTATAGCCCACCGCCCGCTGACACTCTTCACGCACAAGGCCACTGGCATTTCTTGCCACTTTAGGCAGGCTTCTGACCAGAGCCTACCACTGGCACACACAAGGACCTCGAAGGCTGTACATATTTCCGGCGACTGAGCCCTCAAACCCCTCCCAACCCCCTGCAGAACAAAGGCTATAGCCCACCGCCTCAGGATTATTTCACGCGCTGCGCCGCTGGGTATTTCTTATCATTTTAGGGCAGGCCTCTGACCGTAGCTTCCCACTGGGCACACGCGGACCCTCGAAAAGACTGTACCCATTTCCGACGCCCAGAGCCCCCGAACTCCCCTCCTCAACCCCCGCCGATCAAAGGCTATAGCCCACCGGCCTCGGCGACTATTTCACGCGCTGCGCCGCTGGGCATGTCTTGCCATTTTAGTGCAAAGTGCTGACCAGAGCCTCCCACCGCGCACCCGAGGACTCTCTAAAAGACTTTACCCCTTTCCGACGACCAGAGCCCCAAACCCCTCCCAACCCTCATGACCAAAGCCTATAGCCCACCGCCCTGTGACTATTTCACGTGCTGCGCCATTGGCATCTTCTTGTTATTTTAGGCAGTGCTTGACCGTAGCCTCCCACCGGGCACACGAGGACCCTCAAAAGACTGTACACATTTCTGACGACTAGAGCCCCCCAAAAACCCCCCCCAACCCCTCATGGACCAAAGTTATAGCCCACCGCCCTTGGTGACTATTTCACGCGCTGCATTGGCATTTCTTGCCATTTTAGGCAGTGCCTGACCAGAGCTTCCCACTGGGCACACGAGGACCCCCGAAAAGACTGACCCATTTCCCGATGACCAGAGCCCTCAAACACCCTCCCCAATCCCTCAAGGACCAGCACATAGCCCACCGCCTCGTGACTATTTCACGCGCGCCACTGGCATTTCTTGCCATTTTAGGGCAGCCTCTGACAGAGCCTCCCACCGGGCACACGACCCTCGAAAAGATCTGCACCCATTTCTGATGCCCAGAGCCCCAACTTCCCCCCAACCCCTCATGGACCAAAGGCTATAGCCCACCGCCTCAAGGATAATTTCACGCGATGCGCTCATTGAATGTCTCACATTTTAGGGCAGGCTTGACCAGAGCCTCCCATCACACGAGGACCGCCGAAATGACTATACCCATTTCACGACTGAGCCCCTCAAACCCCTTCCCTAACCCTCATGGGTCCAGGTTATAGCCCACCGGCCTGATTATTTCACGCCAAGAGCTTGGGCATTTTTGCCATTTTAGGGCAGGCTTGACCGTAGGCCTCCCACTGCGCACACGAGGACCCTCGAAAAGACTGTACCCATTTCCGATGACCAGAGCCTCAAACCCCTCCCAACCCCCAACAAAGGCTATAGCCCACCGGCCTCAGGATTATTTCACGCTGCGCCATTGGTATTTCTTGCCATTTTAGGGTAGGCTCTGATCAGAAGCTTCCGATCTGGGCACCCGAGGACCCTCGAAAAGACTGTACCCATTTCCGACGCCCAGAGCCCCCGAACTCCCCTCCCAACCCTCACGATCAAAGGCTTATAGCCCACCGCCTCATGACTATTTCACGCTACAAGGCCACTGGCATTTCTTGCCATTTTAGGGCAGGCCTCTGACCGTAGCCTCCCACTGGGCACACGAGGACCCTCCAAAAGTGTGTACCTATTTCCGACGTGCAGAGCCCCCGAACGCCCCTCCCCAACCCCCGCGGAAAGGCTATAGCCCACCAGTCTCGGCGACTATTTCACGTGCTGCGCCGCTGGACATTTCTTGCCATTTTAGGGCAGGCTTCTGACCAGCCTCCCATGGCACACGATGACCTCGAAAAGGCTGTACCCATTTCCGACACCAGCTGCCCCTCAAAGACCCTACCCAACCCCCAAGGACTGTGTAAAGCTATAGCCCACCGGCCTGTGACTATTTCACGCGCTGCGCCACTGGCATTTCTTGCCATTTTTGGGAAGCCTCTCACCAGAGCCTCCCATCGGGCACACGAGACCTCGAAAAGACTCAGACCCATTTCCGATGCCCAGAGCCCCTGTAACTCCCTAATGAACCCCTCATGACCAAAGGCTATAGCCCACCGGCCTCGGCGACAATTTCACGCGATGCGCTGGGATCTCTTGCCATTTTAGGGCAGGCTTCTGACCGTAGCCTCCCACTAGGCACACGAGGACCCTCGAAAAGACTGTACCCATTTCTGATGACCAGAGCCCCCGAACCACACTCCCCAAGCCCCTGTGGACCAGCACAGTCCACCGCCCTGGGAGTATTTCACGCGCTGCGCCACTGGCATTTCTTATCATTTTAGGAAGGCTTTTGACCAGATTCTCCCACGGGCACACGCGACCTCAAAAACTGTACCCATTTCCGACGCCCAGAGCCCCGAACGCCCTCCTCAACCCTCATGACCAAAGGCTATAGCCCACCGCCTCAGCGATTATTTCACGCACCACTGGCATGTCTTGCCATTTTAGTGCAGTGCTTGACCGTAGCCTCCCACCGGGCAGACGTGGACCTCAAAAGACTGTACCCATTTCCGACTTAACAGAGCCCCCAAACCCCTCCCCAACCCCTCATGACTAAAGTTATAGCCCACCGCCCTGTGACTATTTCACGCGCTGCGCCGCTGGGCATTACTTGCCATTTTACGGCATGCTTCTGACCGTAGCCTCCCACTGGGCAGACGAGGACCCTCGGAAAGACTGTATTCATTTCTGACGACCAGAGCCCCCGAAACCCCCTCCCCAACCCTCGCGGACAAAAAGCTATAGCCCACCGGCCTTGGTGATTATTTCCCCCGCTGCGCCGCTGGGTATTTCTTGCCATTTTAGTATGTGCCTCGATCAGAAGCTTCCCATCACACGAGGACCCCCGAAAAGACTGTACCCATTTCCGATGACCAGAGCCCCCGAAACACCCTCCCCAATCCCCGCGGACCAAAGGCTATAGCCCACCGGCCTCGGTGACTATTTCACGCGCCAAGGCCATTGGCATTTCTTGCCATTTTAGGCAGCCTCGACCGTAGCCTCCCACCGGGCACACGACGACCTCGAAAAGATCAGACCCATTTCTGATGCCCAGAGCCCTAACTTCCCCCCAACCCCCGCTGACCAGTATTATAGCCCACCGGCCTTGGACAATTTCACGCGATGCGCCACTGGCATGTCTTGCATTTTAGGGCAGGCTTGACCGTAGCCTCCCATCACACACGAGGACCGGCCGAAATGACTGTACCCATTTCCGACCCACTGTGAGCCCTCAAACCCCTCCCTAACCCTCATGTCCAAAGGCTATAGCCCACCGGTCTCTCATGATTATTTCACGTTGCGCTGGACATTTCTTGCCATTTTAGGGCATGATTATGACCGTAGCCTCCCACTGGCACACGAGGACCCTCGAAAAGGCTGTACCCATTTCCGACGTCCAGAGCCTCCGAAACACCCTCCCCAACCTCATGAACCAAAGGCTATAGCCCACCGCATTGGACTATTTCACGCGGCTGCGCCACTGGCATTTCTTGCCATTTTAGGGCAGATCTCTGACCGTAGCTTCCCACTGGGCACACGAGTACGCTCTAATAGACTGTACAAATTTCCGTCGCTCTGAAGACCCGAACGCCCCTCCCCAACCCCCGCCGACCAAAGGCTATAGCGCACCGGCCTCGGCGAATATTTCACGTGCTGCGCCGCCGGGTATTTCTTGCAATTTTAGAGCAGGCCTCTGACCGTAGCCTCCCACTGGGCACACGAGGACCCTCGAGAAGAATATAACCATTTCCGACGCCCAAAGCCCCAGAACTTCCCTCCCCAACCCCTCAAGGACTAAAGAGTATAGCCCACCGCCTCAGACTATTTACGCTACGCCATTGGCATTTCTTGCCATTTTAGGCAGTGCCTCGATCAGAGCCTCCCACGGGCACACGAGGACCCTTGAAAAGACTGTACCCATTTCCGACGCCCAAAGTGAACGCCACACCCCAACCCTCATGACCAGGCTAAAGCCACCGCCTCATGCGATTATTTCACTCACAAGGCCATTGGGCATTTCTGCCATTTTAGGGCAGGCTCTGACCGTAGCCTCCCATCAAGTAAACGAGGACTCACAAAAGACTGTACGATTTCGACTCCTGAGCCCCTCGAACGCCTCTTCCCAACTCCCAAGGACCAGCACATAGCCCACCGGCCTGGCTGATTATTTCAAGCGCTGGGCCATTGGCATTTCAGGCTATTTGTGGCAGGCCTCGACTGTAGCCTCCCATCGGGCACACGAGGACCTCGAAGGACTGTACCCATTTCCATGGCCGAGTCCTCAAACACCCTCCCCAACCCCTCATGGGACTAAAGGCTATAGCCCACCGGCTTCAAAGTGACTATTTCACGCCAGACGCTGGCATTTCTTGCCATTTTGTATGTGCCTCTGACTGTAGCCTCCCATCTGCACACGAGGACCCTCGAAAAGACTGCACCCATTTCTGATGCCCAAACCCTAGAACCTCCCTCCCAACCTCATGGACCAAAGGCTATAGCCCACCGGCTGACAATTTCACGCTATGCACTGGCATTTCTTATCAAGGGCAAAGCTTGACCGTAGCCTCCCACTGGGCACACGAGGACCTCGAGAAGATCAGAACCATTTCCGACGCCCAAAGCCCTGTAACTTCCCTCCCAACCCCCGCTGACCAAAGAGTATAGCCCACCGCCTCGGTGACTATTTCACGCCAAGGCCACTGGCATTTCTGTGCCATTTTAGGGCAGGCTCGACCGTAGCCTCCCACCGGGCAAACTAGGACCCTCAAAAGACTGACCCATTTCCGACGCCCAAAGCCCTGTAACTTCCTCCCCAACCCTCATGGACTAAAGAGTATAGCCCACTGCCTTGGTGACCATTTCACGCACAAGGCCATTGGCATTTCTCGCCATTTTAGGGCAGGCTTCTGACCATAGCCTCCCATTGGGCACACGAGGACCCTCGAAAAGACTGTACCCTTTTCCGACGCCCAGAGCCCCAGAACCGCCTTCCCCAACCCCCCGGACCAAAGGCTATAGCCCACCGCCTCGACGACTATATTCCCACGCTGCATCGCATGGCATTTCTTGTCCTTTAGGCAGCCTCGGATCAGCCTCAGATCGGGCATACGAGGACCCTCGAAAAGACTGTACCCATTTCCGATACCCAGAGCCCCGGAACGCCTCTCCCCAACCCCCGCGGACCAAAGAGTATAGCCCACCGGCCTCGGTGACCATTTCACACGCTGCGCCGCTGGGCATTTCTTGCCATTTTAGGGCAGTCCTCTGACCGTAGCCTCCCACTGGGCACACGAGGACCCTTGAAAAACTGTACCCATTTCCGACGCCCAGAGCCCCCGAACGCCACTCCCCAACCCCCGCAGACCAAAGGCTAAAGCCCACTGCCTCATGACTATTTCACTCTGCCACACTGGTATTTCGTGCCATTTTAGGGCAGACCTCTGACCGTAGCCTCCCACTGGGCAAACTAGGACCCTCAAAAAGACTGACCCATTTCCGACTCCCAGAGCCCCCGAACGCCCTCCCAACTCCCCATGGACCAGCACATAGCCCACCGCCTCGGCGATTATTTCACGCGCTGCGCATTGGCATTTTGTGCCATTTTAGGGCAGGCTCTGACCGTAGCCTCGAACTGGCACACGAGGGACCCTCGAAAAGATCAGACCCATTTCCGACGCACTGTGAGCCCCCAAACCCCTCCCAACCCCTCATGGACCAAAGGCTATAGCCCACCGCCTTGATTATTTCCACGCGCGCCATTGGCATTTCTTGCCATTTTAGGGCAGGCCTCCTGACCGTAGCTTCCCAATCACACGAGGACCCTCAAAAGACTGTACCCATTTCCGGCATGACCAGAGCCCCAAACACCCTCCCCAATCCTCATGACCAAAGGCTATAGCCCACCGCCTTGTGACTATTTCACGCGCCATGCCACTGGCATTTCTTGCCATTTTAGGGCAGCCTCTGACTCAGAGCCTCCCACCTGGGCACACGACGACCTCGAAAAGACTGTACCCATTTCATGCCCAGAGCCCTTAACTTCCCCCCAACCCCTCATGGACCAGCACATAGCCCACCGCCGACGACTATTTCAGACGCTGCATCAAGCATTTCTTGTCCTTCTAGGGCAGCTCTGACTGTAGCCTCAGACTTGGTCACACGAGACCTCGAAAAGACTGTACCCATTTCCGATATACCCAGAGCCCCGAACGCCTCCCAACCCTCATGACCAAAGGCTATAGCCCACCGCCCTATGATTATTTCACGCGCGCCTGCTGGCATGTCTTGCCATTTTAGGGCAGGCTTCTGACCTTAGCCTCCAACGGGGCACACGAGGACCTCGACAAGACTGTACCCATTTCCGACTGTGAGCCTCAAACACCCTCCCCAACCCCTCAAGGACTAAAGGCTATAGCCCACCGCCTACGCGACTTATTTCACGCACTGGCCATTTCGCCATTTTAGGGCAGGCTTGACCATAGCCTCCCACTGGCACACGAGACCTCGAAAAGACTGTACTTTTTCGACGCAGAGCCCTGTAACCCCTTCCCAACCCTCATGACCAAAGGCTATAGCCCATCACTGACGACTATTTCAGACGCTGCATCGCTAAGCATTTCTTGTCCTTCTAGGGCAGCTCTCTGACCGTAGCCTCAGATTGGTCACACGAGGACCCTCAAAAGACTGTACCCATTTCCGATACCCGAGCCCCGAACGCCTCCCCAACCCTCATGGGACCAAAGGCTATAGCCCACCGCCCTATGTGACTATTTCACGCACGCGCTGGCATGTCTTGCCATTTTAGGGTGCTTATGACCGTAGCCTCCCACTGGGCACACGAGACCTCGAAAAGATTGTACCCATTTCCTATCACCACTGAGCCCCTCAAACCACCTCCCCAACCATCATGACCAAAGGTAGCCCACCGCCTCCGCGACTTATTTCACGCACACTGGCATTTCGCCATTTTAGGGCAGGCTTGACCATAGCCTCCCACTGGTCACACGAGGACCCTCGAAAAGAATGTACCCTTTTCCGACCCCGAGAGCCCCAGAACCCACTTCCCCAACCCCCGCGGAACAACGGCTATAGCCCACCGCCTCGACGACTATTTCTCACGCTGCATCACAGTATTTCTTGCCCTTTAGGCAGCCTCTGACCGTAGCCTCAGACTGGGAACACGAGGACCTCGAAAAGACTGTACCCATTTCCGAGCAACCAGAGCCCCTGAACGCCTTCTCCCAACCCTCATGGACCAAAGCTTATAGCCCACCGCCTTGGCGATTATTTCACGCGGCTGCGCCATGCTGGCATTACTTGTCATTTTACGAAGCCTGACCGTAGCCTCCCACTGGGCACACGAGGACCCTCGAAAAGACTGTACCCATTTCTGATGCCCAGAACCCCCGAACGCCCCTCCCCAACCCCCGCAGACCAAAAGCTATAGCCCACCGCCTCATGATTATTTCACGCACAAGGCCATTGGTATGTCTTGCCATTTTAGGGGCAGGCTCGATCAGAGCCCCCACCGGGCACACAAGTACCTCCACAAGACCGAACCCATTTCTGACGCCCAGAGCCCTGTAACGCCCTCCCAACCCTCATGGACCAGTATTATAGCCCACCGCATCGCATGACTATTTCAGACGCTGCATTGGCATTTCTTGCCCTTTGTGGCAGCCCTCTGATCAGAGCCTCCCATCTGCACACGAGGACCTCAAAAGACTCACCCATTTCGGACGCCGAGATCCCCCGAACGCCCCTCCCCAACCCCCGCGGACCAAAGGATCTAGCCCAGTGCCTCAATATTTCACGCACAAGGCCATTGGCATGTCTTGCTTATTTTAGTGTGCTCACCGTAGCCTCCCACCGGGCACACGAGACCTCGAAAAGACTGCCTCGATCAGAAGGCCCCACTGCACACACGAGGACCCTCGAAAAGATCAGACCCATTTCGACGCCCAGAGCCTGTAATGCCCCTCCCCACCCCCCACCGACCAAAGCCTAAAGCCCACCGGCCTCGACGACTATTTCAGACGTCAGATTGCTGGTATTTCTTGCCCTTTAGTGCAGCCCTCCTGACCTGTAGCCTCCACTCACACAAGGACACTCAAAAGATCAGACTCCATTTCCGACGCCTGTGAGCCCCCGATCCCCACCCCAACCCTCATGGACAAAGGCGATAGCCCACCGCCTTGTGACTATTTCCATTTGCTGCGCCACTGGCATTTCTGCAATTTTAGGCAGCCTTCTGACCGTAGCCTCCCATCCGGGTACACGAGGACCCTCGAAAAGTCTCAGACTTATTTCCGACGCCTGTAACCCCGAACCCCTCATCAACCCTCATGGACTAAAGGAAGACCACCGCCTTGCTGATTATTTCACGCTACGCGACACTGGCATTACTTGCCATTTTATGGCAGTGCTTCTGACCTTACCTCCCATCACACGAGGACCGCCGAAAAGATCAGACCCATTTCCGACGCCCAGAGCCCCAACGCCTCCCCAACCCCTCATGACCAAAGGCTATAGCCCACCGCCTTGCAGAACTATTTCACGCTGCGCATTGGCATTTCTTGCTATTTTAGGCCAGGCCTGATCAGAGCTCCCACTGGGTACACGAGAACAATTGAAAAGACTGTACCCATTTCCGACGCCCAGAGCCCCCGATCCCCCACCCCAACCCCTGCGGACCAAAGGCGATATCCCACCGGGCTCGGTGACTATTTCACGCGGCCACTGGCATTTTACCATTTTGTAGGCCTCGCGTCAGAGCCTCCCACTGGGCGAACGAGGACCCTAGAAAAGATTTTACCCATTTCCGACGTCCAGAGCCCCCGAACCCCTCTCCACAACCCCCGCGGACCAAAGGCTATAGCGCACCGGCATCGGCGACTATTTCACGGCCATGCCATTGGCATTTCTTGCCATTTTAGGTAGGCTCGTCTCAGAGCCTCCGACTGGGCACATGAGGACCCTTGAAAAGACTGTACCCATTTCCGATGGCCAGAGCCCCCGAACCCTCCTCCCAACCCCCACGGACCAAAGGCTATAGCCCACTGCCTCCATTATTTCACGCGCACACGCTGGGCATTACTTTCCATTTTACGGCAGGCTTCTGACCGTAGCCTCCCACTGGGCATACGAGCACCCTCGAAAAGACTGTACCCATTTCCGATGCCCAGAGCCCCCGAACGCCCCTACCCATCCCCCGCGGCCAAAAGGCACAGCCCACCGCCTGCAGAACTATTTCACGCGCCATGGGCCACATTTCTGCCATTTTAGGCCAGGCTTCTGACCGTAGCCTCCCACTGGGCACATGAGAACCCTTAAAAAGACTGTACCCATTTCCGACGCCCAGGGCCCCCTATCCCCCCCCCCCACCCCTCATGGACCAGTTATAGGCCACCGCCCTGTATTTCACGCTACTGGGTCACATTTCTTATCATTTTAGGCAGGCCTGACCGTAGCCTCCCATCAAGTACACACGAGACCTCGAAAAGACTGTACCTATTTCCGACGCCTGAGCCCCGAACGCCCCTCCCCAACCTCATGGACCAAAGCATATACCCCACCGCCTGAACTATTTCACGCTACATGACGCTGGGCATTATTTGCCATTTTACGGCAAGCTTCTGACCGTAGCCTCCCCCTGGGCACACGAGCACCCGAGAAAAGACCGGAGACCCATTTCCGCTGGCCAGATTCCCAAACCCCCCTCCCGACCCCCCGTGGAACAGACGCTATAGCCCACCGGCCCCGGCCACTATTTCTGCATCACACTGGCATTTCTTTTTGCCATTTTAGGCTAGTCCTCTGACCGTAGCCTCCCACTGGGCACACGAGAACCCTTGAAAATACTGTACCTATTTCCTGACGCCTGCGCCTGATCCCCCGGACCCCAACCCCGCATGGACCAGCATTATAGCCCACCGGCCTCGGCGACTATTTCACGCGCTGCGCCGCTGGGCATTACTTGTCATTTTACGGCAGGCTTCAGACCGTAGCCTCCCACTGGGCACACGAGGACCCTCAAAAAGACTGTACCCATTTGCGACACCCTGACCCCCGAACCCCCCTCACCAACCCTCGCAGACCAAAGGCTATAGCCCACCGGCCTCGACGACTATTTCACGCACTGCGCCGCTGGGCATTTCTTGCCATTTTAAGGTAGGCTTCTGACCGTAGGCTCCCACTGGGCACATGAGGACCCTCCAAAAGACTGTACCCATTTCCGACACCCAGAGCCCCCGAACCCCTCTCCATAACCCCCCGGACCAGGCTATAGCCCACCGCCCCATGGCGATTATTTTACGCTGACACTGGCATTATTTTATTTTACCGCAGGCTTCCTGATCAGAGCCTCCCACCGGGCACACCAGACCTCAAAAGATCAGACCCATTTCCCGACGCCCAGAGCCCCGAACCCCCACCCTAACCTCATGAACATAAGGCTATAGCCCACCAAAGATTGGCTATTTCACGCTACTGTCACTGTGCATTTCTTTATTATTTTAGGCAGTGCCTCGACCGTAGCCTTCCATCGACACACGAGACCCTCACTCCATTTCCGACGCACTGTGAGCCCCCAACCCCTCCCAACCCCATGGGACCAAAGGCTTATAGCCCACCGGCTGGATTATTTCACGCGGCATACTGGTATTTCGGCTATTTTAGGCAGGTGTTTCTAACAGAGCCTCCCATCACACATGACGACCTCGAAAATCAGACTCCATTTCCGACGCCCAGAGCCCTCAACCCCAGCTTATCAACCTCATGACTAAAGGCTATAGCCCCCGCCTGGGCTGACTATTTCACGCTACCGCCATGACGCTGGACATTACTTGCCATTTTATGGCAGGCGTCTGACCGTAGCCTCCCACTGGACACACGAGTACCCTCGAAAAGACTGTACCCATTTCCGATTACCAGAGCCCCCGAACCCCCAGCCCAACCCCCCCGGACCAAAGGCGATAGCCCACCGGCCCTGTGACTATTTCACGCGCGCCGCTTGGTATTTCTTGCCATTTTAGTGTGCTTGACCAGAGGGCTCCCATCGGTAAACGAGGACCCCGAAAAGGCTGTAACCATTTCTCGACGCCCAGAGCCCCCGAACCCCTCATCAACCCCTCATGACTAAAGGCAATAGCCCACCGCCCCCATGACTATTTCACGCTGCACTGCATTACTTGCATTTTACTAGAGGCTTCCTGATCAGAGCCTCCCACCAGGCACATGACGCCCCTCAAAAGATCAGACTCCATTTCATGGCCGTGAGCCTGAAACCCCCGCCCAACCCCTGGACTAAATGCTATAGCCCACCGCCCTGATTATTTCACAAGGCCTACTGGTGGCTATTTTATGTGCTTCTGACCAGAGCCTCCCACAGGGCACACGACGACCCTCAAAAGACTGGACCCATTTCTGACGCCCAGAGCCCCCGAACCCCAGTTATCAACCCCATGACTAAAGGCTATAGCCCATGTGCCCTGTGAATATTTCACGCACGACGCTGGACATTACTTGCCATTTTATGGCATCTGACCGTAGCCTCCCATCGACACACGAGTACCCTCGAAAGACAGACCACCATTTCGGCGACTGAGACCCCGAACCCCGCCCAACCCCTCATGGACTAAATGCTTATAGCGCACCGGCCCCATGACTATTTCACGTGCTGCGCCGCTTGGTATTTCTTGCCATTTTATGGCAGGCTTCTGACCGTAGGCTCCCACTGGGCAAACGAGGACCCTCGAAAAGGCTGTAACCATTTCCGACGCCCAGAGCCCCGAACCCCTCATCAACCCCTCATGGACTAAAGGCAATAGCCCACCGCCTTTGGGCTGATTATTTCACGCCACATGACGCTGGGCATTACTTGCCATTTTACTTGAGGGCTCTGATCGAGCCTCCCACTAGGCACATGACGCCTCGAAAAGATCAGACCCATTTTCTGGGCCGTGAGCCCCTGAACCCCCGCCCAACCCCTCATGGACCAAATGCTATAGCCCACTGCCCTGACTATTTCTGCACAAGGCCATTGGTATTTCTGGCTATTTTAGGCAGGCTTCGACCAGCCTCCCACCGGGCACACGACCCTCAAAAGATCAGACCCATTTCGACGCCCAGAGCCCCGAACCCCTCATATCAACCCTCATGGACTAAAGGCTATAGCCCATGTGCCCTGGTGAATATTTCACGCCATGACGCTGGACATTACTTGTCATTTTATGGCAGGCGCTTGACAGAGCCTCCCATCAAGTGAGTACCCTCGAAAAGACTGTACCCATTTCCGATTACCAGAGCCCCCGAACCCCCGGCCCAACCCCTCATGGACCAGCAGTATAGCCCACCGCCTTGGCGATTATTTCACGTGCGCACTGTATTTCTTGCCATTTTAGGCAGGCTTCTGACCAGAGCCTCCCACCGGGCACACGACGACCTAAAAATCAGACCCATTTCCTGGCGGCTGAGCCCCTGAACCCCCGCCCAACCCCTCATGGACCAGATGTTATAGCCCACCGGCCCCATGACTATTTCACGCTGCTCGACTGGCATTAGTTTTCATTTTATGGCAGGCTTCTGACCGTAGCCTCGCACTGGGTACACGAGTCCCCTCAAAAAGATTGTACCCATTTCCTATGCCCAGATCCCCGAAACCCCCTGCCCAACCCCCGCGGACCAAAGGCTATAGCCAACCGCCCCATGATTATTTCACGTGCTGCGCCGCTTGGTATTTCTTGCCATTTTAGGGCAGGCTTCTGATCGTAGCCTCTCATTAGGCATACGACGACCCTCGAAAAGACTGTACCCATTTCCGATGGCCAGAGGCCCCGGAACCCACCTGCCCAACCCCGCTGGATCAGCATAGCCCACCGCCTCGTGACTATTTCACGCTACTACCGATGGTGTTTCTATTTTAGGCAGGTGCTTCTAACAGTAGCCTCCCACTGGGCGCACGACCCTCGAAAAGACTCACCCATTTCCTCATGCCCAGAGCCCTGTAACCCCTGCTATCAACCCTCATGGACTAAAGGCATAGCCCACCGCCTCGCGATTATTTCCACGCAGCGACGCTGGACATTACTAGCCATTTTAGGGCAGGCTTCTGACCGTAGCCTCCCACTAGGCAAACGAGGACCCTCAAATAGGCTGTAAACATTTCCGATGCCCAGATCCCCCGAAACCCCAGCCCCACCCCCCCGGACCAAAGGCTATAGCCCACCGCCTCATGACTATTTCACGTGCTGCGTCATTGGCATTTCTTATTTTAGTGCTGACCGTAGCCTCCCACTGGGCACACGAGGACCCTTGAAAAGACTGTACCCATTTCCGACGACCAGAACCCCCGAAACACCTTCCCCAACCCCCGCGGAACAAAGGCTATAGCCCACCGGCCTCGCGACTATTTGACGCGCTGCGCCGCTTGGCATTTCTTGCCATTTTAGGGCAGGCTTCTGACCGTGGCCTCCCATCAAGGCACACGAGACCTCGAAAAGACTCAGACTGATTTCCACGAACAGAGAACCCGAAACCCATTCCCAACCCTCATGACCAGGCTATAGCCCACCTGCCCTATGACTATTTCACGACCGCGTCCACTGGCATTTCTTGCCATTTTAGGCAGGCTTCGACCATCAGCCTCCCACTGGGCACACGAGCACCTCGAAAAGACTGACTCCATTTTTGACGACAGAGCCCTGTAACTTCCTCCCAACCCTCATGGACCAAATGTTATAGCCCACCGGCCCCATGGGCGACTGCTTCACGCGCCACTGGCATGTTTTGCCATTTTAGGCAGTGCTCTGACCTTAGCCTCCCACTGGCCACACGAGGACCCTCAAAAGACTGTACCAATTTTTCGACGCCCAGAGCCCTAACTTCCTCCGCGAACCCCTCATGGACCAGGCTATAGCCCACCGCCCTAAGAATTATTTCACGCACACTGGGCATGTCTTGCCATTTGAGGGCAGGCTTCAGACCGTAGCCTCCCACTGGGCACACGAGAAACCTCGTAAAGACTGTACCCATTTCGACCACCGTGAGCCCCTCAAACCCATTCCCAACCCTCATGGACCAGTATTATAGCCCACCGCCCTGTGACTATTTCACGATGCGCTGGCATTTTCACATTTTAGGTGCTTCTGACCGTAGCCTCCCATCACACGAGCACCCCTCGAAAAGACTGTACCCATTTTCACCCACTGAGCCCCTAAACCCCTCCCCAACCTCAGGGACCAAAGGCTATAGCCCACCGCCCTAAGTGACTATTTCACGCTGCGTCATTGGCATTTCTTGCCATTTTAGGTGTGCTTGACCGAGCCTCCCACGGGCACACGAGGACCCTCGAAAAGACTGTACCCATTACGGACGACCAGAGCCCCAGAACGTCCCTCCCCCACCCTCATGGACCGGGCTATAGCCCACCGCCTCATGACTATTTCACGCTGCTACTGGCAAGCATGTTTTGCTATTTTAGGCGTGCTTCCTGACCGTAGCCTCCCATCAAGCACACGAGGACCTCGAAAAGACTGTACCCATTTCTCACGACTGTGAGCCCCCAAACACCTTCCCCGACCCTCATGGAACAAAGGCTATAGCCCACGGCCTCCATGACTATTTGACGCTGCGCCGCTTGGCATTTCTTGCCATTTTAGGTGTGCTTCGACCAGAGCCTCCCATCGCACACGAGGACCCTCGAAAACACTGTACCCATTACGGACGACCAGAGCCCCCGAACGTCCCTCCCGAACCCCCGCGGACCAAAGGCTATAGCCCACCGGCCTCGGCAACAATTTCACGCGCTGCGCCACTGGGCATGTCTTGCCATTTGAGGGCAGGCTTCTGACCGTAGCCTCCCACTGGCCACACGAGGACCCTCGAAAAGACTGTACCCATTTCCGACCCACTGAGCCCTCAAACACCTTCCCGACCCTCGCTGAACAAAGGCTATAGCCCACCGCCTCATGATTATTTGACGCTGGCACTGCTTAGCATTTCTTGCCATTTTAGGGCGTGCTTCTCAGAGCTCCTCCCACAGTGGCACACGAGGACCCTCGAAAAGACTGTACCCATTTCCGACCACCGTGAGCCCCGACACCCCTCCCCAACCCCAAGGACTGACAGGCTATAGCCCACCGCCTCGTGACTATTTCACGCATCGCCTACTGGCATTTCTTTTCCATTTGTGGCAGGCTTGACCTTAGCCTCCCACTGGCCACACGAGGACCCTCGAAAAGATCAGTACTAATTTTCGACGCCTGAGCCCTGTGAACGCCCCTCCGCAACCCTCAAGGACCTAAGGCTATAGCACGCCGGGCGACTGCTTCACGCGATGCGTCACTGGTATTTCTTGCCATTTTAGGGCAGGCCTCTAATCAGAGCCTCCCAATGGGTACATTTAGAACCCTCGAAAAGACTGCACCCATTTTCACGACCGTAACTCCCTAAACCCCTCCCCAACCCCTCATGACCAAAGGCTATAGCTCACCGGCCCTTGGTGACTTATTTCACGCCAAGGCCGCTAGGTATTTTTGCCATTTTAGGGCAGTGCCTCGACCGTAGCCTCCCACCGGGCACACGAGGATCCTCAAATGACTGTACCCATTTCACGCCACTGCAGCCCCCTTAAAACCCCTCCCCAACCCCTCCATGACTGTTATAGCCCACTGCCTCGTGACTATTTCTCATACGCTCACAGGCCATGGCATTTCTCGCCATTTTAGTGGCAGGCCTCGACTGTGAGCCTCCCATCTGGTACACGAGGGACCTCGAAAGACTGCACTCCATTTTCGACGCCTGTGAGCCCTGTAACTTCCCTCCCAACCCCCGCATGACCAAAAAAGTCTATAGCCCACCGCCTAGACTGCTTTACGCGCTGGGCCCTATTTCTTGCCATTTTAGGCAGGCTCTAACCGTAGCCTCCCACCTGGGTACACGAGAACCTCGAAAAGACTGCACTCTATTTCACGACAAGAGCCCCCTAAACCCCTCCCAACCCCTCAAGGACTAAAGTGCTATAGCCCACCTGCCCGATGATTATTCGACAGCTACCGCTTACATTTCTTTTGCCATTTTAGCAGGCTTCGACCGTAGCCTCCAACTAGGCACACACGAGGACCCTCAAAAGACTATACCCATTTCCTGATGACCGTAACTCCCCAAACCCCTCCCAACCCCTCTGTGGACCAAAGGCTATAGCCCACCTGCCCCATGACTATTTCTCATGCTACTGCCTCACACACTGGCATTTTCACATTTTAGTGTGCCTCCTGATCAGTAGCCTCCCACCTGGCACACGAGACCCTCAAAAGACTGTGACCCATTTTCAAGCCCGTGAGCCCCTGTAACTCTCCCTCCCCAACCCTCATGGACCAGTTATTGCCCACCGGGCCTCGGCATGACTGCTTCACGCTACAGCTACTGGCAGCATTTCTTGCCATTTTAGGGGCAGCCTCTCACCGTGAGCCTCCCACTGGTACACGAGAACCCCGAAAAGATCACTGCATCCATTCTCACGACTGTGAGCCCTTTAAACCCCTCCCCAACCCCGCATGATCAAAGGTTATAGCCCACCGCCCTATGGACTATTTCACGCGCTGCGCCATTGGCATTTCTTGCCATTTTAGGCAGGCTTCTGACCGTAGCTCTCCCACTGGGCACACGAGACCCTCGAAAAGACTGTACCCATTACTTGACGCACTGTGAGCCCCGAACGCTCCCTCCCAACCGCGACCAGCACAGGCTATAGCCCACTGCCTCGCGACAATTTCACGCCATTGGCATGTCTTGCTTATTTTAGGCAGGCTTCTGACCGTAGAGCTCTCCCACTGGGCACACGAGGATCCCCTCGAAAAGACTGTACCCATTTCCACGCACTGCAGCCCCCAAACACCTTCCCGACCCCGCTGAACAATGGCTATAGCGCACCGGCCATGACCATTCGACGCTACTACGCTTGGCATTTCTCACATTTGTCAGCCTGACCGTAGGCCTCCCATGTGGCACACAAGGACCCTCGAAAAGATCAGACCCACATTCCCGACCCACTGCAGTAGCCGCCGACACCCCTCCCAACCCCTCATGGATCAAAGGCTATAGCCCACCGCCCTGACTATTTCACGACTGCGCACATGGGCATGTCTTGCCATTTTAGGGCAGGCTCGACCTTAGCCTCCCACTGGGCACACGAGACCCTCGAAGGATCAGACCTGGGCTGACGCCTGTAACCCCAGTAACTTTCTCCGCGAACCCCTGTGGGACCAGTTATAGGCCTGGGCTGCCCATGACTGCTACTGCCAAGCGCCATTGGTATTTCTTGCCATTTTAGGGCAGGCCTCTAACCGTAGCCTCCCAATGGGTACACGAGAACCCTCGAAAAGACTGTACCCATTTTCGATGACCAGAGCCCCCAAAAACCCCACCCCAACCCCCCCGGACCAAAGGCTATAGCTCACTGCCTGTGACTATTTCACGCACACCGCTAGGTATTTTTGCCATTTTAGGTGCCTCCTCGACCAGTAGCCTCCCACCGGGCACACGAGGATCCTCAAATGACTGTACCCATTTCCGACGACCAGTAGCCCCCGAACCCCTCCCAACCCTCATGACTAAAGTTTATAGCCACCTGCCTATGGATTATTTCAAGGCTGCCTCATACACTGGCATTTCTCGCCATTTTAGGCAAAGCCTCACCGTAGCCTCCCACCGGGGTACACGAGGACCCTCGAAAAGATCAGTGACCCATATCGACCACTGTGAGCCCCTCAAACCCTCCCCAACCCCTGTGGGACCAAAGGCACATATCCCACCGCCTCGCGATTATTTCCTCAAGGCTGTCTCAAGGCCATTTTCATTGCCATTTTATGTGCCTCTCACCGAGCTCTCTCCCACTGGTACACGAGAACCCTCGAAAGACTGTACCCACTTTCCTACGCACTGTAGAGCACCCTAAACCCCTCGCCAACCCTCATGGACCAAAGGCTATAGCCCACCGCCCTATGACTATTTCACGCACACACTGGCATTTCTCACATTTTAGTGGCTTGGCTGACCTCAGAGCCTCCCACTGACACACGAGGACCCTCGAAAACACTATACCCATTTTCGACCACTGTGAGCCCCTTAAACCCCCTCCCAACCCTCATGACCAAAGGGGCATATAGCCCACCGGCCGGTGGACTATTTCACGCGTCACGCTGGCATTTCTTGCCATTTTGTAAGGCAGGCTTCGACTGTAGCCTCTCCACTGGGCACACGAGGACCCTCGAAAAGACTGTACCCATTACCGACGCACTCAGAGCCCCTGCCCTCTCCCAACCCTCAAGGGACCAAAGGCTATAGCCCACTGCCCTCATGACACTTCACGCTACAGGCCACTGGCATGTCTTGCCATTTTAGCAGGCTTTTCACCGTAGCTCTCCCACTGGGCACACGAGGACCTCGGAAAAGACTCAGACTATTTCTCGATGACCAGAGCCTCAAACACCTTCCCGACCTCGGAACAAAGCACAGCGACCGCCTACTGGCGATTATTTGACGGCTGGCCCGCTGGCATTTTCACATTTTAGGCAAAGCCTGACCGAGCTCCCACAGGCACACAAGGACCTCGAAAAGATCTGACTCCATTTCCACCCACTGAGTCACGCCGACACCCTCCCCAACCCTCATGGGACCAGTTATTATAGCCCACCGCCTTCTAAGTGACTATTTCACGTGACTGCGCTGGCATTTCTTGCCATTTTAGGCATGTGCTTTGACCTTAGCCTCCCACCTGGGCACACGAGACCCTTGAAAAGACTGCACCTGCCACGCCTGTGAGCCCGTAACTTTTCCTCCAGAACCCTCAAGGACCAGTTAGCTATAGCTCACTGCCTCGGCGACTCGCTTCACGCGCCAAGCGTCACTGGCATTTCTGCCATTTTAGGGCAGGCCTCTAATCAGATCCTCCCAATGGTACACGAGAACCTCAAAAGACTGTACCCATTTTCGACCACTGAGCCCCTAAACCCTCCCCAACCCTCATGGACCAGCATAGCCTACTGCCCTTGGTGACTATTTCATGCGCTGCGCTTAGGTATTTTTGCCATTTTAGGGTGTGCCTCGATCAGTAGCCTCCCACTGGGCACACGAGATCCTCAAATGATCAGACCCATTTCGACGACTGAGCCCTTAAACCCCTCCCCAACCCCTCAAGGACCAAAGTTTATAGCCCACTGCCTCGTGACTATTTCCTGCTCACTGCCATACTGGCATTTCCTCGCCATTTTAGGGCAGACTCTGACCATAGCCTCCCACTGTTACACGAGGACCCTCGAAAAGATCAGACTCCATTTCCGACGCACTGAGCCCCGAAACCCTCCCAACCCCTGTGGACCAAAGGCTATATCCCACCGCCTCGGCGAATATTTCTCATGCTGCCTCACACACTGGCATTTCTTGCCATTTTAGGCAGGCCTCTCACCGTGAGCTCTCCCATGGGTACACGAGAACCCTCAAAAGACTGTACTCCATTTCAGACGACTCAGAGCACTTTAAACCCTCCCCAACCCCTCATGGGACCAGCATATAGCTCACTGCCCTGGACTATTTCACGGCTGCTACCGCTTAGGTATTTTTGCCATTTTAGTATGTGCCTCGATCAGAGCCTCCCACTGGCACACGAGATCCTCAAATGACTGCACCTATTTCGCCGACCAGAGCCCCCTAAACCCCCCCCAACCCCTCATGACAAAGGCTATAGCCCACCGGATTATTTGACGCACCGCATTGGCATTTCTTGCACATTTTAGGCAGTCCTGATCAGTAGCCTCCCATCAAGGGCACACGAGACCTCGAAAGACTCAGACCATTTCCACGACTGAGCCCCTCAAACCCACTACCCAACCCTGTGGGACCAAAGGCTATAGCCCACTGCCTAAGAACTATTTCATGCTCAAGGCTGGGAATTTCATTATTAGCAGGCTCGTCAGAGCCTCCCACTGGGTACACGAGGACCTCGAAAAGATCAGACCATTCTCACGACCAGAGCCCCTCAAACCCCTCCCAACCCTCTGTGGACCAAAGGATATAGACCACTGCCTCATGACTATTTCCTCAAGGCTGCGCCTGGCATTTTTTGTCATTTGGTGGCCTGACCGTAGCCTCCCACTGGGCACACGAGGACCGAAAAGACTGCACTCCATTTCCGACGACCAGAGCCTCAAACCCTCCCCAACCCCCGTGGACATATGATATAGACCACTGCCCGATTATTTCCTGCGCCTGGGCATTTTTGTCATTTTAGGTGCCTCTGATCAGTAGCCTCCATCACACACGAGGACCTCAAAAGACTGTACCAATTTTCACCACTGAGCCCCTAAACCCTCTCCCAACCCTCAAGGACTGGCTATAGCCCACCGCCTTGGTGACTATTTGACGGCCATGCCATTGGCATTTTTGCCATTTTAGGTGCCAGACCGTAGCCTCCCATCGACACACGAGGACCTCGAAAAGACTGTACTCCATTTTCATGACCAGAGCCCCTAAACCCTTCCCAACCTCAAGGGACCGGTTATAGCCCACTGCCTTGGTGATTATTTGACGCGCTATACCGCTTGGCATTTCTTGCCATTTTAGGCAGTGTGCTTCGACCGTAGCCTCCCACCTGGGCACACGAGGACCCTCGAAAAGACTGTACCCATTGACCACTGAGCCCCTAAACCGCCTCCCCAACCTCGGACTATAGCTATAGCCCACCGCCCTTGCAGGATTATTCGACGCGCGCTTGGCATTTTTTTGTTATTTTAGGCAAAGCTTGACCGTAGCCTCCCATCAGTACACGAGGGCCCTCGAAAAGATCACTGTACCCATTCCGACGACCAGTAGCCACCAAACGCCTCCCAACCCCCGTGGACCAAAGGCATATATCCCACCGGCCCCATGACTATTTCTCATGCTCAAGGCTGGCATTTTTGCACATTTGTATGTGCCTCACCAGAGCCTCCCATCAAGCACACGAGACCCTCAAAATACTATACTCATTTTCGACGACCAGAGCCCCCTAAACCCCCTCACCAACCCCTCATGGACAGCACTATAGCCCACCGCCTCATGACTATTCGACGCTGCGTCATACTAGGCATTTCTTGCCATTTTAGGCAGGCTGTGCTGATCAGCCTCCCACTGGGCACACGAGGACCTCGAAAAGACTGCACTCCATTTCCGACGACCAGATCCCCTGAAACACCCGCCTAACCCCTGTGGACCAGTGCCATAGCCCACCTGCCCCATGATTATTTCGCTGTCACAGCCACTGGCATTTTCACATTTTATGGCAGCCTGATCAGAGCCTCCCACTGGTACACGAGGACCTCGAAAAGACTATACTCATTTTCGACGCACCGTGAGCCCCCTAAACCCCTCACCAACCCTCATGACAAAAGGCTATAGCCCACCGCCTCATGATTATTTGACGCTACCATAGGGCATTTCTTGCCATTTTACGGCAGGCTTCTGACCATAGCCTCCCACTGGGCACACGAGGACCCTCTAAAAGACCGACCCATTTCCGACGCACTGAGTCCCCAAACCCCTCCCCAACCCCTGGGACCAAAGGATATAGACCACCGGCTGACTATTTCTCTACTGCGCCTGGGCATTTTTTGTCATTTGTAGGCGGCCTCGACCGTAGCCTCCCACCGGGCACACGAGGACCTCGAAAAGACTCAGACTCCATTTCAGACCACTGTGAGCCCCTCAAACCCTCCCCAACCCCTGTGGGACTAAAGGCTACAGCCCACCTGCCTTGGCCATTATTTCCTGCCACTGCCTGGCATTTTTTGTCATTTTAGGGCAGCCTCTGACCGCCGGGCCTCCCACCGGCACACGAGACCCTCAAGACTGTACCCATTTTCACGACTGTGAGCCCCTAAACCCCTCCCAACCCTCAAGGACAAAGGCTATAGCCCACCGCCTCGGCGATTATTTGACACGCCATACCGCTTGGCATTTCTTGTTATTTTAGGCAGGCTGATCAGAGCCTCCCATCAAGGCACACGAGGAACCTCGAAAAGACTATACCCATTTCCCACGACCAGATCCCCAAACACCCGCCTCCAACCCCTGCGGGACCAGCACATAGCCCACTGCCCATGACTATTTCCTGGCTGCCTCGCTCATTGGCATTTCTTGCCATTTTATGGCAGGCCTCGACCAGAGCTTCTCCACCTGGGTACACGAGGACCCTCGAAAAGACTCAGTACCCATTTTCGACGCACTGTGAGCCCCCTAAACCCCTCCCAACCCTCATGACCAGCACATAGCCCACCGCCCTTGGTGACTATTTCACGCCCTGCGCCGCTTGGCATTTATTGCCATTTTAGGGCAGGCTTTGACCGTAGCCTCCCACTGGGCACACGAGGACCCTCGAAGACTGCCATTTCCGACGCACTCAGAGCCCCGAAACCCCTCCCAACCCCTCCAGGATTATAGCCCACCGCCCCATGACTATTTCCGCCATGCGCCTGGCATTTTTTGTCATTTTAGTGGCAGGCCTGACCAGAGCCTCCCACTGGGCACACGAGACCCCTCGAAAAGACTGTACCCATTTCCACGCACTGAGCCCTCAAACCCCTCCCAACCTCCCTGGGACTAGCAAGGCTATAGCCCACCGCCTTGACTATTTCACGCCCGCTGGCATTTCTTGCCATTTTAGGGCAGGCTTGATCAGAGCTCTCCCACTGGGCACACGAGACCCTCGAAAAGACTGTACCCATTTCCGACCACCGTGAGCCCCCCGAACCCCTCCCCAACCCTCGCTGACTAGGCTATAGCCCACCGCCTTGTGACTATTTCACGCCCGCCGCTTGGCATTTCTTGCCATTTTAGGCAGGCTTTGACCAGAGCCTCCCATCACACGAGGACCCTCGAAAAGACTGCACCCATTTCCGACGCACTCAGAGCCCCGAACCCTCCCAACCCCTGTGGACCAAAGGCTATAGCCCACCGGCCTCATGACTATTTCCCACGCGCTGGCCACTGGGCATTTCTTGTCATTTTAGGCGTGCTTCTGACCAGAGCCTCCCATCAAGCACACGAGGACCTCGAAATGACTGCACCCATTTTCGACCCACTGTGAGCCCCTAAACCCTCCCCAACCCTCATGGACTGTTATTATAGCCCACCGGCCTTTGTGACTATTTCACGCCTGCTACCGCTTGGCATTTCTTGCTATTTTAGGGCAGGCTTTGACCAGAGCCTCCCACTGGGCACACGAGGACCCTCGAAGACTGTACCCATTTCCGACGCACTGTGAGCCCCCAAACCCCTCCCAACCCCCGTGGGACCAGCACAGCCCACCGGCCCCATGACTATTTCCGCTGCGCCTGGGCATTTTTTGTCATTTTAGGCAGGCCTCGACCAGAGCCTCCCATCAAGCACACGAGGACCCTCGAAAAGACTGTACCCATTTCCCACCACCGTGAGCCCTAAACCCCTCCCAACCCCTCATGACTAGCATAGCCCACCGGCCTCGGTGACTATTTCCCGTGCTGCGCCGCTGGGCATTTCTTGCCATTTTAGGGCAGGCCTCTGACCGTAGCCTCCCACTGGCTATACGAGGACGCCCGAAAAGACTGTACCCATTTTGGACGACCAGAGCCCCCGAAAGTCCCTCCCCAACCCCCTGGGACCAAAGGCTATAGCCGGCCTGATTATTTCACGCGCCATACCGCTAGGGCATGTCTTGCCATTTTAGGGCAGTGCTGATCAGAATCCTCCCACTGGGCACACGAGGACCCTCGAAAAGACTCTACCCATTTCCGACGATCAGAGCCCCCGAAACACCTTCCCCATCCCCCGCGGACCAAATGCTATAGCCCACTGCCCTGGCTGATTATTCGACGCTACCGCTTGGTATTTCTTGCCATTTTAGTGGCAAGCTTCTGATCAGTAGCCTCCCATCACACAATGACCCTCAAAAGACTGTACCCATTTCGACGGCCAGAGCGCCTCAACCCCCACCCCAACCCCTCATGGACCAGTTATTATAGACCACCTGCCCTATGACTATTTCCTGGCTGGCTCTCTGGCATTTTTGTCATTTTAGGGCAGGCCTCGATCAGAGCCTCCCACTGGCACACGAGGACCCTCGAAAAGACTGTACCCATTTCCACGACCAGAGCCCCTAAACCCCTCCCCAACCCTCATGGACCAAATTATAGCCCACCGCCCCCATGATTATTTCACGCGCCACAGCTGGACATTTCACATTTTAGGGCGTGCTTGACCGTAGAGCCTCCCACTGGGTACACGAGGACCTCAAAAGACTGTACCCATTTCCACACCTGTGAGCCCCTCGAAACACCTACCCCAACCCCCGCAGACCAAAGGCTATAGCCCACCGACCTCGGTGACTATTTCACGCATGCGCCATTGGCATTTCTTGCCATTTTAGTGGCAGGCCTCGACCATAGCCTCCCACTGGTACACGAGCACCCTCGAAAAGACTGTACCTATTTCCGATGACCAGAGCCCCCAAACCCCGCCCCAACCCCTCATGGACCAAAGTTATAGCCCACCTGCCCCATGACTATTTGACACGCTATACCGCTTGGCATTTCTTGTTATTTTAGGGCAGGCTTCTGACCGTAGCCTCCCACCTGGGCACACGAGGACCCTCGAAAAGACTGCACCCATTTCTCGACCACTGTAGCGCCCGAACCCCAAGCCAACCCTCATGGGACCAGGTTATAGCCCACCTGCCCTATGACTATTTCCACGCTGCACGCTGGCATTTCTTGTCATTTTAGGCAGTGCCTCGACTAGCTCTCCCACGGGCACACGAGACCCCTCAAAAGACTGCACCCATTTCCGACGCCCTCCCCAACCCTCATGGACCAGGCTATAGCCTACCAAGATCGGGCGATTTTTTCACGCTGTCACGCACGGATTTCTTGCCATTTTAAGGTGCTCCTGACCGTAGCCTCCCACTGAACACGAGGACCTCGAAAAGACTCAGACCCATTTCGACCACTGAGCCCCATAAACCCCTCCCCAACCCCTCATGACTAGCATTATAGCCCACCGCCTGTGATTATTTCACGAGTCAGCCATTGGTATTTTTGCCATTTTAGGTGCCTCTGACCGTTGCCTCCCACCTGGCACACGAGGACCTTCAAAATGACAAGACCCATTTCCACGCACCGTGAGCCCTGTAAACCCTCCCCACCCTCATGGACCAAAGGCTATAGCCCATCGGCCCTTGGTGACTATTTCTCATACGCCTCAAGGCTGGCATTTCTTGCCATTTTAGTGGCATGTGCCTCGACTCAGAGCCTCCCATTGGGTACACGAGACCAAAAGACTGTACCCATTTTTTACGACAAGAGCCCCCGAACCAACCTCCCCAACCCCCCCGGACCAACGGCTATAGCCCACTGCCTCAAGTGATTATTTCTCACTGCCTTGGGCATTTTGCCATTTTAGAGTGTGCCTGACCGTAGCCTCCCACTGGGCACACGAGGACCCTCGAAAAGACTGTACCCATTTTCGATGACCAGAGGCCCCCCAACCCCCCCCCCAACCCCCCCGGACCAAAGGCTATAGCCCACCGCCTTGATTTTTTCACGCACGCGCTACTGGCATTTTTGCCATTTTAGGCAGTGCCTGACCGTAGCCTCCCACCGGGCACACGACGACCTCAAAAGACTGTACCCATTTCCGACGACCAGAGCCCCTAAACCCTCTCCCAAACCCTCATGATCAAAGGCTATAGCCCACCGGCCTCATGACTTATTTCACGCGCTGCGCTGCATGTCTTGCCATTTTAGGGCAGGCTCCGACCATAGCCTCCCACTGCACATGAGGACCCTCGAAAAGACCTGCACTCATTTCGACGACCAGAACCCCTCAAACCCTCCCAACCCCTCAAGGGACCAAAGGCTTATAGCCCACCGGTGACTATTTCACGCTACGCGCCACTGAGCATGTCTTGCCATTTTAGGCAGGCTGATCAGTAGCCTCCCACTGGGAACACGAGGACCTCAAAAGATCAGACCCATTTCAGACGACCAGAGGCCCCAAACACGCTCCCAACCCTCAAGGACCAAAGGCTATAGCCCACCGCCTCAAGTGACTATTTCCTGGCGCTCACTGGCATTTCTAGCCATTTTAGGTGCCTCCTGACCGTAGCCTCCCATCTGCACACGAGGACCTCAAAAGACTGTACTCCATTTTCGGCGACCGTGAGCCCCTAAACCCCTCCCCAACCCTCATGACCAAAGGCTATAGCCCACCGCCCTTGACTATTTCACGCGCTGCCACGCTGGCATTTTTTGCCATTTTAGGGCATGTGCCTGACCGTAGCCTCCCACTGGCACACGAGACCCTCGAAAAGATCAGATCCATTTCACGACCACTGTGAGCCCGCTTAAACCCCTCCCAACCCTCAAGGACCAAAGGCTATAGCCCACCGCCTTGACTATTTCACGCGCGCTGCCACTGGCATTTTTGCTATTTTAGGGCAGTGCCTCGACCGTAGCCTCCGGATCGGGCAGACGACAACCCTCGAAAAGAGTATACCCATTTCTGACGACCAGCACCCCTAAACCCCTCCCCAACCCCTCAAGGACTCAGGCTATAGCCCACCTGCCTTGACTATTTCCACAAGGCAGCTTGGCATTTTCACATTTTAGGGCAGTGCCTCTGATGTAGCCTCCCATCAAGTACACGAGACCGGCCGAAAAGATTGTACCCATTTCTGACCCCCAGAGCCCCAGAACCCCCCCCCCCCACCCCGCCGACCAGTTATATAGCACACCGCCTCTGTGACTATTTCACGCGCTCACTGGGCATGTCTTGCCATTTTAGGGCAGGCTTTGACCGTAGCCTCCCATCAAGGCACACGAGGACCCTCAAAAGACTGACCCATTTCCACGACCATAGCCCCCAAAACACGCTCCCAACCCCGCATGACCAAAGGCTATAGCCCACATGCCTCATGATTATTTGACGCTGCCATTGGCATTTCATTTTGTTATTTTACTGAAGCTCGACCGTAGCCTCCCACTGGGCACACGAGGACCCTCTAAAAGACCCTACCATTTTCGACGACCAGAGCCCCTAAACCCTCCCCCAACCCTCAAGGACCACGCTATAGCCCACCGGCCTCGGTGACTATTTCACGCGCTGCGCCGCTGGGCATTTCTTGTCATTTTAGGGCAGGCCCTGACCGTAGCCTCCCACTGGGCACATGAAGACCCTAGAAAAGACCGTACCCATTTCTGACATCCAGAGCCCCTAAACCCTCCCAACCTCATGACCAGCACATAGCCCACCGCCTTGGTGACTATTTCTCAAGGCCACTGGGTATTTCTTGCCATTTTAGGGCAGGCCTCTGACCGTAGCCTCCCACTGGGCACACGAGGACCCTCGAAAAGACTGTACCCATTTCTGACACCCAGAACCCCCGAACGTCCCTCCCCAACCCCTTGGACCAAAGGCTATAGCCCACCGGCCTCCGCGACTATTTCACGCGCTGCCCCGCAGGTTATTTCTTGCCATTTTAGGGCAGGCCTCTGACCGTAGCCTCCCACTGGGCACACGAGGACCCTCGAAAAGACCGTTCCCATTTCTGACGACCAGAGCCCCAAACCCTCCCAACCCTCATGGACCAGCTATAGCCCACCGCCCGGTGATTATTTCCATGCGCTGCGCATGGCTGGCATTTTCTGTCATTTTAGGCAGGCCTCGACAAGAGCTCTCCCACGGGCACACCAGACCTCGAAAAGACCAGATCCATTTCCGACCACTGTGAGCCCCCTAAACCCCTCTCCAACCCTCATGGACCAGGCTATAGCCCACCGCCCTGTGACTATTTCCACGCGCGCGCTGGTCATTTCATTTTTGCCATTTTAGGGCAGGCCTGACGGTAGCCTCCCACTGGGTACACGAGGACCCTCGAAAAGACTTTTACCCATTTCGGACACCTAGATCCCCGAACGCCCTCCCCAACTCCTCATGCGACCAAAGGCACATAGCCCACCGCCTCGGCGATTATTTCACGCTACCAGTCACTGGGTATGTCTTGCCATTTTAGGCAGGCTTTGACCGAGCCTCCCACCTGCACACGAGGACCCTCGAAAAGACTGTACCGATTTCCGACGACCATAGCCCCCGAAACACGTTCCCCAACCCCCGCGGACCAAAGGCTATAGCCCACATGCCTCGGAGACAATTTGACGCGCCCCGCCGCTGGGCATTTCTTGCCATTTTACGGCAGGCTTCTGACCGTAGCCTCCCACTGGGCACACGAGGACCCTCGAAAAGACTGCACACGAGGACCCTTGAAAAGATTTGCACCCATTTCCAACCCACCAGTAACTCCTCAAACCCTCCCCAACCCATGGACCAGGCTATAGCTCACCGCCTCTAAGGATTATTTCACGCCAAGGCCGCTTAGGCATTTTTGCCATTTTAGGCAGGCCTCTGATCAGAGCCTCCCACTGGGCACACGAGGACCCTTGAAAAGATCAGACCCATTTCATGACCAGAGCCCCAGAACCCTCCCCAACCCTCATGGGACCAGCGCTATAGCCCACCGGCCCCATGATTATTTCACGCACAAGCGTCATTGGCATTTTTTGCCATTTTTGTATGTGGTCAGTAGCCTCCCACTCACACGACGACCCTCGAAAAGACTTTACATATTTCCGACACTGAGCCCTCAAACCCCTCCCAACTGGCCACGACCAAAGGCTATAGCCCACTGCCCTTGACTATTTGTCAGACTGCGCATTGGCATTTCTTGCCATTTTAGGGCAGGCCTCTGACCGTAGCTTCCCACTGGGCACACGAGGACCCTCGCAAAGACTGTACCCATTTCCGACACCCAGAGCCCCCGAACGCCCCTCCCTAACCCCCGCGGGCCAAAGGCTATAGCCCACCGGCCTCGGCGACCATTTCACGCGCTGCGCCGCTGAGCATGCCTTGCCATTTTAGGGCAGGCTTCTGACCGTAGCCTCCCACGGGGCACACGAGGACCCTCGCAAAGACCGTACCCATTTCCGACGCCCCTCCCCAACCCCCGCAGACCAAAGGCTATATCCCACCGGCCTCGGCGACTATTTCACGCGCTGCGCCGCTGGGCATTTCTTGTCATTTTAGGGCAGGCCATGACCGTAGCCTCCCACTGGGCACGCGAGGACCCTCGAAAAGACTGTACCCATTTCCGACACCCAGAGCCCCCGAACGCCCCTGCCCAACCCCCGCGGCCAAAGGCTATAGCCCACCGACCTCGGTGACTATTTCACGCGCTGCGCTGCTGGACATTTCTTGCCATTTTAGGGCAGGCTTCTGACCGTAGCCTCCCACTGGTCACACGAGGACCCTCGAAAAGACTGTACCCATTTCCGACGACACTGCAGCCCTCAAACCCTCCCCAACCCCTCATGGACCAAAGGCTATAGCCCACCGCCTGCTGACTATTTCCTGCCGCGCTGGGCATTTCTTGCCATTTTAGGGCAGGCTCTGACCAGTAGCCTCCCACGGGCACACGAGGACCCTCGAAAAGACCGACTCCATTTCCCGACGCCTCCCAACCCCCGCACTAAAGGCTATATCCCACCGCCTCGGCGATTATTTCACGCGCAAGGCCACTGGGCATTTTTCTTGTCATTTTGTGGCAGGCTATGACCAGAGCCTCCCACTGGCACGCTGAGACCCTCGAAAAGACTGTACCCATTTCCCGACACTCAGAGCCCCGAACGCCTCGCCCAACCCCTCATGCCAAGTTATAGCCCACCGACCCTATGATTATTTCATCGCGCTGCGCTGGACATTTCTTATTTTAGGGCAGGCTTGACCGTAGCCTCCCACTGCACACGAGGACCCTCGAAAAGACTGTACCCATTTCACGACTGAGCCCCCAAACCCCCTCCCAACCTCATGGACCAAAGCACATAGCCCACCGGCCTCATGACGATTTCCTGCACAAGGCCACTTGGCATTTTGCCATTTTAGGCATGCCTCGATCAGAGCCTCCCATGGGCACACGAGGACCCTCAAAAGACTGTACCCATTTCTCGACGACCAGAGCCCCTAAACCCTCCCCAACCCCTCATGACCAAAGGCTATAGCCCACCGCCTCATGGATTATTTGACGCCGCTACTGGGTATTTCTTACATTTTATGGCGTGCTTCTGTCAGAGCCTCCCATCGGGCGACGAGGACCCTCGAAAAGACTGTACTCACCTTTCCGACGACCAGAACCCTCTGAACCCTCTCCCCAACTCATGGACTAAAGGCTATAGCCCACTGCCTCATGATTATTTCACGTCAAGGCCATTGGGCATGTCTTGACATTTTAGTGGCATGCTTGACTATAGCGTCCTGATCGGGCACACGAGACCTCGAAAAGATCTGTACCCATTTCGACGAACAGAGTCTCAAACCCCTCCCAACCCCACGGGACCAGCAGAGCCCACCAGCCTTCTGGTGATTATTTCATCAAGCGCTGTCATTGGCATTTCTTGCCATTTTAGGCAGGCCTCTCAACGAGCTTCCCATCAAGGGCACACAAGGACCCTCGCAAAGACTGTACTATTTCCGACGACGTAACCCCGAACGCCACTCCCAAACCCTCATGGACCAGGCTATAGCCCACCGCACGGTGACTATTTCACGCGCGCCTGGCATGTCTTGCCATTTTAGTGCTTCTGACCGTAGCCTCCCACGGGCACGCTGAGGACCCTTGAAAAGACTGCACACATTTCTGACGACTCAGAGCCCCAAACCCCTCCCAACCCCTGGACCAAAGGCTTATAGCCCACCGCCTCGGCGATTATTATTTGACGCGCTGTCACTGGTATTTCTTGCCATTTTATGGCAGGCTTCGACCAGAGCCTCCCACCGGGCACACGAGGACCCTCAAAAGACTGCACCCATTTCCGACGACCGTAACCCCCCAAACCCTCCCCAACCTCGCTGACCAAAGGCTTATAGCCCACTGCCTGCGCGATTATTTCACGCACTGGCCATTGGCACTTTCTTGCCATTTTAGGGCAGGCCTCGACCGTAGCCTCCCATGGGCACACGAGACCCCTCAAAGACTGTACCCATTTCCGACGCACTGGGAACCCCTCAAACCCTCCCAACCTCATGGACCAAAGCATATAGCCCACTGCCTCGGCTGACACTTCACGCAAGGCGCCTGGCTACTGGCATTTCTTGCCATTTTAGGTAGCTATGACCCAGAGCCTCCCACTGGCAACACGAGACCCTCGAAAAGACTATACCCATTTCCTGACGACTGAGCCCTCAAACCCCTCCCAACCCTCATGGGCCAAGCTATAGCCCACCGACCCTGACTTATTTCACGCGCAAGCGCCTGCTGACATTTCTTGCCATTTTAGGGCACGCCTGACCAGTAGCCTCCCATCAAGTGGCACACGAGGACCCTCAAAAGACTCAGACTCCATTTCCGACGCCTCCCCAACCCTCAGAGACCAAAGCTATATCCCACCGCCTTTGCTGATTATTTCGTCACAGGCTATTTCTTGCCATTTTAGGCAAGCCTCCTGACCGTAGCTCTCCCACTGGGCACACGAGACCTCAAAAGACTGACCCATTTCCTGACGACCAACCCCCGAAACCCCTCCCCAACCTCATGCGACCAAAGGCTATAGCCCACCGGCCTCATGATTATTTCACGCTACTGGCCATTGGCATTTCTTTTGCCATTTTAGTAGGCTATGACCCAGAGCCTCCCACCTGGCACGCGAGGACCTCAAAAGATCTGTACCCATTTCCGACACCAGAGCCCCTCAAACCCCTCCCTAACCCCCCTGGCCAAAGGTTATAGCCCACCGACCCTTGTGATTATTTCACGCTACTGCTGACATTTCTTGCCATTTTTAGGCATGTGCCTGACTGTAGCCTCCCACTGCACACGTGGACCTCAAAAGATCAGACTCCATTTCGACGACCGTAACCCCTGAAGCCCTCCCCAACCCTCATGGACCAGCTTATAGCCCACTGCCTGTGACTATTTCACGTCACTGGCTGGCATTTCTTGCCATTTCAGGGGCAGGCCTGACCAGTAGGCCTCCCATCGGGCACACGAGGACCCTCGAAAAGCTGTACCCATTTCCGACGCACTGAGCCCCTAAACCCCCCTCCCCAACCCTCATGACCAGCACATAGCCCACCGGCCTTGACTATTCGACGCGCTGCGCTACTGGTATTTCTTGCCATGTTATGTGCCTCTGACCAGAGCCTCCCACCGGGCGCACGAGACCCGAGAAAGACTGACCCATTTCCGACGCACCAGAGCCTCCCTAAACCCTTCTTCCCAACCGCCTCATGGACCAGTTATAGCCCACCGCCTTGGCATGATTATTTCACGCGCTGGCCGCTGTGCATGTCTTGAAATTTTAGGGTATGCGTCTGACCATAGCGCCCCACCGGGCACACGAGACCCTCGAAAAGACTGTACCCATTTCTGACGCAATGTAGTCCCTCAAACCCTCCCCAACCCCCACGGACCAGCATTATAGCCCACCGCCTTGGGTGATTATTTCACGCGCTGCGCACTGGCATTTCTTGCCATTTTAGTATGTGCCTGACCGTAGCCTCCCATCGGGCACACGAACCCTCGAAAAGACTGCTCCCATTTCTGACGACTGAGCTCCCCAAACCCCTCCCAACCCCCATGGACCAAAGGTTATAGCCCACCGCCGATTATCACGCACGCCACTGGTATTTCTTGCCATTTTATGGCAGCTTCCTGACGAGCCTCCCACTGGGCCCACGAGGGACCCTCGAAAAGACTGCACTCCATTTCCGACGCACTGAGCCCCTGAAACCCCCTCCCAACCCCTCAAGGGACCAAAGGCTATAGCCCACCGCCTTGTGACTCATTTCACGCTGCGCCACACATTTCTTATTTTAGGCGTGCTTCTGACCGTAGCCTCCCACTCACACGAGGACCTCGAAAAGACTGTACCCATTTCCGACGCACTCAGAACCCCCAAACCCCTCCTCCCAACCCTCATGACCAAAGGCTATAGCCCACCTGCCTCATGACTATTTCACACATGGCCATTGGTATTTTTTATTTTAGGGCAGGCTTTCTGACCGTAGCCTCCCACTAGCACACGAGACCTCGAAAAGACGACCCATTTCCGATGGGCAGAGTCCCCAAACCCCCCTCCCCAACCCCCACGGACCAAAGGCTATAGCCCACCGCCCTTGGTGACTATTTCACCGCTGGCATTTCTTGCCATTTTAGGCAGGCCTCGACCGTAGCCTCCCACTGGGTACACGAGGACCCTGAATGACTGCACCCATTTCGACGCCTGTGAGCCCCGAACGCCCTCCCCAACCCTCATGGACCAAAGCTATAGCCCACCTGCCTCGGCTGATTATTTCACGCACAGCATGTCTTGTCATTTTAGGCAGGCTTGACCGTAGCCTCCCACCGGGCACACGAGGACCTCGAAAAGACTACACCCATTTCGAGGACCAGAGCCCCAAACCCCCACCCCAACCCCTCATGGACCAAAGGCCATAGCCCACCGCCTGCTGACTATTTGACGCGCTGGCTGGTATTTCATGCCATTTTATGGCATGTGCCTCTGACCAGAGCCTCCCACTGGGCACACGAGGGCCCCTCGAAAAGACTGCACTCCATTTCTGACGCACTGAGCCCCCTTAAACCCCTCCCAACCCTCATGGACCAAAGGTTATAGCCCACCGCCCTTGATTATTTCCCACGCTGGCCATTGCTGACATTTCTTGTCATTTTAGGGCAGGCCTCGACCGTAGTCTCCCACTGGGCACACGAGGACCCTCGAAAAGACTGCACCCATTTCCGACGACTCAGAGCCCCAAACCCCTCCCCAACCCTCATGGGACCAGCACATTATAGCCCACCTACCAAGGACTTATTTCGCCGCTGGGCATTTTGTGGCCATTTTAGGGCAGGCTCTGACCATAGCCTCCCACTGGGCACACGAGACCCTCAAAAGATCAGTACCCATTTCCGACCCACTGAGCCCCTAAACCCCTCCTCCCAACCCTCAAGGACTGTTATAGCCCACCGCCTCGGTGACTTATTTCACGCTGCGTCACTGGTATTTCTTGCCATTATTTAGGTGCTCTGACCAGAGTCTCCCACTGGGCACACGAGACCTCGAAAGATCAGACTCCATTTCGAACCTGCAGAGTCCCCAAACCCTCCCCAACCCCACGGACCAGTTATAGCCCACCTGGCCCTATGACTATTTCATGCACGCCTACTGGTATTTCTTGCCATTTTAGGGCAGGCCTTTGACTGTGAGCCTCCCATCGGGTACACGAGACCTCGAAAAGACTGTACTCCATTTCGACGCCCAGAGCCCCGAACGCCCTTTCTCCCCAACCCCTCATGACCAAAGCTATAGCCCACCGACATCGGCGACTATTTCACGCGGCTACCTGGGCATGTCTTGCCATTTTAGGGCAGGCTTGACCATAGCGTCCCACTGGCACACGAGGACCTCGAAAAGACTGCACCCATTTCGAACAATGTAGTCCCCAAACCCTCCCCAACCCCCACGGGACCAAAGGCTAGTAGCCCACCGCCTCGGTGACTTATTTCACGCCATTGGCATTTTCTTGCCATTTTATGGCAGTGCCTCGACCGTAGCCTCCCATCGGGTACACGAGGACCTCGAATGACCGTACCCATTTCTCAGACGCCCAGAGCCTCGAACGCCCTCCCAACCCCCGCATGACCAAAGCTATAGCCCACCGCACGGTGACTATTTCACGCTGCGCCACTGGGCATGTCTTGCCATTTTGGGCAGCTTGACCATAGCCTCCCACTCACACGAGGACCTCGAAAAGACTGCACCCATTTCGAGGACTAGAGCCTCAAACCCCACCCCAACCCCTCAAGGACCAGGCTATAGCCCACCGCCTCTGATTATTTGACGGCCACTGGCTGGGTATTTCTTGTCATTTTATGTAGTGCCTGACCGTAGCCTCCTGACCCAAGTACACGAGGGCCCTCGAAAAGACTGCACTCCATTTCTGACCACTGAGCCCCAAACCCCTCCCCAACCCCTCATGACCAAAGCTATAGCCCACTGCATGGGCGATTATTTCACGCGCTGCGCTGGCATATTTCTTGCCATTTTAGTGGCAGGCTCGACTGTAGCCTCCCACTGGGCACACAAGGACCCTCGAATGACTGCACCCATTTCTGACGCCAGAGCCTCAAACGCCTCCCAACCATCGCGGGACCAGCTATAGCCCACCGCCTATGATTATTTGACGCGCTGGCACCAGCATTTCTTGTCATTTTTAGGCCAGGCCTCCCGACCGTAGCCTCCCACTGGCACACGAGGACCTCGAAAAGACTGCACCCATTTCACGACACTGAGCCCCCAAACCCCTCCCAACCCCTCATGGGACCAAAGGCTATAGCCCACCGCCTTCTGATTATTTCTACATCACTGCTGGACATTTTTGCCATTTTAGGGCAGTGCCTCACCGTAGCCTCCCACCTGGGTACACGAGGACCCTCAAATGACTGTACCATTTTGACGCCCAGAGCCCCGAACGCCCTCCCCAACCGCCGCTGACCAAAGTTATAGCCCATCGGCGGCGACTATTTCACGTGTTGCGCCATTGGCATGTCTTGCCATTTTAGTGGCAGTGCTTCGACCATAGCCTCCCACTGGGCACACATGGACCCTCGAAAAGACTGCACCCATTTCTGACTTAGTAGAGCCAAACCCCTCCCCAACCTCATGGACAAAGGCTATAGCCCACCGCCTGGATTATTTCGACGCGCCATTGGTATTTCTTGTCATTTGGCAGGCCTGACCGAGCCTCCCACCTGGGCACACGAGACCCTCGAAGACTGTACGATTTACTATGCCTGTGAGTCCCAACCACCTTCCCAAGCCCGAGGACCAAAGGTTATAGCCCACTGCCCCATGATTATTTCACGCACTGTGGCATTTTTGCCATTTTAGTAGGCTTGACCATAGCCTCCCACACACGAGGACCTCAAAAGACTGCACCTATTTCCGATGCCAAGAACCACCGAACCCCAGACCCCAACCCCTCAAGGGACCAAAGGCCATAGCCCACCGGGTCTTGACGATTATTTCACGCACAAGGCCCATTGGTATTTCTTGCCATTTTAGTATGTGCTCTGACCGTAGCCTCCCACTCAAGCACACGAGGACCTCAAAAGACTGTACCCATTTCTAACACCCAGAGGCCCCGAACCCCTTCCCCAACCCTCATGACTAAAGGCTATAGCCCACCGCCTCATGATTATTTCACGCACAAGGCCATTGGTATTTCTTGCCATTGTAGGCAGTGCTGACCAGAGCTTCCCACTCACACAAGGACCTCGAAAAGACTGTACCCATTTCCGACCCCCTGAGCCCTGCACTTCTCCCCAACCCCGAGGACCAGCAAGGTTATAGCCCACTGCCTCGACGACTTTTTCACACTGATTGCTGGTTATTTCTTGCCATTTTAGGGTATGTGCCTGACCATAGCCTCCCACTGGGCACACGAGGACCTCAAAAGACTGTACCCATTTCCATGCCAAGAACCCCAACCCCCACCCCAACCCCTCATGGACCAAAGGCTATAGCCCACCGCCTCGACGATTATTTCACGCGCTGCTGGTATTTCTTGCCATTTTAGTGTGCTCGACCAGAGCTTCCCACTGGGCACACACGGACCCTCGAAAGGACTGTACCCATGTACTATGCCCAGAGCCCCGAAGCCCCCTCACCACGCCCGAGGTCCACAGGTTATAGCCCACCGCCTCATGATTATTTCACGTGTTGCTGGCCAAGGGCATTTCTTGCCATTTTAGGTATGCTGACCATAGCCTCCCATCACACGAGGACCTCGAAAAGATCAGACCCATTTCCTGGCGCAAGAACCCCCGAACCCGCAGACCCCAACCCCTCATGACTAAAGGCTATAGCCCACCGTCTCGACGATTATTTCATTGGCCATGACGCAGCATTACTATTTTTATGGTTCTGACCGAGCCTCCCACTGGCACACACCAGACCCTCAAAAAGACTCAGACCCATTTCCTACGATCAACCCCGAACCCCCTCATCAACCCCGCTAACCAAAGGCTATAGCCCACCGCCTCGCTGATTATTTCACGCTGGCCACCGCGGTATTTCTTGCCATTTTACGGCAAGCTTCGATCAGAGCCTCCCACCGGGCACACGACGACCCGAAAAGATCAGACTGACTCATGGCCCAGCCCCTGAACCCCTGCCCAACCCTCATGGACCAAAGGTTATAGCCCACCGCCTGACCATTTTTCACGCCATGACGCTTGGTATTTCTTATTTTACGGCAGTGCTTCAGATCGTGAGCCTCCCACTAGGCACACGAGCACCTCGAAAAGATCAGACCATTTCCGGCTGAGCCGAACCCCTCCCCAACCCCGCTGACCATAGGCTATAGCCCACTGGCCTCGACGACTATTTCATGAGCTATGACGCTTGGAATTTCTTGCCTTTTTAGGGCAGGCTTGATCGTAGCCTCCCACTAGGCACGCGAGCTATTAAAAAGACTAGACCATTTCTCACAGCCAGAGCCCCAAACCCCTCCCCAACCCCGGATAGGGCTATAGCCCACCTGCCTGGAGACTTATTTTCATGAGCTGCGCTGGGACATTTCTTGCCATTTAAGGGCAGGCCGCAGACCGTAGCCTCCCACTGAGCAAAAGAGGACTTAAAAAAGACTAGACCCATTTCACGCTGTGAGCCCCCCAACCCCTCCCAACCCCCATGTGGAACAGCTTATAGCCCACCGGCCTACGACTATTTCACGCACTGGGTATTTCTTGCCATTTTAGGTAGGCCTGACCAGAGCCTCCCACCGGGCACAAGAGGACCCTCAAAAGACTGTACCATTTCTCCGACGCCAGAGCCCCGAACCCCTCCCAACCCCACGGACCATAGGCTATAGTCCCACCGGCTCTGAGACTATTTCACAGACCACTGGGACATTTCTTGCCTTTTAGGGCAGGCTTGACCGTCAGCCTCCCACTGAGCACGCGAGGATTCAAAAGACTCAGACCCATTCTGATGGCTGTGAGTCCCAAACCCCTACTCCGAACCCCTCATGACCATGACTATAGCCCACTGGCTCGGAGACTATTTTCACAGACTGTGGGACATTTCTTGCCTTAGGCATGTGCCTGACCGTAGGCTCACACGCATCCGAGGCTATTCAAAAGACTTCAGACCCATTTCGATGGCCAGAGCCCCCAAACCCTCCCGAACCCCTGGAACAAAGGCTATAGCCCACCGCCCATGATTATTTCCTGCACTGCATACTGGATATTTCTGCCATTTTAGGCATGTGCTTCTGACCAGAGCCTCCGACCGGGCATCACGACGACCCTCGAAAATACTGTACCCATTCCGACGACCGTAACCCCTCAAACCCCTCCCCAACCCCTGGGACAAAGGCTATAGCCCACCGCCTTGCTGATTATTTCACGCGCTGCCAAGTATTTTTACCATTTTAGGCAGGCTTTGATCGTAGCCTCCCACCGCGCACACGAGCCCCCTCGAAAAGACTGTACCCATTTCCGACGCCAGTAACCCCAAACTTCCTCCCCAACCCCGCTGACAAACGCTATAGCCCACCGCCCTTGTGATTATTTCACGGCCATACTGGCATTTCTTGCCATTTTATCGCAGGCTTGATCAGAGCCTCCCACTCACACGAGACCCTCGAAAGACTGTACCCATTTCCCGACGCCGTAACCCCGAACTTCCCCAACCCCGCATGACCAAACGTATTATAGCCCACCGGCCTCGGTGACTATTTCACGCCATGCCACTGGCATTTCTACTATTTTATCGCAGGCCTCGACCGTAGCCTCCCACCGGGCACACAAGGACCCTCAAAAAGATCAGACCCATTTCGAAACCCAGAACCTCAACGCCCTTCCCAACCCCTCATGACCAAAGTTATAGACCACCACCTCGTGACTATTTCACGCGCTACGCCATTGGCATGTCTTACTATTTTAGGGCACGCTTCGACCGTAGCTCCCACCTGGGCACACGAGGACCTCAAGAGACTGTACCCATTTCTGAAACCAGCCCCGAACGCCCTCCCCAACCTCATGACCAGCATTATAGCCCACCGACTGTGACTTATTTCACGCATGCCATTGGGCATTTGTCTTGTCATTTTAGGGCAGGCTTCTGATCAGTAGCCTCCCACTGGGCACAAGAGGACCTCAAAGATACTGCACTCCATGTCCGACGCCCCTCCCCAACCCCGCAGACCAAAGGCTGTATAGCCCACCGCCTCGGCGATTATTTCACGCGCTGGCCACTGGCATTTCTTGTCATTTTAGGGCGTGCCTCTGACCGTAGCCTCCCACGGGCACACGAGGACCTCGAAGAGATTTTCACCGACGACTGAGCCCCCGAAACCCTCCGCAACCCTCGGGACCAAAGGCTGTAGCCCACTGCCTCATGATTATTTCACGCGCCATGCGACTGGCATTTCTTGTCATTTTAGTGTGCTCTGACCGTAGCCTCCCACGGGCACACGAGACCCTCAAAAGACCGCACTCCATTTCGACGCCCTCCCCAACCCTCCGCAACCCTCATGGGACCAAAGCACATAGCCCACCGGCCTCGTTGACTATTTCACGCATACTGGCATTTCTTGTCATTTTAGGGCAGGCTCGACCAGTAGCCTCCCACTGGGCACAAGAGGACCCTGAAAAGATCAGACCCATTTCTGACGACCCCTCCCCAACCCCCGCATGGGACCAGGTTATAGCCCACCGACCTGTGACTATTTCACGCTGCGCGCTGGCATTTCTTGCCATTTTAGGCAGTGCTCGACAGTAGCCTCCCACTGGGCACACGAGGACCCTCGAAAAGACTGTACCAATTTCTGACAACCAGAGCCCCCCAAACCCCCTCCCCCAACCCCCCCGACCAAAGGCTATAGGCCACCGCCTTGGTGACTATTTCACGCTACTGTCACTTGGCATTTCTTGCCATTTTAGGGCAGTGCTTGACCTTAGCCTCCCACTGTCACACGCGAGACCTCGAAAAGACTGCACTCCATTTCTGACGACCAGAGCCCCCAAACCCTCCCCAACCTCATGACCAGGTTATAGCCCACTGCCTTGGACTATTTCACGGATCAAGGCCATGGCATTTATTGCCTTTTTAGGGCAGGCGTCTGACCTTAGCCTCCCATCACACGAGGCCCCTCGAAAAGACAGTACCCATTTTCGACGCCCAGAGCCCTGTGAACGCTCCTCCCAACCTCATGGGACCAGTTATAGCCCACCGCCCTATGACTATTTCACGCGACTGCGCCACTGGCATTTCTTGCCATTTTAGGCAGGCTTGACCTTAGCCTCCCACTGGCACACGAGGACCTCGAAAAGACTGCACCCATTTTCGACGCCAGAGCCCCCCAAACCTCCTCCCCAACCTCGCTGACCAGGCTATAGCCCACCGCCTCTTGCTGATGCTTGACGCTGGCGTCATGGCATTTCTGTCATTTTAGGGCAGGCCTCCTGACCTCAGAGCCTCCCATGGCACACGAGGACCCTCGAAAAGACTGTACCCATTTCTGACGACCAGAGCCCCCCCAAACCCCCCCCCCAACCCCCCCGGCCCAAAGGCGATAGCCCACCGCCTCATGACTATTTCGCTGCGCCATGGGCATTTCTTGTCATTTTAGGGCAGGCCTGACCGTAGCCTCCCACCTGGGTACACGAGGACCCTCGAATGACTGCACCCATTTCCTGACGCCCAGAGCCCCGAAACCCTCCCAACCCTCATGACCAAAGCTATAGCCCATCGGCATGGCGACTATTTCACGCGCTGCCATTGGCATTTTTACATATTTAGGGCAGGCTCTGACCGTAGCCTCCCACTGGTACACGAGGACCTCGAAATGACTGTACCAATTTCCGACGCCTCAGAGCCCCCGAAACCTCCCCAACCCCTGACCAAAGCTATAGCCCATCTGCATGGCGATTATTTGACGCTGGCGCTGGGCATTTCTTATTATTTTAGGCAGGCTCTGACCAGTAGCCTCCCACTGGGCACACATGGACCGAAAAGACTGCACCCATTTCCGACACCCGTGAGCTCCCGAACGCCCTCCCAACCCCTCATGGGCCAAAGGCTATAGCCCACCGCCTGGCGATTATTTCGACGCCACACATGGCATTTCTTACCATTTTAGGGCAGCCTCTGATCAGAGCCTCCCACTGGGCACACGAGACCCTCAAAAGACTGTACCCATTTCCCGACGCCTGTGAGCCTCAGAACTTCCTCCCAACCCTCATGACCAAACGCTATAGCCCACCGGCCTCGGTGACTCTTTCGCGTGCTGCGCCTCTGGCATTTCTTACGATTTTAGCGCAGCCTCTGATCGTAGCCTCCCACTCACACAAGGACACTAAAAAGACTGTACCCATTTCTCACGCACTGTAACCTCAAACCCCTTCCCAACCCCCTCATGGACCAGGCTATAGACCACCGCCCTCGGTGACTATTTCACGCTGATGCGCCAAGCATTTCTACCATTTTAGTGGCAGGCTTTCATCCGAGCCTCCCATCAAGGCAGACAAGGACCTCAAGAGACTGTACCCATTTCGAAACCCAGAGACCCCGAACGCCTCCCAACCCCTGTGGACCAAAGGTTATAGCCCACCGACTGGCGATTATTTCACGCGATGCTGGCCTCCGCATGTCTTGCCATTTTAGGGCAGGCTTCCTGACGGTAGCCTCCCACTGGGCAGACGAGGACCCCTCAAAAATACTGCACTCCATTTCGGATGACTCAGAGCCCCTCAAACCCTCCCAACCCTCATGGGACCAAAGGCTATAGCCCACCGGCCTCGGTGACTATTTCATTGCCATGCTGGCCATGGCATTTCTTGTCATTTGTGGCAGGCCTGATCAGGTAGCCTCCCACGGGCACAAGAGGACCTCGAAAAGATTGTACCCATGTCCGATGCCCTCCCCAACCCCCGCAGGACCAAAGGCTGTATCCCACCGCCTGACTTATTTCACACGCCATGCCATTGGCATGTCTTGCCATTTTAGGCAGGCTCTGACCGTAGCCTCCCATCAAGCACACGAGGACCCTCAAGAGATGCACTACCATTTCCTGACGACTGAGCCCTCAAACCCCTCCCCAACTGTCATGACCAAAGGCTACAGTAGCCCACCGGCCTCATGACTATTTTTTACGGCCACGCCACTGGCATTTCTTGTCATTTTAGGGCAGGCCTCCTGACCGTAGCCTCCCACGGGCACAAGAGGACCTCGAAGACTGTACCCATTTCCCGACGCCTCCCCAACCCCTCATGACCAGTTATTATAGCCCACCGACCTGTGACTATTTCACGCTTGCTGGCCATACTGGCATGTCTTGCCATTTTAGTGGCAGTGCTTCGATCAGTAGCCTCCCACCGGGCACACGAGGACCCTTGAAAGACTGTACCCATTTCCTCACAACCAGAGCCCCCAAACCCCTCCCAACCCCCTCATGACCAGCTATAGGCCACCGCCTTGGTGACTATTTCACGCTACTGTGTCACTGGCATTTCTTGCCATTTTAGGGCAGGCCCCGACAGAGCCTCCCACCGGGCACGCTGAGGACCCTCGAAAAGACTGCACTCCATTTCCTGACGCACTGTGAGCCCCAAACCCTCCCCAACCCCTCATGGGACTATTATAGCCCACCGCCTCGCGATTATTTCACGCACAGCCAAGGCATGTCTTGCTATTTTAGGCAGGCTTGACCAGAGCCTCCCATCGGGCACACGAGGACCCTCGAAAAGACTATACCTATTTCTCGACGACTGTGAGCCCCCGAAACCCCTCCCCAACCCTCAAGGACTAAAGGCTATAGCCCACCGCCTCGGTGATTATTTCACGCACGCTTGGAATTTCTTGTCATTTTATGGCATGCCTCTGACCAGTAGCCTCCCACGGGAACACGAGGACTCTCGAAAAGACTGACCTGCTTTCCACGCCCCTCCCCAACCCCCGCAGATCAGCATTATATCCCACCGGCCTGGTGACTATTTCACGCTGCGCCACTGGGCATGTTCTTACATTTTAGGGCAGTGCTTCGATCAGAGCCTCCCACCGGGCACACGAGACCTCGAAAAGACTGCACTCCATTTCTGACGCACTGAGCCCTCAAACCCCTCTCCCCAACCCTCATGGACAAAGGCTATAGGCACCTGCCTGTGGATTATTTCACGCTACTGTGTCACTGGCATTTCTTGCCATTTTGTGGCAGGCCTCGATCAGAGCCTCCCATCGGGCACGCGAGGACCTCGAAAAGACCAGACTCCATTTCCTCGACGCACTGAGCCCCTCTCAAACCCCTCCCCAACCCTCAAGGACCAAATTATAGCCCACCGCCTTGGCTGATTATTTCACGCGCTGGCCACGGCATGTCTGTTATTTAGGCAAGCCTGACCAGAGCCTCCCACTCACACGAGGACCCTCGAAAAGACTGCACCATTTCTGACCACCACTGAGCCCCTGAATCCTCCCAACCCCTCATGGACCAAAGGCTATAGCCCACCGCCTCGGTGATTATTTCACGCGCAAGGCCATTGGAATTTCTTGTCATTTGTGGCAGGCCTGATGTAGCCTCCCACGGGAACACGAGGACCCTCGAAAGAATGCACCTGCTTCCGACGCCCCTCCCCAACCCCCGCATCAGTATTATATCCCACCGCCTCAAGCGATCGTTTCTTACGCTACTGTGTCACTGGGCATATCTTGCCATTTTAGGCCACGCTGACCAGCCTCCCACTGGGCACACGAGGACCCTCGAAAAGACTGACCCATTTCCGACGCCCAGAGTCCGTAACTTCCCTGCCTAACCTCGGACTAGTTATAGCCCACCGGCCTCGGTGACTATTTCACGCGCTGCGCCGCTGGGCATTTATTGCCATTTTAGGGCAGGCTTCTGACCGTAGCCTCCCACTGGGCACACGAGGACCATCGAAAAGACCGTACCCATTTCGGACGCCCAGAGCCCCCGAACCCCCCTCCCCAACCCCTCATGACTAAAGCACATATAGCCCACCGACCTCGCGATTATTTCACGCGATGCGCCTGGCATGTCTTTGCCATTTTCAGGCTTCAATCAGAGCCTCCCACCGGGAACACGAGGACCTCGAAAAGACTGCACTCCATTTCTCGACGACCAGAGCCCCGAACCCCTCCCAACCCCTCAAGGACCAAAGGCTATAGCCCACCGGCCTCGGTGACTATTTCACTGCTACACTGGGCATTTCTTGTCATTTTAGGGCGTGCCTCTGACCGTAGCCTCCCACGGGCACAAGAGGACCATCGAAAAGATCACCCATTTGACGCCCCTCCCCAACCCTCATGGACCAAAGGCAATAGCCCACCGACCTCGGCGATTATTTCACCTGCGTCATTGGCATGTCTTGCCACTTTAGGGCAGGCTTGACCAGTAGCCTCCCACTGGGCACACGAGGACCCTCGAAAAGACTGTACCCATTTCACGACTGAGCCCCTAAACCCCTCCCCAACCCTCATGGGACTGGGGCTATAGTCCACCGGCCTGGTGATTATTTCACGCTACGCGCGCTGGTCATTTCTTGTCATTTTAGGGCAGGCCTCTGACCGAGCCTCCCACGGGCAAACGAGACCTCGAAAAGACCTGCACCTGCTTCCCGACGCCCTCCCCAACCCCGCAGCACTCAAAGGCTATATCCCACCGCCTCATGACTATTTCACGCTACTGCATCATTGGGCATATCTTGCCATTCTAGGCAGGCCTCGATCAGAGCCTCCCACTGGGCACACAAGGACCCTCGAAAAAGACTGTACCCATTTCCAACGCCCAGAGCCCTGTAACTTCCTCCCAACCTCATGCAAAGGCTATAGCCCACCGCCTCAAGGACACTTCACGCCAAGTCATTGGCATTTCTGTTATTTTAGGCAGTGCTTCCTGATCTGTAGCCTCCCACTCACACACGAGGACCCTCGAAAGACTGACCCATTTCCGACGCCCAGAGCCCCGAACTTCCCCGCCCAACCCCTGCGGGACCAGTGATATAGCCCACCGCCTCGGTGACTATTTCACGCGATGCGCTGGGCATTTCTTGCCATTTTAGGCAGGCTTCTGATCAGAGCCTCCCACGGGGCACATGAGGACCCTCAAAAGACTGTACCTATTTCGACACCCAGAGCCCCGAACGCCCCTCCCCAACCCCTCATGGGACCAGCTATAGCCCACCGACTGGCGACTATTTCACACAAGCCATTGGCATTTCTTGCCATTTTAGGGCAGGCCCTGACCAGAGCTCTCCACTGGCACGCGAGGACCCTCAAAAGACTGCACCATTTCTCGACACCTGTGAGCCCCCGAACGCCCCTCCCAACCCCTCAAAAGGCTATAGCCCACCGCCTTGGCTGATTATTTCACGCCACGCGCCATTGGCATTTCTTGCCATTTTAGCTGAGGGCTCTGACCGTAGCCTCCCACCTGGGCACACGAGACACTCAAAAGATTGATTCATTTCAGACGACCGTAACCCCGAACCCCCTCCCAACCCTCATGGACCAAAGGCTATAGACCACCTGCCTCGGCGACTATTTCACGCGATGCGCCCGGGGCATTTCTTGGCATTTTAGGGCAGGCTTATGCCCGAAGCGTCCCACTGGGCACACGAGGACCCTAGAAAAGACTGTACCCATTTCCGACGACTGTGAGCCCCTGATACCCTCCCCAACCCCTGTGGGACCAGGCTATAGGCCACCGCCCCCATGACTATTTCACGCGATGCGTCGCTGGGCATTTCTTGCCATTTTATGGCAGGCTTCTGACCGTAGCCTTCCACTGGGCACGCGAGGACCCTCGAAAAGACTGTACCCATTTCCGACACCCAGAGCCCCCGAACGCGCCTCCCCAACTCCCTCGGGCCAAAGGCTATAGCCCACCGGCCTCGGCGACTATTTCACGCACAAGCCACTGGCATTTCTTGCCATTTTAGCAGGCCTCCTGACCGTAGCCTCCCACAAGTACACGAGGACACCTGAAAAGACTGCACTCATTTCAGACGACCGTAACCCCCAACCCCTCCCAACCCCTCGGACCAAAGGCTATAGACCACCGCCTCATGACTATTTCATGCGATGCGTCAAGCATTTCTTGTTATTTTAGGGCAGGCTTGATCAGAGCCTCCCACTGGGCACACGAGGACCTCGAAAAGACTGTGCCCATTTCCCACGACACTGAGCCCTGAGCACTCTCCCAACCCCTCATGGGACCAAAGGCTTATAGGCCACCGTCTCCATGACTATTTCACGCGATGCACATGGCATTTCTTGCCATTTTAGTGGCAGTCCCTGACCAGTAGCTCTCCCATGTGGCACGCGAGGACACTCGAAAAGACTGCACCCATTTCTGACTACTGTAACCCCCGAACCCTCCCAACCCTCATGGACCAAAGGCTATAGACCACCGCCTTGCATGACTATTTCATGCGATGCACTGGCATTTCTTTTTAGGCAGGTGCTTGACCAGTAGCCTCCCACTGGGCACACGAGGACACTCAAAAGATTGTACCCATTTCAGCACTGTAACCCCTCGAACCCCTCCCCAACCCCTCATGGACCAAAGGTTATAGACCACCGGCCCGGCGACTATTTCACGCGATGCGCCTGGCATTTCTTGCATTTTAGGGCAGGCTTCTGACCTCCCATCTGGCACACGAGGACCCTCGAAAAGATCAGACCCATTTCCGACGACCAGAGCCCCGATACCCCCTCCCCAACCCCTGTGGACCAGTTATAGCCCACCGTCCCTCTGGGCTGACTATTTCACGCGATGCGCTGGCATTTCTTCCATTTTATGGCAGGCTTCGATCAGAGTTTCCACTGGGCACGCGAGGACCCTCAGAAGACTGTACCCATTTCCACACCCAGCCCCCTGAACGCCTCCCCAACTCCCGCTGGCAGAAGGCTATATCCCACCGCCCGGGCGATTATTTCACGCTACTGGCATTTTTTATTTTAGCGCAGCTCTGACCGTAGCCTCCCACTGGGCACGCTGAGGACCCTCGAAAAGACTGACCCATTTCTGACGCACTGAGCCCCAAACCCCTCCCCAACCCCCTGGACCAGCACATAGGCCACCGGCCTCGTGACTATTTCACGATCTGCCACTGGCATTTCTTGCCATTTTAGGGCAGGCTTGACCTTAGCCTCCCACTGGGCACACGAGGACCCTCGAAAAGATGACCCATTTTCGACGCCTGTGAGTCTAGAACTTTTTCTCCGCAACCCTCATGGACCAGTTATTATAGCCCGCCCTGGCGACCATTTCCACGCTGCGCCATGGCATTGGTATTTCTACCATTTTAGGCAGGCTTCTGACCGTAGCCTCCCACTGGGCACACAAGGACCCGCGAAAAGACTGCACCCATTTCTGACGACTAGAGCATCTGAAACCCCCTCCCCAACCCCTCATGGACCAGGCGAGTAGCCCACCGCCTCTGGCTGACTATTTGACGCTGCCAGGCCATGGCAAGCATTTCTTGTCATTTTAGGGCAGGCCTCTGACCGTAGCCTCCCACTGGGCACACGAGGACCCTCGAAAAGACTGTACCCATTTCCGACGACCAGAGCCCCCCAAATCCCCTCCCAACCCTCAAGGGACCAAAGGCTATAGCCCACCGCCTCAAGGATTATTTCCGCTGCGCCATGGCATTTCTTGCCATTTTAGGCAGGCTCTCGATCAGTAGCCTCCCACTGGGTACACGAGGACCCTCGAAATGACTGTACCCATTTCGGACGCCCAGAGCCCCCGAACGCCCCGCCCCAACCCCCGCGGACCAAAGCTATAGCCCCTCGGCATGGCGACAATTTCACGCGGCTATGGCCATTGGCATGTATTGCCATTTTAGTATGTGCTTCTGACCGTAGCCTCCCACTGGGCACACATGGACCCTCGAAAAGACTGCACCCATTTCTGACGACCAGAGCCCCCGAAACCCCCTCCCCAACCCCCGCGGACCAAAGGCTATAGCCCACCGGCCTCAGTGACTATTTGACGCGGCCATGCGCTGGCATTTCTTGTCATTTTAGGCAGGCTCTGACCGTAGCCTCCCACTGGCACGCGAGACCTCAAAAGACTGTACCTATTTCCGACACCCAGAGCCCCGAACGCGCCTCCCAACTCCTGGGCAGATATTATATCCCACCGCCTCGGCGATTATTTCACGCGGCATTGGCATTTTTGCCATTTTAGCGCAGGCCTCTGACAGAGCCTCCCACTCGGCACGCGAGGACCTCGAAAAGACTGCACCCATTTCCTGACGCACTGTGAGCCCCAAACCCCTCCCCAACCTCAAGGACTGTATTATAGGCCACCGCCTTGACTATTTCACGACTGCGCACTGGCATTTTCTTGCCATTTTAGGGCAGGCTTGACCTTAGCCTCCCACCTGGGCACACACGAGACCCTCGAAAAGACAAGACCCATTTTCGACGCCCAGAGCCCCAGAACTTTTCTCCCAGAACCCCGCTGACCAGTTATAGCCCACTGCCTCATGACCATTTCCTCACGCGGCGCCACTGGCATTTCTTACCATTTGTAGGGCAGGCTTCCTGACCGTAGCCTCCCCACCGGGCACACACAAGGACCGCTGAAAAGACTGCACCCATTTCTGACCACTAGAGCCCCTCAAACCCTCCCCAACCCTCATGGACCAAAGGCGAGTAGCCCACCTGCCCCATGACTATTTGACTGGGCCATGCGCCACAGGCATTTCTTGCCTTAGGGCAGGCCTCGACCGTAGGCCTCCCACTGGGCATATGAGGACCTCTAAAAGATCAGACCCATTTCACTCGACGACCGTGAGCCCCTCAAACCCCTCCCAACTCCCATGGGACTAAAGGCTATAGCCCACCGCCTCATGACTATTTCCGCTACCACTGGCCGCATTTTTGCCATTTTAGGCAGGCTCGATCAGAAGCCTCCCACTGGCACACGAGGACCCTCAAATGACTGCACCCATTTCGACGCCTGAGCCCCGAACTTCCCCTCCCCAACCCCTCATGACCAGCCAGGCCCATCGGCATGGCGACTATTTCACGCTGCTGCGCCGTCACTGGGCATGTATTGCCATTTTAGCGTGCTTCTGACCGTAGGCCTCCCACCGGGCACACATGGACCTCGAAAAGACTGCACCCATTTCTGACGACTCAGAGCCCCTGAAACCCCTCCCAACCCTCATGACCAAAGCTATAGCCCACCGCACTGGCGACTATTTGACGCGGCTGCGCTGGCATTTCTTTTGTCATTTTAGGCATGTGCCTCGACCGTAGCCTCCCATCGGGCACGCGAGACCCCTCGAAAGACTGTACTCCATTCTCCGACACCTGTGAGTCTCGAACGCTTCTCCCAACCCCTCATGGGCTAAAGGTTATTATAGCCCACCGCCCTGGCGATTATTTCACGCGGCCATACATGGGCATTTTCTACTATTTTAGTATGTGCTTGATCAGCCTCCCACTGGCACGAGACCTCGAAAAGATCAGACCCATTTCCCACGCCTGAGCCTCGTAATCTCCTTCCCAACCCCGCTGACTGACCAACGCTTATAGCCCACCGGCCTCGGTGACCATTTCACGCGCCGCCACGCTGGGCATTATTTGCCATTTTAGCTAGCAGCCTCCCGACCGTAGCCTCCTCCTGACCTCAGCTCCTGACCGTAGCCTCCCACTAGCCTCCCATTGGGCATTTCACCATTTTAGGCAGGCTTGACCGTAGCCTCCCATCCGGCACACGAGGACCCTCGAAGAGACTGTACCCATTTCGGAAACCCAGAGCCCCCGAACGCCCCCCCCCCACCCCCCCGGACCAAAGGCGATAGCCCACCGACCTCATGACTATTTCACGCTGCTACGCTTCCCCATGTCTTGCCATTTTAGTATGTGCCCTCGACCGTAGCCTCCCACCGCACACGAGGACCCTCGAAAAGATCACTGCACCCATTTCTCGACGCACCATAGCCCCCCAAACCCCTCCCCCAACCTCATGGGACCATTATAGCCCACTGCCCTGTGACTATTTCACGCTGCCGTGTCATTGGCATTTCTTGCCATTTTAGGCAGTGCCCTGACTGTAGCTCTCCCACTGGCACGCGAGACCCTCGAAGACTGCACGATTCTCGACGTACCGTGAGCCCGAAACCCTCCCCAACCTCATGACCAGCACAGTAGCCCACCGCCTCGGTGGATTATTTCACGCGCTGCGTCATTGGTCATTTCTTGTCATTTTAGGCAGGCCCTGATCAGAGCTCTCCCACGGGGCAAACGAGGACCTCGAAAGACTGCACCTGCTTCCGACGCCTCCCAACCCCTGCACCAGCACATATCCCACCGGCCTCGACGATTATTTCACGCTTGTACTGGGCCAAGTATCTTGCCATATTTTAGGGCATGTGCCCCTGATCAGAGCCTCCCACCGGGCACACGAGGACCCTCGAAAGATCAGACCCATTTCCAACGCCTGTGAGTCTCAGAATCTCCTCCCAACCCTCATGGGCAAAAGGCTATAGCCCACCGCCTCTGGCGACACTCCCACGCGCTGCGTCATTGGCATTTCTTGTTATTTTAGGCAGGCTTGATCAGAGCCTCCCACGGGCACACGAGGACCCTCGAAAAGACTGTACCCACGCCTGTGAGCCCTGCCAACTTCCCTACCCAACCCCTCAAGCTGATCCAGTGGCTATAGCCCACCGGCCCTATGACTATTTCACGCGATGCGCCTGCGCTGGGCATTTCTTTGCCATTTTAGGGCAGGCTTCTGACCAGAGCCTCCCACGGGCACATGAGGACCCTCAAAAGACTGTACTCTATTTGACACCCAGAGCCCCCCGAACGCCCCTCCCTAACCCCTCATGGGACTAAAGGCTATAGCCCACCGACTGGCGATTATTTCACGCGGCCACAAGCATTTCTTGCCATTTTAGGCAGGCCTCGACCGAGCCTCCCACTCACGCGAGACCCTCAAAAGACTGCACCTGCTTTCCGACACCCGAGCCCCCGAACGCCTCGCCCAACCCCTCATACAAAGGCTATAGCCCACCGCCTCATGATTATTTCACGCTGGCCATTGGCATTTCTTGCCATTTTAGCGAGGGCCTCTGACAGAGCCTCCCATCGGGCACACGAGGACACTCGAAAAGATTGTACCCATTTCAGCACGACTGTAACCCCGAACCCCTCCCCAACCCCTCATGACCAGCATAGACCACTGCCTCGGCGACTATTTCACGCTGCGCCTGGCTGGCATTTCTCGGCATTTTAGGGCAGGCTTCTGACCAGAAGGCCTCCCACCTGGGCACACGAGGACCTCAAAAGACTGTACCCATTTCCGACGACTGAGCCCTGAACCACCTCCCCAACCCCGCGGGACCAAAGGCTATAGGCCACCGCCTCGGCGACTATTTCACGCTGATGCGCCACAGCATTTCTTGCCATTTTATGGCAGGCTTGACCGTAGCCTTCCATCACGCGAGGACCCTCAAAAGACTTCTAACCCATTTCCGACACCTGTGAGCCCTCTCGAACGCGCCTCCCTAACCCCTCGCTGGCCAAAGGTTATAGCCCACCGCCTCGGCGACTATTTGCGATGCGTCTGGCATTTCTAGCCATTTTAGCGCAGGCCTCTGACCGTAGCCTCCCACTGGGCACACGAGGACACTCGAAAAGACTGTACCCATTTCAGAGGACCGTAACCCTCAACCCTCCCCAACCTCAAGGGACTAGCATTATAGACCACCGTCTCGGCTATGACTATTTCATGCGATGCGCCACTGGGTATTTTCTTCCATTTTAGGGCAGGCTTTGACCGTAGCCTCCCACTGGGCACACGAGGACCCTCGAAAAGACTGTGCCCATTTCCGACGACCAGAGCCCCCGATACCCCCTCCCCAACCTCTCAAGGGACCAAAGCATAGGCCACCGTTCTCATGATTATTTCACGCTGACAAGGCCATTGGCATTTCTTGCCATTTTAGGGCAGTCCTGATCAGAGCTCCTCATGTGGCACGCGAGGACACTCAAAAGACTGCACCCATTTCAGACCACTGAACCCCCGAACCCCCTCCCCAACCCCTCAAGACCAAAGGCTATCACCACCGCCTCGGCGCGACTATTTCATGCGATGCGCTGGCATTTCTTATTTTCGGCTGGCTTCTGACCGTAGCCTCCCACTGGGCACACGAGGACACTCAAAAAGATTGTACCCATTTCAGACCCCACTGTAACCCCGAACCCCTCCCAACCCCTCATGCTGGACTAGAGACCACCGGCCTCATGCGACTATTTTTCACGCTGATGCGCCTTTCATTTTCAGTATTTTAGGGTAGTGTTGACCAGAGTCTCCCACTGGCACACGAGACCTCAAAAGACTCAGACCCATTTCTCCGACACCTGTAGCCCCTGAACGCGCCTCCCTAACTCCCCGCGGCAGAAGAGGCTATAGCCCACCGTGCCTTGGGCGATTATTTCATCGGCCATGCGCCATTGGCTATTTCTTGCCATTTTAACACAGTTTTCCTGACTCGTAGCCTCCGACCGGGCACACGAGGACACTGGAAAAGATCGTACTCCATTTCTGCACGCACTCGTAACCCCTCTGAACCCCTCCCCAACCCCTCATGGATTTAAAGGTTTTAGACCACCGGCCCTTGTGACTATTTCATGCGATGGCGTCATTGGTATTTCTCATTATTTTAGGGCAGTGCTGACCTGTAGCCTCCCCACTGGGCACACGAGGACCCTCGAAAAGATCAGGCCCATTTCCGACGACCAGAGCCCCTGATACCCTCCCCAACCCCCTGACCAAAGGCTATAGGCCACCGTCGTCGATTATTTCACGCTAATGCGCTCACTAGCATTTCTTTTGCCATTTTAAAGGCGCCCCTGACCAGAGATCCCATTGGTGGCACGCTGAGGACCTCAAAAGATCAGACCCATTTCCGACGTTTACTGTGAGCCCCTGACACCCTCCCCAACCCCTCAAGGGCTAAAGGCTATAGCCCACCGCCTCTATGATTATTTCACGTTGCCATTGGCATTTCTTGCTATTTTAGCGCAAGAGGCCTCCGACCAGAGGCCTCCCACTGGGCACACGAGGACACTAAAAGACTGTACTCCATTTCTGCACGCACTGTAACTCCCGAACCCCTCCCAACCCCCGCTGACCAGTTATTATAGACCACCGCCTCGGCGATTATTTCACGTGACTGCACATTGGCATGTCTTGCCATTTTAGAGCTGGCTTGACCATAGCTTCCCACTGCACACGAGGACCCTCGAAAGACTGACCCATTTCTGATGACCAGAGCCCTCAAACCCCTCCCTAACCCCCAGCTGACCAAAGGTCAGAGCCCACCGGCCTCGGTGACTATTTCCACGCACAGCCACTGGCATTTCTTGTCATTTTAGGGCAGGCCTGACTGTAGCCTCCTCATGGCACAAGAGGGACCGAAAGATCAGTACCCATTTCCGACGCCCGCCAACCCCTGCACTCAAAGGCTATATCCCACCGCCTCTACGACTATTTCACGAGCTGTGTCAGAGGCATTTTGTCATTTTAGTGCCCATGATCAGCTCCCACGGGCACACGAGGACCCTTGAAAAGATCACCCATTTCCGACGCCCAGAGCCCTGTAACTTCCCTCCCAACCTCATGGACCAGGCTATAGCCCACCGGCCCTGTGACTATTTCACTGGCCACCATTGGGCATTTCTTTTCATTTTAGGGTAGACCTCTGACCAGTAGCCTCCCACGGGCACACGAGGACCTCGAAAGACTCCCACCCATTTCCGACGGCCCTCCCCAACCCCCTGCAGACCAGTTATATCCCACCGGCCCCATGATTATTTCACGCTACTGTGTCTGGGCATTTTTGCCATTTTAGGCAGTGTGCCTGATCAGAGCCTCCCACTGGCACGCTGAGGACCGGCCGAAGACTGTACTCCATTTCCAACACCTGAGCCCCCGAACGCCCGCCTAACCCCCGGGCCAAAGGCTATAGCCCACCCCCATGACTATTTCACGCCACGCGCCCAAGATTTCTTATTTTAGCGCAGTGCCTCGATCAGAGCCTCCCACTGGGCACACGAGGACACTCAAAAGACTGCACTCATTTCTGCATTTACTCAACCCCCTAACCCCTCCCCAACCCCTGGACCAGCATGAGGACCACAGTGCCTCTGACTAATTCACGCTGAGCACGCCTGGCATTTCTTACATTTTACATGTGCTCTGACCTCAGAGCCTCCCACTGGCACACGAGGACCCTCAAAGATCAGACCCATTTCCGACGACTGAGCCCCTGACACCCTTCCCAACCGCCATGACCAAAGCTATAGCCCACTGCCCTGCAGAACTATTTCACGATCAAGGCCATTGGCATGTCTTGCCATTTTAGTGCAGGCTTGACCAGAGCCTCCCACTGGCACGCGAGGACCTCGAAAAGACTGTGACCCATTTCCGACACCTGAGCCCCCGAACGCCCCTCCCCAACCCTCAATAAAACTATAGCCCACCGCCTCGCTGACTATTTCACGCGCTGCCGCTGGCATTTCTTGCCATTTTAGCGCAGCCTCTGACTGTAGCCTCCCACTGGGCACACGAGACACTGAAAAGACTGTACCCATTTCAGACGACTCGTAACTCAACCCCTCCCCAACCCCTGTGACCAGCACATAGACCACCGCCTCATGACACTTCCACGCTGATGCGCTGGGCATTTCTTGTTATTTTAGGCAGGCTTCTGACCAGAGCCTCTCATCAAGCACACGAGGACCCTCGAAAAGACTGTACCCATTTTGACGTCCAGAGCCCGCGATCGCCCCTCCCCATCCCCCGCGGACCAAAGGCTATAGCCCACCGGCCCTGCAACTATTCGACGACCGCGCCGCTTGGCATGTCTTGCCATTTTAGGGCATGTGCTTGACCAGTAGCCTCCCACCGGGCACACGAGACCTCGAAAAGATCGCACTCCATTTCCTCGACGCACCGTGAGCCCCAAACACCCTCCCAACCTCATGGACCAGCTTATATCCCACCGCTCGGCGACTATTTCACGCTACTGCCAGGCTCCTGGCATTTCTTGCCATTTTAGGGCGCCCTCGACTCAGAGCCTCCCACTGGGCACGCGAGGACCTCGAAAAGACTGTACCCATTTCACGACGACCAGAGCCCCGAGCACCCTCCCAACCCCTCACAGGGCCAGCATTATAGCCCACCAAGGCTGGCGATTATTTCACGCTGGCCACTGGCATTTCTTGACATTTTAGCGCAGCTCTGATCAGTAGCCTCTCCCACTGGGCACACGAGGACACCAAAAGACTGTACCCATTTCGTGACACCCAGAGCCCCGAACGCCTCCCAACCCCCGCTGGGCCAAGTACAGGCCCACCGCCTCATGATTATTTCACACAGTCACTGGAATTTCTTGCCATTTTAGCGCAGGCCTCTGACTGTAGCTCTCCCACTGGCACACGAGGACACTCGAAAAGACTGTACTCCATTTCTGCACGACAAGAATCTCGAACCCCTCCCCAACCCTCATGGGACCAAAGGCTATAGACCACCGGCCTCCATGACTATTTCACGCGATGCGCCATGGCATTTCTTGCCATTTTAGGACAAAGCCTGACCAGAGCCTCCCATCACACGAGGACCCTCGAAAAGATCAGACCCATTTCCCGACCACTGAGCCCCTGACACCCACTCCCCAACCCCATGGACCAAAGGCTATAGGCCACCGTCCCGGCGACTATTTCACGCGATGCGCCACTGGCATTTCTTGCCATTTTAGGTGTGCTCGATCAGAGCCTCCCATCAAGTACATGAGGACCCTCAAAAGACTGTACCCATTTCCGACGACTGTGAGCCCCTGACACCCCTCCCAACCCTCAAGGACCAAAGGCTATATGCCACCGCCCCATGGCGACTATTTCACGCTGATGCCACAAGCATTTCTTGCCATTTTAGGGCAGGCTTCTGACCAGTAGCCTCCCATCGGCACACGCTGAGGACCCTCAAAAGACTGTACCCATTTCCGACACCTGAGCCCCTGAACGCCTCCTCCTAACCTCCTGGGGCCAGCTATAGCCCACCGCCTCATGGCGATTATTTCACGCGGCCATGCTGGAATTTCTTGCCATTTTAGCGCAGGCCTCTGATCAGAGCCTCCCACTGGGCACGCGAGACCCTCGAAAAGATCACTCCATTTCGACGCCTGTAACCCCCGAACGCCCCTCCCCAACCCCTCATGACCAAAGGCTATAGCCCACCGCCTCGCAACTATTTCACGCTACTGTGTCCACTGGCATTTCTTGTCATTTTAGGCAGTCCTGACCGTAGCCTCCCACTGGCACGCTGAGGACCTCGAAAAGACTGTACCCATTTCACACCTGAGCCCCGAACGCCCCTCCCAACCCATGGGCCAGCACATAGCCCACCGCCTCAGTGACTATTTCACGCGCTGCGCCACTGGCATTTCTGTTATTTTTAGGTCTGGCTTCTGATCGTAGCCTCCCACTGGGCACACGAGGACCCTCGAAAAGACTGTACCCATTTCCGACGCCCAGAGCCCCAGAACTTCCCTCCCCAACCCCCGCGGACCAAAGGCTATAGCCCACCGGTCTCGGTGACTATTTCACGCGCTGCGCCGCTGGGCATTTCTTGTCATTTTAGGGCAGGCCTCTGACCGTAGCCTCCCACGGGCACACGAGGACCCTCGAAAAGACTGTACCCATTTCCAACGGCCCTCCCCAACCCCCGCAGACCAAAGGCTATATCCCACCGGCCTCGTCGATTATTTCACGCGCTGTGCCGCTGGGCATTTCTTGCCATTTTAGGGCAGGCCCTGACCGTAGCCTCCCACTGGGCACGCGAGGACCCACGAAAAGACTGTACCCATTTCCGACATCAAGAGCCCCCGAACGCCCCTCCCCAACCCCCGCGGGCCAAAGGCTATAGCCCACCGGCCTCGGCGACTATTTCACGAGCTGCGCCGCTTGGCATTTCTTGACATTTTAGCGCAGGGCCTCTGACAGAGCCTCCCACTGGGCACACGAGGACACTCGAAAAGACTGTACACATTTCAGATGACCGTAACCCCGAACCCCTCCACAACCTCATGGACCAAAGGCTATATAAACCATCGGCCTCTGACTATTTCACGCTGATGCGCTGGCACATTTCTTGCCATTTTAGGGCGTGCTCGATCAGAACCTCCCCACTGGCACACTAGGACCCTCGAAAAGACTGTACATATTTCCACGCACTGTGAGCCCTCAAACCCTCCTCCCAACCCCTCGGACCAAGGCTATAGCCCACTGCCTGGCGATTATTTCACTGTGTCATGTGCATTTCTTGCCATTTTAGGGCAGGCCTGACCAGAATCCTCCCATCAATGCAAGGACCCACGAAAAGACTGTACCCATTTCCGACATCAAGAGCCCCCGAACGCCCCTCCCCAACCCCCGCGGGCCAAAGGCTATAGCCCACCGGCCTCGGCGACTATTTCACGAGCTGCGCCGCTGGGCATTTCTTGCCATTTTAGCGCAGGCCTCTGACCGTAGCCTCCCACTGGGCACACGAGGACACTCGAAAAGACTGTACACATTTCAGATGACCAGAACCCCCGAACCCCCCTCCACAACCCCCGCGGACCAAAGGCTATAAACCATCGGCCTCATGATTATTTCACGCGACAAGCGCCTGGCATTTCTTGCCATTTTAGGGCAGGCTTCTGACCGTAACCTCCCACTGGGCACACGAGGACCCTCGAAAAGACTGTACATATTTCCGACGACCAGAGCCCCCGAAACCCCCTCCCCAACCCCCTCGGACCAAAGGCTATAGCCCACCGGCCTCGGCGACTATTTCACGCTGTGCCGCTGTGCATTTCTTGCCATTTTAGGGCAGGCCCTGACCGTAACCTCCCACTGGGCACGCAAGGACCCTCGAAAAGACTGTACCCATTTCCGACACCCAGAGCCCCCGAACGCCCCTCCCCAACCCCCGAGGGCCAAAGGCTATAGCCCACCGGCCTCGGCTACTATTTCACGTGCTGCGCCGCTTGGCATTTCTTGCTATTTTAGGGCAGGCTTCTGATCGTAGCCTTCCACTGGGCATACGAGGACCCTCGAAAAGACTGTACCCATTTCCGACGCCCAGAGCCCCAGAACTTCCCTCCCCAACCTCAAGGACCAGCATATAGCCCACCGCCTTGGTGACTATTTCACGCGATTCGCTTGGTATTTCTTGCCATTTTAGTGCAGGCTTCTGACCAGTAGCCTCCCACTGGGCACACGAGGACCTCGAAAAGATCAGACTCCATTTTGACGCCTGTGAGCCCCTGAACGCCTCCCAACCCTCATGACCAAAGGCTATAGCCCACCTGCCTCAGCGATTATTAAACGCCATGGTATGTCTTGCCATTTTAGTGGCAGGCCTGACCGTAGCCTCCCACTGGGAACACGAGGACCCTCAAAAGACTGCACTCCATTTCTGACGACTGTGAGCCCCGAACTTCCCTCCCCAACCTCATGACCAGCACATATCCCACCGGCCTTGGTGACTATTTCACGGCCAGCCTGGGCATTTCTTGCCATTTTAGCGAGGCCTCGACCAGAGCCTCCCACCGGGCACACGAGACACTGGTGGCTGTAACCATTTCTGACGCCCAGAACCACCGAACTCCACTCCCAACCCCTGTGGACCAGGCTATAGCCCACCGCCTCGGCGATTATTTCACGCACGCTGGCCATGTCTTGCCATTTTAGTGTGCCTGACCGTAGCCTCCCATCACACGAGGACACTCGAAAAGATCAGACCCATTTCTCGACCACAAGAACCCCTCAACCCCTCCTCAACCCTCAAGGACCAGCTTATAGCCCACCGGCCCTGTGACTATTTCAGCTGCGTCATTGGCATTTCTTGTCATTTTAGGTGGTTCTGTCAGAGCCTCCCATCACACGAGACGCCGAAAAGACTCAGACATATTTCCGACGACCAGAGCCCCTAAACCCTCCCAACCCCTCATGGACCAGGCTATAGCCCACTGCCTTGGTGACTATTTAACGCGCTGCGCCACTGGCATTTCTTGCCATTTTTGTGCCTCTGATCAGAGCCTCCCACCGGCCACACGAGGACCCTCGAAAAGACTGTACCCATTTCATGCCCAGAGCCCTGTAACTTCCTCCCAACCTCATGACTAAAGGCTATAGCCCACCGGCCTCATGATTATTTCACGCCAAGGCCATTGGCATTTCTTGCTATTTTAGGGCAGTGGTTCTGATCAGTAGCCTCCCACTGGGAACACGAGGACCTCGAAAAGTCTCAGACCCATTTCCAACGCCCAGAGCCCTGTAACTTCCCTCCCAACCCCTCACAACCAGGCTATAGCCCACCGGCCCTTGATTATTTCACGCACGCGCCATTGGGCATTTCTTGTTATTTTAGGGCAGGCTTCCTGACCAGAGCCTCCCATTGGGCACACGAGACCCTAAAAGACTGACTCCATTTCCGACGCACCAGAGCCCCCAAACACCCTCCCCAACCCCATGGACCAGCTATAGCCCACCGCCCTGGAGACTATTTCACGCACTGGCCATTGGCATTTCTTTCCATTTTAGGGCAGCCCTCTGACTGTAGCCTCCCACTGGGCACACGAGGACCCTCGAAAAGACTGTACCCATTTCCGATGCCCAGATCCCTAACTTCCTTCCCAACCCCTCATGGACCAGCACATAGCCCACCGCCTCATGACACTTCACGCGATGCGCGGCTGGGCATTTCTTGCCATTTTGGGCAGGCCTCTGACCGTAGCCTCCCATTGGGCACACGAGGACCCTAAAAAAGACTGTACCCATTTCCGATGACCAGAGCCCCCGAAACACCCTCCCCAACCCCCGCGGACCAAAGGCTATAGCCCACCGGCCTCGGGTGACTATTTCACGAGCTGCGCCGCTGGGCATTTCTTCCAATTTTATGGCAGGCCTCTGACCGTAGCCTCCCACTGGGCACACGAGGACCCTCGAAAAGACTGTACCCATTTCCGACGCACTGTGAGCCCCGAAACTCCCTCCCAACCTCATGACCAGGCTTATAGCCCACCGCCTGTGACTATTTCACGCTGCTGTCTGCTGGACATTTCTTGCCATTTTAGGGTAGGCTTGACCTTAGCCTCCCACCGGGCACACGAGGACCCTCAAAAGATCAGACCCATTTCCGACGCCCAGAGCCCCCTGAACGCCCTCCCAACCCCTCATGGGACCAGCACATAGCCCACCGGTCTCGGCGACTATTTCACGTGCTGCGCCGCTGGACATTTCCTGCCATTTTAGGGCAGGCGTCTGACCGTAGCCTCCCACTGGCCACATGAGGACCCTCGAAAAGACTGTACCCATTTCCGATGCCTAGAGCCCCAGAACTTGCCTCCCCAACCCCCGCGGACAAAAGGCTATAGCCCACCGGCCTCATGACACTTTCACGCTGATGCGCTACTGGCATTTCTTGCCATTTTAGGCAGTGCCTGACAGAGCCTCCCACTGGGCACACGAGAACCCTCGAAATACTGTACCCATTTCCGACGACTGAGCCCCTCAAACCCCTCCCCAACCCTCACAGACCAAAGGCTATAGCCCACCGGCCCTGGTGATTATTTCACGCGCTGCGCATTTGGCATTTTTGCCATTTTGGGCCTCTGACCAGAGCCTCCCATCGCCACACGAGGACCCTCGAAAAGATCACCCATTTCCATGCCCAGAGCCCCTGTAACTTCCTCCCCAACCCCTGGACCAAAGGCTATAGCCCACCGGCCTCGGCGACATTTTCACGCTGATGCGCATTGGCATTACTTGTTATTTTACGGCAGGCTCGACCAGAGCCTCCCAATGGTCACACGAGAAACCTCGAAAAGCCTTTATTCATTTATGATGACCAGAGCCCCTAACCCCTCCCAACCCTCATGGACCAAAAGCTATAGCCCACCGCCTCTAAGAACTATTTCACGCTGTCAGCCAGTATTTATTGACACATTTTTGGTGCTCGACCAGAGTCACCCACGGGTGCACGAGGACCCTCAAAGACTCAGACCCATTTCTGACGCCTGTGAGCCCTCAACCCCCACCCCAACCCCTCATGGACTAAAGGCTATAGCCCACCGCCTCGATGACTATTTCACGCCACGCGCCTGGCGCTTCTATTTTAGGCAGGCCTCTGATCAGAGTCTCAGACCGGGCACGCGACGCCTCAAAAAGACTCAGACCCATTTCACCCCTGTAACCCCTCGAACCCCTCCCCAACCCCAGAGCTCAAAGGCTATAACCCACTGCCTTGTGACTATTTCACGCCACGCTACTGGCATTTCTTTATTTAAGGGCAGGCCTCTAACGAGCCTCCCACCGCGCACACGAGGACCCTCGCAAAGACTGTACCCACTTCCGACCCCCAGAGCCCCGAACGCCCCTCCCAACCCCGCATGGACCAGCACAGTAGCCCACCGCCTCGATGACTATTTCACACAAGGCCGCGTCATGTCTTGTCATTTTAGGCAGGCTTGACCGTAGCCTCCCACCTGGGCACACGAGGACCCTCAAAAGACTCAGACCCTTTCCCTGACCCTGTGAGCCCTGTAACACCCTCCCACCCCCGCTGACCAGGTGCCATAGCCCACCGCCTCGATGACTATTTCAAGACGCTGCATCGCTTGGTATTTCTAGCCCTTTTAGTGTGCCTGATCAGAGCCTCCCACTGGCACACGAGGACCTCGAAAGATCACCCATTTCCGATGCCCAGAGCCCTGTAACCCTCCCAACCCACCACAGGGCTATAGCCCACTGCCTGGCGATTATTTCACGCGCTGCGCACGCTGCTCATTACTGCCATTTTACGGCAGGCTTCTGATCAGAGCCTCCCACCTGGGCACACGAGGACCTCGAAAAGCCTTTATTCATTTCGATGGCCGTGAGCCCCAACCCTCCCCAACCTCATGGACCAAAAGCTATAGCCCACCGCCTCAGAATATTTCACGCCACTGATACGCTGGTATTTCTTGCCATTTTTGGCAGGCCTCGATCAGTAGTCACCCACTGGGCGACGAGGACCCCTCAAAGACTATACCCATTTCGACGCCCAGAGCCCCCAACGGCCCTCCCAACCCCGCTGACCAAACGCTATAGCCCAATCGCCTCGGGCGACTATTTCACGCCATTGCACCCCTGGCATTTCTTTTGTTATTTAAGGGCAGGCCTCTAACGTAGCCTCCCATCAAGCACACGAGGACCTCGAAAAGACTGTACCCATTTCCAACGCCCAGAGCCCCGAACGCCCTCCCTAACCCTCATGGGACCAAAGGCTATAGCCCACTGCCTGATGATTATTTCACGCGCTGCGCCATTGGGATGTCTTGCCATTTTAGGCAGGCTTGACCGTAGCCTCCCACTCGGGCACACGAGACCCTCGAAAAGATCAGACCTTTCCGACGCCCAGAGCCCTGCACCCCTCCCACCCCTCAAGGACCAGCACTATAGCCCACCGGCCTCGATAACTATTTCAAGTGACGCTGCATCGCTGGGTATTTCTAGCCCTTTAGTAGTGGCTCTGATCAGAGCCTCCCACCTGGGTACACGAGACCTCGAAAAGATCAGACCCATTTCCGATGCCCAGAGCCCTGAACGCCCCTCCCCAACCCTCATGGACCAAAGGCTATAGCCCACCGCCCCATGACCATTTCACGCTGCGCCACTGACATTACTCACATTTTACCAGGCTTCTGACCAGAGGCCTCCCACGGCACACGAGGACCCTCGAAAAGCCTTTTTATTCATTTCTCGATGCCCAGAGCCCCCAACCCCCTCCCAACCTCTGGACCAAAACCTATAGCCCACCGCCTCAGAACTATTTCACGCTGATCCGCTTGGTATTTCTTGCCATTTTGGGCAGCCTCGACCGTAGTCACCCATCTGGGCACGAGGACCCTCAAAAGATCAGTACCCATTTCGACGCCCAGAGCCCCCGAACGGCCCTCCCCAACCCCCGCGGACCAAACGCTATAGCCCACCGGCCTCGATGACTATTTCACGCGCTGCGCCCCTGGGCATTTCTTGCTATTTTAGGGCAGGCCTCTAACATAGCCTCCCACTGGGCACACGAGGACCCTCGAAAAGACACTACCCATTTCCGACGCCCAGAGCCCCCCGAACGCCCTCCCAACCCCTCATGGACCAGCACATAGCCCACCGCCTCCCATGACTTATTTCACGCTGCGCCACTGGCATGTCTTAGGATTTTAGGGCAGGCTCGATCAGAGCCTCCATCACACACAAGGACCCTCGAAAAGACCGTACCCATTTCCGACGCCCCGAACCCCATAAAACCCCTCTCCAACCCCCGCGGAACAAAGGCTATAGCCCACCGGCCTCGACGACTATTTCGCACGCTGCATCACTGGGTATTTCTTGCCCTTTTAGCGCAGCCCTCTGACCGTAGCCTCCTACTGGGCACACGAGGACCCTCGAAAAGACTGTACCCATTTCCGATGCCCAGAGCCCTAGAATCCCCCTCCCCAACCCCCGCGGACCAAAGGCTATAGCCCACCGGCCTCGGCGACTATTTCACGCGCTGCGCCGCTGGGCATTACTTGCCATTTTACGGCAGGCTTCTGACCGTAGCCTCCCACTGGCCACACGAGGACCCTCGTAAAGACTGTACCCATTTCCGACGACCAGAGCCCCCGAAACCCCCTCCCCAACCCCCGCGGACCAAAGGCTATAGCCCACCGGCCGCGGTGACTATTTCACGCGCTGCGCCGCTGGGCATTTCTTGCCATTTTAGGGCAGGCCTCTGACCGGAGCCTCCCACTGGGCACACGGGGACCCTCGAGAAGACTCAGACCCATTTCCGACACCTGTAACCCTCGAACCCCCTCCCGAACCCCTCACATGAACAAAGACTATAGCCACAGCGGCACATTATTTTACGCTGCCGCTGGGCATTTTGCCATTTTATGGTAGGCCTCGACCAGTAGCCTCCGACTGGCACACGAGGAACCCTCAAAAGATCAGACCCATTTTCGACGCCCAGAGCCCCGAACTCCCTCCCAACCCCTCATGACCAAAGGCTATAGCCCACCGGCCTCGATGACTATTTCGCACGCTGCATCGATGGGTATTTTTTGCCCTTTTAGGGCAGGCCTCTGACCGTAGCCTCCCACTGGGTTCACGAGGACCCTCGAAAAGACTGTACCCATTTCCGATGCCCAGAGCCCCAGAACCCCCCTCCCCAACCCCCGCGGACCAAAGGCTATAGCCCACCGGCCTCGGCGACTATTTCACGCGCTGCGCCGCTGGGCATTACTTGCCATTTTACGGCAGGCTTTTGTCCGTAGCCTCCCACTAGGCACACGAGGACCCTCGAAAAGCCTTTATTCATTTCTGATGCCCAGAGGCCCCGAACCCCCCTCCCCAACCCCCGCGGACCAAAAGCTATAGCCCACCGCCCTCGGCAACTATTTCACGCGCTGAGCCGATGGTATTTTGCCATTTTGGCCTCTGACCGTAGTCACCCACTGGGCGCACGAGGACCCTAAAAAAGACTGTACCCATTTCTGACGCCCAGAGCCCCCGAACGGCCCTCCCCAACCCCCGCGGACCAAACGCTATAGCCCACCGGCCTCGATGACTATTTCACGCGCTGCGCCCCTGGGCATTTCTTGCTATTTTAGGGCAGGCCTCTAACATAGCCTCCCACTGGGCACACGAGGACCCTCGAAAAGACACTACCCATTTCCGACACCCAGAGCCCCCGAACGCCCCTCCCCAACCCCCGCGGACCAAAGGCTATAGCCCACCGGCCTCGGCGACTATTTCACGCGCCACTGAGCATGTCAGGATTTTAGGGCGTGCTTTCGATCAGCCTCCCATCACACAAGGACCCTCGAAAAGACCGTACCCATTTCCGACGCCCCGAACCCCATAAAACCCCTCTCCAACCCCCGCGGAACAAAGGCTATAGCCCACCGGCCTCGACGACTATTTCGCACGCTGCATCACTGGGTATTTCTTGCCCTTTTAGCGCAGCCCTCTGACCGTAGCCTCCCATCAAGCACACGAGGACCCTCGAAAAGACTGTACTCCATTTCATGCCCAGAGCCCTAGAATCCCTCCCAACCCTCAAGGACCAAAGGCTATAGCCCACTGCCTCGATTATTTCACGCTGCGCACTGGCATTACTTGCCATTTTACTACAGGCTTCTGACCGTAGCCTCCCACCGCCACACGAGGACCCTCAGAAAGACTGACCCATTTCCGACGACTGTGAGCCCCTCAAACCCCTCCCCAACCCCTCATGGACCAGCAAAGGCTATAGCCCACCAAGGCTATAACTATTTCACGTGTTGCGCCCGCTGACATTTCTTGCCATTTTAGGGCAGGCCTCTGATCAGAATCTCCCATTGTGGCACACGAGGACCCTCGAAAAGACTGTACCCATTTCCGACACCTGTAACCTCGAACCCCTCCCGAACCCCTCACATGAAAAGACTATAGCCACAGTGCTGCACATTATTTTACGTTGCTGGTATTTCTTGCCATTTTATGGTGCCTCGACCGTAGCCTCCGACGGGCACACGAGGAACCTCGAAAAGACTGTACCCATTTTCGACGCCCAGAGCCCCCGAACTCCCCTCCCCAACCCCCGCGGACCAAAGGCTATAGCCCACCGGCCTCGGTGACTATTTCCCACGCTGCATCGATGGGTATTTTTGCCCTTTAGGCAGGCCCTGACCGTAGCCTCCCACTGGGTTCACGAGGACCTCGAAAAGACTGACCCATTTCCGATGCCTGTGAGCCCTTAACTCCTCCCAACCCCTCATGGACCAAAGGCATAGCCCACCGCCTGGCTGATTATTTCACGCGCACACTGGCATTACTTGCCATTTTACGGCAGGCTTTTGTCCGTAGCCTCCCACTAGGCACACGAGGACCCTCGAAAAGCCTTTATTCATTTCTGATGCCCAGAGGCCTCGAACCCCCCGCCCCCACCCCCCCCGCCCAAAAGCTATAGCCCACCGCCTCTAAGAACTATTTCACGCTACTGAGTATTTATGACATTTTTCGGCAGCCTCCTGATCAGAAGTCACCAACTGGGCGACGAGGACCCTCAAAAGATCAGACCCATTTCTGACGCCCAGAGCCACCGAACGCCCCTACCCAAAACCCGCGGTGAAAAGGCTATAGCCCACCGGCCTCGGCGACTATTTCACGCTGCTGCATCATCGCTGTATTTCTTGCCTTTAGTGTGCCTCTGACCGTAGTCTCGCACTGGGCACGCGACGACCCTCGAAAAGACTGTACACATTTCCGACGCCCAGAGCCCCCGAACGCCCCTCCCCAACCCACGCGGACCAAAGGCTATAGCCCACCGGCGTCGGCGACTATTCCACGCTGGCGCCACGGGCATGTCTTGTCATTTTAGGCAGTGCTTCGACCGTAGCCTCCCATCAAGGCACACAAGGACCTCGAAAAGACTGCACTCCATTTCCGACGCCTGTAACCCCTGAACACCCATCCCCAACCTCATGGACCAAACGCTATAACCCACCTGGCTCGGAGACTATTTCGCGAGCAAAGACTATAGCCACAGCGCCACATTATTTTACGACAAGGCCATTGGCATTTCTTGCCATTTTATGGCAGGCCTCTGACCGTAGCCTCTGACTGGGCACACGAGGAACCTCGAAAATGCTGTACCCATTTCTGACGCCCAGAGCCCCCGAAACCCCACCCCAACCCTCATGGGACCAGGTTATAGCCCACTGCCCAGCGCGATTATTTCACAGATCAAGCGCCACATGCTTTCTTGTTATTTTAGGTAGGCTCTGACTCAGAGCCTCCCACTGGGCACACGAGGATTCTCAAAAAGACTGTACCCATTTCCGAAGCCAAGAGCCGCCGCACCCCCCTCACCAACCCCCGCGGACCAGCATTATAGCCCACCGCCTCATGACTATTTCACGTGTCCACTGGTATTTCTTGCCATTTTACGGCAGGCTTCTGACCATAGCCTCCCACTGGGCACACGAGGCCCCTTGAAAAGACTGTACACATTACCAATGCCCAGAGGCCCCGAACCCCTCCTAACCCCTCATGGACTAGCACTATAGCCCACCGGCCCCGGCGACTATTTCACGCGCTGCGTCGCTGGTCATTTCTTGCCATTTTAGGGTAGGCTTCTGACTGTAGCCTCCCACTGGGCACACGAGGCCCCTTGAAAAGACTGTACACATTTCCAATGCCCAGAGGCCCCGAACCCCCCGCCCCCCAAGGGAAAGGCTATAGCCCATCGGCCTGGCCACTATTTGCTGCTTGCATCATTGGTATTTCTTGCCCATTTAGGGCAGGCCTTTGACCGTAGCCTCCAACTGGTCACACGAGGCCCCCCGTAAAGACTGGACCCATTTCTGACGCCCAGAACCCCCGAACCCCCCTCTCTAACCCCCGTCAAACAGACGATATAGCCCAACGGCCCCGGCGACTATTTCGTGCACTGCGCCGCTGGGCGTTTCTTGTTATTTTAGGGTAGTCCTCTGACCGTAGCCTCCCACTGGGCACACGAGGACTCTCAAAAAGATTGCAACCATTTCCGAAGCCAAGAGCCCCCGAACCCCCGTCACCAACCCCCGCGGACCAAAGGCTATAGCCCACCGGCCTCGGCGACTATTTCACGTGCTGCGCCGCTGGGTATTTCTTGCCATTTTAGGGCAGGCTTCTGATCAGAGCCTCCCATCACACGACGAGACCCTCGAAAAGAGTGTACCCATTTCCATGCCCAGAGACCTGTAACCCCCACCCCAACCATCATGACAAAAGGCGATAGCCCACCGGGCCTTGAGACTATTTCACAGGCTCAAGGGCATTTCTTGGGTTTTTAGGTCATACATCAGACCGTAGGCTCCCACTGAGCACACGAGGCCCCTGAAAAAGACTAGACCCATTTCCGATGCCCAGAGTCCCCGAACCCCCTCCCAAACCCCGCAGACCAGGCTATAGCCCACCGCCCCATGATGACTATTTCACAAGCACACTGGGTATTTCTTGCATTTTTAGGGCAGGCCTCTGATCGTTGCCTCCCACTGGGCACACGAGGCCCCTCGAAAAGGCTGTTCCCATTTCCGATGCCCGGAACCCCCGCACCCCTTCCCAACCCCTCATGGACCATATTATAGCCAACTGCCTTGGTGACTTATTTCACGCTACTGTGTCACTGGTATTTCTTGGGATTTTAGGACAGGCTTCTGACCGTAGCCTCCCACTGGGCACACGAGGACCCTTGAAAAGACTGTAACCATTTCCGACACCCAGAGCCCCCGGGCCCCCATCACCAACCCTCATGGACCAGCACTATAGCCCACCGCCCAGGCGATTTTCAAGGCTGCTGCTTTGGAATTTCTTGCATTTTTAGGGCAGGCCTCTGACGGTAGCCTCCCACTGGGCACAGGAGGCCCCTCGAAAAGACTGTACCCATTTCAGACTCCCAGAGTCCCCGCACCCCCCTCTCTAACCCCCGTGGACCAAACGTCAGAGCCCACCGCCTTGGGACTATTTCACGCGCCATGACGCTGGCATTTCTTGCTATTTTAGTATGTGATACTGACCGTGAGCCTCCCAATGGTCGCACGAGGACCATCGAAGGATCAGACCCATTTCCACGCCTGATCCCCATAACCCCCACACAACCCCATGGACAAAGGCTATAGCCCACCGGCCCTGACTATTTCACGCCACTGCATCGCTGAGCATTTCTTGCCTTTAGGCAGGCCTCTGACCGTAGCCTCCCGCCGGGCACACGAGGCCCCTCGAAATGACTGTACCCATTTCCGACGCCCGTAACCCCAACCCCCTACACAACCCTCATGGACAAAGGCTATAGCCCACCTGCCTCATGATTATTTCACGCCAGCTGCATCATGAGCATTTCTTGCCCTTTGGCAGTCCTTGACCGTAGCCTCCAACTGTTCACACGAGGCCCTCGAAAAGACTGACCCATTTCCGACGCCCAGAGCCCCGAACCCCTACCCCAACCAATCATGACCAAAGGCGATAGCCCACCTGGCCTTGAGACTATTACGCTGTGACTGCTCCACTGACATTTCTTGCAATTTTAGGGCAGGCTTCTGACCGTAGCCTCCCACTGGGCACACGAGGCCCCTTGAAAAGGCTGTACCCATTTCCGATGCCCAGAGCCCCCGAACCCCGTTCCCCAACCCCCCCGGCCCATAGGCTATAGACAACCGGCCTCGGTGACTATTTCACGCGCCACTGGTCATTTCCTGTCATTTTAGGTGCTCAATCAGTAGACTCCCACTGGGCACACAAGGACCCTCGAAAACACTGTACCCATTTCCGACGCCCAGAGCCCAAGAACCCCCCACCCCAACCCGCTGGACCAGTGGTGTATCCCATCGGCCCGGCTGACTATTTCTGGCGCCAGATTGGGTATTTCTTGCCCTTTAGTGCCTGACGGTAGCCTCCCACCTGGCACACGAGGCCTCGAAAAGATCAGACCCATTTCCGACGCCTGATCCCTGTAACCCCCTACCCAACCCTCATGGACAAAGGCTATATCCCACCGCCTTGGCAATATTTCGCTACTGGATCGCTTGGTATTTTTGCCCTTTAGGGCAGCCTGACGGTAGCCTCCAATCTGGGCACACGGGCCCCTCAAAAGACTTTACCCATTTTCGACGCCTGAATCCTCGAACCCTCTCCCTAACCTCATGGACCAAACATCAGAGCCCACCAGCCTTGGCATGACTATTTCACGGGCTGCGACACTGGTATTTCTTGCTATTTTAGTAGGTGATTCTGACTGAGCCTCCCAATGGGTACACGAGGACCATCGAAAGGACTGTACTCATTTCCGACGCCCAGATCCCCAGAACCCCCAACCCAACCCCCGTGGACCAAAGGCTATAGCCCACCGCCTCTGATTATTTCTACATGCACACTGGCATTTCTTGCCATTTTAGAGTGTGACTGACTGAGCCTCCCACTGGGCACACACTGTCCCTTGTAAACAATGTCACGATTTACGATTCCTAGATCCCCCTAACCCCCCTCCCCAACCCCCGTGGACCAAAGGCTATAGCCCACCGGCCTCGGTGACTATTTCGGCTGTGTCACTGGCTTTTCTTACCATTTTAGGCGGCCTCAGAGCCTCCCACTGACACACGAGGTCTGGCCGAAAAGATCAGACCCATTTTCGATGCCCAGAGCCCCCGAACCCCCTCCCAACCCACATGACCAGCAAGGCTATAGCCCACCGGGCCTGAGCGATTTCACGCTACCGATGGGCATTTCTTGCCATTTTAGGGCAGGCCTCTGACCGTAGCCTCCCACTGGGTACACGGGCCCCTCAAAAAGACTGGACCCATTTCCGACGCCCAGAGCCCCCGAACCCCCCAACCCCCCGGACCAAAGGCCATAGTCCACCTTGGCTGATTATTTCCTGCACACAAGGCATTTCTGGGCTTTTTAGGCAGTCCTCCCAATCAGAGGCTCCCACTGAGAACATGAGGCCCCTCAAAAAGACTAGACCCATTTCTGACACCCAGAGCCTTCGAACCCGCTCCCCATCCCCCGAGGGCCAAAGGCTATAGCCCACCGACCTTGGCGACTATTTCGCGCGCTCTGCCGCTGTTCATTTCCTGCCATTTTAGGGCGGGCATCTGACCGTAGCCTCCCACTGGGCACAAGAGGCCCCTCGAAAAGATTGTACCAATTTCCGATGCCCAGAGCCCCCGAACCCCCACGCCCAACCCCCAAGGACCAGTTACAGCCCACCGGCCTCGGCGACTGTTTTGCGCACTATGCCGCTGGGCATTTCTTGCCATTTTTGGGTAGGCCTCTGACCGCAGCCTGCCAGTGGGTGCACGAGGCTCCTAGAAAAGATTAAACCCATTTCTGACACCCAACGCCCCCTAACCGCCCTCCCCAACCCCCGCGGACCAAAGGCTATAGCCCACCGGGCTCGAAGACTATTTAGCGCGGTGCGCTGCGGGGCATTTCTTGCCTTTTTAGGGCAGGCCTCTGACCGTAGGCTCCCACTGAGCACACGAGGCCCCTCAAAAAGACAGGACCCATTTTTGATGCCAGAGTCCCCGAAAACCCTCCCCAACTCCCGCGGGCCAAAGGCTATAGCCCACTGCCTGCAACAATTCGGCACTGTGCCAGGCATTTCTTGTCTTTTTAGCCCAGGCCTCTGACCGTAGGCTCCCACTAAGCACACGAGACCCATTTCCAACACCCATAGTCCCCGAACCCCCCCCCCCAACCCCCCCGGGCCAAAGGCTATAGCCCACTGCCTCAGGACTATTTCAAGGTCAGGCTGCTTATGCGCTCTTGCCTTTTTAGGGCTGGCCTCTGACCGTACCCTCCCACTGGGCACACGAGGCCCCTCGAAAAGACTGTGCCCATTTCTGACTCCCAGAGCTTGCAAACCCCCCTCCCCAACCCCCGTGGACCAAATTCTATAGCCCACCGGCCTCAATGACTATATTTCAAGGCCTACTGGCATTTCTTGCTACTTTACGGCAGGACTCTGACCGTAGCCTCCCACTGGGCACTAGAGGACCCTCGAAAAGACTAGACCCATTTCCGATGCCCAGAATCCCCGAAACCCCCACGCCAACCCCCGCAGACCAAAGGCTATAGCCCACTGCCCATGACTATTTTCATGCCTCATTGTGCATTTCTTCCCATTTTAGGGCGGGCCTCTGACCGTAGCCTCCCACTGGGCACACGAGGCCCCTCGAAAAGTCCTTGCCCATTTCCGACAGCCAGAGGCCCCGAACCGCCCTTCCCAACCCCCGCGGACAGAAGGCGATAGTCCACCGGCCTCGACGACTATTTTACGTGCTACGCTGCTGGGCATTTCTTGCCATTTTAGGGCAGCCCTATGACCGTAGGATCCCACTGAGCACACAAGACCCCTCCAAAAGACTATACCCATTTCGAACGCCCAGAGCCCCCGAACCCCTCCCAACCCACGACGACCAGCTATAGCCCACCGGCCTGACTATTTCCAGGCCAAGGCCACTGGGTGTTTCTTACCATTTTAGGGCAGCCTCTGACCGTAGCCTCCCACTGGGCACACGAGGACCTTCAAAAAGACTATACCAATTTCCAACGCCCAGAGCCCCCGAACCCCCCTCCCCAACCCCCGCGGACCAATGGCTATAGCCCACCGGCCTCGCCGACTATTTCCGCCACATTGGTATTTCTTACCATTTCGGCAGGCTCTCTGACCTTAGCCTCCTACTGGGCGCACGAGGACCCTCAAAAAGCCTTTACCCATTTCCGACGCTCAGAACCCCCTAACTGCCCTCACCAACCCCTCTGGACCAAAGCACAGAGCCCACCTGGCTTGAGACAATTTCATACAAGGACGCAGGGAATTTCTTGCCTTTTAGGCAGTGCCTCAATCAGTAGGATCCCACGAGCACACGAGGCCCCTCAAAGGACTGGACCCATTTTGATGCCTGCACTTCAACCCCCTCCCAACCTGCTGCTGAATAAAGGCTATAACCCACCGGGCTCGAGACTATTTTGCGCTCACACAAGGGCATTACAAGCCTTTTTAGGGAAGGCCTCCGACTGTAGGCTCCCACTGAGAAAACGAGGCCCCTAAAAAAGACTCGACCCATTTCGGACGCCCAGAGTCCCCGAACCCCCTCCCCAACCCCCGCGGACCAAAGGGTACAGCCCACCCGCCTTGGCGACTATTTCACGCGTTGTGCCGCTGTGCATTTCTTGCCATTTTAGCTAGGGCCTCTGACCATAGCCTCCCACTGGACACACGAGGCCCCTCGAAAAGATTGTGCCAATTTCCGACACCCAGAGTCCTCGAACCCCGCTTCCCAACCCTCCCGGACCAAAAGCTATAGCCCACCGGACTCAATATCACAGCAGCTGAAATTGGGATTTTTGCTATTTAGTGTGCCTGACCGAGCCTCCCACTGGGCACACGAGGACCCTAAAAAAGACTATACCATTTCCGACGCCCAGAGCCCCCGAACCCCCCTCTCCAAGCCCCGCGGACCAAAGGATATAGCCCACCGGCCTCAGAGACTATTTCAGACGCCGCGCTGCTAAGCATTTCTTGCACTTTTAGGCAGTCACTGACCGTAGCCTCCCACTGGGCACACGAGAACCCTCGAAAAGACTTGAGGCATTTTTGATGCCCAGAGCCGCCGAACCCCCCTCCCCTCGAACGGATTGTACCCATTTCCGACAGCCAGAGCCCCCGAACCCCCCTCCCCAACCCCCGCGGAACAGACGCTATAGCCCACCTCAAGGCTGGCGATTATTTCTCAAGGCTGCGCTGGGCTTTTCTTGCCATTTTAGGGCAGGCTCAATCAGAGCCTCCCCCTGCGCACACGAGGCCCCTCGAAAAGATTGGACTGATTTCTGTGGCCCAGCCCCAACCCCTCCCAACCCCGAGGAACAGACTTCTACAGCCCACCGGGTCCATGCGACACCTCACATGGCTTATGCCACTGGGCATTTCTTGCCATTTTAGGACAGGCCTCTGACCGTAGCCTCCCACGGGGCACACGAGGATGATCGAAAAGACTGGACCCATTTTTTATGCCCAGAACCCCGAACCCCCCTCCCCAACCCCCGCGGGCCCAAGGCTATAGCACACCGCCTCTCTCTTTCAAGGCTTCTTCCGCACTGGGCTGGAAGCACTATTTTAGTAAGCTCTGGCCTTGGCCTCCCACAGGCCCCCCGAGGGCCCTCGAAAAGACTGGACCCCTTTCCGTCAGCCCGACTGGCCGAACCCCCCTCCCCATCCCCCACGGGCCTAAGTACCGGCCCACAGCCCGGGCCTCTGCTCATACTTGCGCCTGCAGCCACACCATTTTAGCAATCCTCAATAAGGCCTCCTAATAGTTCTGAGGGCTCTTGGGGTACTGGACCCTTCCACAGCCTGACCGCCGAACCCCCCTCCCCAACCCCCACGGGCCCAAGGCGAAGGCACACCGCCCCGCCTCTTTCGCGCTTTACCACTGGGCCAAGCACTATTTTAGGCTGCCTCCGTGCCACCACAGTTCCCCCGAGGGCCCTCGAAAGACTGACGCCTCCGACAGCCCGACCGGTCAACCCTCTCCCACCCCCCACGGGCCCAAGGCTATGGCACACCCCCCCTGCCCCCTCTTTCCCGCCTTGCGCCGCTGGGCCAGAAGCAGTATTTTAGGGAAAGCCTCTGGCCGCGGCCTCCCACAGTCCCCCCGAGGGCCCTGGAAAAGACTGGACCCCTTTCCGACAGCCCGACTGGCCGAACCCCCCTCCCCGCCCCCCACGGGCCCAGTTGGGCTGCGAGAAAAGGGAGCGGAGGATCTTGTGAGGTTCGAGTTGATGAACAGGAGAAGGGAAGGCCGCAATACATCTCCATCACAAGGCTATAGCACACCGCCCCCGCCCCATCTTTCGCGCCTTGCGCCGCTGGGCCAGAAGCACTATTTTAGGCCAAGCCTCTGGCCATGGCCTCCCACAGGCCCCCCGAAAGCCCTCGAACAGACTGGACCCCTTTCCGACAGCCCGACTGGCCGAACCCCCCTCCCCACCACCCACGGGCCCAAGGCTATAACACACCGCCTCGCCTCTCTTTCGCTACTTCCGCACTGGGCTGAGCACTATTTTAGGCAAGCCTCATGGCCTCCCACAGGCCCCCCGAGGGCCCTCGAAAAGACTGGACCCCTTTCCGGCTGCCTGACTGGCCGAACCCCCCTCCCCATCCCCCACGGGCCCAAGGCTATGGCACACCGCCCCCGCCCCCTCTTTCGCGCCTTCCGTCGCTGGGCCAGAAGCACTATTTTAGGGCAAGCCTCTGGCCGCGGCCTCCCACAGGCCCCCCGAGGGCCCTGGAAAAGACTGGACCCCTTTCCGACAGCCCGACTGGCCGAACCCCCCCCCATCCCCCACGGGCCCAAGGCTATGCACACCGCCCCCGGCCCCTCTTTCGCGCCTTACGCCAATGGTCCAGAAGCACTATTTTAGGGAAAGCCTCTGGCCGTGGCCTCCTACAGGCCCCCCGAGAGCCCTCAAAAAGACTGGACCCCTTTCCAACAGCCCGACTGGCCGAACCCCCCTCCCCATCCCCCACGGGCCCAAGGCCATGGCACACCGGCACGGCCCCCTCTTTCGGGCCTTGCGCCGCTGGGCCAGAAGCACTATTTTAGGGCAAGCCTCTGGCCGCGGCCTCCCACAGGCCCCCCGAGGGCCCTGGAAAAGACTGGACCCCTTTCCAACAGCCCGACTGGCCGAACCCTCCACCCCATCCCCCACGGGCCCAAGGCTATGGCACACCGCCCCCGCCCCCTGTTTCGCGCCTTGTGCCGCCGGGCCAGAAGCACTATTTTAGGGTAAGCCTCTGGCCGCGGCCTCCCACAGTCCCCTCGAGGGCCCTGGAAAAGACTGGACCCCTTTCCGACAGCCCGACTGGTCAACCCTCCCATCCCCACTGCCCAAGACTATGGCACACCGCCCCCGACCTCTGTTTCTGAGCCTTGTGTCACTGGGCCAAGCACTATTTTAGGCTGCCTCCGTCAAGGCCTCACAGCCCCCTGAGGGCCCTCGAAAAGACTGACCCTTTCCGACCGCCTGACCGGTCAACCCTCTCCAGATCCCCCACGGGCCCACTATGGCACACCGCCTCGCTTTCTACCTTGCGCCTGGGCCAAGCACTATTTTAGGCAAGCCGTGGCCTCCCACAGGCCCCCCGAGGGCCCACGAAAAGACTGGACCCCTTTTCGACAGCCCGACCGGCTGATCAACCCTCCCCCCCCCCACGGGCCGTCAAGGCTATAGCACACCGACCTCTTTCAGGCCTTCCGTCACATAAGCACTATTTTAGGGTGTCTGGGCCTCCCACAGGCCCCCCGAGGGCCATCAAAAAGACTGGACCCCTTTCCAACAGCCCGACTGGCCTAACCCCCCTCCCCATCCCCCACGGGCCCAAGGCTATGGCACACCGCCACGGCCCCTCTCTCGCCTACTGCCTGGGCCAAGCACTATTTTAGGCAAGCTCCGGCCTCCCAGCTTCTGAGGGCTCTCAAAAGACTGACCCCTTCCGACAGCCCGACTGGCCGAACCCTCCACCCCCCCCGGGCCTAAGGCTCGAGCACACCGCCCCGCCTTTCGCCTTGTGCCACGGGCCAAGCACTTTTTAGGTAAGCTCTGTCATGGCCTCCCACAGTCCCCTCGAGGGCCCTGGAAAAGACTGGACCCCTTTCCGACAGCCCGACTGGCCGAACCCCCCTCCCCACCCCCCACGGCCCAAGGCTATAGCACACCGCCCCCGCCCCCTCTTTCGCGCCTTCCGTCGGTAGGCCAGAAGCACTATTTTAGGGCAAGCCTCTGGCCGTGGCCTCCTACAGGCCCCCTGAGGGCCCTAATAAAGACTGGACCCCTTTCCAACAGCCCGACTTGCCGAACCCCCTCCCCATCCCCCACGGACCCAAGGCTATGGCACACCGCCACCGCCCCCTCTTTCGCGCCTTCCGCCGCTGGGCCAGAAGCACTATTTTAGACCAAGCCTCTGGCCGCGGCCTCTCACAGGCCCCTCGAGGGCCCTCGAAAAGACTGGACCCCTTTCCGACCGCCCGACTAGCCGAACCCCCCTCCCCATCCCCCACGGGCCCAAGGCTATGGCACACCGCCTCGCTTCTCTCACTTTGCGCTACTGGGCCGAGCACTATTTTAGGCTGCCTCTGGCCGTGGCCTCCCACAGGCCCCCCGACAGCCCTCGAACAGACTGGACCCTTTTCCGACAGCCCGACTGGCCGAACCCCCCACCACCCCCACGGCCCTATAGCACACCGCCTCCTCTTTTCAAGGCTTCTTCCACTGGGAAGCACTATTTTAGGGCAAACCTCTGGGAGCGGCCTCCCGCAGGCCCCCCGAGGGCCCTCGAAAAGACTGGACCCCTTTCCGGCCGCCTGACTGTCCGAACCCCCCTCCCCATCCGCCACGGGCCCAAGGCTATGGCACACCGCCCCCGCCCCCTCTTTCGCGCCTTCCGTCGCTGGGCCAGAAGCACTATTTTAGGGCAAGCCTCTGGCCGTGGCCTCCTACAGGCCCCCCGAGGGCCCTCAAAAACACTGGACCCCTTTCCAACAGCCCGACTGGGCGAACCCCCCTCCCCATCCCACACGGGCCCAAGGCTATGGCACACCGCCACCGCCCCCTCTTTCGCGCCTTGCGCCGCTGGGCCAGAAGCACTATTTTAGGGCAAGCCTCTGGCCGCGGCCTCCCACAGGCCCCCCGAGGGCCCTGGAAAAGACTGGACCCCTTTCTGATCGCCCGACTGGCCGAACCCCCCTCCCCATCCCCCACAGGCCCAAGGCTATGGCACACCGCCCCCGCCCCCGCTTTCGCGCCTTACGCCAATGGTCCAGAAGCACTATTTTCGGGAAAGCCTCTGGCCGTGGCCTCCTACAGACCCCCGACGGCCCTCAAAAAGACTGGACCCCTTTCCAACAGCCCGCCTGGCCGAACCCCCCTCCCCATCCCCCACGGGCCCAAGGCTATGGCACACCGCCACCGCCCCCTCTTTCGCGCCTTGCGCCGCTGGGCCAGAAGCACTATTTTAGGGCAAGCCTCTGGCCGCGGCCTCCCACAGGCCCCCCGAGGGCCCTCGAAAAGACTGGACCACTTTCTGACAGCCCGACTGGCTAGACCCCCCATCCCCACCCCCCACTGGCCCAAGGCTATAGCACACCGCCCCCCCCCCTCTTTCGCGCCTTGTGCTGCTGGGCCAGAAGCACTATTTTAGGGCAAGCCTCAGGCCACGGCCTCGCACAGGCCCCCCGAGGGCCCTCGAAAAGACTGGTCCCCTTTCCAACAACCCGACTGGCCGAACCCCCCTCCCCACCCCCCACGGGCCCATACATGACACCGCCTGCCTCTTTTTACCTTTGCGCGCTGGGCAGAAGCACTATTTTAGGCAAGCCTGGTCGCGGCCTCCCACAAGCCCCCCGAAAGCCCTCGAAAAGACTGGACCCGATTCTGATAGCCCGAGTGGCTGAACCCCTCCCACCCCCCAAGGCCGCGCCGCCTCACTGCTCTGGGCTGGTCAAGTACTATTTAGGCAAGCCTGGTCACTGCCCACCACAGGCCCCCCGAGGGCCCTTGAAAAGACTGGAGCCCTTTCCGACAACGCGACTGGCTGAACCCCCCTCCCCACGCCCCACGGGCCCAAGGCTATAGCACAACGCCTCACTGTTGCTGGCCTTGCGCCAGCAGGCTGTAAGCACTATTTTAGTGCCTCTCCCCGACCTCCCACAGACCCCCCGAGCGCCCTTTGAAAACACTGACCCTTCCGACAGCCCTGACCGGCCGAACCCTCCCCCACCCCCACGGGCCCATGACTATAGCACACCGCCTCGCCTCTTTCGCGCATACATCACTGGGAAGCACTATTTTAGGCTGCTCCGGCGGGCTCGGCACAGCCCCCGAGGGCCCCTCGAAAAACTGGACCCTTTCCGACAGCCCGACCGGTCAACCCTCCCACCCCCCCGTGCCCTAGGCTATAGCACACCGCCTCACTGCTTTCATACTTACACCGCTGGGTCCAAGCACTATTTTAGGGCAAGCTCCCACACGGCCTCCCATAGGCCCCCCGAGGGCCATCGAAAAGACTGACCCTTCCGATAGCTCGACTGCTGAACCCGCCTCACCCCCACGGTCCCAAGGCCATTGACGCCTGCTCAGCTTAGTGGGCTGATGGGAAGCACTATTTTAGGCAAACCTCTGGCTGGCCTCGCACAGGTCCCCCGAGGGCCCTCGAAAAGACTGACCCTTCCGACAGCCCGACTGGTCCGAACCCTCCCCACCCCCACGGGCCCTAGGCTATGCACTGTTTTGCGCGCCTACGCCTGGGTCCAAGCACTATTTTAGGGCAAGTCTCGCTGGCCTCCAAAAGGCCCCTTGAGGGCCCTCGAAAAGACCTGACCCATTTCCGACAGCCCGACTGGCCGAACCCCCCTCCCCCCCCCCCACGGGCCCTAGGCTATCGCACATCGCTCACTGCTTTTGCGCCTACGCCTGGGTCCAAGCACTATTTTAGGCAGTCTCTCGCTGGCCTCCCAAAGGTTCTCGAGGGCCCTCGAAAAGACTGGACCCTTCCGACAGCCCGACCGGCCGAACCCCTCCCACCCCCCATGTGCCCAAGGCTATAGCAGACACCGCCTCGCCTCTTTCACTTCACTACTGGGCCAAGCACTATTTTAGGCAGTTCTGGCCGCTGGGTTCCCACAGGCTCCTCGAGGGCCCTCAAAATCACTGACCCTGCTCCGACAGCCCGACTGGCCGAACCCTCCCACCCCCACGGGCCCTATAGCACACCGCCTCACTGCTTCGCCTTGCCACTGATGGGCTAGCACTATTTTAGGCAAGCCTCACACGGCCTCCCACAGGCCCCCCGAGGGCCCTCAAAAAGACTGGACCCCTTTCCCATAGCCCGACTGGCCGAACGCCTCCCACCTTCATGGGCCCAAGGCTATAGCACACCGCCACCGCCTCTTTTCACATACACTGGGCTAAGCACTATTTTAGGGCAAGCTCTGTCATGCCTACCACAGGCCCCCGAGGGCCCTTTGAAAAGACTGAGCCCTTCCGAAAACCCGATCATGGAACCCCTCCCCACCCACCACGGGCCCTAGGCTATGGCACACCGCTCCGCCTCTCTTCAGGCCAGACGCACTGGGCTACACTATTTTAGGGCAGCTCTCGCGGCGGCTCCTGCCACAGTTCTGATGGCCCTCGAAAAGACTGACCCCTTCCGACAGCCCTGACTCACGAACCCCTCCCCACCCCCACGGGCCCTGTTATGGCACACTGCTACCGCCTCTTTCAAGGCCAGACGCCACTGGGCTGGCACTATTTTAGGCAGCTCATGGGCGGCCTCACAGGTTCCCTGATGGCCCTCGAAATGACTGGACCCTTTCCGACAGCCCGACTGGCCGAACCCTCCCTAACCCCCACAGTCCCTAGTTATAGCACACCGCCTGCTTCTGTTTACTTTACGCCTGCTGGGTTCAAGCACTATTTTAGGGCAAGCCTCTGGCCACGGCCTCCCATAGGCCCCCCGAGGGCCCTCGAAAAGACTGGACCCCTTCCCGACAGCCCGACTGGCTGAACCCGCCTCCTCACCCCCCACGGTCCCAAGGCCATTGCACACCGCCCGCGCCCCCTGTTTCGCGCCTTGCGCTGATGGGCCAGAAGCACTATTTTAGGGCAAACCTCTGGCCGGGGCCTCCCACAGGCCCACCGAGGGCCCTCGAAAAGACTGGACCCCTTTCCGACAGCCCGACTGGCCGAACCCCCCTCCCCACCCACCACGGGCCCTAGGCTATGGCACACCGCCCCCGCCCCCCGTTTTGCGCCTTACGCCGCTGGGCCCGAAGCAGTATTTTAGGGCAAGTCTCTCACCGCGGCCTCCCAAAGGCCCCCCGAGGGCCCTCGAAAAGACTGGACGCCTTTCCGACAGCCCGACTGGCCGAACACCCCTCCCCACCCTGCAGCCCTAGGCTATAGCACACCGCCTGCCTGCTTTCGGCCTTTACACCGCTGGGTCTGGCACTATTTTAGGGCCTGTCATGCCTCCCATAGGCCCCCTGAGGGCCCCTCGATAAGACTGACCCTTCCGACAGCCCTGACCGGGCTGAACCCCCCTCCCCACCCCTAACGGTCCTAAGGCTATTGCACACCGCCTCGCCTCTGTTACTTTGCTCATGCTGATGGGCCAAGCACTATTTTAGGCAAACCTCTGGCCGCTGCCTTCCACAGGTTCCCCCGAGGGCCTCAAAAGACTGGACCCTTCCGACAGCCCGACTGGCCGAACCCTCCCACCCCCACGGGCCCTAGGCTATGGCACACCGCCTCGCCCCTATTTCACGCCTTTGCCCACTAGGCCAAGCACTATTTTAGGCAAGCCTCTGCCCAGCCTCCCATTGTGCCCCCGAGGGCCCTCGAAAAGATTGGACCCCTTTCCCATAGCTCGACTGGCCGAACCCTCCCCCAACGGGCCCACATAGGACACCGCCTCGCCTCTCTTCGCTACACTGGGCCAGAAGCACTATTTTAGGGCAAGCCTCTAGCCGCGGGCTCCCACAGGCTCCTCGAGGGCCCTCAAAATGACTGGACCCCGTTCCGACATCCCGACTGGCCGAACCCCCCTCCCCACCCCCCACGGGCCCAAGGCTATAGCACACCGCCTCACTGCTTTCGCGCGCTGGCTGGGCTGTACACTATTTTAGGGCAAGCCTCCGCTGGGTCTCACAGTCTCTGAGGTCCCTCGAAGGACTGGACCCTTCCACAGCCCGAATGGCTGAACCCCTCTCCCACCCCCCCACGGGCCCACATAGCACACCGCCTCACGCCCTTGCGCTACCGCCGGGCTGAAGCACTATTTTAGAGCCCGTCCTGCCTCCCACAGGCTCCCCGAGGTCCCTCGAAAGGACTGGACCCCTTTCCAATAGCCCGAATGGCTGAAGCCCCCTCCCCACCCCGCCCATATTATAGCACACCGCCTCCGCCCCCTGTTTCGCGCCTTGCGCCGCTGGGCCAGAAGCACTATTTTAGGGCAAGCCTCTGGCCGTGGCCTCCCACAGGCTCCTCGAGGGCCCTCGAAATGACTGGACCCTTTTCCGGCTGCCCGACTTGCCGAACCCTCCACCCCCCCCCCCCCGGGCCCAAGGCTATAGCACACCGCCCCGCCTCTTTCGGCCATGACACTGGGAAGCACTATTTTAGGGCAGGCCACTGGCCGCGGCCTCCCACAGGCCCCCTGAGGGCCCTCGAAAGGACTGGACCCCTTTCCGATAGCCCGAATGGCTGAACCCCCCTCCCCACCCCCCACGGGCCCAAAACTATAGCACACCGCCGCCGCCCCCTGTTTCGCGCCTTGTGCCGCTGGGCCAGAAGCACTATTTTGAGGCAAGCCTCTGGCCGCGGCCTCCCACAGGCCCCCCGAGGGTCCTCGAAACGACTGGACCCCTTTCTGACAGCCCGACTGGCCGAACCCCCTTCCCCACCCCCCACGGGCCCAAGGCTATAGCACACCGTCCCCGGCCCCTGCTGCCCTTGCGCCACTGGGCTGGCAAGATTTTAGGCAAGCCTCATGGCCTCCCCTAGGCCCCCCGAGGGACCTCGAAAAGACTGGACCCCTTTCCGACATCCCGACTAGCCGAACCCTCCCCACCCCCACGGGCCTACATAGCACACCGCCCCCGCCACCTCTTTTGCGCCTTACGCCGCTGGGCCAGAAGCACTATTTTATGGCAAACCTCAGGCCGCGGCCTCCCACAGGTCCCCCGAGGGCCCTCAAAAAGACTGGACCCATTTCCGACAGCCAACTGGCTGAACCCCCCTCCCCACCCCCCACGGGCCCAAGGCTATAGCACACCGCCCCCGCCCTTTGTTTCTGCTGCGCCTGGGCTGGGCAAGCACTATTTGTGGCAAGCCTGCCTGGCCTGCCTCCCACAGGCCCCCCGAGGGCCCTCGAAAAGACTGGACCCCTTTCCGATAGCCCGACTGGCCGAACCCCCCTCCCCCCCCCCACGGGCCCAAGGCTATAGCACACCGCCCCCGCCCCCTCTTTTGCGCCTTGCCCCGCTGGGCCAGAAGCACTATTTTAGCCTGCCTCGCCGCTGCCTCCCATCTTCTCGAGGGCCTCAAAAGACTGGACCCCTTTCCGACAGCCCGACTAGCTGAACCCCCCAGCCCACCCCCCACGGGCCCAAGGCTATAGCACACCGCCCCCGCCCCCTGTTTCGCGCCTTGTGCCGGTGGCCCATAAGCACTATTTTAGGGCAAGCCTCTGGCCGCGGCTGCCCACAGGCCCCCCTAGGGCCCTCGAAAAGACTGGACCCCTTTCCGACAGCCCGACTGGCCGAACCCCCCTCCCCACCCTCCACGGGGCCAAGGCTATAGCACACCGCCCCCGCCCCCTCTTTCACGCCTTGCGCCGCTGGGCCAGAAGCACTATTTTAGGGCAAGCCTCTGGCCGATGCCTCCCACAGGCCCCCCGGGGCCATCGCAAAGACTGGACCCCTTTCTGACAGCCCGACTGGATAAACCCCCCTCCCCACCCTCCACGGGCACAAGGATATAGCACGCCGCCTCCCACAGGCCCCCCGAGGGCCCTTAAAAAGACTGGACCCCTTACCGACAGCCCGAGTGGCTGAACCCCCCTCCCCACCCCCCACAGTCCCAAGGCTATAGCACACTGCCTCTCTTGCGCCTTTCCGCCACCGGGCAAGAAGCACTATTTTAGGCAAGCCTCGGCCTCCCACAAGCCCCTGAGGGCCTCGAAAAGATTGGACCCCTTTCCGACAACCCGAGTGGCTGAACCCCCCTCCCCACCCCCCACGGGCCCAAGGTTATAGCACACCGCCTCACTGCCTCACTGGGCCGGCGCTATTTTAGGCAAGCCTCGTCATGACTCCCACTGCCCCCGAGGGACCTCAAAAGACTGACCTTCCTGACCGGCCGACCGTCAACCCTCCCCACCCGCCACGGGCCCAAGCCTATAGCACACCGCCCCCGCCCCCTCTTTCGCACCTTGCGCCGCTGGGCCGGAAGCGCTATTTTTGACCAAACCTCTGGCCGCGGCCTCCCACAGGCCCCCCGAGGGCCCTCGAAAAGACTGGACCCCTTTTTGACAGCATGATTGGCCGAACCCCCCTCCCCACCCCCCACGGGCCAGAGGCTATAGCACACCGCACCCGCCTCTCTTTCGCGCCTTGCGCCGCTGCGTCAGAAGCACTATTTTAGGGCAAGCCTCTGGCCGCGGCCTCCCACAGGCCCCCCGAGGGCCCTCGAAAAAACTGGACCCCATTCCGACATCCCGACTGGCCGAACCCCCCTCCCCACCCCCTACGGGCCCATAGCACACCGCCCCGCCTGCTTCGGGCCCTTGCGCTCACCGGGCCAAGCACTATTTTAGTGCCTCTCTGTCATGCCTTCCACAGTGCCCCCGAGGGCCCTCGAAAAGACAGTGACCCCTTCCGATGGTCTGACTGTCTCGGATATGACAAGTCACAAGCAACATGGTAGCTTGTACCGCCATGGCAAGAGGATTTTCGACATCACGCCTGCTCATAATTAATGCAAAATATAAGAGCACATGTCATGGAGGATTCTTCACACGGCTAGTTGATTATTATAATTATTGTAAATATTGTCTTTCCTTACAGCATCTTGAACATCTTTATATATTTGTAAAATTCAAAGATCGAAAATAAGACAAAACAATTATTATTTTAACCATATCGAGCATCTCAAATATTTTTATGGTATCGTGAGCCTTATGGCTTCAAGTTCAAATTCAGCATCCCTATCCCTTCAATCTTTCCATCGTGTTCGAGTTTGGTTCCAATAAACTCAACATCGAAAATTATCTTCTTTGGAGTTCTCAAGTTCAACCACTTATATTTACCCTTGGGCTAAATCATCATATAGTTGATGCTAAGACCCAATCAAGATGATAGAGCAAGATGGGAAGGAGATAATTAATCCAGATTTTCTCATGTGGAAAATAATGAACTTGGCTAAGTACGATGAACGAAGATGTGTGAGCATGGTTATCGGCTTGCAAACGGCTCGAGAAACTGCTCACCGTGAAGAAAACATGCCGCTCGCAACAAAGCGAGCAAGAAACATGGCTTAAAGATAGCCTTTATTCTCTAAAGAAAGGATCTTCCAGTTTGATGAATTTCTAAGAAATTCAAGGGCCTTTAGACAGTTGGCAGCCATTGAAAACCAATGGACTATGATGACAAGATTTTCAAATTGCAAAGAGCCTTAGTCCCAAATACGCCGACTTCAAACTGCAATGCTCACTAAACCTCCACATCCCAGCCTTTAAATAATTCATCAATGCTCCAAAACCATGAGCATATACCGTGATCAGAAAAGATAAAGAAGCTAGACTTGGCACAAATCAAACCAAGCCTTCTTTGGTCAACGGGAAGAGGAAGAAATCAAAGAGGTGGAAGACCTCCATACCGGGCAGGATCTCAACGCAACTCTGTGTGGTAGAAATTACCCGACAACTACAACAATTACAATGGCAACAATCAGAAACCACAACAAAGAGCCTCAAAACCAAATAAAGAAAATAATACCTCGATGAAGAAGTTATTTGCCAATCTGTCACAAACGCAAACTTAGTGTCACTGAATGTTGGTACAGACACGACTATGACAACGAAGAGGATCCACAAGCTCTAGCTGCCATGAATCTTCAAGAAAATAATGATCAACAGCCTATGTGGATTCCTGAGCAACATCACACATGACAACAACATGTAATCTTGATCATATACGTCAGATAGAGGTAATTAAATATAAATAAACAAAGAGCCATCACTTGCTACTAGAAAATCCAAGAGAAATTGGCCTTGAGAAAGACTGAACCACGCCCAGCGCCTGCTTCAGCCATAGAGCGATTTTGAAGTTTGCAAACATATGTTGATGACGTGAATCATAAACCCGGAGGTCGCTCCATGACAGCTTCCTAATAGTCCATGAAGAAAAGCATTGAACATCCACCGCTTGATAAGCCATTTTGAGCTTACAAGAATTGTGTGATAAGGCTAATAGTTGTAGCCTTTATAACGGATCAAGGTTTCATCAAGTCGACTCCAGAACTTGTGCGAATCCTTGGCAACTAATCGAGCTTTATAGCGATCAATGGTTCCATCTTCTCCAGATTTGATACGATATACCCACTTCGATCCGATGACATTAACATTGTTAGCCGCACAAGGACCCATGTCTGATTTTGATGCAATGCTCAAGCCTTCTTCATAGCTGAGTCCAAAGTGGATTCTTTAAGGCGCTTTGAGTGTTTTGTCCAATCCACACCGTGGCTAGTTCAAGCGGCCAACTTAGGATTTTGTTCGAGTTTATCATGGTCATAATGGGATGAGTATTTAGGCTTCAGGTTCCGCAAATGTGTTTGCATCGTAAGTTCCACAAATGCGATCGATATGTCGTGATAATCCGCTGTGAATTTGGCAGCTATTGTCCAGATTTCGACAAACTGGTGGTTCAATGCATGTGAACCACTAGAATTTGATCATTTGTAGTCAAAGGTTGCATTGCATGTGGAGACCCAAAATATTGGAATTGCTCCTGACTTGTGTGAGTTGCTGAATCACTGAATGGAGTATCCAAACTGTCTCTAAATTGTCCTGTGGAAACATGAAATAACTGGAGAAGCTGACGCTTGAGTTGTTGTCCAAGTTCACGTCCATGGGTATGAATTGCACATGTGGTGATAATGTAGCGCCTTTACAACTGTTTACTTGACAGCACGTGAACTTATTAAAATCTCACAACTGGGAGAATCCTGGGAGCCACCCGTCATTGAGAGGAATGGTCAATGTACCATGTCTCCACATTAAAAAACGATGTTAATTTTTGAATGGTAACACCTCATCAAACACAACATGCCCTGATATATAAACACGATTAGTCCCAGTCAGAGACAACGATATCCTTTATGGAGGGGACTATAGCCCATGAAAACACATGGATATGATTTTTATCAAATTTTGTTTTACCATAATCCCAAGATAAGGAAAACATCTACAACCCAGGACTTTAACACTCTATAGTCCGTAATTTTTGAAAAGAATTTCATATGGCTTTATTTTAAAGGTGAAAGAGGCAGCCTATTAATGATATAAGTGGCATCAAGAAAAGAATCCACCCATAATTTGAGTGGCAAGAAGCATGAAACATCATCACAAGGTCTGCCTCATTGACGTGCTCTATGCTTTCTCTCAACAACACCATTTTGCTCTGGAGTGTATGGACAAGAAATTTGTCTTGTAGATGCCGCACTTTAAGATGTTTGATGAAGGCCGAGAATTAAATTCCCTCCTCCATCGCTTGAAATATTGTGATCTTTGTCCAATTGATTTACAACTTGTTACTGAAATTTCAAGAAGCACCCAAATAAATCAGATTTTTGTTATAAGGGATATAATTACAGGAAATAATGAGAAGGAAATTCAATCAATCATCAAAAATCTGAGCACAAAGATTGCTTTAAAAGATCTTGGCAACCTACATTACTTCCTAGGCATCAAGTTCAACAATTCACGCATGGCATCTTCTATCTCAAGAAGTACACTAAAGACCTTCTTCCAAGGCAAGAATGCAGGATTGTTGTTCTATCAACACGCCCAATGGCTATACGATCAATACCGTGTTCGGATGATAATGAACCCGTAGAGATGCGACTCGAACATAGAGGCCTTGTTGGAAGCCTTCAATATCTCACCCACACAAGGCTGATATCACATTTGCTGTCAATCGAGTCTCTCAACACTTCCAAGCGCCAACAAAAGCCAACCTCAAGGAAGTGAAAAGGATCATTCATACCTTAAAGGTACCCCTTGACTTTGGCCTTAGATTTTGTCTCAAAGCTCTCTCAAGCTCTATGCCTTTCCGATTTCGATTGGGCTGATGTCCGATAACAAGATCTAAGCACAACAGGATTTTGCATTTATCTTGAAGCAATTGTATCTCTTGAGCTCCAAGAAACAACACACGCCTCCGCTCAAGTGCCGGGTCAATATAGTCCATGGCCTCCGCTGCCGAGCTAACATGGCTCACATATCTACTTAATGACATTGGGTTATGTATTCAAAGCACCCACACTTCTCCGTGACAATTTGAGTGCAATACATATGACTAAGAACCCGTGTTTCATGCTAGAATGAAACATATTGAGCTTGACGGCATTTTGTTCGTGAGAAGGTTGCCAGCGGTCATTATTTACACGATATGTGCCTCTCATCTCAGATTGCAGACATACCTCACAAAACCTTTAGTGGAAGCATCAATTTCCACGCCACGAACCAAGCTAGCTCATCGCATGTCACCGCCTACCCTGAGGGGCTGATATGACGTCACAAGCAACAAATATGGTAGCTTGTACCGCCATGGCAAGAGGATTTTCGACATCACGCCTAAGCCATAACTAATGCAAAATATAGAGCACATGTCATGGAGGATTCTTCACAAACGGCTATTAGTTGATCATTATAATTATTGCAAATATTGTCTTCCTTTACAGCATCTTGAACATCTTATATACATTTGTAAAAAGATTGAAAGACAAAACACCATCATTTTAACCATATCGTGAGCATCCTCAAAATTTTAAACCCCATGCTCACCCCCACGGCCCAAGGCATAGCACACCGCCTCGCCTCTTTCATGGCTTTGCATAGACCATTGGGCCAGCACTATTTTGGCCAAGCTCTCTGTCATGCCTCCCATAGGTTCTCCCGAGGCCCTCAAAGATTGTAACCCTTCCGACGGCCCGACTGTCTGAACCCCCGATCCTCACCCCCCCACGGGCCCTTATAGCACACCGCCTCGCCTCTCATGGGCTTTGCGCCACTGGGCTGGCACTATTTTTCAAGCCTCTGGCCGCGCCTCCCATTACAGTTCTCGAGGGCCCCTCGAAAAGACCTGGACTTTTCCGACAGTCCCATTGGCTTAACCGCCTCCCTACTTCCCCACGGGCCACTATAGCACACCGCCTCACTATTTTCCTCAAGGTGACAGTCACTGGGCTGAAGCACTATTTTAGGCAAGCCTTTGGTCATGGGCCTCCCACAGGCCCCCGAGGGCCCTCAAAGTTCCTGACCCTTCCGCAGCCTCGAATGGCCGAACCCCTCACCACCCCCCACGCCCATATAGCACACCTCAGCCCTCCTCTTTTCGCGCCTTAGAGTCACTGGGCCGTAAGCAGTATTTAGGGCTCAGGCCACGGCCTCCCAGGCTCCCTAGGGCCCTCGAAAACACTAGACCCCTTTCCAACAGCCCGACCGTCAACCCTCCCCACGGGCCCAAGGCTATAGCACACCGCCCCCAGCCCCTGTTTCGCCACGCCACTGGGCTGGCACTATTTTAGGGTGCCTCTGTCATGCGGCCTCCCACAGCCCCCGAGGACCTTCTCGAAAAGACTGACCACTTTCCGACAGCCCGACCGGGCCGAACCCTCCCCACCCCCACGGCCCAAAGCTATAGCACACCGCCTGCCCCTCGTTGCTTTACGCCACTGAGCTGAAGCACTATTTTAGGCAAGCCTCGTCATGCCTCCCATTGTGCCCCCGAGGGTCCCTGCACCTGACCCTTTCCGGCACTGAATGGTCAACCCTCCCACCCCCCCACGGGCCCAAGGCTATAAAGACACCGCCTCGCCTCGCCTCTTTACTCGCGCCTAATCGGGCTGTACACTATTTAGGCAAGTCCTGCGGCTCACATAGGTTCCCCGAGGCCCAATGAAAAGACTGACCCTTCCTGACTGTCAATCGGCTGAACCCCCATCCCCACCCCCCACGGGCCTAACCTATAGCACACCGCCTCGCCTCTTTTTCGCGCCCGCCCACCGGGCTGGCACTACTATTTAGGGCAAGCCTGGGTCGGCCTCCCACAGCCCCCTGAGGACCTTCAAAGACTGACCACTTTCCGACAGCCCGACCGGCCGAACCCTCTCCCACCCCCACGGGCCCAAAGTTATAGCACACCGCCTCCTCTGCTTCTCACGCTCTTTACGCGAGCTGTAAGCAATCTATTTTAGGGCAAGCCTCCGGGTCAAGGCCCTCCCACAGTCTCCCCGAGGGTCCCTCAAAATTGACCCTTCCGCACCGAATGGCTGAACCCTCCCCACCCCCACGGGCCCATATAGCACACCGCCCGCTCTCTTTTCGCGCGCCACGGGGCCAAGCACTATTTTAGGCAAGCCTGGCTGTGCCATAGGCCCCCCGAGGGCCCACGAAAAGACCGGACCCCTTTCTGACTGTTCGACTGGCTGAACCCCCATCCCCACCCCCCACGGGCCCAAGGCTATAGCACACCGCCTCTTCGCGCCAGGCACTGGGTCAAGCACTGCTTAGGCAAGTTTCTAGTCCGGCCTCGGATAGGCCCCCCGAGGGCCCTCGAAAAGACTGGACCCCTTTCCAACAGCCCGACTGGCTGAACCCCCCCACCCCCCACGGACCCAAGGCTATAGCACACCGCCCCCGCCCCTGTTTCCTTCCTTGCGCCTGGCCAGGCTGTAAGCACTATTTTAGGCAAGCTCTGTCGCTGCCTCCCACAGTTTCCCCGAGGGCCTCAAAAGATTGGACCTCTTCCGACAGCCCCACCTGACGAACCTCTACCCACCCCCACGGGCCCAAGGCTATAGTACACCGCCCCGCCTCTTTCCGCCTTGCGCCGAGCTGTAAGCACTATTTTAGGCAAGTCTCTGGTCATGCCTCCCACAGTGCTCCCCGAGGGCCCTAAAAACACTGACCCTTTCCAACAGCCCGACCGGGCTGAACTCCTCCCACCCCCCACGGGCCCAAGGTTTTAGCACACCGCCTCACTGCTTGCTTTAGGCAAATGGGCCAAGCACTATTTTAGTGTTTCAGCCAATGGCCTCGACAGCACCCCGAGGGCCCTCGAAAAGATCGGACCCCTTTCTCGACTGCTCGACCGCCGCTGAACCGCCCATCCCCACCCCCACGAGCCCAATATAGCACACCGCCCCGCTCTCTTTCGCTACTTGCGCTCACTGGGCGTAATCCACTATTTTATGGCAAGCCTCCGCAGCCTCCCACAGTGCCCCCGAGGGCCCTCGAAAACTGACTCTTTCCGACAGCCTGACCGGTCCGAACTCCCCCATCCCCACCCCCACCGGCCCAAGGCTATAGCACACCGCCCCGCCTGCTTTCACGCCACTGGCCGGGCCAAGCACTCATTTTTGGCAAGCCTGGCACGGCCTCGCACAGGCCCCCCGAGGGCCCTCGAAGACTGACCCTTCCGACAGCCCGACCGGGCCGAAACCCCCCACCCCCACGGGCCCAAGGCTGCACACCGCCTCCGCCTCTTTCCTTCCTTGCGCCATGGGCCAGAAGCACTATTTTAGGGCAAACCTCTGGTCGCGGCCTCCCACAGGCCCCCCGAGGGCCCTCGAAAAGATTGGACCTCATTCCGACAGCCCCACTGGACGAACCCCCCTACCCACTCCCCACGGGCCAAGGCTATAGCACACCGCCTCCGCTTCTTTTCAAGGCTTTGCGCCACTGGGCTGAAGCACTATTTTAGGGCAAGTCTCCTGCCTCCCAGGCCCCCGAGGGCCCCTCAAAAGACGGATCCTTCCGACAGCACGACTGGCCGAACCCCCCTCCCCACCCCCCACGGGCCCAAGGCTATAGCACACCGCCTCACTGCTTTCAAGGCCAATTGCGCTGGGCCAAGCACTATTTTAGAGCAACCTCCTGCTGCCTCCCACAGGTTCCCACGAGGGCCCCTCGAAAAGACTGAACCCTTTCCGACAGCCCGACTGAACGCCTCCCACCTCGACGGGCGCAGAAGGTATAGCACACGCCTCGCCTCAGAGCCAGGCCTTGCGCCGCTGGCACAGAAGCACTATTTTAGGGCAAACCTCTGGCCGCGGCCTCCCACAGGCCCCCCGAGGGCCCTCGAAAAGACTGGATTCCTTTCCGACAGCCCGACTAGCTGAACCCCCCATCCCCACCCCGCACGTGCCCAAGGCTATAGCACACCGCCCCTTCTCCTGTTTCGCGCTCATGACGCTTAGGGCTGTACTATTTTAGGCAGTTTCGTCACGGCGTCCCACAGTCCCCCGAGGGCCTCGAAAGAAAGTGACCACTTTCCGACAGCCCGACCGGCCGAACCCTCCCACCCCCATAAGCGCCCCCGCCTCTCTGCTCACACCACTGGGCTGTACATTATTTTAGGGCAACCTCCGGTCATGGCTCCATAGGCCCCCCGAGGGCCTCGAAAAGACTGGACCCTTTCCTGACTGCTCGACCGCTGAACCCCCATCCCCACCCCCACGGGCCCAAGGCCAGCACACCGCCTTCGCTGCTTGCGCTGCTGGGCCAGAAGCACTATTTTAGGGCAAGCCTGAGGCCACGGCCTCGTACAGGCCCCCCGAGGGCCCTCGAAAAGACTGGACCCCTTTCCAACAACCCGACTGGTCAACCCTCCCCACCCCCACTGGGCCCATGGCTATGGCACCGCCTCGCCTCTTTTCGGGCCTTCATTGCGCTGGGCTGCGGCACTATTTTAGGGCAGCCTGTCGCAGCCTCCCACAAGCTCTGAAAGCTCCTCGAAATGACTGGACCCGTTTCCGATAGCCCGAGTGGCTGAACCCTCCCACCCCCACGGGCCCATACAAGACCGCCCCGCCCTGTTTCTGGGCCCGCCGGCTGGTCAAGTACTATTTAGGCAAGTTTCAGCCACGGCCTCGACAGTCCCCGAGGGCCTCTAAAGACCTGGACCCTTTCCAACAGCCCGACCCTGAACCCTCCCCACCCCCCACGGGCCCAAGGCTATAGCACACCGCCCCGCCTCTTTTCGGCTACTTGCGCTCACTGGGCCAAGCACTATTTTATGGCAAGCCTGCTGTAGCCTCCAACAGGCTCCCCTGAGGGCCCTCGAAAGACTGACCACTTTCCTGACAGCCCGACTGCTAGACTCTATCCCCACCCCCCACCTGCCCAAGGCGATATCACACCGCCTCTTTTCGCGCTTTGGCTGGGCCAAGCACTATTTTGGGCAAGCCTGTCAGTGGCCTCCCACAGCCCCCGAGGGACCTCAAAAGACTGACCCATTTCGACCGCCTGACCGGGCTTGAACCCCCCATCCCCACCCCACACGAGCCCAAGGCTATAGCACACCGCCTCGCCTCTTTCGCCTCCTTACGCCACGGGCTGGCACCATTTTAGGCAGCTCTAGTCAGCTGCTCCCACAGGCCCCTCGAGGGCCCCTCAAAAGACTAGACCTTTTCCGACAGCCCGACCGCTGAAACCCTCCCACCCCCCACTCAGCCCATACATAGCACACCGCCCCCGCCCCCTCTTTCCTTCCTTGCGCCGCTGGGCCAGAAGCACAATTTTAGGGCAAGGCTCTGGCCGCGGCCTCCCACAGGCCCCCCGAGGGCCCTCGAAAAGACTGGACCTCTTTCCGACAGCCCCACTGGACGAACCCCCCTAACCACCCCCCACGGGCCCAAGGCTATAGCACACCGCCCCCGCCCCCCGAGGGCCCTCAAAAAGCCTAGACCCCTTTCCGACAGCCCGACTGGTCGAACGCCCCTCCCCACCCCCTACGGGCCCAAGGGTATAGCACACCGCCTCACTGCCTGCGCTCACTGGGCTGTAAGCACCATTTGGGCAAACCTCCGGCCTCCCACAGTGCCCCCCGAGGGCCCTCAAAAGACTGATTCCTTTCCGACCGCCTGACCGGTCAACCCCCATCCCGCCCCCCACGTGCCCATATCGTGACACCGTGCCCGCCCGCCTCTATTTCGCTGCGCCACTGGGCTAGAAGCACTATTTTAGGGCAACCTCTGTCGCTGGCCTCGCACAGTGCCCCCCGAGGGCCCTCGAAGACTGGACCTCTTCCGATTGCCTGACCGACGAACCCTCCCACCCCCCCCACGGGCCCAAGGTTACAGCACACCGCCCCTGTTCCATCTTTCGCTACTTTGCGCCTGCTTAGGATGTACACTATTTATGTAAGCCTCCGGCATGGCCTCCCCACCCCCACGCAGTCACTCTTTTCGCTAGCCACTGGGCTGTAAGCACTATTTTAGGCAAGCCTGACCGTAGCCTCCCACTGACCACACGAGGACCTCAGAAGACTGCACCCATTTTCGACGACCAGGCCCCAAACCCCTCCCCAACCTCAAGGACCAGATAGCCCACCGCCTCAGCTGACAATTTCACGCTACTTGCTCATATGTCTTGCAATTTTAGGGCAGGCTTCTGACCATAGCCTCCCACTGGGCACACGAGGACCCTTGTAAAGACTGTACCCATTTCTGATGACCAGAGCCCCCGAAACCCCCTCCCCAACCCCCGTGGACCAAAGGCTATAGCCCACCGGCCCCTTGCTGATGACTATTTCATCGCTACTGCTACCATCAAGTGTGTCTTGCCATTTTAGGGCAGGCTTGTGACCGTAGCCACCCACTGGGCACACGAGGACCCTCGAAAAGAATGTACCCATTTCCGACGACCAGAGCCCCCGAAACACCTTCCCCAACCCCCGCGGACCAAAGGCTATAGCCCACCGGCCTCGGTGACTATTTGACGCGCTGCGCCGCTGGCCATATCTTCCCATTTTAGGGCAGGCTTCTGACCGTAGCCTCCCACTGGGCACACGAGGACCCTCGAAAAGACTGTTCCCATTTCCGACGCCCAGAGCCCTGTAACTTCCTCCCAACCCTCTGGACTAAAGGCTATAGCCCACCGCCGGCTGATTATTTCACGCGCATGGCGCTGGCTGGACATTTCTTGTTATTTTAGGGCAGGCTTCACTGTAGCCTCCCACTGGGCACACAAGGACCCTCAGAAGATCAGATCCATTTCCGAGGACCAGAGTCTCAAACCCCTCCCAACCTCGTGGGACCAAAAGCTATAGCCCACCGGCCTTGGGACTATTTCTGCCATGCACGGGCAGGTCTTTGCTATTTTAGGCAGTGCTTGTGATCAGAGCCTCCCACCGGGCACACGAGGACCTCGAAAGACTGCACTCCATTTCCAACCCACTGAGCCCCAAACCCCTCCCAACCCCCTGCACCAAAGCCTATAGCCCACCGCCTTGCTGATTATTTCACTGCACAAGGCCATTGGCATTTCTTTTGGCTTAGGGTAGGCTGACCAGTAGCCTCCCACTGGGCACACGAGGACCCTTGTAAGACTGCACTCCATTTCTCGATGACCAGTGAGCCCCCAAACCCCTCCCAACCCCTGTGGACCAAAGGCTACAGTAGCCCACCGGCCTCGACGATTATTTCACGCTACTGCCATTGGGCAGGTGTCTTGCTATTTTAGGGTGCCAGGACTCAGAAGCCACCCATCTGGGTACACGAGGACCCTCAGAAGATCTGTACCATTTCCCACGACTAGGGCCCCCAAACCCTCCCAACCCCTGCTGCACCAAAGCCTATAGCGCTGATTATTTCCACGCGGCCAAGGTCACTGACATTTCTTACTATTTTAGGTAGGCTTGACCAGAGCCTCCCACCGGGCACACGAGGACCCTCAGAAGACTGTACCCATTTCCGTCGACCAGAGTCCCCGAAACCCCTCCCCAACCCCTGGGGACCAAAGGCAATAGCCCACCTGCCCTTGGGACTATTTCCCACGCACAAGGCCACAAGGTGTCTTGCCATTTTAGGGCAGGCTTGTGACCGTAGCCTCCCACCGGGCACACGAGGATGCTCGAAAAGACTGTACCCATTTCCCACGCCTCAGAGCGCCAGAACTTCCTCCCAACCTCATGGACTAAAGGCTATAGCCCACCGCCTCAGCGATTATTTCACGCGGCCATGCGCTGGACATTTCTTGTTATTTTAGGCAGGCTTTGACCGTAGCCTCCCATCACGAGGACCCTCAGAAGACTGTACCCATTTCATGACCAGAGCCCTCAACCTCGCCCCCAACCCCTGGACCAAAGGCTATAGCCCACTGCCTTCGATTATTTCACGCCTGGCCACTGGTGTCTTGTCATTTTGGGCAGGCTTGTGATCGAGAGCTCCCACCGGGCACACGACGACCGAAAAGACTTTACCCATTTCCTGACGACTCAGAGCCCCCAAACCCCTCCCCAACCCCTGCACCAAAGCCTATAGCCCACCGGCCGATTATTTCACGCTGCGCGATCATTGGCATTTCTTGCCATTTTAGGGCAGGCTTGAATCAGAGCCTCCCACCTGGCACACACGAGGACCTCGAAAAGACTGTATCCATTTTCGACGCCCAGAGCCTCTGAGAACTTCCTCCCCAACCTCACGACCAGTTATAGCCCACCGCCCGGCGACTGCTTTACGCGGCACAAGGCCATTGGTATTTCTTGCCATTTTAGGTAGGCCTCGATCAGTAGCCTCCCACTGGGCACACGAGGACCCTCAAAAGACTGTACCCATTTCCTGATGACCAGAGCCCCAAACCCCTCCCAACTCTGGGCCAAAGGCTATAGCCCACCAGCCCCTGGTGACTATTTCACGCGGCCACTGGCATTTTTGTCATTTTAGCAGGCCTCTGATCAGTAGCCTCCCACACGGGCACACGAGACCCCAAAAGATCAGACCCATTTCCGACGCCTCCCCAACCCCTGTGGACCAGCACATAGCCCACCGGCATCGGCGATTATTTCACTGCAAGGCCAACTGGCATTTCTTGCTGCTTAGTATGCAGCCTGACCGTAGCTCACATCAAGCACACGAGCACCTCGAATGTGACTGCACTACTCATGACCAGAGCCCCCGAAACCCCTCCCAACCCCTCAAGGGCCAAAGGCCACCAGCCCTCGTGACTATTTCACGCGCCAAGGCCACTGGCATTTCTTGTCATTTTAGGCAGGCCTCGATCAGAGCCTCCCACGGGCACACGAGGACCCTCAAAAGACTGTACCCATTTCCTGACGCCTCCCCAACCCCTGTGGACTAAAGGCTATAGCCCACCGGCATCGGCTGATTATTTCACGCTACCGCGCTGGCCATGCATTTCTTGCCATTTTAGTATGTGCCTCGACCGTAGCCTCCCATTGGGGACACGAGGACCCTCGAAATAACGGGACCCATGTCCGACGCCCAGAGCCCCTAACGCCCTCCAACCCCTCATGGGACCAGCGGCATAGCCCACCGCATCGGCATGACTATTTCACGCTGCGCCTGGCGTCACTGGCATTTCTTGCCGCTTTAGGGCAGGCTCGACCAGTAGCCTCCCATCAAGTACACGAGCACCCTCAAAAGACTCAGTACCCATTTCCATGACCAGAGCCCCTAAACCCCTCCCCCAACCCCTCACAAAGGCTATAGCCCACCAGCCTCGTGACTATTTCACGCGCTGCGCTGGCATTTCTTGTCATTTTAGCAGGCCTCTGATCAGCCTCCCACGGGGCACACGAGACCCCTCAAAAGACTGTACCCATTTCCGACGCCCCTCCCCAACCCCGTGGACCAGTTATAGCCCACCGCATCGGCGATTATTTCAGCCAACACACTGGCATTTCTTGTTGCTTTAGGCAGGCCTTGACCGTCAGCCTCACATCGGGCACACTAGCACCCTCGAACAGACTGTACCCATTTCCATGACCAGAGCCCTCAAACCCTCCCAACCCCTCATGGGCCAAAGGCCACCAGCCTGACTATTTCACGCGGCCACACGGGCATTTCTTGTCATTTTAGGGCAGGCTCTGACTGTAGCCTCCCACGGGCACACGAGGACCCTCAAAAGACTGTACCCATTTCCGACGCCTCCCTAACCCCTGTGGGACCAAAGGCATAGCCCACCCAAGATCCATGATTATTTCACGCTACTGCGCCAAGGCTGTGATTTCTTGCCATTTTAGGGCAGGCCTGACCAGTAGCCTCCCATCGCACACGAGACCTCAAAAGATCAGACCCATGTCCGACGCCCAGAGCTCAACGCCCTCCCCAACCCCGGACCAAAGGCACAGGCCCACCCGCATCGGCGTGTATTTCACGCGCTGCGCCGCTGGGCATTTCTTGCCGTTTTAGGGCAGGCCTCTGACCGTAGCCTCCCACTGGGCACACGAGCAACCTCGATAAGACTGTACCCATTTCCGCTGACGTGAGCCCCCGAAACCCTCCCTAACCCTGCTGGGCCAAAGGCTATAGCCCACCAGCCTCGTGACTATTTCACGCGCCTACTGGCATTTCTTGTCATTTTAGGCAGGCCTCTGATCAGAGGCCTCCCACGGGGCACACGAGGACCCTAAAAAAGACTGTACCCATTTCCGACGCCCCTCCCCAACCCCCGTGGACCAAAGGCTATAGCCCACCAAGATCGGGCGATTATTTCACGCACGCCCATGATTTCTTGCCATTTGTGGCAGGCCTCGACCGTAGCCTCCCATCAACACGAGGACCTCGAAAAGACTGTACCCATGTCCGACGCCCAGTGAGCCCTTAACGCCCCCTCCCAACCCTCATGCGGACCACAGGCTATAGCCCACCGCCTCAGCGATTATTTCACGCCAACTGGCTTGGGCATGTCTTGCCATTTTAGGGCAAGTGCTAGGACTGTGGCTCCCATCTGGGCAATACACGAGGACCCTCGAAAAGACTGTACCCATTTCCATTTACAAGAACATCCGAAACCCTCCCCAACCCTGTGGGACCAAAGGCTATAGCCCACCGCCTCATGCTGATTATTTCACGCCACAAGGCCACTACTGGCATTTCTCGCCATTTTAGGCAGGCCTCTGATCAGAGCCTCCCACTGGGCACACGAGGACCCTCGAAAGACTGTACCCATGTCCGACGCCTGTGAGCCCCTGAACGCCTCCCAACCCCCTGCGGGACCAAAGGCTATAGCCCACCGCCTCGGCGATTATTTGACGCGCAGCTGCGCCATTGGCATGTCTTTGCCATTTTTGTATGTGCCAGGATCAGAGCTCCCACTGGGAACACGAGGACCTCAAAAGACTGTACCCATTTCCCACGACTGAGCCCCAAACCCCTCCCAAACCCCTGCACCAAAGGCTACAGGCCCACCGCCCTTGGTGATTATTTCACGGCTGCGCCTACATTGGCATTTCTTGCTATTTTAGGCCAGGCTTCTGACCGTAGCCTCCCACTGGGCACACGAGGACCCTCGTAAAGACTGTACCCATTTCCGATGCCCAGAGCCCCCGAACGCCCCTCCCCAACCCCGCGAACCAAAGGCTATAGCCCACCGCCCCATGATTATTTGACGCACAATGCGCTACTGGCTACATGTCTTGCCATTTTAGTAGGCTTCAGACCAGAGGCCTCCCATCGGGAACACGAGGACCTCGAAAAGACTGTACCCATTCATGACCAGAGCCCTCAAACCCCTACCCAACCCCCGCGGACCACAGGCTATAGCCCACCGCCTCTGATTATTTCACACGCTGCTGGGCAGGTCTTGCCATTTTAGGGCAGGCCAGGATCAGAGCCTCCCACTGGGAACACGAGGACCCTCGAAAGACTGTACCTATTTCCGACGCACTGTAGCCCCCAAACCCTCCCCAACCCCTGCACCAAAGGGTATAGCCCACTGCCTCATGATTATTTCACGCGATGCGCTTGGGAATTTCTTTTTCATTTTAGGCAGGCTACTGATCAGTAGTCTCCCACTGGGCACACGAGGACCTCGAAAAGATCTGACCCATTTCTCCGACGCCAGAGCCCCAGAACTTCCTCCCAACCCCGCTGGACTAGCACATAGCCCACCGCCTCGGCGACTGCTTCACGTGCTGGCTGTTCTTGGGCATTTCTTGCCATTTTAGGGCAGGCCTCAGACCGGAGCCTCCCATCAAGCACACGAGGACCCTCAAAAGACTGTACCCATTCTCATGACCAGAGCCCCAAACCCCTCCCAGCTCTGCACCAAAGGCTTATAGCCCACCCAAGATTATTTCACGCGCTGGCCATGGGCATTTCTTGCACATTTTAGGGCAGGCTTGACCAGAGCCTCCCACTGGCACACGAGGAACCTCGAAAAGACTGTACCCATTTCCGACGCCCAGAGCCCTGTAACTTCCTCCCAACCCCTCATGGACCAGCTTATAGCCCACCGCCTGCGACTGCTTTCCACGCGCTGGCCATGGCATTTCTTTTGTCATTTTAGGGCAGGCCTCTGATCAGAGCCTCCCACGGGCACACGAGGACCTCAAAAGACTGTACCCATTTCCGACGCCTCCCCAACCCCGTGGACCAAAGGCTATAGCCCACCGCATCGCGAAATTTCAGTGTCAAGGCTGCGCCTGGCATTTTTTGCCATTTTAGGGCAGGCCTCTGACCGTAGCCTCCCACTGGGCACACGAGGACCCTCGAAAAGACTGTACCCATGTCCGACGCCCAGAGCCCCCGAACGCCCCTCCCCAACCCCTGCGGACCAAAGGCTATAGCCCACCGGCCTCGGCGACTATTTGATGCGCTGCGCCGCTGGGCATGTCTTGCCATTTTAGGCGTGCTTGTGACTGGCTCCCACTGCACACGAGGACCCTCAAGAGACTGTACCCATTTCACGACTGTGAGCCCCTGAAACCCTCCCCAACCTCACGACCAAAGGCTATAGCCCACCGACCTCGGTGATTCTTTCACGGGCTTCGCTGGCATTTCTACCATTTTAGGGCAGGCTCGATCAGAGCCTCCCACCTGGGCACACGAGGACCCTCAGAAGACTGTACCCATTTCCGACGACCAGAGCCCCAAACCCCACCCCAACCCCAGTGGACCAAAGGCTATAGCCCACCCGCCCCATGATTATTTCACGCTACTGGCCAGGTCTTGCCATTTTAGGGGCTACCAGTGACCGAGCCTCCCACCGGGCACACGAGGACCCTCGAAAAGACTGTACTCCATTTCCGACCAGAGCCCCTCAAACCCCTCCCCAACCCCTGCACCAGCACATAGCCCACCGCCTGGGCGACTATTTCACGCTGCCTGGGCATTTCTTGCCATTTTAGGGCAGGCTCTGACCAGAGCCTCCATCGGGCACACGAGGACCTCAAAAGACTGTACCCATGTCCGACGCCTCAGAGCCCCCAACGCCCCTCCCCAACCCCTGCACCAAAGGCTATAGCCTGGGCTGCCCCTACGATTATTTGATGCGCTGGCCATGGGCATGTCTTGCCATTTTAGGCAGGCTTGTGACCGTGGCTCCCACTGGGCACACGAGACCCTCAAGAGACTGTACCCATTTCCGACCAGAGCCCTCAAACCCCTCCCCAACCCCTGGCTGACCAAAGGCTATAGCCCACCGGCCTTGGGCGATTATTTCACGCGCTTGTCATTGGCATTTCTCGCCATTTTAGGGCAGGCCTGATCAGTAGCCTCCCACCTGGCACACGAGGACCCTCAGAAGACTGTCCCCATTTCCATGACCAGAGCCCCAAACCCCTCCCTAACCCCCGTCAGGACCAAAGCACATAGCCCACTGCCTCGGCTGATTATTTCCACGCGGCCACTGGCATTTTACCATTTTAGGGCAGGCTTGACCAGTAGCTCCCACCGGGCACACGAGGACCCTCAGAAGACTGCACTCCATTTCCTGGCGACCAGAGCCCCAAACCCCCCAACCCCTCATGGGACTAGCACATAGCCCACCGCCTCATGATTATTTCACGCGGCTGCGCTCACCAAGGTGTCTTGCCATTTTAGGGCTACCAGGATCAGAGCCTCCCACTGGGCACACGAGACCTCGAAAAGACTGTACCCATTTCCGACTGAGCCCCCTAAACCCTCCCAACCCCTCAGGCACCAAAGGCTATAGCCCACTGCCTCGATTATTTCACGCTACGTCACTGGCATTTTGCCATTTTAGGGCAGGCCTCGACCGTAGGCCTCCCATCACACACGAGACCTCGAAAAGACTGTACCCATGTCCGACGCCCAGAGTCTCCGAACGCCCTCCCCAACCCCTCGCCGACCAGCACATAGCCCCACCGCCCCATGACTATTCGATGCGTCATACTGGGCATGTCTTGCCATTTTAGTGCTTGTGCCAGACTGTGGCCTCCCACTGGGCACACGAGGACCCTCGAAGAGACTGTACCCATTTCCGACGACCGTGAGCCCCCAAACCCCTCCCAACCCCTGCCGACCAAAGGCTTATAGCCCACCGGCCTCATGATTATTTCACGTCATGGCTAAGGCATTTCCTGCCATTTTACGGCATGCTTCCGACCGTAGCCTCCCACTGGGCACACGAGGACCCTCGAAAGACTGTCCCCCATTTCCTGGCGACCAGAGCCCCCAAACCCTCCCCAACCCCTGTGGACCAGCACATAGCCCACTGCCCCATGATTATTTCCACGCTGCGCCACAAGGTGTCTTGCCATTTTAGGGCCAACCAGACCGTAGCCTCCCATCAAGCACACGAGGACCCTCGAAAAGACTGTACCCATTTCCGACGACCAGAGCCCCCGCAAACCCCACCCCAACCCCCGCCCACTAAAGGCTATAGCCCACCGGCCCCGTGACTATTTCACGCGCTGCGCCGCTGGGCATTTCTTGCCATTTTAGGGCAGGCCTCTGACCGTAGCCTCCCACTGGGCACACGAGGACCCTCGAAAAGACTGTACCCATGTCCGACGCCCAGAGCCCCCGAACGCCCCTCCCCAACCCCTGCCGACTAGCACATAGCCCGCCGGCCCTGGGCGATTATTTGATGCGCAAGGCCATTGGCATGTCTTGCCATTTTAGGCGGGCTTGTGACTGTGGCCTCCCACCGGGCACACGAGGACCTCAAGAGACTGTACTCCATTTCCGACGCACCAGAGCCCCGAACCCCCTCCCAACCCCTGGCCGACCAGGCTATAGCCCACCGCCCCATGACTATTTCACGCGCTTTGTCATTGGCATTTCTGCCATTTTAGGGCAGGCTTCCTGACCGTAGCCTCCCATCAAGCACACGAGGACCTCAGAAGACTGTCCCCATTTCCGGATGACCAGAGCCCCGAAACCCCTCCCCAACCCCTGTGGACCAGGCTATAGCCCACCGCCTCCATGATTATTTCACGCTACCACTGGGTGTCTTGCCATTTTAGGGCCAACTCAGATCAGAGCCTCCCATCTGGCACACGAGGACCTCAAAAGACTGTACCCATTTCCGACCAGAGCCCCAAACCCCTCCCAACCCCTGCACCAGGCTATAGCCCACCGCCTCGGCGATTATTTCACGCGCTGCGCCACTGGCATTTCTTGCCATTTTAGGGCAGGCTTCTGACCGTGAGCCTCCCACTGGCACACGAGGACCTCGAAAAGACTGCCCACGCCCAACCCCAGAACATCCCTCCCCAACCCCGCCGACCAGCATTATAGCCCACCGCCCGCGACTGCTTCACGCGCTGCGCGCCATGGGCATTTTTGTCATTTTAGGGCAGGCCTCTGATCAGAGCCTCCCACGGGCACACGAGGACCCTCAAAAGACTGCACCCATTTCCGACGCCTGACGCCCTCCCCAACCCCCAGGGACCAAAGGCTATAGCCCACCGGCATGATTATTTCACGCTGCTGCCACAGCATTTCTTGCCATTTTAGGCAGGCTTCTGACTGAGCCTCCCATCGGGCACACGAGGACCCTCAAAAGACTGTACTCCATTTCTCGACACCTGAGCCCTTAAACCCCTCCCCAACCCCTCAAGGACCAGTATAGCCCACCGCCCGGGCGATTATTTACGCGCTGGCTGGGCATTTCTTGCCATTTTAGGGCAGGCCTCTGACCGTAGCCTCCCACTGGGCACACGAGCAGCCTCAAAAGACTGCACCCATTTACGACGACCAGAGCCCCTCAAACCCCTCCCAACCCCCTCATGGCCAGCACATAGCCCACCAGCCTGGTGATTATTTCACGCGGCCACTACTGGGCATTTCTTGTCATTTTAGGCAGGCTCTGACCGTAGCCTCCCACGGGCACACGAGACCCTCGAAAAAGACTGTACCCATGTCCGACGCCTGTGAGCCCCTAACGCCCTCCCAACCCCTCATGGACTAAAGGCTATAGCCCACTGCCTTGGCGATTATTTCACGCGCCTGGCTAAGCATGTCTTGCCATTTTAGGGCAGGTTTGTGACCGTGGGCCTCCCACCTGGGCACACGAGGACCCCTCAAGAGACTGTACCCATTTCACGACCCAGAGCCCCGAACCCTCCCCAACCCCTCACGACCAAAGGCTATAGCCTCCACGGGCTCTCATGATTATTTCACGCTGCTTGTATCCTCGCCATTTTAGTAAGGCTCGACCGTAGCCTCCCACTGGGCACACACGAGGACCCCAGAAAAGACTGTACCCATTTCCCACGCCCAACCCCAGAACATCCCTCCCCAACCCCTCCTGGGACCATTATAGCCCACTGCCCTATGACTGCTTCACGCGCTGTCTGGCATTTCTTGTCATTTTAGGGCAGGCCTCTGACCGTAGCCTCCCATCGGGCACACGAGGACCCTCAGAAGACTGCACCATGTCCGACGCCCAGAGCCCCGAACGCCCTCCCCAACCCCTCTGGACCAGGCTATAGCCCACCGCCTTGGCGACTATTTCCACGGCCAGCGCCATGTCTTGCCATTTTAGGGCAGGCTTGTGACTGTGGCTCCCATCAAGCACACGAGACCTCAAAAGACTGTACCCATTTCCGACGCCTCTCCCCAACCCCGCGGACCAAAGGATATAGCCCACCAAGATCGGCGATTATTTCACGCATGCCATGCATTTCTTGCCATTTTAGTGGCAGGCCTTCCTGACCAGTAGCCTCCCATCAAGCACACGAGACCCTCAAAAGACTGTACCCATGTCCGACGCCTGTGAACTCCGAACGCCCTCCCAACCCCTCATGACCAGGCTATAGCCCACCGCCTTGGCGACTATTTCACGCGGCTGCCACTGGCATGTCTTTTGTATTTTAGGGCAGGCTTGTGACCGTGGCCTCCCACTGGCACACGAGGACCTCAAAAGACTGTACCCATTTCCCGACAACCAGAGCATCCAAACCCTCCCAACCCCTGTGGGACTAAAGGCTATAGCCCACCGCCTCATGAATATTTCACACGTGCCATACTACTGGCATTTTTTGCCATTTTAGGGCAGGCTTCTGATCAGAGCCTCCCACTGGCACACGAGGACCTCAAAGATCAGTACCCATTTCCGACGCCAACCCTGCAACATCCCTCCCCAACCCCTCAAGGACCAAAGTTATAGCCCACCGCCCGGCGACTGCTTCACGCACTGGCCACTGGCATTTCTTGTCATTTTAGGGCAGGCCTCTGATCAGAGCCTCCCACGGGCACACGAGCACCCTCAAAAGACTCAGACCATTTCCGACGCCCTCCCCAACCCCTCAGGGACCAAAGGCTATAGCCCACCAGCCCTATGACTATTTCACTGCTGCGCGCTGTGCATTTCCTGACATTTTATGGCAGGCCTCTGTGCGTAGCCTCCCAATGGGCATACGAGGACCCTCGAAAAGACTGTACCCATGTCCGACGCCCAGTGCCCCGAACGCCCCTCCCCAACCCTCATGGACTAAAGGCTATAGCCCACCTGCCTCAAGTGACTATTTCTGTGACTGCGCCACTGGCATGTCTTGCCATTTTAGGGGCAGGCTCTGACTGTAGCCTCCCACCTGGGCACACGAGGACCTCAAAAGACTGTACCCATTTCCCGACCACTGAGCCCCTGTAACCCCTCCCAACCCTCCCAAGGGACCAGCACAGGTAGCCCACCTGCCCCATGACTATTTCACGCTCATTGTCAAGCATTTCTCCATTTTAGGCAGGCTTCGACCGTAGCCTCCCACTCGGGCACACGAGGACCCTCGAAGACTGCACCCATTTCCGACGCCTGAACCCCTGCAACATCCCTCCCAACCCCTCATGACCAAAGTTATAGCCCACCAGCCTGGCGACTGCTTCTGACTGCTGGCCAGCATTTCTTGTCATTTTAGGGCAGGCCTGACCGTAGCCTCCCACCGGGCACACGAGGACCTCGAAGATTGTACCCATGTCCGACGCCTGAGCCCCGAACCCCCTCCCCAACCCCCGGGGACTAAAGGCTATAGCCCACCCGCCTTGGCGACTATTTCACGGCGCCTAATGGGCATGTCTTGCCATTTTAGTAAGGTGCTTCTGATCTGGGGCCTCCACTGGGCACACGAGGACCCTCAAAGACTATACCCACTCCACCGCCTCAAACGCCCTCCCAACCCCCTGTGGACCAAAGGCACATAGCCCACCGCATCGGCATGACTATTTCACTGCCACTGGCCTGGCATGATTTCTTGCCATTTTAGGCAGGCCTCGACCAGAGCTCCTAATCGGGCACACGAGACCCTCAAAAGACTCGTACCCATGTCCGCCTGTGAGCCCCGAACGCCCTCCCCAACCCCTCATGACTAAAGGCTATAGCCCACCTGCCTTCGGCGACGATTTCACGACGCCATGCCTCAAGCATGTCTTGCCATTTTAGGCAGGCTTGTGACCGTGGCTCCCTGATCAAGCACACGAGACCCTCGAAAAGACTGTACCCACTCGACAACCAGAGCATCCAAACTCTCCCAACCTCATGGACCAGTTATAGCCCACCGCCTCTGAATATTTCACACGCTGCGCCATTGGGCATTTCTTTATTTTAGGGCAGGCCTCCGACCAGATCCTCCCACTCACACGAGACCCCGAAAAGACTGTACCCATTTCCGACGCCAGAACCCCTGTAACATCCTCCCAACCCCGCAAGGACCAGTATAGCCCACCAGCCTGGCGACTGCTTCACGCGCGCCATACTGGCATTTCTTGTCATTTTAGGGCAGGCCTCTGATCAGAGCCTCCCACGGGGCACACGAGGACCCGCAAAAAGACTGTACCCATGTCCGACGCCCCTCCCCAACCCCCGTGGACCAAAGGCAAAAGCCCACCGGCATCGGCGAATAATTCACGCGCTGCGCCGAAGCGCATTTCTTGCCATTTTAGGGCAGGCCTCTGACCAGAGCCTCCCCATCCTGGGCACACGAGGACCCTCCAAAAGACTCTACCCATGTCCGACGCCCAGAGCTCCCGAACGCCTCCCCAACCCTCAAGGGACCAGTATAGCCCACCGGCCTCAAGTGACTATTTCCGTGACTGCGCTACTGGGCATTTCTTGCCATTTTAGGGCAGGCTCTGACTGTAGGCCTCCCACTGGGCACACGAGGACCTCAAAAGACTGCTGTACCCATTTCCGACGCCCAGTGAGCTCCTGAACTTCCCTCCCCAACCCTCATGACCAGCACATAGCCCACCGCCCCTGACTATTTCACGCTTACACATACATTTCTTGCCATTTTAGGGCAGGCCTCTGACCGTAGCCTCCCACTGGGCACACGAGGACCCTCGAAAAGACTGTACCCATTTCCGATGACCAGAGCCCCCCAAACCCCCCCCCCCAACCCCCCGGGCCAAAGGCGATAGCCCACCATCCTCGGTGACTCTTTCACTCGACTCGGCTCTGGGCATTTCTTGTCATTTTAGGGCAGGCCTCTGACCGTAGCCTCCCACGGGGCACACGAGGACTCTCAAAAAGACTGTACCCATTTCCGACGCCCCTCCCCAACCCCCGTGGACCAAAGGCTATAGCCCACCGGCATCGGCGACTATTTCACGCGCTGCGCCGCTGGGCATTTCTTGCCATTTTAGGGCAGGCTTCTGACCGTAGCCTCCCACTGGGCACACGAGGACCCTCGAAAAGACTGTACCCATTTCCGATGACCAGAGGCCCTGAAACCCCTCCCAACCCTGTGGACCAAAGTTATTATAGCCCACCGCCCTGGCGACTATTTCACGCACTACTGGCAAGGTGTCTTGCCATTTTAGGCGTGCTAGGATCAGAGCCTCCCACTGGGAACACGAGACCCTCGAAAAGATCAGACCCATTTCCCACGACCAGAGCCCCCAAACCCCCTCCCAACCCCTGGCCGACCAGCACAGGTAGCCCACCGGCCTCATGATTATTCTGACGCGGCCATGCACTGGTATTTCTTACATTTTAGGGCAGGCTTCTGACCAGAGCCTCCCATCGGGCACACACGAGACCCCTCGAAAGGCTGTACCCATTTCGACGCCCAGAGCCCTGAACTTCCCTCCCTAACCCCTCATGACTGTTATAGCCCACCGGCTCGGGCGACTGCTTCACGCACTGCGCCTGGGCATTTCTTGCCATTTTAGGATTGTGCCTGACCGTATCCTCCCATCAAGCACACGAGGACCCTCAAAAGACTGCACCCATCTACTCCGACGCACGAGCCCCTCAAACCCTCCTCCAACCCCTGGCCAAAGGCTATAGCCCACCAGCCTTGGTGACTTATTTCACGCGCTGCGCCATGGCATTTTTTGTCATTTTAGGGCAGGCTCTGATCAGAGCCTCCCACGGGCACACACGAGGACCCTCAAAAGACTGCACTCCATTTCCGACGCCCTCCCCAACCCCTGTGGACTAAAGGCTATAGCCCACTGCATCGGCGATTATTTCACTGCCATGTCCACTGGCAAGATTTCTTGCCATTTTAGGCAGGCCTCTGACCGTAGCCTCCCACTCGGGCACACGAGGACCTCAAAAGACTCACCCATGTCCGACGCCGAGAGCCCCTTAACGCCCCTCCCAACCCTGCGGACCAAAGGCTATAGCCCACCGCCTCGCTGACTATTTCACGCTACGCGCATGGGCATGTCTTGCCATTTTAGGGCAGGCTGTGACCGTGGCCTCCCACTGCACACGAGGACCTCAAAAGACTGTACCCATTTCCGACGACTGAGCATCCAAACCCCTCGCCAACCCCTGTGGACCAGTTACATAGCCCACCGCCTCGGCGATTATTTCACGCTACCATGACGCTGGGCATTTCTCGCCATTTAGGCAGGTGTTTCAATCAGCCTCCCATCTGGGCACACACGAGGACCCTTGAAAAGACTGTACCCATTTCCGATGACCAGAGCCCCCCCAAACCCCCCCCCCAACCCCCGGGGCCAAAGGCTATAGCCCACTGCCTCAAGCGATTATTTCACGCTGGCTACCAAGGTGTCTTGCATTTTAGTGTGCTTTGTGACCGTGGCTCCCATCAAGCACACGAGGACCCTCGAACAGACTGTACCCATGTCCGATGACCAGAGCATCCAAACCCCTCCCAACCCCCGCGGACCAAAGGCTATAGCCCACCGCCTCGGCGATTATTTCACGCTGCCATGCCGGCATTTTTACATTTGAGGGCAGGTTCCGACCGTAGCCTCCCACTGCACACGAGGACCTCAGAAGACTATACCCATTTCCATGACCAGAGCCCCAAAACCCTCCCAACCCCCTGTGGACCAGCACATAGCCCACCGCCCCATGACTATTTCACGCCACTGGCCACACAAGTGTGTCTTGCCATTTTAGGTGGCAGTTTGTGACTGTGGCCTCCCATCAAGCACACGAGGACCCTCGAAAAGACTGTACCCATTTCCGACAACCAGAGCATCCGAAGCCCCCCCCCCACCCCCCGTGGCCCAAAGTCAATAGCCCACCGCCCTATGCGATTATTTCACGCACGCCCATTGGCATTTCGTCATTTGAGGGCAGGCTCTGACCGTAGGCCTCCCATCCGGGCACACGAGGACCTCAGAAGACTATACCCATTTCATGACCAGAGCCCCCAAACCCCTCCCCAACCCCCGTGGACCAAAGGCTATAGCCCACCGCCTCGGGCGACTTATTTCACGCTACACAAGGTGTCTTGCCATTTTAGGCGCTCAGACCAGAGCCTCCCACTGGAACACTAGGACCCTCGAAAAGACTGTACCCATTTCCACGCACTGAGCCCCAAACCCTCCCAACCCCCGCTGACCAAAGGTTATAGCCCACCGGCCTCACATGACTATTTCACGCTACCACACTGGTATTTCTTGCCATTTTAGGGCAGGCTTCTGACCTCAGAGCCTCCCACCTGGGCACACGAGGACCCTCGCTGTACCCATTTCCGACGCCTAGAGCCCCAGAACATCCCTCGCCAACCCACGCGGACCAAAGGCTATAGCCCACCGCCTTGCGACTGCTTCACGCGCGCACAAGGCCACTGGCATTTCTTGCCATTTTAGGACAGGCCTCCTGACAGATCCTCCCACTGGCACACGAGGACCCTCGAAAAGACTGTACCCATTTCCGACCACTCAGAGCCCTCAAACCCTCCCAGCCTCATGATTAAGGCTATAGCCCACCAGCCCTGGTGACTATTTCACGCTGCGTCATTGGCATTTTTGTCATTTTAGGGCAGGCCTCTGACCAGTAGCCTCCCATCGGGCACACGAGGACCCTCAAAAGATCAGACTCCATTTCCGACGCCTCTCCCAAACCCCTCGTGACCAAAGGCTATAGCCCACCGCATCGGCATGATTATTTGACGCGTGGCGCTGGCATTTCTTGCCATTTTAGGCAGGCCTGACCAGAGCCTCCCATCAAGCACACGAGGACCCCGAAAAGACTGTACCCATTTCCGACGCCCAGAGCCCTGCAGAACTTCCCTCCCAACCCGCTAAAGGCTATAGCCCACCGCCTCATGACTGCTTTCACGCGCTGGCCAAGCATTTCTGTTGCTTTTAGGCAGGCCTCGTCAGAGCCTCCCAATCGGGCACACGAGCACCCTCGAAAAGATCAGACCCATTTCTGGCGACCAGAGCCCTCAAACCCCTCCCAACCCCCAATAGGCTATAGCCCACCAGCCTGTGACTATTTCACGCGGCTGCGCCGCTGGGCATTTCTTGTCATTTTAGGGCAGGCTCTGATCAGAGCCTCCCACGGGCACACGAGACCTCAAAAGACTGTACCCATTTCTCCGACGCCTCCCAACCCCTGTGGACCAAAGGCATATAGCCCACCGCATCGGGCGACTATTTCACGCCACGTGCCATGATTTCTTGCCATTTTAGGAGGCCTCTGACCGTAGCCTCCCACTGGGCACACGAGGACCTCGAAAAGACTGTACCCATGTCCGACGCCCAGAGCCCCTTAACGCCTCCCAACCCCCTGACCAGCATAGCCCACCGCCTCAGCTGACTATTTCACGCCATGCTGGCACATGTCTTGCCATTTTAGGGCAGGCTTGTGACTGGCCTCCCATCACACGAGGACCTCAAAAGACTGTACCCACTTCCGACGAGCAAGAGCATCCAAACCCTCCCCAACCCCTGTGGACTAAAGGCTATAGCCCACCGGCCTCGATTATTTCACGCTAAGGCCATTGGCATTTCCTGCCATTTTAGGGCAGTGCCTCTGATCAGAGCCTCCCACCTGGGCATACGAGGACCTCGAAAAGATCTGTACCCATGTCCGACGCCCAGAGCTCACGAACGCCCCTCCCCAACCCCTCATGGACCAAAGGCTATAGCCCACTGCCTGCATGACTTATTTGACGCACAGCTGCTGGCATGTCTTGCCATTTTAGGGCAGTGCTTGTGACCAGAGCCTCCCATCGGGAACACGAGACCCTCGAAGACTGTACCCATTTCCCACGACTGAGCCCCCAAACCCCTCCCAACCCCTGCACCAGGCTATAGCCCACCGCCCTCATGATTATTTCACGCTACTGGCATGGCATTTCACATTTTAGGGCAGGCTTCTGACCGTAGCCTCCCACTGGGAACACGAGGACCGTCGAAAAGACTGTACCCATTTCCGATGCCCAGAGCCCCAGAACTTCCCTCCCCAACCCCCACGGACCAAAGGCTATAGCCCACTGCCTCGACTATTTACGCGCTATGCGCCATTGGCATTTCTTGCCATTTTAGGGCAGGCCTCTGACCGTAGCCTCCCACTGGGCACATGAGGACCCTCGAAAAGACTGTACCCATTTCCGACGACCAGAGCCCCCGAAACCACCTCCCCAGCCCCCATGCACCAGAGGCTATAGCCCACCGGCCTCGGCGACTATTTCACGCACGCGCCATGGCAAGCATTTCTTGCCTTTTAGGCAGTGCCTGATCAGTAGCCTCCCACCTGGGCACACGAGGACCCTCAAAAGACTGTACCCATTTCCCGACGCCCAGAGCCCCAGAACTTCCTCCCAACCCCAACCGGGATCAGGCTATTATAGCCCACTGCCTCGCGACTGCTTTACGCTGCGCCTGGCCAAGCATTTCTTGCCATTTTAGGGCAGGCCTGATCAGAGCCTCCCACTGGCACACGAGGACCCTCAAAAGACTGTACCCATTTCCGACGACCAGAGCCCCAAACCTCTCCCCAAATTTCACAATAAGCATAGCCCACCGCCTATGACTTATTTCACGCGCTGCGCCATTGGCATTTCTTGTCATTTTAGGGCAGGCCACAAGCCCACGAAAGGGCAACGAGTACCCATTTCCGACGCCGACGCCTCCCCAACCCTGTGGACCAGCACATAGCCCACCGCATCGGGCGAAATTTCACGCGCGCTAAGGCTGGCATTTCTTGCCATTTTAGGCAGGCTCCTGACCAGAGCCTCCCATCGGGCACACACGAGGACCCTCGAAAAGACTGTACCCATGTCCGACGCCCAGAGCCCCTCAACGCCTCCCAACCCCCATGGACCAGCACAGCCCACCGCCTCGGCTGATTATTTCACGCGCTGGCTAAGCATGTCTTGCCATTTTAGGGCAGGCTTGTGACTGATCAGCCTCCCACTGGCACACGAGGACCCTCAAAAGACTGTACCCATTTCCGACGACACTGAGCCCCAAACCCTCCCAACCCCCGACCAAAGGCTATAGCCCACCGTCTCATGACTTATTTCACGCTGCTGGCTACTGGCATTTCTCCATTTTAGGGCAGGCTTCCTGACCAGAGCCTCCCATCTGCACACGAGGACCTCGAAAAGACTGTACCCATTTCCGACGCCCAGAGCCCCAGAACTTCCCTCCCAACCCCATCGGACCAAAGGCCATAGCCCACCGCCTCATGACTTATTTCACGCCACTGCGTGGCATGTCTTGCCATTTTAGGCTGCACCAGGACCGTGGGTCTCACATCAAGCACACGAGGACCCTCGAAAAGACTGTACCCATTTCCGACCCAGAGCCCTCAAACCCCTCCCAACCCCCTGCACCAAAGGCTATAGCCCACCAGCCCTGTGACTATTTCACGCTGCGCACTGGCATTTCTTGCCATTTTAGGGCAGGCTCTGACTCAGAGCCTCCCACCTGGCACACGAGGACCCTCGAAAAGACTGTACCCATTTCCCACGCCCAGAGCCCTGTAACTTCCCTCCCAAACCCTCATGGACCAAGCAGGCTATAGCCCACTGCCTCGGCGACCGCTTTTCACGCTGGCCGCTAAGCATTTTTGCCATTTTAGGCAGGCCTCTGATCAGAGCCTCCCACCTGGGCACACGAGGACCCTCGAAAAGACTGTACCCATTTCCGACGACTCAGAGCCCTGTAACTTCCTCCCAAACCTCAAGGACCAAAGTTATAGCCCACCGCCTCGGCGACTGCTTCACAGCGCCTGGCTGGGCATTTCTTGTCATTTTAGGGGAGGCCTCTGACAGTAGCCTCCCACGGGGCACACGAGGACTCTCAACAAGACTGTACCTATTTCCGCCGCCCCTCCCCAACCCCCGTGACCATAGCCCACCGCATCGGGCGATTATTTCACGCTGCGCCTGGCTACATTTCTTGCCATTTTAGGGCAGGCTTGATCAGCCTCCCATCAAGCACACGAGGACCCTCGAAAAGACTGTACCCATTTCGACACCCAGAGCCCTGTAACTTCCTCCCAACCCTCATGGACAAAGTTATAGCCCACCGGCCTCATGACTGCTTCCAGCTGCGCCACTGGGCATTTCTTGCCATTTTAGGCAGGCCTGATCAGAGCCTCCCACCGGGCACACGAGCACCCTCGAAAAGACTGTACCCATTTCCACGACCAGAGCACCAAACCCCTCCCAACCCCTGCACCAAAGGCTTATAGCCCACCGCCTCTGACTATTTCACGCTGGGCTGCGCCTGGCTAAGCATTTCTTCCCATTTTAGGGCAGCCTCTGACCGAGAGCCTCCCACTGGGCACACGAGGACCTCGAAAAGATCAGTACCCATTTCCCGACGCCCAGAGCCCTGAACTTCCCTCCCCAACCCCTCATGGGACCAAAGGCTATAGCCCAATCGCCCCATGATTATTTCACGCTACTGGCCATTGGCATTTCTTGCCATTTTAGTGGCAGCCTCTGACCGTAGCCTCCCACCGGGCACACGAGGACCCTCGAAAAGATCAGTACCCATTTCCGACGCCTGTGAGCCCCGTAACTTCCTCCCAACCCCTCATGGATAAAGGCTATAGCCCACCGCCCGGCATGACTGCTTTACGTAGCTACTGGCATTTCTTGCCATTTTAGGGCAGCCTCTGACCAGTAGGCCTCCCACTGGGCACACACGAGACCTCGAAAAGACTGTACCCATTTCCACGCCTGAGCCCCAGTAACTTCCCTCCCAACCCCTCAAGGATCAAAGGCAATATAGCCCACCGCCTCCCCATGATTATTTCACGCTACAGCTACTGGCATTTCTTGCCATTTTAGGATAGGCATCTGACCGTAGCCTCCCACTGGGCACACGACGAACCTCGAAAAGACTGCACTCCATTTCCCACGCCCAGAGCCCTGTAACTTCCCTCCCAACCTCATGGATAAAGGTTATAGCCCACCTGCCTCATGACTGCTTCACGCGCACAAGGGCTTGGCATTTCTTGCCATTTTAGGGCAGGCCTCTGACCGTAGCCTCCCACTGGGCACACGAGCACCCTCGAAAAGACTGTACCCATTTCCGATGACCAGAGCCACCGAGGCCCCCTCCCAACCCCCGTGGATGTAAGGCTACAGCCCACTGCCTTGGTGACTATTTCACACAAGGCCACTGGCTGCTTTCACATTTTAGGCAGGCTTCAACGAGCCTCCCACCGGCACACGAGGAATCTCGAAAAGACTGTACCCATTTCCCGACGCCCAGAGCCCTCAAACCCCTCCCCAACCCTCATGACTAAAGCATTATTGCCCACCGCCCTGGTGATTATTTCCCACGCTGGCCACTGGGCATTTCTTACATTTTAGGGCATGTGCTTCTGATCAGAGCCTCCCACCGGGCACACGAGGACCCTCGAAAAGACTGCACCCATTTCCGACGCCCAGAGCCCCAGAACTTCCTCCCAACCTCATGACCAAAGGCTCCAGCCCATGCCTGATTATTTCACAGCATTTCTTACATTTTAGGGCAGGCTTCTGACCGTAGCCTCCCACTGGGCACACGAGACCCTCAAAAGACTGTACCCACTCACGCCTGTGAGCCCCAGAACTTCCTCCCCAACCCCCGCTGGATAAAGGCTATAGCCCACCGCCTCGGCGACTGCTTCACTGCTACAAGGCCACTGGCATTTCTTGCCATTTTAGGGCAGGCCTCTGACTGTAGCCTCCCACTGGGCACACGAGCACCCTCGAAATTATTGTACACATTTCCATGACTGAGCCACCGAGGCCCCTCCCCAACCCCCGTGGGATGTATATTATAGCCCACCTGCCCTTGGTGACTATTTCACGCGCGCCACATGCTTGCCATTTTAGGCAGTGCTCGATCAGAGCCTCCCACTGGGCACACGAGGACTCTCATAAAGACTGTACCCATTTTCGATGACCAGAGCCCCAAACCCTCTCTCCACAACCCCTCAAGGACCAGCACATAGCCCACCGCCCTGTGACTATTTCCTGCCATGGTCACTGGCATTTCTGCCATTTTGTGGCAGTGCCTCGACCGTAGCCTCCCACCTGGTACACGAGGACCCCTCGAAAAGGCTGTACCCATTTCAGACACCTGTAGCCACCGAACGCCCCCTGCCTGACTGCTTCACGCATGTCACTGGCATGTCTTGCCATTTTAGGGCAGGCTTGTGACCGTGGCCTCCCACTGGGTACACGAGGACCCTCGAAATGACGGTACCCATTTCCGACGACCAGAGCCCCAGAACTTCATTACCCAACCTCAAGGACTAAAAAGCGAGTAGCCCACCGCCACGGCGACTGCTTCACGCACAAGGGCGCCATGGGCATGTCTGCCATTTTAGGCAGGCTTGTGATCAGAGCCTCCCACTGGGCACACGAGGACCCTCGAAAAGACTGTACCCATTTCGATGACCAGAGCCCCGAGGCCCCTCCCAACCCCTGTGGATGAGGTTATAGCCCACCGGCCCTGTGGATATTTCACGGCACAAGGCCACAGCATTTCTTCATTTTAGGGCAGGCCTGACCGTAGCCTCCCACTGCACACGAGGAATCTCAAAAGACTGTACCCATTTCCGACGCCTGTGAGCCCCCGAAACCCCTCCCCAACCCTCATGATCAAAGGCTGTAGCCCACCGCCCTGTGACTATTTCACGCTACTGGCCGCTGGCATTTCTTGCCATTTTAGGACAGGCTCTGATCAGAGCCTCCCACTGGCACACGAGGACCTCAAAAGACTGTACCCATTTCACGCCCAGAGCCCCGTAATCCTCCCAACCCCTCATGACCAGTTATTGTAGCCCACCTGCCCTTGGTGACTATTTCACGCCACTGTGTCACTGGCATTTCTTGCCATTTCAGATGTGCTCGACCGTAGCCTCCCACCTGGGCACACGAGACCCTCAAAAGATCAGACCCATTTCGACCAGAGCCCCTAAACCCCTCCACAACCCCTCATGACCAAAGGCTATAGCCCACTGCCTCGTGACTATTTCCTGCTTGGCATATTTCTGGCCATTTTAGGGCAGGCCTCTGATCAGAGCCTCCCACCTGGGTACACGAGGACCCTCAGAAGGCTGTACCCATTTCAGACACCCAGAGCCACCGAACGTCCCTCCCAACCCCTCAAGGACCAGGCTATAGCCCACCGCCCCATGACTGCTTCACGCACGGGCCACTGGCATGTCTTGCCATTTTAGGTGTCAGGACTGTGGCCTCCCACTGGTACACGAGGACCTCGAAATGATTTGCACCCATTTCCATGACCAGAGCCCCCAAACCCCTCCCCAACCCCTGTGGATGTAAGGCTATAGCCCACCGCCTCATGACTATTTCACGCTGCGCCACTGGGAATTTCTTGCCATTTTAGTGGCAGGCTTCTGACCAGTAGCCTCCCACGGCACACGAGGAATCTCGAAAAGACTGACCCATTTCCGACGCCTGAGCCCCAGAACTTCCCTCCCAACCCCCGCTGACCAGGCTATAGCCCACTGCCTCATGACTGCTTCACGCCTCGCGCCACTGGCATTTCTTGTTATTTTAGGCAGGCTTGACCAGAGCCTCCCACTGGCACACGAGGACCTCAAAAGACATGTACCAATTCATGACCAGAGCCCCAAACTCTCTCCCAACCCCCAGGATGTATATTATAGCCCACCGGCTCATGATTATTCCACGCTGGCCATGCGCCATGGGAATTTCTTGTCATTTTAGGGCAGGCTTGACCGTAGAGCCTCCCATCAAGTACACGAGGACCTCTCGAAAAGACTGTACTCCATTTCCATGACCAGAGCCCCTAAACCCCTCCCCAACCCTCATGGACCAAACGCCATAGCCCACCGGCCTCATGACTATTCCACGCGCCTGGCTGCGCTATTTTAGGTCAGGCCTCTGACGGTAGACTCCCACTGGCACACGAGACCTCGAAATGACGGTACCCATTTCACAACCAGAGCCCTCAAACCCCTCCCAACCCCTGTGGACAGAAGGCTATAGCCCACTGCCTCATGGATTATTTCCACGCTACTGGAATTTCTTGCAATTTTAGGGCAGGCTTCTGACCGTAGCATCCCATTGGGCACACGAGGACCCTCGAAAAGACTGTACCCATTTCCGACAACCAGAGCCCCCGAAAACCCCTCCCCAACCCCTCATGGACCAAAGTTATAGCCCACCGCCTGTGACTATTTCTGCTGCGCCTGGCCATGTCTTGCTATTTTAGGGCAGTGCCCATCAGAGCCTCCCACTGGGTACACGAGGACCCTCGAAAAGACTGTACCCATTTCCGACGACCAGAGCCCCCGAAACACCTTCCCCAACCCCCGCGGACCAAAGGCTATAGCCCACCGGCCTCGGTGACTATTTCCCGCGCTGCGCCGCTAGGCATTTCTTGTCATTTTAGGGCAGGCCTCTGACCGTAGCCTCCCACGGGGCACACGAGGACCCTCGAAAAGACTGTACCCATTTCCGACGCCCCTCCCCAACCCCCGCGGACCAAACGCTATAGCCCAACGGCCTCGGTGACTATTTCACGCGCTGAACCGCTGGGCATTTCTTGCCATTTTAGGGCAGGCTTCTGACCGTAGCATCCCATTGGGCACACGAGGACCCTCGAAAAGACTGTACCCATTTCCGACAACCAGAGCCCCCGAAATCCCCTCCCCAACCCCCGCGGACCAAAGGCTATAGCCCACCGGCCTCGGTGACTATTTCCCGCACAAGGCCATGGCATGTCTTGCCATTTTAGGCAAGGCCTGACTCAGACCTCCCACTGGGAACGCGAGACCTCGAAAAGACTGTACCATTTCTCGACACCTGATCCCGAACGCCCCTCCACAACCTCATGGACTGGCTATAGCCCACCGGCCTCGTGACTATTTCACGCGCAAGGCCACTGGACATTTCTTGTAATTTAGGCAGTGCTTCGACCGTAGCCTCCCACTGGCACACGAGGACCCTCGAAAAGACTGCACCCATTTTCACCACCTTAGCATCCTAAACCCCTCCCCAACCTCATGGACCAAAGGCCATAGCCCACCGCCTCGTTGACTATTTCACGCGCCATACTGGGAATTTTTGCCATTTTTGGGCAGTGCCTGACCGTAGCCTCCCACTGGCACACGAGACCCTCGAAAAGACTGTACCCATTTTCACGACCTTAGCATCCTAAACCCTCCCAACCCCTCATGACCAAAGGCTATAGCCCACCGCCTGTTGACTATTTCACGCGCTGCGCCATACTGGCATTTTTTTGCCATTTTAGGCAGCCTGAAGAGCCTCCCACTGGGCACACGAGGACCTCGAAAAGACTGTACTCCATTTCCGACGACCGTGAGCCCCCAAACCCTCCCAACCCCTCATGACCAGCACTTATAGCCCACCGCCCTGGACTATTTCCCACACGTCATGGCATTTCTTGCCATTTTAGGCAGGCCTCGACCATAGCCTCTCACTGGGTACATGAGGACCCTCGAAAGATCAGACCCATTTCCGACGCCCAGAGCCCCGAACGTCCCTCCCCAACCCTCATGACCAAAGGCTATAGCCCACCGCCTCACGATTATTTCACACTGCGCCATGGCATGTCTTGCCATTTTAGGCAGCCTCCGACCAGTAGGCCTCCCACTGGTACACGAGGACCTCGAAAGACTGTACCCATTTCCGACGACTGTGAGCCCCTCAAACACCTTCCCAACCCCTCATGGACCAAAGGCTATAGCCCACCGCCTAAGAACTATTTGACGCTGCATCACTGGCATTTTGCCATTTTAGGGCAGGCCTTGACCAGTAGCCTCCCACTCACACGAGGACCTCAAAAGCCTGTACCCATTTCCCACGACCAGAGCCCCCGAAACCCCTCCCCAACCCCCCCGGACCAAAGGCTATGGGCCCACTGCCTTGACTATTTCCACTGGCTGCCTGAGCATTTCTTGCCATTTTAGGGCAGTGCCTCTAACTGAGCCTCCCACCTGCACACGAGGACCTCGAAAGTCTGTACCCATTTCGGACGACCAGAGCCCCAACCCTCCCCAACCCCTCATGGACCAAAGGCTATGGCCCACCGCCTCTGGATTATTTCATGCCTGAGCATTTCTTGCCATTTTAGGGCAGGCCTCTGACCGTAGCCTCCCACTGGGCACACGAGGACCCTCGAAGAGATTGTACCAATTTCCGACGACCAGAGCCCCCGAAACCCCCTCCCCACCCCCCGCGGACCAAGGGCTATAGCCCACCGGCCTCGATGACTATTTCTCATGCCACTGGCATTTCTTGCCATTTTAGGACAAAGGCCTGACCGTAGCCTCCCATCAAGGCACACGAGACCCTCGAAAGTCTGTACCCATTTCCGACGCCTCCCCAACCCTCATGGACCAAAGGCTATAGCCCACTGCCCTAAGAACTGTTTGACGCTGACTGCACCGCTTTGGCATTTCTTGCCATTTTAGTATGTGCCTGATCAGAGCCTCCCACCGGGCACACACGAGGACCCTCAAGAGACTGTACCCATTTCCGACGACACTGAGCCCCTAAACCCTCCCCAACCCCTCATGGACCAAGGCTATAGCCCACCGCCCTGTGACTATTTCCGCTGTCACTGGGCATTTCTTGCCATTTTGGGCAGGCCTGCCTGATCAGCCTCCCACTGGGCACACGAGGACCTCAAGAGACTGTACCCATTTCACGACCAGAGCCCCTGAAACCCTCCCAACCCCGGCGGACTGGCATTATAGCCCACTGCCTCGTGATTATTTCCCCGCCAAGCGCCTGGCATTTTTGTCATTTTAGGCAGGCCTCTGACCAGAGCCTCCCACGGGCACACGAGGACCTCGGAAAGACTGTACCCATTTCGACGCCTCCCTACCCCCGCTGGGACCAGCACATAGCCCACCGCCTCAAGGCGACTTATTTCCACGCTTGAACTGGGTATTTTTTGCCATTTTCGGCGTCGCCTGACCGTAGCCTCCCACTGGGCACGCGAGGACCCTCGAAAAGACTGTACCCATTTCTGACACCCAGAGTCCCCGAACGCCCCTCCACAACCCTCAAGGACTAGTTATAACTCACCGGCCTCAGGTGATTATTTCACGCACAATTGGACATTTCTTGCCATTTTAGGGTGTGCATCCGACCGTAGCCTCCCATCAAGCACACTCGACCTCGAAAAGACTGTACCCATTTTCGACGCACCGTGAGCATCCTAAACCCCTCCCCAACCCCGCTGGACCAGGCTATAGCCCACCTGCCTTGACTATTTCACGCTACCGAGTCATTGGCATTTTTGCCATTTTAGCAGGCCTTGACCGTAGCCTCCCACCTGGCACACGAGGACCCTCGAAAAGCATGTACCCATTTCCGACACTGTGAGCTGAACCCTCCCCAACTCCCTGCTGGGACCAAAGCACAGTGTCCCACCGGCCCTGTGACTATTTCTCACAAGGCCACCGATGAGCATTTCTTGCCATTTTAGGCAGTGTGCCTCGACCGTAGCCTCCAACTGGAACACGAGGACCCTCAAAAGACTGTACCCCATTTCCCACGCACTGTGAGCCCCTCAAACACCTTTCCCCACCCCGCTGGACCAAAGGCTATAGCCCACTGCCTTGAACTATTTGACGCGCTGCACCGCTGGTATTTTTGCCATTTTAGGCAGGCCTTGACTCAGAGCCTCCCACTGGGCACACGAGGACCTCGAAAAGCCTGTACCCATTTCCGACGCACTGTGAGCCCCTCAAACCCTCCCAACCCTCATGGACTAGCATATGGCCCACCGGCCTTGTGACTATTTCCTCTACCGCGCTCCGAGCATTTCTTGCCATTTTAGGCAGTGCCTCCTGACCAGAGCCTCCCACGGGTACACGAGGACCCTGAAAGTCTGTACCCATTTTGACGCACCAGAGTCAAACCCTCCCCAACCTCATGACCAGCAAGGCGTGGCCCACCGGCCCTTTGGTGACTATTTCCTCACGCGCCTCCGAGCATTTCTTGCCATTTTAGTGTGCCTCTGACCAGCCTCCCACTGGGCACACGAGACCCTCAAGAGATTGTACCACTCCGACCAGAGCCCCCAAACCCTCCCCACCCCTCATGACCAAGGCCATAGCCCACCCACCTCGATGACTATTTCCGCGCCACTGGCATTTCTTGCCATTTTAGGACAAAGGCCTGACCGAGCCTCCCACTGGGCACACGAGACCTCGAAAAGTCTCAGACTACTTCCCGACGCCCCTCCCAACCCCCATGACCAAAGGCTATAGCCCACCGCCTCAAGAACTGCTTGACGCTGCTGCACCGCTTGGCATTCATTGCCATTTTAGGGCAGGCCTGATCAGTAGCCTCCCACCGGGCACACGAGGACCCTCAAGAGACTGTACCCATTTCCGACCCACTGAGCCCCAAACCCCTCCCCAACCCCTCAAGGACTAAAGGCTATAGCCCACCGCCCTTGGTGACTATTTCCTGCTGCCTCACTGGCATTTCTTGCCATTTTAGGCAGGCCTCGACCAGCCTCCCACTGGGCACACGAGGACCCTCAAGAGACTGCACTCCATTTCCCGATTTACCAGAGCCCCTCAACCCCTCCCAACCTCATGGACTCAGCATTATAGCCCACCGGCCTTGCAGTGACTATTTCCTGCGCGCTGGCATTTCTTGTCATTTTAGGGTGTGCCTCCTGATCAGTAGCCTCCCACGGGCACACGAGGACCTCGAAAGACTCACCCATTTCTGACGCCCTCCCCTACCCCCCATGGACCAAAGGCTATAGCCCACCGCCTCGGCGATTATTTCACGCTACTTGAATCATTGGTATTTCTTGCCATTTTAGGCCACGCCTGACCAGTAGCCTCCCACTGCACGCGAGGACCCTCGAAAAGACTGTACCCATTTCCTGACACCCGTGATCCCCCTGAACGCCCCTCCACAACCCCCTCATGGACCAGCATAGCTCACCGCCTCGGTGATATTTCACGCGCCGCTACTGACATTTCTTGCCATTTTAGGGCAGTGCTTGACCGTAGCCTCCCATCAAGTACACTCGGACCCTCGAAAAGACTCACCCATTTTCACGACTGTGAGCATCCTAAACCCTCCCCAACCCTCATGGACCAAAGGCTATAGCCCACCGGCCTCGCTGACTATTTCCACGCTACTGAGTCATTGGGCATTTTTTGCCATTTTAGGGCAGGCCTTTGACCGGAGCCTCCCACTGCACACGAGGACCCTCGAAAAGCATGTACCCATTTCCGACGACCAGAGCCCCGAACCCTTCCCAACTCCCCGCTGGACCAGCATATGTCCCACCGCCCTTGGACTATTTCACGCTGAATCATTGGTATTTTTGCCATTTTAGGCCACGCCTGACTGTAGCCTCCCATCGGGCACGCGAGGACCTCGAAAAGACTGTACTCCATTTCTCGACACCCAGAGCCCCGAACGCCCCTCCACAACCCCTCATGGACCAGTTATTATAGCTCACCGCCTCGGTGACTATTTCACGCGCTGCGCCATGACATTTCTTGTTATTTTAGTATGTGCTCACCAGTAGCCTCCCATCTGGGCACACTAGACCCTCGAAAAGACTGTACTCCATTTTCAAGACCAGAGTATCCTAAACCCTCCCCAACCCCTCATGGAACAAAGGCTATAGCCCACCGGCCTCGTTGACTATTTCACGCGCTGAGCCGCTGGGCATTTTTTGCCATTTTAGGGCAGGCCTTTGACCGTAGCCTCCCACTGGGCACACGAGGACCCTCGAAAAGCATGTACCCATTTCCGACGACCAGAGCCCCCGAAACCCTCCCAACTCCTCATGGGACCAGTATGTCCCACCGGCCTTTGTGACTATTTCCTGCACAAGGCCACTGAGCATTTCTTGCCATTTTTAGGGCAGTGCCTGACCGTAGCCTCCAACCTGGCACACGAGGACCCTCAAAAGATCAGACTCCATTTCCGACGCACTGAGCCCCCAAACACCTTCCCCACCCTCTGGGACCAAAGGCTATAGCCCACCGGCCCTAAGAACTATTTGACGACGCTGCACCGCTTGGTATTTTTGCCATTTTAGGTGCCTGACCAGTAGCCTCCCATCGGGCACACGAGGACCTCGAAAAGCCTGTACCCATTTCCACGACTGTGAGCCCCGAACCCCTCCCAACCCCGCTGACCAGGCTATGGCCCACCGCCTCGTGATCATTTCCTCACGCGCCTGAGCATTTCTCATATTTGTGGGCAGTGCCTCGACTGTAGCCTCCCACTGGGTACACGAGGACCTCGAAAGTCTGTACCCATTTCGACGACTCAGAGCCCCGAAACCCTCCCAACCCCTCATGGGACTAAAGCATATGGCCCACCGCCTTGGTGACTATTTCACTGCGGCCTCGAGCATTTCTTGCCATTTTAGGCGTGCCTCTGACTGTAGCCTCCCACTGGGCACACGAGACCCTCAAGAGATTGTACCACCTCCGACCACTGAGCCCTCAAACCCTCCCCACCCCTGCTGGGACTAAGGGCCATAGCCCACCGCCTCGATGACTATTTCAAGGCTGGCCACTGGCATTTCTTGCCATTTTAGGACAAAGGCCTGACCGTAGCCTCCCACTGGGCACACGAGGACCCTCGAAAAGTCTGTACGCATTTCCGATGCCCCTCCCCAACCCCCGCGGACCAAAGGCTATAGCCCACCGGCCTCGGCAACTATTTGACGCGCTGCACCGCTTGGCATTTCTTGCCATTTTAGGCGTGCCTCGACTGTAGCCTCCCACTGGGCACACGAGGACCCTCAAGAGATCAGACTCCATTTCCGACGACCAGAGCCCCAAACCCTCTCCAACCCTCATGACCAAAGGCTATAGCCCACCGCCCTGTGACTATTTCTGCTGCCTCACTGGCATTTTTGCCATTAAGGTGCCTGATCAGAGCCTCCCACCTGGGCACACGAGGACCCTCAAGAGACTCACCCATTTCCACGCACCAGAGCTCAAACCCCCTCCCCAACCCCAAGGACCAAAGGCTATAGCCCACCTGCCCTTGTGACTATTTCCCGGCCACTGGCATTTCTTGTCATTTTAGGGCAGTGCCTCTGACCGTAGCCTCCCACGGGCACACGAGGACCCTCGAAAGACTGTACCCATTTTGACGCCTCCCCTACCCCCGCTGGGACCAAAGGCTATAGCCCACCGCCTCGGCGATTATTTCACGCCATGAATCACTGGTATTTTGCCATTTTAGGCCACGCCTGACCAGAGCCTCCCATCGGGCACGCGAGGACCTCAAAAGACTGCACTCCATTTCTGACACCCAGAGCTCAACGCCCCTCCACAACCCTCAAGGACTAGCACATAGCTCACCGCCCGGTGATTATTTCACGCGCTGGCCATTGACATTTCTTGTTATTTTAGTGTGCTTGACCGTAGCCTCCCATCAAGCACACTGACCTCGAAAAGACTGTACCCATTTTCGACGACTGAGCATCCTAAACCCTCCCAACCCCGCTGGGACCAAAGGCTATAGCCCACCGCCTGCTTGACTATTTCACGCTACTGAGTCACTGGCATTTTTGCCATTTTAGGCAGTGCCTTGACCAGCCTCCCACCGGGCACACGAGGACCTCGAAAAGCATGTACCCATTTCCGACGACTGAGCCCCAAACCCCTTCCCAACCCCTCATGGACTACATGTCCCACCGGCCTTGACTATTTCACGCCATTGAATCACTGGTATTTCTTGCCATTTTAGGCCACGCCTGATCAGAGCTCTCCATCGGGCACGCGAGGACCTCGAAAAGATCAGACCCATTTCTGACACCCAGAGCCCCCGAACGCCTCTCCACAACCCTCAAGGACTGGGGCATTATAGCTCACCGCCTTGGTGACTATTTCACGCACTGGCTGGACATTTCTGTTATTTTAGTGGCAGTGCTTCGACCAGTAGCCTCCCATCAAGTACACTAGGACCTCGAAAAGACTGTACCCATTTTCAAGACCAGAGCATCCTAAACCCTCCCCAACCTCATGATTGCACAGCCCACCGCCTGCTGACTATTTCACGACTGAGCCCCTGGCATTTTTGCCATTTTAGGCAGGCCTTGACCAGAGCCTCCCACTGGCACACGAGGACCCTCGAAAAGCATGTACCCATTTCCGACGACTGTGAGCCCCGAAACCCCTCCCCAACTCCCATGGGACTAGCAGCATGTCCCACTGCCCTGGTGATTATTTCCTGCACTACTGAGCATTTCTTGGTATTTTAGGGCAGGCCTATGACCGTAGCCTCCCACTGGGCACACGAGGACCCTCAAAGACTGTACCCATTTCCTGACACTGAGAGCCCCAAACACCTTTCCCCACCTGCTGGACCAGCACATAGCCCACTGCCTCGCAACTATTTGAGCTGCACCGCTGGCATTTCTTGCCATTTAAGGGCAGGCCTCGACTGAGCCTCCCATGGCACACGAGGACCCTCAAGAAACTGTACCATTTCCCGACGACCAGATCCCCAAGCCCCTCCCAACCCCTCATGGACCAAAGGCTATAGCCCACCGGCCTGTGACTATTTCCTCACACAAGGCCACTGGCATTTCTTGCCATTTTAGGACAAAGGCTGACCGTAGAGCCTCCCACTAGGCACACGACGACCGAAAAGTCTGTACCCATTTCCAACCCACTGAGCCCCGAACCCCTCCCCAACCCCTCGGACCAGGCTATAGCCCACCGCCCTCGGTGACTATTTCTCGCTACAGCTGGGAATTTCTTGCCATTTTTAGGGCAGGCCTCCTGACCAGTAGCCTCTCACTGGGTACATGAGGACCCACGAAAAGATCAGACCCATTTCAGACGCCTGTGAGTCTCCCGAACGTCCCTCCCCAACCCCCGCGGACTAAAGGCTATTGCCCACCTGCCTCGGCGACTATTTCACGCGCTGAACCGCTGGGTATTTCTTGCCATTTTCGGCCACGCCTGACCGTAGCCTCCCACTGGGCACGCGAGGACCCTCGAAAAGACTGTACCCATTTCTGACACCCAGAGCCCCCGAACGCCCCTCCACAACCCCCGCGGACCAAAGGCTATAGCTCACCGGCCTCGGTGACTATTTCACGCGCTGCGCCGCTGGACATTTCTTGCCATTTTAGGGCAGGCTTCTGACCGTAGCCTCCCACTGGGCACACTAGGACCCTCGAAAAGACTGTACCCATTTTCGACGACCAGAGCATCCTAAACCCCCTCCCCAACCCCTCATGGGACCAAAGTTATTGCCCACTGCCTTGTGATTATTTCCTCAGGCTACCATACTGGCATTTCTTGCCATTTTAGGACAAAGGCCTTACTCAGAGCCTCCCACTGGCACACGAGACCCTCGAAAAGTCTGTACCCATTTCCGACGCACTGTAACTCCCAAACCCTCCCCAACCTCATGACCAAAGCACATAGCCCACCGCCCTTGACTATTTCCTCACAAGTCATTGGCATTTCTTGCCATTTTAGACAAAGGCCTGATCAGTAGCCTCCCACTGGGCACACGAGGACCCTCGAAAAGTCTGTACCCATTTCCACGACTAACCTCAAACCCTCCCAACCCTCATGGACCAAAGGCTATAGCCCACCTGCCTTGTGACTATTTCCTCACTGCGGCCATTGGCATTTCTTGCCATTTTAGACAAATGTGCCTGACCAGAGCCTCCCACTAGGCACACGACCCTCGAAAAGTCTCAGACCCATTTCACCACTGAGCCCCCAACCCTCCCCCAACCCCTCAAGGACTAGCACATAGCCCACTGCCTTGGACTATTTCACAGCCGCCTGGCATTTCTTGCCATTTTAGGGCAGGCCTCTGACCGTAGCCTCTCACTGGGTACATGAGGACCCACGAAAAGACTGTACCCATTTCAGACGCCCAGAGCCCCCGAACGTCCCTCCCCAACCCCCGCGGACTAAAGGCTATTGCCCACCTGCCTCGGCGACTATTTCACGCGCTGAACCGCTGGGTATTTCTTGCCATTTTCGGCCACGCCTGACCGTAGCCTCCCACTGGGCACGCGAGGACCCTCGAAAAGACTGTACCCATTTCTGACACCCAGAGCCCCCGAACGCCCCTCCACAAACCCCTCATGGGACCAGCATACAGCTCACTGCCCTGGTGACTATTTCACGCGCTACACTTGACATTTCTTGCCATTTTAGGGCAGGCTTATGACCGTAGCCTCCACTGGCACACGAGGACCCCTAAAAGTCTGTACCCATTTCCTGACGACTGTAGAACCCCGAACCCCTCCCAACCCCTCAAGGACTAGCACATAGCCCACCGGCCTTGGTGACTATTTCCTGCGCCATACTGGCATTTCTGCCATTTTAGGGCAGCCTCTGACCGTAGCCTCCCACTGGGCACACGAGACCTCGAAAAGACTGCGACTCCATTTCTGACGCCCAGAGCCCTCGAACTCCCTCCCAACCCCTCATGGACCAAAGGTTATAACCCACCGGCCTCGGCGATTATTTCCCACGCCGCTGGCACACATGTCTTGCCATTTTAGGGCAGGCTCACCATAGTGTCCCATCAAGTGGGCACACGAGGACACTCAAAAGACTGTACCCCATTTCGACGACACTGAGTCTCAAACACCTTTCCCCAACCTCGCTGACCAAAGTTATAGCCCACCGGCCTCGGCGATTATTTGACGCTGCCACGCCACGCTGGGCATTTCTTTTGCCATTTGTAAGGTCAATTACCATAGCCCCACCTGGGCAAACGAGACACTCAAAAGACTCAGTACTCATTTCCTGACGACTGAGCCCCCAAACCCCTCCCAACCCTCATGGGATCAGTTATTATAGCCCACTGCCTCTTGGTGGACTATTTCCGCTTGGCGCTGGGCATTTCTTGCCATTTTAGGGCAGGCCTCTGACTCAGAGCCTCTCACTGGTACATGAGGACCCTCAAAAGACTGCACCCATTTCCGAACACCAACCCCGAAACCCCTCCCAACCTCATGACCAGGCATTATAGCCCACCGGCCCTGGTGACTATTTCCCCGCTCCTGGCTAAGCATTTCTTGACATTTTAGGATGTAAGGCCTGACCAGAGCCTCCCACTAGGCACACGACGACAAAAGTCTGTACCCATTTCTCCGACCACTGTGAGCCCCGAAACCCCTCCCCAACCCCCTCGCTGACCAAAGCCTATAGCCCACCGCCTCGGTGGACTATTTCCTGCTGGCTATACTGGCATTTCTTTGCCATTTTGTGGCAGTGCTCTGACCGTAGCCTCTCACTGGGTACATGAGGACCCTCGAAAAGACTGTACCCATTTCAGACGCCCAGAGCCCCCGAACGTCCCTCCCCAACCCCCGCGGACTAAAAGCTATTGCCCACCGGCCTCGGCGACTATTTCACGAGCTGAACCGCTGGGTATTTCTTGCCATTTTCGGCCACGCCTGACCGTAGCCTCCCACTGGGCACGCGAGGACCCTCGAAAAGACTGTACCCATTTCTGACACCCAGAGCCCCCGAACGCCCCTCCACAACCCCCGCGGACCAAAGGCTATAGCTCACCGGCCTCGGTGACTATTTCACGCGCTGCGCCGCTGGGCATTTCTTGCCATTTTAGGACAGGCGTCTGACCGTAGCCTCCCACTGGGCACACGAGGACCCTCGAAAAGTCTGTACCCATTTCCGACGACCAGAACCCCCGAAACCCCCTCCCCAACCGCCGTGGGACCAGCATTATAGCCCACTGCCTCGTGACTATTTCCGCAGTAGCTGGCATTTCTTGCCATTTTAGGGCAGCCCTCCGACCGAGCCTCCTGATCTGCACACGAGGACCCTCGAAGACTGTACCCATTTCGACGCCCAGAGCCCCTCGAACTCCCTCCCAACCCCGCGATGACCAAAGGCTATTATAACCCACCGCCCCATGACTATTTCACGCGCTACTGGCATGTCTTGCCATTTTAGGGCAAGACCATAGCGTCCCACTGGGCACACGAGACACTCAAAAGATCAGACCCATTTCGACGACCAGAGCCTCAAACACCTTCCCAACCTCATGGACTAAAGGTTATAGCCCACTGCCTTGGCGATTATTTGACGCGCCACGCCTGGGTATTTCACATTTTAGTGTGCTCGTCAGAAGCCTCCCAATCGGGCACACGAGGCCCCTTGAAAATACTGGACCCATTTCTGACGACCAGGGCCCCCAAACCCCCATCCCCAACCTCGGGACCAGCATATAGCCCACCTGCCTCGGTGACTATTTCACGCGGCACAAGGCCATTGGCATTTCTTGTCATTTTAGGCAGGTGCCTCTCACCGAGCTCTCCCACGGGCACACGAGGACCCTCAAATGACTGTACCCATTTCCTGACCCCTCCCCAACCCCGCAGACCAAAGGCTATAGCCCACCGGCCCTGTGACTATTTCACGCCAAGGCCACTGGACATTTCTTGCCATTTTAGTGGCAGTGCTTTCAACTGTAATCTCCCAATCGGGCACACGAGGACCCCTCATAAAGACTGCACCCATTTCTGACGCCAGAGCCCAAACCTCCTCCCAACCCTCAAGGACTGACCAGCTATACCCACTGCCTCAAGTGACTATTTCCTGTGGTCCACACTGGCATTTCTTGCCATTTTAGGCAGGCCTCGACTGTAGCTCCCAATCGGGACATGAGGACCCTCGAAAGGACTGTACCCATTTCTCGGCGACCAGAGCCCCAAACCCTCCCCACCCTCAAGGACCAAAGGCTATAGCCCAACGGCCTGACTATTTCCAGCAGCCTGGGCATTTCTTGCCATTTTAGGGCAGCCCTCTGTCCATAGCCTCCCACTGGGCACACGAGGGCCCGCGAAAAGATCAGACCTCCATTTCTCGACGCACTGTGAGCCCCAAACACCTTCCCCAACCCCCGCATGACCAGCACATAGCCCACCGCCTCGGCATGACTATATCACGCGCCACGTCAGCATTTCTTGCCATTTTAGTGTGCCTGCCGTCAGAGCCTCCCACCTGGGCACACGAGGACCCTCGAAAAGACTGACTCCATTTCGACGCACTGAGCCCTCGAACCCTCCCAACCTCAAGGACCAAAGGCTATAGCCCACCGCCTCGATGACTATTTCACGGCTGCGCTCACTGGCATTTCCTCGTCATTTTAGGGGCAGGTGCCTCTCACCGTAGCCTCCCCACGGGCACACGAGGACCCTCGAAATGACTGTACCATTTCCCGACGCCTCCCCAACCCCGCAGACCAGTTATAGCCCACCGCCCCATGATTATTTCACGTTACTGCTGGACATTTCTTGCCATTTTAGGGCATGTTTCTAACTCAGAATCTCCCACTGGGCACACTAGACCCCTCATAAAGATCAGACTCCATTTCTCCGACGGCTGAGCCCTCAAACCCCTCCCAACCCCTGTGGACCATGCTATACCCACCGCCTCGCTGACTATTTCCTGTGGAAAGCGCCATTGGCATTTCTTGCCATTTTAGGGCAGGCCTCCTGACCAGAGCCTCCCACCGGGACATGAGGACCCTCAAAGGACTGTACCCATTTCACGCACCAGAGCCCCCAAACACCTTCCCCAACCCTCATGACCAAAGCATAGCCCACCGCCTCGGATTATTTGACGCTGGCCACGCTGGCATTTCTTGCCATTTTAGGGCAGACTTGGTCAGAGCCTCCCACGGGCACACACGAGGACCCTCGAAAAGACTGCACTCCATTTCTCGACGCACCAGAGCCCTCGAAACCCCTCCCCAACCCTCAAGGACTAGCCATAGCCCACCGCCTCGGTGACTATTTCACGCGCTGGCCACATTTCTTGCCATTTTAGGGCAGGCCTCTGACCGTAGCCTCCCACTGGGCACACGAGGACCCTCGAAAAGACTGTACCCATTTCTGACGACCAGAGCCCCCGAAACCCCTTCCCCAACCCCCGCGGACCAAAGGCTATAGCCCACCGGCCTCGGCGACTATTTGACGCGCTGCGACGCTTGGTATTTCTTGCCATTTTAGGGCAGGCTTCTGACCGTAGCCTCCCACTCGGCATACGAGGACCCTGGTAAAGACTGCACCCATTTCCGACGCCCAGAGCCCCCGAACGCCCCTCCCAAACCCCCGCGGACCAAAGGCTATAGCCCACTGCCTTGGTGATTATTTCGCCATGCACTGGCATTTCTTGCCATTTTAGGGCGTGCCTCGACTCAGTAGCTCTCCCACCGGGCACACGAGGACCTCGAAAAGACTCAGACCCATTTCTGACGCACTGTAACCCCTCAAACACCTTTCCCCAACCCCTCATGGACCAAAGGCTATAGCCCACCGGCCTCGGTGACTATTTCACGCTTGCCATGCCATTTGTATGTGCTTCGACTCAGCCTCCCACTGCACACGAGGACCTCGAATGGACTGTACATATTTCTCACGACCACTGAGCCCCTCAAACCCCTCCCCAACCCCTCATGGACCAAAGGCTATTGCCCACCGCCTCGGTGACTATTTCACGCTGCCATTTTAGGCGTGCTTCGACCGTAGCCTCCCAATCGGGCACACGAGGACCCTCGAATGGACTGTACATATTCCGACGCACTGTAGCCCCCAAACCCCTCCCAACCCTCATGGACCAAAGGTTATTGCCCACCGCCCTTGACTATTTCACGAGCTGCTACACAGACATTTCTTGTTATTTTAGGGCAGTGCTTCTGACCGTAGCCTCCCATGGGCACACACGAGGACCTCGAATGGACTGTACATATTTCCGACGACTCAGAGCCCCTAAACCCCTCCCAACCCCCTGGGACCAGTGGCATATTGCCCACCGCCTTGGTGACTATTTCACGCGCTACGCGCTTGTACATTTTGTTATTTTAGTGCTCGACCGTAGCCTCCCACTGGGCACACGAGGACCCTCGAAAGGACTGTAGATATTTCCGACGACCAGAGCCCCCCCAACCCTCCCAACCCTCATGGGACTAAAGCACATTGCCCACCGCCTCGTGACTATTTCACGCTACTGCGCCTGGAGCAGGTATTTCTTACCATTTTAGGCAGGCATCTGACTCAGAAGCTTCCCACTGGGCACACGAGGACCCTCGAAATGATTGTACATATTTCCGACGCCCAGAGCCCCCGAACCCCCCTCCCCAAACCCCGCGGAGCAAAGGCTATAGCCCACCGGCCTCGGCGACTATTTCACGCGGCTACCGCTTAGGGCATTTTCATTTTAGGGCAGGCTTCTGACCGTAGCCTCCCACTGGGCACACGAGAACCCTCGAAAAGACTGTACATATTTCCAACAACCAGAGCCCCCCAAACCCTCCCCAACCTCCATGGACCAGTTATTATAGCCCACCGCCCTTGGTGATTATTTCACGCTGCGCCACTGGCATTTCTTGGCATTTTAGGGCAGGCTCTGACCGTAGCTTGCCACTGCACACACGAGGACCGTCGAAAAGACTGTACCCATTTTCGACGCCCAGAACCCCCGAACCGCCCTCCCCAACCCCCGCGGAGCAAAGGCTATAGCCCACCGGGCTCGTCGAATATTTCACGAGCTGCGCCGCTGGGCATTTCTTCCCATTTTTGGGTAGGCTTCTGACGGTATCCTCCCACTAGGCACACGAGGACCCTCGAAAAGACTGTACCCATTTCTAACCACTGAGCCCCCAAACACCCTCCCAACCCTCATGGACCAAAGTTATTATAGCCCACCGGCCTTGGTGACTATTTCACGCGCTGCGCACTGGGCATTTCTTGCCATTTTAGGTAGGCCTGACCGTAGCCTCCCATCACACGAGGACACTAAAAGTCTGTACCCATTTCCGACGCCCAGAGCCCTGAACTTCCTCCCAACGCCTCATGGGACCAAAGCACATAGCCCACCGCCCTAAGAACAATTTCACGCGCTGCGCCGCTGGGCATGTCTTGCCATTTTAGGGCAGGCCTCTGACCGTAGCCTCCCACTGGCCACACGAGGACCCTCGAAAAGACTGTACCCATTTCCGACGCCCCTCCCCAACCCCCGCGGACCAAAGGCTATAGACCACCGGCCTCGGCGACTATTTCACGCGCTGGGCAGCTGGACATTTCTTGCCATTTTAGGGCAGGCTTCTGACCGTAGTCTCCCATCAAGTACACGAGGACCCTCTAAAAGACTGTACATATTTCCGATAACTAGAGCCCCCCAAAACCCCCCCCCAACCCTCATGACTAGCACTATATAGCCCCTGCTTGACTATTTCACCTGTTGCGCCCGCTGGCATTTCTTGCCATTTAAGGGCAGGCTCGACCGTAGCTTTCTGCCATCGACACACGAGGACTGAAAAGACTGTACCCATTTTCGACGCCTGTAACCCCCGAACCGCCCTCCCCAACCCCCGCGGAGCAAAGGCTATAGCCCACCGGTCCTGGAATATTTCACGTGGCGCCTGGCTGGACATTTCTTCCCATTTTTGGGAAGGCTTCCTGACTGTAGCCTCCCACTAGGCACACGAGGACCCTCAAAAGACTCAGACTCCATTTCCTGACGACCAGAGTTCTCCCAAACACCCTCCCCAACCCCTCATGGACCAAAGGCTATAGCCCACCTGCTGCTGACTATTTCACTACGCGCCGCTTGGCATGTCTTGCTATTTTAGGGCAGGCCTCTGACCGTAGCCTCCCACTGGGTACACGAGGACCCTCGAAAAGACTTTACCCATTTCCGACGCCCAGAGCCCCCGAACACCTTCCCCAACCCCCGCGGACCAAAGGCTGTACCCCACCGGCCTCGGCGACAATTTGACGCGCTGCGCCGCTTGGCATTTCTTGCCATTTTAGGGCAGGCCTCTGACCGTAGCCTCCCACTGGGCACACGAGGACCCTTGAAAAGACTGTACCCATTTCCGACGCCCAGAACCCCCGAAACCCCCTCCCCAACCCCCGCGGACCAAAGGCTATAGCCCACCGTCTCCCCATGACAATTTCACGCGCCATACTGGCCAAGCATGTCTCACATTTTAGGGTATGTGCCTGACCGTAGCCTCACACTGGGCACACGAGGACCCTCGAAAAGACTGTACCCATTTCCGACGACCAGAATCTCAAACCCCTCCCAACCCCTCAAGGACCAAAGGCTATAGCCCACCGCCCCATGACTATTCGACGCTACCGCTGGCCATTTCTTACCATTTTAGGGCAGGTGCCTGATCAGAGCCTCCCACTGGGCACACGAGGACCCTCGAAAAGACTGTACCCATTTCTGACTACCAGAGCCCCCGAAACCCCCTCCCCAACCCCCGCGGATCAAAGGCTATAGCCCACCGGCGTCAGTGACTATTTCACGCGCTGTGCCGCTTGGCATGTCTTGCCATTTTAGGGCAGGCTTGTGACCGTAGCCTCACACTGGGCATACGAGGACCCTCGAAAAGACTCAGACCCATTTCCTCAAGACCAGAACCCCAAACCCCTCCCAACCCTCAAGGGACCAAAGGTCAGAGCCCACTGCCTCCATGACTATTTCACGACACTGCGCCATTGGCATTTCTGGCTATTTTAGGGCAGGCTTCTGACCAGAGCCTCCCACTCAAGCACACGAGGACCCTCGAAAAGACTGTACCCATTTCCCGACGCCTGTAACCCCGAACGCCTCCCCAACCCCGCTGACCAGGCTATAGCCCACCGCCCTCTATGACTATTTCACGCGCGGCAACAGGCATGTCTTTTATTTTAGGGTAGGCTTGACCGTAGCCTCCCATCACACGAGAACCCTCAAAAAGACTGTACCCATTTCCGACGATCAGAGCCCCCTAAACCACCTCCCCCACCCCCGCGGACAAAAGGCTATAGCCCACAGGCCTGGCGATTGTTTCACGCACGCGCACTGCTGTGCATTTCTTGCCATTTCAGGGCAGTGCTCGACCGTAGGCCTCCCACTGGGCACACGAGGACCCTCGAAAAGACTGTACCCATTTCCGACCACTGTGAGCCCCTAAACCACCTCCCCAAACCCGCATGGACCAAAGGCTATAGCCCACCGCCTCGGTCACTATTTCACGCTACCATGTGGTATTTTTTGCCATTTTAGGGCAGGCCTCATCCAGAGCCTCCCACCTGGGTACATGAGGACCTCCAAAAGATCAGACCCATTTCCACGACTGAGCCCTCAAACCCTCCCCAACCCCTCATGACTAAAGACTATAGCTATTTCATGATGCTGCGTCATTGGCATTTTGCCATTTTAGGCAGGTGTCTGACCAGAGCCTCCCACCGGGTACACGAGGACCTCAAAAGACTGTACCCATTTCCGACGACAGAGCCCCTCAAACACCTTCCCAACCCTCATGGACAAAGGCTATAGCCCACCGGCCTCTGACACTTTCACGCTGGCCTGGGCATTTCTTCCCATTTTAGGCAGGCCTCTAACCAGTAGCCTCCCATCGAACACGAGGACGCTCGAAAAGACTGCACTCCATTTCACGCACCAGTAACCCTCAAACCCCTCCCCAACCCTCAAGGACCAAAGATTGTAGCCCACTGCCCTAAGGATTATTTGACGCGCGGCCATTGGCACATTACTTGCCATTTTAGGGCAGGCCTCTGACCGTAGCCTCCCACTGGGCACACGAGGACCCTCGAAAGGACTCTACCCATTCCGACGTCCAGAGCCCCCGAAATCCCCTTCCAAACCCCCGCGGACCAAAGGCTATAGCCCACCCAAGGCGCTGGACTATTTCACGCGCTGTGCCGCTTGGCATGTCTTGCCATTTTAGGGCAGGCTTGTGACCGTAGCCTCACACTGGGCATACGAGGACCCTCGAAAAGACTGTACCCATTTCCGACACCCAGAACCCCCCCAACCCCCCCCCCCACCCCCCCCGACCCAAAGCAATAGCCCCCCGGCCTCATGATTATTTCACGCGCTACGGCTGGTATTTCTTGCCATTTTAGGCAGGCTCTGACCGAGCCTCCCACTGGCACACGAGGACCCTCGAAAAGACTGTACCATTTCACGCCCAGAACCCCGAACGCCTCCCAACCCTCATGGACCAAAGCACATAGCCCACCGTCCTCGGCGACTATTTCACGCGCTACCAGAGGCATGTCTTGCCATTTTAGGGTAGGCTTCGATCAGCCTCCCACTGGCACACGAGGACCCTCAAAAGACTGTACCCATTTCACGACCAGAGCCCCTAAACCACCTCCCCAAACCTGGGACCAAAGGCTATAGTAGCCCACCGCCCTTGGCTGATTGTTTCACGCGCTGCGCCAGTGCATTTCTTGCCATTTCAGGGCATGTGCCTGACCAGTAGCCTCCCATCAAGCACACGAGGACCCTCGAAAAGACTGTACCCATTTCCGACGACCAGAGCCCCCTAAACTACCTCCCCAAACCCCGCGGACCAAAGGCTATAGCCCACCGGCCTCGGTCACTATTTCACGCGCTGCGCCGCTGTGTATTTTTTGCCATTTTAGGGCAGGCCTCTGTCCGTAGCCTCCCACTGGGTACACGAGGACCCTCCAAAAGACTGTACCCATTTCCGACGACCAGAGTCTCAAACCCCTCCCCAACCCCCGCGGACCAAAGACTATAGCCCAACGGCCTCGGTGACTATTTCCCGCGCTGCGCCGCTGGGCATTTCTTGCCATTTTAGGGCAGGCCTCTGACCGTAGCCTCCCACTGGGTACACGAGGACCCTCAAAAAGACTGTACCCATTTCCGACGACCAGAGCCCCCTAAACCCCCTCCCCAACCCCCGCGGACCAAAGGCTATAGCCCACCGGCCTCGGTGACTATTTCACGCGCTGCGCCGCTGGGTATTTCTTGCCATTTTAGGGCAGGCCTCTGACCGTAGCCTCCCACTGGGTACACGAGGACCCTCGAAAAGACTGTACCCATTTCTGACACCCAGATCCCCCGAAACACCTTCCCCAACCCCCGCGGACCAAAGGCTGTAGCCCACCGGCCTCGGCGACAATTTGACGCGGTGCGCCGCTTGGCATTTCTTGCCATTTTAGGGCAGGCTTCTGACCGTAGCCTCACACTGGGCACACGAGGACCCTTGAAAAGACTGTACCCATTTCCGACGACCAGAGCCCCCTAAACCACCTCCCCAAACCCCGCGGACCAAAGGCTATAGCCCACCGGCCTCGGCGATTGTTTCACGCGCTACCATGTGCAGCATTTCTTGCCATTTCTGTGGCAGGCTCTGACCGTAGCCTCCCACTGGGCACACGAGAACCCTCGAAAGACTTCTACCCATTTCGACGACCAGAGCCCCTCGAACCACCTCCCCAATCCTCTGGACCAAAGGCTATAGCCCACTGCCTCGTCACTATTTCACGCGCTGCCATGTGTATTTTTATTATTTTAGGCAGGCCTCTGTCCAGAGCCTCCCACCGGGTACACGAGGACCCTCCAAAGACTCAGACCCATTTCCCCACGAGCCCCTCAACCCTCCCCAACCCTCATGGACCAAAAGACTATAGCCCAACGGCCCTTGACTATTTCCCGCTGCTAGGCATTTCTTGCCATTTTAGGACAGGCCTCTGATCGTAGCCTCCCACCGGGTACACAAGGACCCTCAAAGACTGTACCCATTTCCGATGCCCAGGGCCCCTAAACCCCTCCCAACCCCTGGACCAAAGACTATAGCCCACCGCCTTGGTGACTATTTCCCGCTGGCCATTGGCATTTCTTGCCATTTTAGGGCAGGCCTGATCAGAGCCTCCCACTGGGTACACAAGGACCTCCAAAGACTGTACCCATTTCCGACGACCAGAGCCCTCAAACCCCTCCCAACCCTCTGGGACCAAAGACTATAGCCCACCGGCCTTGTGACTATTTCCTCAAGGCCACTGCATTTTTTATTTTAGCAGTGCCTGATCAGTAGCCACCCACTGGGTACACTAGGACCCTCAAAAAGACTGTACCCATTTCCGACGCCAGAGCCCCCGAAACACCTTCCCAACCCCTCATGACAAAGGCTATAGCCCAACGGCCCTTGACTATTTCCTCAAGGCCACTGGCATTTCTTGCCATTTTAGGGCAGGCCTCTGACCGTAGCCTCCCACTAGGCACACGAGGACCCTCAAAAAGACTGTACCCATTTCTCACGACCAGAGCCCCCTAAACCACCTCCCCAAACCCCGCGGTCCAAAGGCTATAGCCCACCGGCCTCGGTCACTATTTCACGCGCTGCGCCGCTGGGTATTTCTTGCCATTTTAGGGCAGGCCTCTGACCGTAGCCTCCCACTGGGTACACGAGGACCCTCGAAAAGACTGTACCCATTTCTGACACCCAGATCCCCCGAAACACCTTCCCCAACCCCCGCGGACCAAAGGCTGTAGCCCACCGGCCTGACACCTGACGCTGTGCGCCGCTTACATTTCTTATTATTTTAGGGCAGGCGTCTGACCGGAGCCTCACACTGGGCACACGAGGACCCTTGAAAAGACTCAGACCCATTTCCGACGCACCGTGAGCCCCCTAAACCACCTCCCCAAACCTCATGGACCAGCACATAGCCCACCGCCTCGGCGATTGTTTCACGCGCTGCGCTGTGCATTTCTTGCACTCAGGGCAGGCCTCTGACTGTAGCCTCCCACTGGGCACACGAGTACCCTCGAAAAGATTGTACACATGTCCGACGACCAGAGCACCCTAAACCCCCTCCCCAAACCCCGCGGACCACAAGCTATAGCCCACCGCCCTATTACTATTTCACGCGCTGCGCCTGTGTATTTTTGCCATTTTAGGGCAGGCCTCTGTCCAGCCTCCCACCGGGTACACGAGGACCCTCCAAAGATCACCCATTTCCGACGACCAGTGAGCCCCCATAACCCCTCCCAACCCCTCATGACTAAAGACTATAGCCCAACGGCCTTGGTGACTATTTCCTCACAAGGCCATGGGCATTTCTTATTTTAGGGCAGGCCTCGATCAGAGCCTCCCACTGGGTACACTAGGACCTCAAAAGACTGTACCCATTTCCGACGCCAGAGCCTCAAACACCTTCCCAACCCCCGCATGGACAAAGGCTATAGCCCACCGGCCTCATGACAATTTCACGCCACAAGGGGCATTTCTTCCCATTTTAGGGCAGGCCTCTGACCGTAGCCTCCCACTGCGAACACGAGGACCCTCGAAAAGACTGTACCCATTTCCGACGCCACTCAGAACCTCAAACCCTCCCCAACCCCTCATGGACCAAAGGCTGTAGCCCACTGCCTCATGATTATTTGACGCGCTGCTCCGCTGGGCATTACTTGCCATTTTAGGGCAGGCCTCTGACCGTAGCCTCCCACTGGGCACACGAGGACCCTCGAAAAGACACTACCCATTCCGACGACCAGAGCCCCCGAAATCCCCTTCCAAACCCCCGCGGACCAAAGGCTATAGCCCACCAAGGCTGTGACTATTTCACGCTACTGTGCTTGGCATGATGTCTTGCCATTTTAGGGCAGGCTTGTGACTCAGCCTCACATCGGGTATACACGAGACCTCGAAAAGACTGTACCCATTTCCGACAACCAGAACCCCCGAAACCCCCTCCCCAACCCCCGCGGACCAAAGGCTGTAGCCCACCGGCCTCGGCGACTATTTCACGCCGGTGCGCCGCAGGGTATTTCTTGCCATTTTAGGGCAGGCCTCTGACCGTAGCCTCCCACTGGGCACACGAGGACCCTCGAAAAGACTGTACCCATTTCCGACGCCCAGAACCCCCGAACGCCCCTCCCCAACCCCCGCGGACCAAAGGCTATAGCCCACCGTCCTCGGCGACTATTTCACGCGCTGCGCCGCAGGGCATGTCTTGCCATTTTAGGGTAGGCTTCTGACCGTAGCCTCCCACTGGGCACACGAGGACCCTCGAAAAGACTGTACCCATTTCCGACGACCAGAGCCCCCTAAACCACCTCCCCAAACCCCGCGGACCAAAGGCTATAGCCCACCGGCCTCGGCGATTGTTTCACGCGCTGCGCCGCTGTGCATTTCTTGCCATTTCAGGGCAGGCCTCTGACCGTAGCCTCCCACTGGGCACACGAGGACCCTCGAAAAGACTGTACCCATTTCCGACGACCAGAGCCCCCTAAACCACCTCCCCAAACCCCGCGGACCAAAGGCTATAGCCCACCGGCCTCGGTCACTATTTCACGCGCTGCGCCGCTGTGTATTTCTTGCCATTTTAGGGCAGGCATCTGACCGTAGCCTCCCACTGGGTACACGAGGACCCTCGAAAAGACTGTACCCATTTCCGACGCCCAGAGCCCCCGAAACACCTTCCCCAACCCCCGCGGACCAAAGGTTGTAGCCCACCGGCCTCGGCGACAATTTGACGCGGTGCGCCGCTTGGCATTTCTTGCCATTTTAGGGCAGGCTTCTGACCGTAGCCTCACATTGGGCACACGAGGACCCTCGAAAAGACTGTACCCATTTCCGACGACCAGAGCCCCCTAAACCACCTCCCCAAACCCCGCGGACCAAAGGCTATAGCCCACCGGCCTCGGCGATTGTTTTACGCGCTGCGCCGCTGTGCATTTCTTGCCATTTCAGGGCAGGCCTCTGACCGTAGCCTCCCACTGGGCACACGAGAACCCTCGAAAAGACTCTACCCATTTCCGACGACCAGAGCCCCCTGAACCACCTCCCCAATCCCCGCGGACCAAAGGCTATAGCCCACCGGCCTCGGTCACTATTTCACGCGCTGCGCCGCTGTGTATTTTTTGCCATTTTAGGGCAGGCCTCTGTCCGTAGCCTCCCACTGGGTACACGAGGACCCTCCAAAAGACTGTACCCATTTCCACCCACTGTGAGCTCCCTCAAACCCCTCCCCAACCCTCAAGGACCAAAGACTATAGCCCAACGGCCTGGTGACTATTTCCTCACTGGCCATTGGCATTTCTTGCCATTTTAGGCAGTGCCTCTGACCGTAGCCTCCCACCGGGTACACACGAGGACCCTCAAAAGACTGTACCCATTTCCGACGCCCAGAGCCCCAAACCCCTCCCAACCCCTCATGGACCAAAGACTATAGCCCACTGCCTTGACTATTTCCTGCGCACACTGGCATTTCTTGCCATTTTAGTGTGCCTCTGTCCGTAGCCTCCCACTGGGTACACAAGGACCCTCCAAAAGACTGTACCCATTTCCGACGACCAGAGCCCTCAAACCCTCCCAACCCTCAAGGACTAAAGACTATAGCCCACTGCCTCGATTATTTCTCACAAGGCCATTGGCATTTCTTGCCATTTTAGCAGTGCCTCGACTGTAGCCTCCCACTGGGTACACTAGGACCTCAAAAGACTGTACCCATTTCCACGCCAGAGCCCCAAACACCTTCCCAACCCCTCATGACAAAGGCTATAGCCCACCGCCCTTGGTGACTATTTCCTCACAAGCGTCATTGGCATTTCTTGCCATTTTAGGGCATGTGCCTCTGATCAGAGCCTCCCACTGGGTACACGAGGACCCTCGAAAAGATCAGACTCATTTCCTCCCACGACTGAGCCCCTAAACCACCTCCCCAAACCCCGCTGGACCAAAGGCTATAGCCCACCGCCTCGGTCACTATTTCACGCGGCCACTGGTATTTCTTGCCATTTTAGGCAGGCCTCTGATCAGCCTCCCACCGGGTACACGAGGACCCTCGAAAAGACTGTACTCCATTTCTCGACACCCAGATCCCCAAACACCTTCCCCAACCCTCATGGGACCAGCAGAGCCCACTGCCTCATGACACTTGACGCGGTGCGCTTGGCATTTCTTGCCATTTTAGGCAGGCCTGATCAGGCCTCACACCGGGCACACGAGGACCCTTGAAAAGACTGTACCCATTTCCCACCACCCAGCCCCCTAAACCACCTCCCCAAACCTCATGGACCAAAGTTATAGCCCACCTGCCTCGGCGATTGTTTCCCACGCGGCCACACTGCATTTCTGTAATTTCAGGGCAGGCCTCCTGATCAGAGCCTCCCAATGGGCACACGAGGACCCCGAAAAGACTGCACCCATTTCACGCACCAGAGCCCCTAAACCACCTCTCCCCAAACCCCTCATGGACCAAAGGCTATAGCCCACCTGCCTCGGTCACTATTTCCACGCGCTGGCTGTATTTTTGCCATTTTAGGGCAGGCCTCTGTCCGTAGCCTCCCACTGGGTACACGAGGACCCTCCAAAAGACTGTACCCATTTCCGACGACCAGAGCCCCCATAACCCCCTCCCCAACCCCCGCGGACCAAAGACTATAGCCCAACGGCCTCGGTGACTATTTCCCGCGCTGCGCCGCTGGGCATTTCTTGCCATTTTAGGGCAGGCCTCTGACCGTAGCCTCCCACTGGGTACACTAGGACCCTCAAAAAGACTGTACCCATTTCCGACGCCAGAGCCCCCGAAACACCTTCCCCAACCCCCGCGGACAAAAGGCTATAGCCCACTGCCCATGACAATTTCACGCCACTGCATCAAGGGCATTTCTTCCCATTTTAGGGCAGGCCTCTGTCCGTAGCCTCCCATTGAACACGAGGACCCTCAAAAAGACTGTACCCATTTCCGACGACCAGAACCCCAAACCCTCCCCAACCCTCATGGACCAAAGGTCGAGCTCCACTGCCCTTAAGGCGACCATTTCGACTTACTGGCACATGGCATTACTTGCCATTTTAGTGGCAGGCCTCTGACCGTAGCCTCCCACGGGGCACACGAGGACCCTCGAAGACACCACCATTCCGACGACCAGAGCCCCGAATCCTCTTCCAAACCCCTGCTGACCAGCACATAGCCCACCCAAGCCAAGGACTATTTCACGCGCTGTGTCATGGCATGTCTTGCCATTTTAGGGCAGGCTTGTGACCGTAGCTCACACTGGCATACGAGGACCCCTAAAAGACTGCATTTATTTCCGACAACCAGAACTCCCAAACCCTCCCCAACCCCGCTGGACCAAAGGGTCAGAGCCCACCGCCTTCGGCGATTATTTCACGCCTGAAGCGCCTGTAGGTATTTCTTGCCATTTTAGGGCAGGCTCTGACCAGCCTCCCACTGGGCAATCACACGAGGACCCTCGAAAAGACTGTACCCATTTCCGACGCCTGTAACCCCGAACGCTTCTCCCAACCCCTGCTGACCAAAGGCTATAGCCCACCGCCCCTCGGCGACTATTTCATCACGTTGGCTACCAGCAGGGCATGTCTTGTTATTTTAGGGTAGGCTTCTGACCAGTAGCCTCCCACTGGCACACGAGGACCTCGGAAAAGACTGTACCTATTTCCGACGCTCAGAGCCCCCTAAAGCACCTCCCCAAACCCCCGCTGGACCAAAGGCTATGATTGTTTCCCACCGGCTCATTGCGCCTGGCCAGGCATTTCTTGTCATTTCAGGCATGTGCCTGACTGTAGCCTCCCACCGGGCACACGAGGACCCTCAAAAGACTGCACCCATTTCTCCGACGCACCAGAGCCCCCTAAACCACCTCCCAAACCCTCGCTGACTAAAGGCTATAGCCCACCTGCCCGGTCACTATTTCACGCATGGCTGCGCTGTGTATTTTTTTGGCTATTTGTAGGCAGGCCTGGCCTCAGAGCCTCCCACTGGGTACACGAGGACCTCCGTAAAGACTGTACCCATTTCCGACGACCAGAGCCCTCAAACCTCCCCAACCCCCTCATGACTAAAGACTATAGCCCAACGGCCTTGGGTGACTATTTCCCCAAGGCTGCGCTGGCATTTCTTTTATTTTACGGCAGGCCTCCTGACCAGTAGCCTCCCACCGGGTACACGAGGACCCTCAAAAGATCAGACCCATTTCGACGCCAGAGTCTCTCAAACACCTTCCCAACCCCTCATGGACAAAGGCTATAGCCCACCGGCCTTGGCTGACACTCTCACTGCTGCACTGCTGGGCATTTCTGCCATTTAGGCATGTGCTTCGACCGTAGCCTCACACCTGGCACACGAGACCCTCGAAAAGACTGCACTCCATTTCCGACGCACTGTAACCCCAAACCCTCCCAACCCTCAAGGACTAAAGGTCAGAGCCCACCGCCTGATTATTTCACATAGGCCATTGGCATTTCTTGCCATTGTAGGGCGGGCTTTGACCTCAGAGCCTCCCACCGGGCACACGAGGACGCTCAAAAGACACTACCCATTCCCGACTACTGAGCCCCGAAATCCCCTCCAAAACCCCTCAAGGACTGGGGCACTATAGCCCACTGCCCTCGGTGACTATTTCACGTGTCAAGGCCATTGGCATTTCTTGTCATTTCAAGGCAGTGCCTCTGATCAGCCTCCCAATCGGGCACACGAGGACGCCTGAACAGACTGTACCTATTTCCCGACACCCAGAGTCCCCGAACGCCTCCCCAACCCTCAAGGGACCAAAGGCTATAGCCCACCGCCCCCATGACACTTCACGCGCTACGGCCACTGGCATGTCTTCACATTTTAGGGCGGTGCCTGACAAGAGCTCTCACATCACACACGAGGACCCTCGAAAAGAATGTACCCATTTCGACGCACTGTAACCCCCAAACCCCTCCCCAACCCCCGCAGACCAAGCGTTATAGCCCACCGCCCCATGACTATTTCACGCTACTGGCTAATGGCCATTTCTTGTTATTTTAGGGCAGGTTTGACATCAGAGCCTCCCATCGGGCACACGAGGACCCTCGAAAAGATCCGTGCCCATTTCTGACTACCAGAGTCTCAAACCCCATCCCCAACCCCTCAGCACTTGGGGCAATAGCCCACCGCCCTTGACTATTTCACGTGTTGCGCCATGGCATTTCTTGTCAATTCAAGTGTGCCTCCTGATCAGAGCCTCCAACGGGCACACGAGGACCTCGAAAAGACTGTACCCATTTCTCGACACCTGAGTCCCCCGAACGCCCTCCCAACCCCCGCTGACCAAAGGATATAGCCCACCGCCTTGCTGATTATTTCACGCTGCGCTGCTGGACATTTCTTGCCATTTAGGCAGGCCTCGATCAGTAGCCTCCCACTGGGCACACGAGACCCTCGAAAAGACTGTACCCATTTCCGACGCCTGTAACCCCGAACGCCCCTCCCAACCCCTCATGGGACCAAAGCACATAGCCCACCGTCTCGGCGACACTCACGCTGCCACTGGGTATGTCTTATTCATTTTAGGCAGGCTTCGACCAGAGCCTCACATCAGCACACGAGGACCTCGAAAAGACTCAGACCTATTTCCACTCACCGTGAGCCCCCTAAACCACCTCCCCAGAACCTCATGGGACCAAAGGCTATAGCCCACTGCCTCAAGGGATTGTTTCCACGCTATGGCCTTGCTGGGCTTTTTTTGCCATTTCGCAGTGGCCTCTCTGATCAGAGCCTCCCATCACACACGAGGACCTCGAAAAGACTGTACCCATTTCCCGACGCACTGAGCCCCTTAAACCACCTCCCAAACCTCAAGGGACCAGCTTATAGCCCACCGCCGGGTCACTATTTCACGCATGCGGCTGTGTATTTTTGCCATTTCACACCTGAGTCCGAACGCCCCTCCCCAACCCTCATGACCAAAGGATATAGCCCACGCTGACTGCTTTCACGGCGTCACTGACATTTCTTGCCATTTTAGTATGTGCCTCGACCTTAGCCTCCCACTGGGCACACAAGGACCTCAAAATACAGACCCATTTCGACCACTGTGAGCCCCCGAAACCCCTCCCAACCCCTCATGACAGGTTATTATAGCCCACCGCCCTGGTGACTATTTCACGTGTTGCGCCACTGGCATTTCTTGTCATTTCAGGGTGTGCTCTGACCAGAGCCTCAACGGGCACACGAGGACCTCGAAAAGACTGTACCCATTACCGACGCCTCCCAACCCCTCATGGACAAAGGCTATAGCCCACTGCCTCATGACACTTCACTGCCATTGCCTCACTGGCATTTCTTCCCATTTTAGGCAGCCTCGACCAGAGCCTCCCATCATGAACACGAGGACCTCGAACAGACTGTACCCATTTCCTCACGCACTGTGAGCCCCTAAACCCCTCCCCCCTCATGACCAAAGGCTAGGAGCCCACCGCCCTGGCATGACTATTTGATGCGCTACTGCTACTGGCATTACTTGCCATTTTAGGGTGTGCCTCCCGACCGTAGCCTCCCATGGCACACGAGGACCCTCGAAACACTGTACCCATTTCCCACCACCGTAAACCCCAAACCCCTCCCAACCCCGCAGACCAGCATTATAGCCCACCGCCTCATGATTATTTCATTACGCCAATATTTCTATTTTCACATTTTAGGGCAGGCTTGACCGTAGCCTCCCACTGGGCGACGAGACCTCGAAAAGATGTGTCGATTTACTCACCAGAGCTCTCAAACCCCATCCCCAACCTCATGGACTAAAGGCACAGCCCACCGCCTCGTGACTATTTTACGTGTTGCGCTGGGCTGGCATTTCTTGTCATTTCAAGGTGCCTCTGATCAGACTCTAACGGGCACACGAGGACCTCTCGAATAGACTGTAGACTCCATTTCCGACGACCTCCCCAACCCTCATGGGACCAAAGTTATTATACCCCACCGGCCACGGCGATTATTTGACGCTACAGGCATTATTTGCCATATTAGTATGTGCCTCGACCGTAGCCTCCCCATCGGGCACACGAGACCTCGAAAAGACTGTACCCATTTCCCACGACTGAGCCCCTAAACCACCTCCCCAAACCCCATGGACCAGGCTATAGCCCACCGGCCTCGGCTGATTGTTTCACGCGCACATTGCATTTCTTGCCATTTCTGTATGTGCCTCGACCATAGCCTCCCATCAAGTGGCACACGAGGACCTCGAAAAGACTGTACCATTTCCGACGACCAGAGCCCCTAAACCCCTCCCTAACCCCTCATGGGACTAAAGGCTATAGCCCACTGCCCTATGGGCGATTATTTGACGCGCTGCGCCACTGGGCATTTCTTGCCATTTTAGGGCAGGCCTCTGACTGAGCCTCCCACGGGTACACGAGGACCTCGAAAAGACTGTGACCCATTTCCGACGCCCAGAGCCCCTCGAACCCCTCCCAACCCCCTGCGGACTGTGGACTGAAGCAGAGCCCACCGCCTACTGATTATTTTATTGCCATGCGCTACATCAAGTATTTCACATTTTAAGGTCAGCTTCTGACAGTAGCCTCCACTGCACACGAGGACCCTCAAAAGACACCACCCATTCCCGACTACCAGAGCCCCCCCTGAACCTCCCTCCCAAACCCCTGCTGGGACCAAGGCTATAGCCCACTCCTGCCTTGACTATTTCACGTGTTCACTGGCATTTTGTCATTTGTGTGTGCCTGACTGTAGCCTCCCACCAAGGGCACACGAGGACCCTCGTCAAAGACTGTACCCATTTCCGACACCTGTAGTCCCCAACGCCCTCCCCAACCCCATCAAGGACTAAAGTGGATATAGCCCACCGGCCCTTGTATGACTGTTTCACGCTACAAGGCCATTGGACATTTCTTGCCATTTTAGTGCTTCCCACCTTAGCCTCCCACTGGGCACACACGAGGACCTCAAAATACTGCACCCATTTCTACTACCAGAGCCCCAAACCCTCCTCAACCTCAAGGGACCAAAGGCTATAGCCCACCTGCCCGCATGATTATTCGACGCGCACAATGGCCACTGCATTACTTGCCATTTCAGGGCAGTGTGCCTCCTGACCGTAGCCTCCCATCGGGCACACGAGGACCCTCAAAATACTGCACCCACTTCCCTGGACGACCACTGTAGCCCCCCTAAACCCTCCCCAACCCCGCTGACCAAAGGCTATAGCCCACCGGGCTGCCAAGTGACTCATTTCACGCCACCAGGCCGCTTGGCATGTCTTGCCATTTTAGGCAGGCTCGACCGTAGCCTCACATCACGAGGACCCTCGCAAAAGATCAGTACTCGTATTTCAAGACCGTAACCCTCTGAACCCTCCCCAACCCTCCTCATGACCAAAGGTCAGAGCTCCACCGCCCCATGATTATTTCATGCACCGCGCCACTGGGTATTTTCATTAGTGGGCAGGCTTCTGACCGTAGCCTCCCACTAGGTACACGAGACTGAAAAGACTGTATCTACTTCCGACGCCTGTAACCCCGAACGCCTTCTCAACCCCCCATGGACCAAAGGCTTTAGCCCCACCGCCTCGGCATGATTATTTCACGCCATTGGCGCCCGCATGTGGCATGTTCACATTTTAGGGTAGGCTTGACCGTAGCCTCCCATCAGCACACGAGGACCCTCGAAGATCAGACCCATTTCCGACGCCCCTGTAACCCCGAACGCCTTCCCCAACCCCTCATGACCAAAGGCAATATAGCCCACCGTCTCTTGCTGATTATTTCAATGCTACACAGGCCAGTAGGGCATGTTCACATTTTAGGTAGGCTTCGGGATCAGAGCCTCCCACCAAGTACACGAGGGACCTCAAAAGACTCAGCACTCCTTTCCGACGACAGAGCCCCCTAAACCACCTCCCCAACCCCGCTGGGACTGCCGCCAAACCTCATGATCTGGGGCTATAGCCCACCGCCTGCGATTGTTTCACGTGGCCATGCCGCGCTTGTGCATTTCTTGCTATTTCTGTGGCAGTATGTGACTGTAGCCTCAAACGGGCACACGAGACCTCGAAAAGACTGCACTCATTTCCGACGCCTCCCTAACCCCTCATGACAAAGGCACAGCCCACCTGCCTTTGCTGATACAATTTCACGCGCTGTTCTCACTTGGGCATTTCTTCCCATTTTAGGCAGGCTCTCTCACTGTAGCCTCCCATCCGCGAACACGAGGACCCTCGAAAAGACTGCACTCCATTTCCGACAACCAGTGAGCCCCCTAAACCCTCCCTAACCCCGCTTCATGGACTAAAGGCTATAGCCCAACCTGCCCCATGCTGACTATTTGACGCGCTGACTGCCATGGCATTACTTGCCATTTTAGGCAGGCCTGATCAGAAGCTTCCCATCTGCACACGAGGACCTCGAAAATCACTGCACCATTTCCACGACCACTGAGCCCCCTAAACCCCTCCCCAAACCACGCTGACCAAAGGCTATAGCCCACCTGGCCATGTTGACTATTTCACGCCATTGTACCGCTTTGGCATGTCTCACATTTTAGGGCAGGCTTCTGACTGTAGCCTCACACTGGCATACGAGACCTCGAAAAGATCAGACCCATTTCACAAGACCAGAACCTCGAAACCCCTCCCAACCCCTGCTGACTAAAGTTATCAGAGCCCACCGCCCTTTGGGCGATTATTTAATGCTGCGTCATGGCATTTTCACATTTTAGGGCAGGCTTCTGACTGTAGCCTCCCACCGGCACACGTAGACCCTCAAAAGACTGTACTCCATTTCCGACGCCCAACCCCGAACGCCTTCCCTAACCCCTCAAGGACTAAAGGCTATATAGCTCACCGTCTCTGGGCGATTATTTCACGCGGCTACTGCCAAGAGGGCATGTCTCACATTTGTGGGTAGGCTTCTGACCAGAGCCTCCCATCGGGGTACACGAGGACCTCGAAAAGATCAGACTCATTTCCGACGCCCCTGTAACCCCGAACGCCCCTCCCAACCCTCATGGACCAAAGGCTATAGCCCACTGCCCCATGATTATTTCACGCCATGTCAGGCATATTCACATTTTAGGTAGGCTTTGACCGTAGCCTCCCATCGGGCACACGAGGACCCCTCGAAAAGACTCAGACCCATTACTCCTGGCTTACAAGAGCCCCCTAAACCACCCTCCGCAAACCCCTGGACCAGCATTATAGCCCACCGCCTCAAGGGATTGTTTCACGCGCTGCGCCATGGTTGCATTTCTTGCCATTTTTTTCAGCAGGCCTCATCAGAGCCTCCCACTGGGTACACGAGACCTCGAAAAGACTCAGACCATTTCCGACGCCTGTGAGCCCCCTGGAAACCCCTCCCCAACCCCCGGGACCAAAGGTCAGCCCACTGCCTCGGATTTATTTCACGGCTATACCATTGGCATTTTTTGCTATTTTAGGGCAGGCTTCAATCAGAGCCTCCCACCTGGGTACACGAGGACCCTCGAAAAGACACCACCCATTCCTGACTACCAGAGCCCCAAACCCCTCCCAAACCCCTCATGGACCAGCATATAGCCCACTGCCCTTGTGACTATTTCTACGTGTTGCGCTGGCATTTTTGTCATTTCAGGGCAGGCCTCGACCGTAGCCTCCCACTGGCACACGAGGACCCTCGAAAAGACTGTACTCCATTTCCTACACCTGAGTCCCCAACGCCTCCCATCCCCTCAAGGACCAGTGATATAGCCCACTGCCTCATGGATTGTTTCACGCCATTGCGCCACTGGACATTTCTTGCTATTTAGTGTGGCCTGACCTAGGCCTCCCATCAAGTACACGAGGACTCGAAAATACTCACTGTGACCCATTTCTCACTACCAGTGAGCTCTGAACCACCTCCCAACCCCATGACCAGGCAGCCCACCTGCCTCGTGACTATTTCACGTGTCACGTCATTGGCATTTCTGTCATTTCAGTCAGGCCTCGACTGTAGCCTCAAACGGCACACGAGGACCCTCAAAGACTGTACCCATTTCCGACGACACTCCCCAAACCCCTCATGGACAAAGTTATAGCCCACCTGCCCCCATGACACTTTCACGCTGGCTGCCTCACTGGCATTTCTTCCCCATTTTGTAGGCAGTGCCTGACCGTAGCCTCCCATCTCCAACACGAGGACCCTCGAAAAGACTGTAGACCCATTTCCTACGCACTGAGCCCTCCTTTAAACCCCTCCCCAACCCCTCATGGGACCAAAGCACAGAGCCCACCGCCTTGCGATTATTCGACGCGTGCTGCCACTGGCACATATTTGCCATTTTGTAAGGTGCCTCTGATCAGAGCCTCCCACCTGGGCACACGAGACCCTCGAAATACTGTGACTCCATTTTCGACCACTGTGAGCCCCTAAACCCCTCCCCAACCCCTGACTAAAGGCTATAGCCCACCGCTGCCGTTGACTATTTCACGCTACTGTGTCAGCTTGGCATGCCTTCTTGCCATTTGTGTCAATCAGAGCCTCACACTAGGCATACGAGACCCTCGGAAAAGATCAGACTCCATTTTCTCAAGACCTGTAACCTCAAACTCTTCCCAACCCCTCATGGACTGGGCTGTAGCCCACCGGCCTTGGGACTATTTCACGCGCTGCGCCGCTTAGGCATTTTGCCATTTTAGGGCAGCCTGACGGTGAGCCTCCCATCAAGCACACGAGGACCCTCGAAAAGACTGCACTCCATTTCCGACGCCTAACCCCGCTAACGCCCCCCTAACCCCCTGGACCAAAGGCTATAGCCCACCGGCCCCCATGACTATTTCATGCTGCGCCTGTAGGGCATGTCTTGCCATTTTAGGGTAGGCTTCTGACCTCAGAGGCCTCCCATCGGGCACACGAGACCCTCAAAAGATCTGTACTCCATTTCCGACGCCTGTAACCCCCGAACGCCCCTCCCCAACCCCCGCTGGACCAGCACATAGGCCCACCGCCCTCGGCGATTATTTCACGCTACTGTCAAGAGGTATTATCTGCCATTTTACTTGTAGGCTTCTGACAATCAGAGCCTCCCACTGGGCACACGAGGACCCTCGAAAGACTGTACCCATTTCCGACGACAAGAGCCCCTAACCACCTCCTAAACCCTCAAGGGACTAAAGGCTATAGCCCACTGCCTGGCTGATTGTTTCCCACGCGGCTGCGCCACTGCATTTCTTGCCATTTCAGGGCAGGCTCTCGTCAGCCTCCCACTCACACGAGGACCTCGAAAAGACTGTACCCATTTCCGACGCCCAGAGTTCTGAACCCCTCCCAACTCCTCGTGGGACCAAAGGTCAGAGCCCACCGCTGCCTCAAGGATTATTTCACGCGCTGCGCCGCTGGGCATTTCTTGCCATTTTAGGGCAGGCTTCTGACCGTAGCCTCCCACTGGGTACACGAGGACCCTCGAAAAGACACCACCCATTCCTGACTACCAGAGCCCCCGAAACCCCCTCCCAAACCCCCGCGGACCAAAGGCTATAGCCCACCGGCCTCGGTGACTATTTCACGTGCTGCGCCGCTGGGCATTTCTTGTCATTTCAGGGCAGGCCTCTGACCGTAGCCTCCCACTGGGCACACGAGAGACCTCGAAAGACTGTACCCATTTCCGACACCTGTGAGTCCCCGAACGCCCCTCCCCATCCCCCGCTGACCAGCGATATAGCCCACTGCCTTGGCGACTGCTTTACGCGCCGCTACTGGACATTTCTTGTTATTTTAGGCAGGCTCTGACCTTAGCTCTCCCACTCAAGCACACGAGGACCCCAAAAATACATCAGACTCCATTTCTGACCACTGAGCTCCTAAACCACCTCCCAACCCCTCAAGGGACCAGTATTAGCCCACCGGCCCTTGACTATTTCACGTGCTGCGGCCATGGCATTTCTTGTCATTTCGTGGCAGGCCTCCGACCGTAGCCTCAAACGGGCACACGAGGACCCACGAAAAGACTACCCATTTCCGACGACACCCCCAAACCCCTCATGGGACAGGCTTATATAGCCCACCGCCCTGGCTGACATTTCTCACGCCATTGCCTCATTGGGCATTTCTTCCCATTTTAGGCAGCCTGATCAGAGCCTCCCACTCCAACACGAGGACCTCGAAAAGACTCAGACCCATTTCCTGACCCACTGAGCCCCCCTAAACCCCTCCCCAAATCCCGCTGGACCAGCATAGAGCCCACCGGCCCTATGACTATTTTCTGACGCGCTGCTCACTGGCATTATTTGCCATTTTAGGCAGGCCTGATCAGAAGCCTCCCATCGGGCACACGAGGACCCTGAAAATACTGTACCCATTTCGACGCACTGAGCCCCCTAAACCCCTCCCTAACCTCAAGGGACCAAAGGCTATAGCCCACTGCTACAAGGACTTATTTCACGCTACTAGCTTTGGCATGTCTTGCCATTTTAGTAGTGTCAATCCGTAGCCCTCACACTAGGCATACGAGGGACCCTCAAAAGACTGTGACCATTTCTCAAGACCAACCCCGAACCCTCTCCCAACCTCATGGACTAAAGGTCAGTGAGCCCCACCGCCCTGGGACTATTTCACGCGCTGCGCCGCTTAGGCATTTCTTGCCATTTTAGTGGCAGGCTCGACGGTAGCCTCCCATCACTGGAGCACACGAGGACCCTCGAAAAGACTGTACCCATTTCCGAGGCCCAGAACCCCCGAACGCCCCTCCCAACCCCCCGCGTACAAAAGGCTATAGACCTCCGCCACATGATTATTTCACGCTGGCCAGAGGGCATGTCTCACATTTTAGGGTAGGCTTGACCGTAGCCTCCCACTGGCACACGAGACCCTCAGGTTGTACCCATTTCCGACGCCTGTAACCCCTGGAACGCCTCTCCCAACCCCTCATGGACCTCAAAGGCTATAGCCCACCGCCCCTGCTGATTATTTCACGGCCAAGTTAGGCATGTCTTGTCATTTTAGGGTAGGCTTTCTGACCGTAGCCTCCCACTGGGCACACGAGACCTCGAAAAGACTGTACCCATTTCTCACGACAAGAGCCCCCTAAACCACCTCCCAAACCTCAAGGGACCAAAGGCTATAGCCCACCGCCTCATGATTGTTTCACGCACGCTCACAGCATTTCTTTTTGCCATTTCAGTGGCAGGCCTCTGTCTGTAGCCTCCCACCTGGGTACACGAGACCCTCCAAAAGACTGTACACATTACCGACGACTGAGCCCTCAAACCCTCCCAACCCCTGGACCAAAGGCTATAAGAGCCCACTGCCCTCAGGATTATTTCCGCGCTGGCCATGGGAATTTCTTGCCATTTTGTGGTGCCTCATCAGAAGCCTCCCACTCACACGAGACCTCGAAAAGATCAGACCCATTTCCGACGCTTCTGAGTCCTCAAACACCTTCCCCAACCCTCATGCTGACCAGCAAGTGAGCCCACCGCCTCAAGGACACTTGACTGATCGCATACCGCTTGGCATTTCACATTTTAGGGCTTCCTGACCGTGAGCCTCCCACTAGGCACACGAGGAACCCCTGAAAAGATCAGACTCCATTTCTGACGACCGTAACCCTCAAACCCTCGCCAACCCCGCTGACTCAGGTATAGCCCACCGGCCTTGGTGATTATTTCATGGGCCGGGCATTTCTTGTCGCTAGGCAGGCCTCTGACCGTAGCCTCCCACGGCACACGAGGACCCCAAAAGACTCAGACCCATTTTCGACGCCCTCCCCAACCCCCCATGACCAGGGGCAGTAGCCCACCGCCCTGGCGACTATTCCACCCTCATACTGGCTGGTATTTCGCCATTTTAGCAGGCCTGACCAGAGCCTCCCATAATCGGGCAACGCGAGGACCCTCAAAGACTGCACTTAATGATGACAGCCGTGAGCCCCGAACACCCTCCCCAACCTCATGACTAAAGCATAGCTCAGCTGCCTCATGACACTCTCACGACGCGCCAAGGCCATGGACATTTCACATTTTAGGGCAGCTCGACGTAGCCTCCCACTGGGCACACGTGACCGCCGAAAAGACTGTAGACCCATTTTCATGACCTGTGAGCCCCTAAACCCCTCCCCAACACCCGCGACCAAAGGCTATAACCCACCGCCCTGGTGACTATTTCACGTGTTGGCATTTTTGCCATTTTAGCGGGCCTCCTGACCGTAGCCTCCCACTGGCACACGAGACCCTCGAAAAGACTGTACCCATTTCCGACGCCTCCTCCCAACCCCATGGACCAAAGCGGGTATAGCCCACCGCCCCATGACTATTCCACCCACATACACTGGTATTTCTTGCCATTTTAGGCAGGCCCTGACCGTAGCCTCCCACTGGGCACGCGAGACCTCGAAAAGACTCAGACCCATTTCCGGCTGCCTGTAGCCCCGAACACCCCTCCCAACCCCTCATGATCAAAGAGTTATAGCCCACCCCTACACTATTTCACGCAAGAGCGCTCACTGACATTTCTTGCCATTTTAGGGCAGTGCTTGACAGAGCCTCCACCTGGCAAGCACGAGGACCTCGAAAAGATCAGCACCCATTTTCGCCCACTGTGAGCCCCTAAACCCTCCCCAACACCACGACTCAGTTATGCAACCCACCGTCCCTATGACTATTTCTCGCGCCACTGGCATTTCTTGCCATTTTAGGCAGGCTTCTGATCAGAGGCCTCCCACGGGGCACACGACGACCCTAGAAAATACTGCACACATTTCCGACGCCTCCTCCAACCCCGCTGGACCAGCATTATAGCCCACTGCCCCATGATTATTTCACGCACGCGCTGGCACTGGGTATTTTTGCCATTGCTGGGCAGGCCCTGATCAGAGCTCTCCCACTGCACGCGAGGACCCTCGAAAAGACTGTACCCATTTTCGACAGCATGTAGCGCCTCAACGCCCCTCCCGAACCCCTCATGGACCAAAGTTAAAGCCCACCGCCTGGCTGATTATTTCACGCGCTACGCGCTGGATATTTCTTGCCATTTGAGGGCAGGCCTGACCAGAGCCTCCCACTGGGCACACGAGACCCCTCAAAAGACTGTACTCCATTTTCGACGACCAGAGCCCCTAAACCCTCCCCAACCCCGCATGGTCCAGTTATTACAGCCCACCGCCTCGGTGATCATTTCACTGCCACAGGCCAAGATTTTTTCCATTTTAGGCAGGCCTCGATGAGCCTCCCACTGGGTACACGAGACCCTCGAAAAGACAGACCATTTCTGTGACCAGAGCTCATTTAACGCCCCTCCGCAACCCCCTGACCCAGTTACAGCCCACCGCCTGTGGACTATTTCACGCAAGGTCACTGGTATGTCTTGCATTATTTTAGGCAGGCTTCAATCGTAGCCTCCCACTGGGCACACGAGGACCCTTGAAAATACTGCAGACCCATTTCCGACGACTGCAGCCCTGACGCCCTCCCCAACCCCCTGCATGGACCTGTTATAGCCCACCGCCTTGGTGACTATTTCAGTGCTGCCGCTGAACATTTCTTGCCATTTTAGCAGGCGACTGACCGTAGCCTCCCACTGGGCACACTAGGACCCTCGAAAAGATTGCAGCCATTTATTTCTGACGACCAGAGCCCCCAATCCTCCCTAACCCCTCAAGGACTGTGTTATAGCCCACCGCCCTGTGACTATTTCACGCTGCGCCGCAGTGCATGTCTTATGATTTTAGGGCAAGCTTGACCGTAGCCTCCCACCGGGCACACGTGGACCTCGAAAAGACTGACACCATTTCCTGACCTCAGAGCCCTCAAACCCTCCCCAACCCCTGTGGACTAAAGGTGAGCCCATGTGCCCGTGATTATTTCACGCGGCGCGCCATGGCATTATTTCCATTTTAGTGTGCTCGATCAGTAGCCTCTCCCACTGGCACACGAGACCCTCAAAAGACTCAGACTCATTTTGACGCCACCAGATCCCCTAAACCCTCCCCAACCTCATGGGACCAGCACATAGCCCACCGGTGACTATTTCACGCGCGCCGCTGGCATTTGTGCTATTTTAGGCAGGCTCGACTGTAGCCTGCCACCGGGCACACGAGACACGTGGCCCTCAAACCCTCCCAACCTGCAAGGACCAAAGTTATAGCCAACCGCCTCGGCGATTATTTCACTCCACGCTTAGACATTTCTTGCCATTTTAGCAGTGCTTCAGACCAGTAGCCTCCCATCTGGGCACACGAGGACCTCGAAAAGACTGTACCCATTTCTCACGCCCAAAGCCCCCGAACGCCCCTCCCCAACCCTCACGACCAAAGGCTGCCCACCGCCTCAGAATTATTTCACGCACAGCCATTGGCATTTCTTGCCATTTTAGGGTGGCTTGACCGAGCCTCCCATCGACATGTGAGGACCTCGAGAAGACCTGCAGACCCATTTCCACGCCTGTGAGCCCAGAACTTCCCTCCCAACCCCTTGACCAGCAGGCAGCCCACCGCCTGTGACTATTTCCACGCGCTGCTACCACTGGGCAATTTTACCATATTTTAGTGGCAGGCTTTGACTGTAGCCTCCCATCGCACACGAGGACCTCGAAAAGACTGTACCCATTTCACGCCCTGAGCCCTGTAACTTTCTTCCCCAACCACCGCGACTAGTGCTATAGCCCAATGCCCTTGGTGACTATTTCCACGCGCGACGCTGGTATTTCTTGCCATTTTAGGCAGGCCTCTGACCGAGCCTCCCATCACACGAGGACCTCAAAAGATCAGACTCCATTTCCGACGTCCAGAGCCCCAACGCCCCTCCCCAACCCCTCACAAGCACCAAAGGCTATAGCCCACCAGCCCCATGACTATTTCACATGCTATTGGGCATTTCTTCCCATTTTAGGGTGCCTTCACTGTAGCCTCCCATCGGGCACACGAGACCTCGAAACACTGACTCCATTTCCGACCACGAGCCCCTCAAATCCCTCCCAACCCCTCATGGACTAAAGTCCGTGAGCCCACCGCCTTGACTAATTCCTCACACGGTGGGCATTTCTGCCATTATTTAGGGCAGGCCTCGATCAGCCTCCCACTGGGCACACGAGGACCCTCCAAAATACTCAGACTCCATTTCCGACGACTGAGCTCCTTAAGCTCCCATCCCCAACCCTCATGGGACCAAAGGCTATAGCCCACCGCCTCTGCTGACTAATTCACACGCTCACTGGTATTTGCCATTTTAGGCAGTCACTGAGCCTCCCATCACACGAGGACCTCAAAAGATCTGTACTCCATTTTCGAGGACCAGAGCCCCTCAAACCCTCCTCAACCCCTCATGACCAAAGGCTATAGCCCACCGGCCTCAAGGACTATTTCACGCGGCCAAGCTGGGTATTTTTGCCATTTTAGGCAGTGCTTGACCAGAGCCTCCCACTGGCACACACGAGGACCCCTCAAAAGACTGTACCCATTTTCAACCACTGTGAGCCCCCTAAACCCTCCCCAACTCCTCATGGGACTAAAGTTATAGCCCACCGCCCTTGGTGACTATTTCACGCGCCAAGGCCACTGGGTATTTCTTGTTATTTTAGCAGCTTGACCGTAGCCTCCCACTGGGCACACGAGAACACGAGACACTCAAAAGATCAGACCATTTCCCACGCCCCTCCCCAACCTCACAAGCTGACCAAAGGTATAGCCCACCGCCTTGGCGACTATTTCACGCTCATTGCAGGGCATTTCTTGCCATTTTAGGCAGTGCCTGACCGTAGCCTCCCATCTGGCACACGAGGAACCTCGAAAAGACTGTACCCATTCACGACTGCAGCCCCCGAAATCCCTCCCAACCCCGCATGGGACCAAAGGCTGCAGCCCACCGCCTGTGATTATTTCGCGCTGCCTGCTAGGCATTTCTTGCCATTTTTAGGGCAGGCCTGACCGTAGCCTCCCACTGGCACACGAGGACCCTCGAAAAGACTGCACCCATTTTCATGACCAGAGCCCCTAAACCTCTCCTCAACCCTCATGGACCAAAGGCTATAGCCCACCGGCCTCATGGATTATTTCCACGCTGCGCTGGCTGGTATTTCTTCCCATTTTAGGGCAGGCTTCTCGACCGTAGCCTCCCATGGCACACGAGGACCTCGAAAAGACTGTACTCCATTTTCACCACTCAGAGCCCCCTAAACCCTCCCCAACCCCTCATGGACCAGCACATAGCCCAATCGCCCTGGTGATTATTTCACGCTGCGCCGCTGGGTATTTCTTGCCATTTTAGGGCAGGCTTCTGACCGTAGCCTCCCACTGGGCACACGAAGCCCCTTGAAAAGACTGCACTCCATTTCCTCGACTACCGTGAGCCCTCAAACCCCTCCCAACCCCACGGACTAAAGCCTATAGCCCACCGGCCCTGTGACTATTTCACGCGTTGCCATGGCATTTCTTGTCATTTTAGGGCAGGCCTATGACAGTAGCTCCAACGGGAACACAAGGACCCTCGAAAGACAGACCCATTTCCCGACGCCTCCCCAACCCGCTGCAGACCAGGCTATAGCCCACTGCCTCGGCGATTATTTCACGCTGCCAGAGGGCTATTTCTGCCATTTTAGGGCAGTGCCTCTGACCGTAGCCTCCCATGGGCACACGAGGACCCTCGAAAAGACTGTACCATTTCACGCACTGAGCCCCCAAATCCCTCCCAACCCCTCATGACTAAAGGCTGCAGCCCACTGCCCGGTGACTATTTCAAGGCTGGCTACATTTCTTTTCATTTTAGGCAGGCCTCATCAGAGCCTCCCACTGGGTACACGAGGACCCTCGAAAAGACTCAGACCCATTTCCCGACGACCAGAGCCCTCTGAATCCCTCCCCAACCCCTCAAGGACCAAAGTCTGCAGCCCACTGCCTTGGTGACTATTTTCCTCACTGCGCTGTGGGCATTTCTGTTATTTTGTGGCAGGCCTCGACCGTCAGCCTCCCACCTGGGCACACGAGGACCCTCCAAAATACTGTACCCATTTCCGACGTCACCAGAGCCCTTAAACCCCATCCCCAACCCCTCATGACCAGGCTAGCACATAGCCCACCGGCCTTGTTGATTAATTCACGCGCTGCGCTCACTGGGTATTTTTGCCATTTTAGGTGTGCTTGACCGTAGCCTCTCATCAAGCACACGAGGACCTCAAAAGACTGTACCCATTGGCGACCGTGAGCCCCTAAACCCCTCCTCAACCCCTCATGACCAAAGGCTATAGCCCACCTCCTGCCTTGACTATTTCCCCACGCGCGCCGCTTGGTATTTCTACTTATTTAGTGGCAGGCTTCTGACCGTAGTCTCCCACTGGCACACGAGGACCCTCAAAAAGATCAGACCCATTTTCAACCCACTGTGAGCCCCCTAAACCCCTCCCCAACCCTCAAGGACCAAAGGCTATAGCCCACCGCCCTTGTGACTATTTCACGCAAGGCCACTGGTATTTCTTCCCATTTTAGGCAGGCTTGACCGTGAGCCTCCCACCGGGCACACGAGGACCTCGAAAAGACTGTACTCCATTTCGACGCACTGAGTCTCAAACCCCCCCAACCCCCGGGACCAAAGGTTATAGCCCACCGCCTCGGTGACTATTTCACGCGCCATGGCTGGCATTTGTTGTCATTTTAGGGCAGGCCTATGACCGTAGCCTCCAATCTGGAACACAAGGACCTCAAAAGACTGCAGACTCCATTTCCCGACGCCCCTCCCCAACCCGCTGCAGACTAAAGGCTATAGCCCACCGCCTCGGCGATTATTTCACGCTGGCTGCTATAGGGCATTTCTGCCATTTTAGGCAGGCTCGACCGTAGCCTCCCATCCACACGAGGACCCTCAAAAGACTGTACCCATTTTCACGCACTGTGAGCCCCCTAAACCCCTCCCCAACCTCATGGACCAAAGGCTATAGCCCACCGGCCTTGGTGACTATTTCACGCCTACTGGCCATTGGTATTTTTTGTTATTTTGTGGCAGCTTCACTGTAGCCTCCCACCGGGCACACGAGACCCTTGAAAAGACTGTACCCATTTCGACGACTCAGAGCCCCCCAAACCCCTCCCAACCCCCACGGACCAAAGCCTATAGCCCACCGGCCCCTCGTGACTATTTCACGCTGCCACTGGCATTTCTTGTCATTTTAGCACGTGCCCATGACCGTAGCCTCCAACGGGAACACAAGGACCTCGAAAAGACAGACTCCATTTACTGACGCCCTCCCCAACCCGCTGCAGACTCAAAGCACATAGCCCACCGGCCTCATGATTATTTCACGCTACGCGCCAGAGGCATTTCTTGCATTTTAGGGCAGGCCTGACCGTAGCCTCCCCCCGCGCACACGAGGCCCCTCGAAAATACTGCACCCATTTCCGACCACTGAGCCCCTTAAACCCCATCCCCAACCCCTCATGGACCAAAGGCTATAGCCCACCGCCTTGTTGACTAATTCCACGCGCCGCTACTACGTCATTGGTATTTCTTGCCATTTTAGGCAGGCTTCTGACCGTAGTCTCCCATCAAGCACACGAGGACCCTCGAAAAGACTGCACTTTTTCGATGACCGTAACCCCTAAACCCTCCTCAACCCTCAAGGACCAAAGGCTATAGCCCACCGCCTCTTGGATCATTTCACGCTACTGTGTCACTGGTATTTTTGCCATTTTAGTGTGCTCGATCAGAGCCTCCCACTGGTACACGAGGACCTCGAAAAGACTGCACCCATTTCCTACGACTCAGAGCCCCGAAATTCCCTCCCAACCCCTCATGACCAAAGTCTGCAGCCCACCGCCTCGGTGACTATTTCACGCAGCCGGTGGGCATTTCTGCCATTTTAGGGCAGGCCTCGATCAGTAGCCTCCCACCTGGGCACACGAGGACCCTCCAAAATACTGACCCATTTCCGACGCACTGAGCCCCTTAAACCCCATCCCCAACCCTCATGACCAAAGGCTATAGCCCACCGGCCTGCTTGACTAATTCACGCGCTGTCACTGGTATTTCTTGCATTTTAGCAGTGCTTTGACCGAGCCTCCCATCAAGCACACGAGACCCTCGAAAAGACTGTACCCATTTTCGGCGACCAGAGCCCCTAAACCCTCCTCAACCTCATGACCAAAGCACATAGCCCACCGCCTGCTGATCGTTTCACGCTGCGCCACTGGTATTTCTTGCCATTTTAGGCAAGTGCTTCGACTGTAGTCTCCCACGGGCACACGAGGACCTCAAAAGACTGCATCCATTTTCAACCCACTGTGAGCCCCTAAACCCTCCCCAACCCCTCAAGGGACCAAAGCATATAGCCCACCGCCCTGTGACTATTTCACGCGGCCACTGGGTATTTCTTCCCATTTTAGGCAGGCTTGACCGTAGCCTCCCACCGGGCACACGAGGACCCTCAAAAGACTGTACTCCATTTCCGACGACACTGTAGCCTCAAACCCTCCCAACCCCTCATGGACCAGTATTATAGCCCACCGCCCTTGACTATTTCACGCTGCCAAGGCTGGCATTTGTTGCCGTTTTATGGCAGGCCTATGACCGTAGCTCCAACGGGAACACAAGGACCTCGAAAAGACTATACCCATTTCCGACGCCTCCCCTAACCCGCAGCATCAGTTATAGCCCACCGCCCGGCGATTATTTCACGTGACTGCGCCAGGGCATTTCTTGCCATTTTGTGCAGGTGCCTGACCAGTAGCCTCCCATCACACGAGGACCTCGAAAAGACTGTACCCATTTTCACCACTGTGAGCCCCTAAACCCCTCCCCAACCCCCTGCACTCAAAGGCTATAGCCCACCGCCTCGTTGACTATTTCACGCGCTACCTGGCTTGGTATTTCTTACCATTTGTAGTGCTCGACCGTAGTCTCCCACCGGGCACACGAGGACCCTCGAAAAGACTGTACTCCATTTTCAACGCACTGTGAGCCCCTAAACCCTCCCCAACCCCTCATGACCAGCTATAGCCCACCGCCTTGGTGACTATTTCACGCGCCATACTGGTATTTCTTCCCATTTTAGGGCAAGCTTTGACCGTAGCCTCCCATCGGGCACACGAGACCTCTAAAAGAATGTACCCATTTCGACGCCCCTCCCAACCCGCTGCAGACTAAAGGCTATAGCCCACCGCCTGGCCGATTATTTCACGCGCTATGCAACAGAGGGCATTTCTTGCCATTTTAGGGCAGGCCTCCTGACTGTAGCCTCTCCCACCTGCACACGAGGACCCTCCAAAATACTGCACTCCATTTCCGACGACAAGAGCCCCTCCTTAAACCCCATCCCCAACCCTCATGACCAAAGGCTATAGCCCACCGCCTTGTTGACTAATTCACGCACAAGCGTCACTGGTATTTTCTGCCATTTTAGGTGTGCTCGACCGTAGCCTCCCAATCACACGAGACCCTCGAAAGACTGTACCCATTTTCATGACCAGAGCCCCTAAACCCCTCCTCAACCCTCAAGGACCAAAGGCTATAGCCCACCGGCCTGTTGACTATTTCACGCATGCGCTTGGTATTTCTTACCATTTTAGTAAGTGCTCTGATCAGAGTCTCCCACTGCACACGAGACCTCGAAAAGACTGTACCCATTTTCAACCCACTGTGAGCCCCTAAACCCCTCCCCAACCCTCATGGACTAAAGGCTATAGCCCACCGCCTGGTGACTATTTCACGCTGCTGGCACTGGTATTTCTTCCCATTTTAGGCGTGCTTCGACCGAGCCTCCCACTGGGCACACGAGACCCTCGAAAAGACTGTACCCATTTCGACGCACCAGAGCCCCGAAACCCCTCCCCAACCCCTCAAGGACCAGCACAGCCCACCGCCTCGGTGACTATTTCACGCTACTGGCTGGCATTTGTTGTCATTTTAGGCAGGCCTATGACCGTAGCCTCCAACGGGAACACAAGGACCTCAAAAGACTGTACCCATTTCCGACGCCTCCCCAACCTGTTGCACTAAGCATATAGCCCACCGCCTCGTGACTATTTCCTGCGCCCATAAGGCATTTCTTGCTATTTAGGCAGTGCCTCTGATCAGAGCCTCCCACTGGGCACACGAGGACCCTCCAAAATATCAGACCCATTTTCACACCAGTGAGCCCCCTAAACCCTCCCCAACCCTCATGGACTAAAGGCTATAGCCCACCGCCTCGTTGACTAATTCACGCACAAGGCCACTGGTATTTTTTCACATTTTAGCAAGCTCACCGTAGCCTCCCACTCACACACGAGGACCCTTGAAAAGACAGTACCCAATTCTGACGCCCTGAGCCTCCCAAACCCTCCCCAACCCCCACGGACTAAAGCTTCATAGCCCACCTGCCTCGTGACTATTTCACGCCTACCGCTGGGCATTTCTTGTCATTTTAGCATGTGCCTATGACCGTAGCCTCCAACGGGAACACAAGGACCAAAAGACTGCACTCCATTTCGACGCCCCTCCCAACCATGCAGACCAAAGGCTATAGCCCACCGGCCTTTGGCGACTATTTCACGCTACTGCTACCAGAGGGCATTTCTTGCCATTTTGTGGCAGGCTCTGACAGTAGCCTCCCACCGGGCACACGAGGACCCTCCAAAATACAGTACCCATTTCCCACGCACTGTGAGCCCCTTAAACCCCATCCCAACCCCAGCGGACCAAAGGCTATAGCCCACCGCCTTGTTGACTAATTCACGCGCCAAGGCCATTGGTATTTCTTGCCATTTTAGGGCGTGCCTGATCAGAGTCTCCCACTGGCACACGAGGACCTCAAAAGACTCAGACCTTTTTCGATGACCAGAGCCCCTAAACCCCTCCTCAACCCCTCATGACTAAAGGCTATAGCCCACCGCCTCGTTGACTATTTCACGCACGCGGCCACTGGTATTTCTTGCCATTTTAGTAAGTGCTTCGATCAGAGCCTCCCACTGGGTACACGAGGACCCTCGAAAAGACTGTACCCATTTCCGACGACCAGAGCCCCCGAAAACCCCTCCCCAACCCCCGCGGACCAAAGTCTGCAGCCCACCGGCCTCGGTGACTATTTCCTCACACACTGGTGGCATTTCACATTTTAGGGCAGGCCTCTGACCGTAGCCTCCCACTGGGCACACGAGGACCCTCCAAAATACTGTACCCATTTCCGACGACAAGAGCCCCTTAAACCCCATCCCCAACCCCCGCGGACCAAAGGCTATAGCCCACCGGCCTTGTTGACTAATTCACGCGCTGCGCCGCTGGGTATTTCTTGCCATTTTAGGGCAGGCTTCTGACCGTAGCCTCCCACTGGGCACACGAGGACCCTCGAAAAGACTGTACCCATTTTCGATGGCCAGAGCCCCCTAAACCCCCTCCTCAACCCCTCAAGGACTAAAGGCTATAGCCCACCGCCTGTTGATCGCTTTCACGCACAAGGCCACTGGGTATTTCTTGCCATTTTAGGGTATGTGCTTGATCAGAGTCTCCCACTGCACACGAGGACCCTCAAAAGACTGTACCCATTTTCAACGACTGAGCCCCTAAACCCTCCCCAACCTCATGGACCAAAGGCTATAGCCCACCGCCTTGTGACTATTTCACGCTGCCACTGGTATTTCTTCCCATTTTAGGCAGTGCTTCGACCGAGCCTCCCATCTGGCACACGACGACCCTCGAAAAGACTGTACCCATTTTCGATGGCCAGAGCCCCCTAAACACCCTCCTCAACCCCTCATGGACCAAAGGCTATAGCCCACCTGACTGTTTCACGCACGCTACACGGGCTGGTATTTCTTGCCATTTTAGCAGTGCTTGACCGTAGTCTCCCATCACACGAGACCCTCAAAAGACTGTACCCATTTTCAACGACCAGAGCCCCCGAAAACCCCGCCCCAACCCCTCATGGACCAGCACTATAGCCCACCGCCCTTGACTATTTCACGCTGCCACTGGTATTTCTTCCATTTTAGGCAGGCTTGACCGTAGGCCTCCCACTGCACACGAGGACCCTCAAAAGACTGTACCCATTTTCAACCCACTGTGAGCCCCCTAAACCCCTCCCCAACCCCTGGACTGGCTATAGCCCACCGGCCTCGGTGACTATTTCACTGGCATTTGTTGTCATTTTAGAGCAGTGCCTATGACCAGAGCTCCAACGGGAACACAAGGACCTCGAAAAGACTATACCCATTTCCGACGCCTCCCCAACCTGGCAGACCAAAGGCTATAGCCCACCGCCTTGGCGATTATTTCACGCCTACCAGAGGGCATTTCTTGCCATTTTAGGGCAGGCCTCTGATCAGAGCCTCCCATCACACGAGGACCCTCGAAAGACTGTACTCCATTTTCGACGCACTGTAGCCCCTAAACCCTCCCAACCCCGCAGACCAGCATATTATAGCCCACCGCCACGGTGATTATTTCACGCATGCTACTGGGTATTTCTTGTTATTTTAGGGCAGGCTTGACATCAGAGCCTCCCACTGGGCACACGAGGACCCTTGAAAAGACTGTACCCATTTCTGACGACCAGAGCCCCCGAAACCCCCTCCCCAACCCCCACGGACCAAAGCCTATAGCCCACCGGCCTCGGTGACTATTTCACGCGCCGCGCCGCTGGGCATTTCTTGTCATTTTAGCGCAGGCCTATGACCGTAGCCTCCAACGGGGAACACAAGGACCCTCGAAAAGATCACCCATTTCCTCGACGCCTCCCAACCCAAGCAGGACTAAAGGCTATAGCCCACCGCCTGGGCCGATTATTTCACGCTACCAGAGGGCATTTCTTGCCATTTTAGGGCAGGCCTCTGACCGTAGCCTCCCACTGGGCACACGAGGACCCTCCAAAATACTGTACCCATTTCCGACGACCAGAGCCCCTTAAACCCCATCCCCAACCCCCGCGGACCAAAGGCTATAGCCCACCGCCCTTGTTGACTAATTCACGCGCGCCACATGGTATTTCTTACATTTTAGGCGTGTCAATCAGAGCCTCCCATCGGGCACACGAGACCCTCGAAAAGACTGTACTTTTCCGATGACCAGAGCCCCAAATTCTCCTCCCAACCCTCATGGGACTAAAGTCTGCAGCCCACTGCCTTGGTGACACTTTCACACTGGCGCCGGTGGCATTTCTGCCTTTTAGGTGCCTCCATCAGTAGCCTCCCAATGGGCACACGAGACCCTCCAAAATACATCAGACTCCATTTCCACGACCAGAGCCCCTTAAACCCCATCCCCAACCCCTCATGGACTAAAGGCTATAGCCCACCGCCTCGTTGACTAATTCACGCACAGCCACTGGTATTTCTGCCATTTTAGTGCCTCTGACCGTAGCCTCCCACTGGGCACACGAGGACCCTCCAAAATACTGTACCCATTTCCGACGACCAGAGCCCCCTAAACCCCCTCCTCAACCCCCGCGGACCAAAGGCTATAGCCCACCGGCCTCGGTGACTATTTCACGCGCCATGCCTGGTATTTCTTGCCATTTTGTAGGCTTCGATCAGTAGCCTCCCACCGGGTACACGAGGACCCCGAAAAGACTCAGACCCATTTCCTACGACTGTGAGCCCCCGAATTCCCTCCCAACCCCTCTGACCAAAGTCTGCAGCCCACCGGCCTCGGTGACTATTTCTCATACTGGTGGGCATTTCTTGCCTTTTAGGCAGGCCTCGACTGTAGCCTCCCACTGGGCACACGAGACCCTCCAAAATACTGCACCCATTTCCGACTGAGCCCTTAAACCCCATCCCCAACCCTCATGGACCAAAGGCTATAGCCCACCGGCCTGCTGATTAATTCACGGCGCTACTGGTATTTCTTGCCATTTTAGGCATGTGCTCGACCGTAGCCTCCCATCCCAAGCACACGAGGACCTCAAAAGACTGTACCCATTTTCATGACCAGAGCCCCTAAACCCTCCTCAACCCCATGACCAAAGGCTATAGCCCACCGCCTCGTTGACTATTTCACGCGCCAAGGCCATTGGTATTTCTTGCCATTTTAGGCAGGCCTGATCAGAGTCTCCCACTCACACGAGACCCTCGAAAAGACTGTACCCATTTTCAACCCACTGTAGCCCCTAAACCCCTCCCCAACCCTCATGGACCAAAGTTATAGCCCACCTGCCCTTGTGACTATTTCACGCTGCCACACGGGTATTTCTTCCCATTTTAGGCAGGCTTGACCGTAGCCTCCCATCAAGCACACGAGGACCCTCAAAAGACTGCACTCCATTTCCACGCACTGAGCCCTCAAACCCTCCCAACCCCTCATGACCAAAGCAGCCCACCGCCTCGTGACTATTTCACGCTGGCCAAGCATTTGTTGTCATTTTAGGCAGGTGTCCTATGATCTGTAGCTCTCCAATCTGGGAACACAAGGACCCTCGAAAAGACTGTACTCCATTTCCGACGCCCATCCCCAACCCAGATCAGCAATATAGCCCACCGCCCGATTATTTCACGCTACTACACAGAGGGTATTTCATTATTTTAGGGCATGTGCTCGACTGTAGCCTCCCACTGCACACGAGGACCCTCCAAAATATTGTATCCATTTCCTGACGCACTGTGAGCCCCTTAAACCCCATCCCCAACCCCTCATGACCAAAGTTCATAGCCCACCGCCTGTTGACTAATTCACGCTGCGCGCTGGTATTTCTTTTTGCCATTTTAGTATGTGCTCTGACCGTAGTCTCCCAATGGGCACACGAGACCTCGAAAAGACTGTACCCATTTTCAACCCACTGTAGCCCCTAAACCCCTCCCCAACCCCCACCAAAGGCTATAGCCCACCGCCTCGTGACTATTTCACGCCACACAATACTGGTATTTCTTGCCATTTTAGTGGGCAGGCTTCCGGACCGTAGCTCCCATCACACGAGGAACACGAGGACCCTCGAAAAGACTGTACCCATTTCCTCACGCCTCCCAACACGCTGCTGACCAAAGGCTATAGCCCACCGCCTCGGCGACTATTTCACGGCCATGCTCAGCAGGCATTTCACATTTTAGAACAGCCTCCTGATCAGAAGCCTCCCACCGGGCACACGAGGAACTCGAAAAGATCTGCACCATTTTAACGCCTGTGAGCTCCTGTAATCTTCCTCCCCAACCCTCGCTGACCAAAGGCTATAGCCCACCGCTCCTGGGCTGACTGCTTCACGCCACAAGGCCATTGGCATTTCTTGCCATTTTAGCGTGCCTCCTGACTGTAGCCTCCCATCAAGTACACGAGGACCCTCGAAAAGACTGTACCCATTTTCATGACCAGAGCCCCTAAACCCTCCTCAACCTCAAGGGACCAAAGGCTATAGCCCACCGCCTCATGACTATTTCCCACGCTGCCAAGGCCACTGGTATTTCTTCCCATTTTAGGGCAGTGCTTCCTGACCAGAGGCCTCCCCATCGGGCACACGAGGACCCTCGAAAAGACTCACCCATTTTTGACGACCTGAGCCCCTAAACCCTCCCCCAACCCCTCAAGGGACCAGTTATAGCCCACCGCCCTTGACTATTTCACGCCACAAGGCCTTAATCGGGTATTTCTTGCCATTTTAGTGTGCTCGTCAGAGCCTCCCACTGGGCACACGAGGACCTTTGAAAAGACTCAAGACTCCATTTCACGACACTGAGCCCCTCAAACCCCTCCCCAACCCTCATGACCAGCACTATAGCCCACCGCCTTGGTGACTATTTCACGTTGCTACGCCAAGGCATTTGTTGTCATTTTAGGCAGGCCTATGACCGTAGCCTCCAACGGGAACACAAGGACCCTCGAAAAGACTGCACCATTTCCTCGACGCCTCCCCAACCTGCGCAGTACTCAAAGGCTATAGCCCACCGGGCCTTGCTGATTATTTCATCGCTACCAGAGGGGCATTTTTTGCCATTTAGGGCAAGCCTCTGACCAGAGCCTCCCACCGGCAGACGAGACCCTCGAAAGACTGTACCCATTTCACGCACTGTGAGCCCCCCAAATCCCTCCCCAACCTCATGGACCAAAGGCTGCAGCCCACCTGCCTTGGTGACTTATTTCCGCTGCCATACTGGCATTTCATGCTATTTAGGCAGGCTCGATCAGCCTCCCACCGGTTACATGAGTACCTCGAAAAGACTGTACCCATTTTCGATTTACCGTGAGCCCCTAAACCCTCCCCAACCCCCGCGGACCAAAGGCTATAGCCCACCGGCCCATGACTATTTGACGGCTACACCGCTTGGCATTTCTTGCCATTTTAGGGAAGGCTTGACCTCAGAGCCGCCCACTTGGGACACGAGGACCCTTGAAAGACTGTACCCATTTCCGACCGGAGCCTCAAACACCTTCCCAACTCCCTCATGGGACCAAAGGCTGCAGCCCACCAGCCTTTCTGGTGACTATTTCCTGCTGCGCCATTGGCATTTCTTACTTTGGGCAGGCCTCTGACCGTAGCCTCCCACTGGGCACACGAGGACCCTACAAAAGACTGTACCCATTTCCGACGACCAGAGCCCTTAAACCCCATCACCAACCCCGCGGACCAAAGGCTATAGCCCACCGCCTCATGATTAATTCACTGGCTGCGCTGGTATTTATTGCCATTTTAGGGCAGTGCTTTGACTGTAGCCTCCCATCGGGCACACGAGGACCTCGAAAGACTGTACCCATTTTCAGAGCCCCAAACCCCCTCCCCAACCCCCGTGGACCAGGTTATAGCCCACCGCCTCATGATTATTTCACGCGCTGCCGCTGGGCATTTCTGCCATTTTAGGGCAGTGTGCTTCTGACCTTAGCCTCCCACTCACACGAGGACCTCGAAAAGATCAGACCCATTTTCGACGCCCCAGAGCCCCGAAACCCCCTCCCCAACCCACGCGGACCAAACGCTATAGCCCACCGGCCTCGGAGACTATTTGACGCGTTGCGCCGCTGGCCATTTCTTGCCATTTTAGGGCAGGCCTCTGACCGTAGCCTCCCACTGGGCACCCGAGGACCCTCGAAAAGACTGTACCCATTTACGACGCACTGTGAGCCCCTCAAACCCCTCCCAACCCCTCAAGGACCAGTGTTATAGCCCACCGGCCTTGGCATATTTCCCGCTGCGCCTGGGCATGTTCTTACATTTTAGTGCAGCTCAATCAGTAGCCTCCCACTTGCAGACGAGGACCTCAAAAAGACTAGACTCCATTTTCGACGCACTGTGAGCCCCTAAACCCCTCCCCAACCCCTCATGGACCAGTTATTATAGCCCACCGCCTCGGACTATTTCGACGGCTATTCTGGCATTTCTTGCTATTTTAGGCAGGCTTGACCGTAGCCTCCCACCTGGGCACCCGAGACCTCGAAAAGACTGCACCCATTTCGACGCACTGTAGCCCCGAACGCCCTCCCAACCCCGCGGATCAGCACATAGCCCATCGGCCCCTGGCTGACTGCTTCACGCACGCGCTTGGGCATTTCTTTCCATTTTAGTGCCAGGCTCTAACCGTAGCTCTCCACTGGGTACACGAGGACCCTCAAAAAGACTGTACCCATTTCCGACGACCCGAGCCCCCTAAACCCCATCCCCCACCCCCGCGGACCAAAGGCTATAGCCCACAGGCCTGGGTGACTATTTCACACGTTGCGCCGCTGGGCATTTCTTGCCATTTTAGGGCAGGCTTCTGACCTTAGCCTCCCACTGGGCACACGAGGAACCTTGAAAAGACTGTACCCATTTTCGTCGCCCAGAGCCCCCGAAACCCCCTCCCCAACCCACGCGGACCAAACGCTATAGCCCACCGGCCTCGGAGACTATTTGACGCGTTGCGCCGCTGGCCATTTCTTGCCATTTTAGGGCAGGCCTCTGACCGTAGCCTCCCACTGGGCACCCGAGGACCCTCGAAAAGACTGTACCCATTTCCGACGACGAGCTCTCAAACCCTCCCAACCCCTGGACCAAAGGTTATAGCCCACTGCCCCATGACTATTTCACGCGTCATGGCATTTCTTGCCATTTTAGGGCATGTGCTCGACCTTAGCCTCCCATGCACACGAGGACCTCGAAAAGACTGACCCATTTGCGACGCCCAGCGCCCCTGAACCCCCTCCCCAACCCACGCGACCAAACGCTAGCCCACTGCCTCGGAGACTATTTGACGCTACTGGCCATTTCACATTTTAGGCAGGCTCTGACCGTAGCCTCCCACTGGCACCCGAGGACCTCAAGACTGTACCCATTTCCCGACGACCAGAGCCTCCAAACCCCTCCCCAACCCCTGTGGACCAAAGGTTATAGCCCACCGCCTCATGACTATTTCACTGCGCTACACTGGCATTTCTTGCCATTTTAGTATGTGCTCGATCAGAGCCACCAATCAACTGGGCACACGAGGACCTCGAAAGACTCACCCATTTTAACGCCTGTGAGCCCTGTAACTTCCCTCCCAACCCCTCATGACCAGTTATAGCCCACTGCCCCATGCGCTGACTGCTTCACTGCCACACACACTGGCATTTCTTGCCATTTTGTAGGGCCTCCTGACTCAGTAGCCTACCACTAGGCACACGAGAGACCCTCAAAAGACTGTACCATTTCCGACGACCAGAGCCCCCGAAACCCACTCCCCAACCCCGTTGGACAAAAGGCTATAGCCCACCGGCCTCTGGTGATTATTTCCACGCGCTACAAGGCCACTGGCATTTCTTGCCATTTTAGGCAGTGCTGATCAGTAGCCTCCCACGGGCACCCGAGACCTCAAAAGACTGTACCCATTTCGACCCACTGAGCCCCAACGCCCCTCCCAACCCCCGCTGACCAGGTTATAGCCCATCGGCCCCATGACTGCTTTTCACGCGCGTCAAGGCCACTGGCATTTCTTTGCCATTTTAGGCCAGCTCTAACCGTGAGCTCCCAATCGGGTACACGAGAACCCTCGAAAAGACTGTACCCATTTCCTACGACCAGAGCCCCCTAAACCCCCTCCCCAACCCCCGCGGACCAAAGGCTATAGCCCACCGGCCTCGGTGACTATTTCACGCACACTGGCCATTGGCATTTCTTGCTATTTTAGTGCAGGCTTCTGACCGTAGCCTCCCACTGGGCACACGAGGACCCTCGAAAAGACTGTACCCATTTTCGACGCCCAGAGCCCCCGAACCCCCCTCCCTAACCCTCATGACCAGTATTATAGCCCACCGCCTCGCGATTATTTGACGCTATGCTACTGGCCATTTCCCGCCATTTTAGGGCATGTGCCTCGATCAGAGCCTCCCATGGGTACACGAGACCCTCAAGAAGACTGTACCCATTTCCGACGCACTGTGAGCCCCAAACACCTTCCCAACCCCCATGACCAAAGGCTATAGCCCACCGGACTCCCATGACTATTTCATGCACTGCGCTGGCATGTCTTGCCATTTTAGTGTTTGTGACTGGCCTTCCATCGGGCACACGAGGACCCTCAAAAGACTGTACCCATTTCCAACCCACCAGAGCCCTCAAACCCTCCCCAACCCCTGTGGACCAAAGGTTATAGCCCACCGCCTTGGGACTACTTCACGCACAAGGCCACTGGCATTTTTGCCATTTTTAGTGTGCTCGATCAGTAGCCACCAATCGGGCACACGAGGACCTCGAAAAGACTGTACCCATTTTAACGCCCACAGCCACAGTAACTTCCTCCCAACCCTCATGGACCAAAGGCTTATAGCCGCCTCGGCGAACGTTTCACGCTACTGGCTGGCATTTCTGCCATTTTAGGCAGGCCTCACCGTAGCCTCCCACTAGGCACACGAGGACCCTCAAAAGACTGTACCCATTTCCACCCACTGTGAGCCCCTAAACCCTCCCAACTCCTCATGGGACTAAAGGCACAGCCCACCTGCCGTGATTATTTCATCTACGCTAAGGCATTTTTGCCATTTTAGGGCAGGTGCTTGACCTTAGCCTCCCACTGGGCACACGAGACCTCGAAAAGATCAGGTACCCATTTTCGACGCCTGAGCCCCCAAACCCCTCCCCAACCCTCATGGGACCAAAGGCTATAGCCCACCGGCCCCATGACTATTTGACGCCACGTCATTGGCCATTTCCTGCCATTTAGGCAGTGCCTCTGACCGTGAGCCTCCCAATCGGGCACACGAGGACCCTCAAGAAGACTCAGCACCCATTTCCACGACTGAGCCCTCAAACACCTTCCCCAACCCCTCATGACCAAAAGGCTATAGCCCACCGGACTCGGCGATTATTTCACGCTACTGGCACTGGGCATGTCTTGCCATTTTAGGGCAGGCTTAGACTGGCCTTCCACTGGCACACGAGACCCTCGAAAAGACTGTACCCATTTCCACGACCTGTGAGCCCTCCAAACCCCTCCCAACCCCCGTGGACCAAAGGTTATAGCCCACTGCCCTCGGCGATTACTTTCACGCAAGGCCATTGGCATTTCTTGCCATTTTAGGCAAAGCCTGATCAGAGCCACCAATCAAGTACACGAGGACCCTCGAAAAGACTCAGACCCATTTTTAACGCCTGAGCCACGTAACTCCTCCCAACCCTCATGGACCAGGCTATAGCCCACTGCCTCGCGAACGCTTCAAGGCCACTGCGCACTGGCATTTCTGCCATTTTAGGGCAGGCCTCTGACCGTGGCCTCCCACTGGGTACACGAGGACCCCCCAAAAGACTGTACCCATTTCCGACGACCAGAGCCCCCTAAACCCCTCCCCAACCCCTCAAGGACCAGCTATAGCCCACCGGCCCTTGACTATTTCACGCTGTTCACTGGCATTTCTTGCCATTTTAGCAGCTTCTGACCGTAGCCTCCCACCGGGCACCCGAGACCTCGAAAAGACTGTACCCATTTCGATGACCAGAGCCCCCAACGCCCTCCCAACCTCATGGACCAAAGGCTATAGCCCATCGGCCCTTGGTGATCGCTTTCACGCGGCGCTACTGGGTATTTTTTGTTATTTTAGGCCAGTTTCTAACCGTAGCCTCCCACTGGGTACACGAGAACCCTCAAAAGACTCAGACCCATTTCCGACTGACCACGAGCCCCCAAACCCTCCCCAACCCCTCATGGACCAAAGGCTATAGCCCACCGGCCTGTGACTATTTCACGCACACTGGCATTTCTTGCCATTTTAGGGCAGTGCTTGACCTTAGCCTCCCACCGGGCACACGAGACCCCTCAAAAGACTGTACCCATTTTTGACGCCTGAGCCCCCTGAAACCCCTCCCAACCCCGCTGGACTAAAGGCTATAGCCCACTGCCCCATGACTATTCGACGGCGCTACTGGCCATTTCTTGCCATTTTGTGTGCCTGATCAGTAGCCTCCCACCGGGCACACGAGGACCCTCAAGAGACTAGACCCATTTCCGACGACTGAGCCTCCAAACACCTTCCCCAACCCCTCATGACCAGTAGCTCACCTGACTCATGCGATTATTTCACGCACACTTGGGCATGTCTTGCTATTTTAGGGCAGTGCTTCAGGACTGGCCTTTTCCACTGGGCACACGAGGACCTGCGAAATGACTGTACCCATTTCCGACACCCAGAGCCCCCCAAACCCCTCCCCCACCCCTGTGGACCAGCAGTTATAGCCCAACTGCCGCGCGATTATTTCACGCTGGCCACACTACATTTCTTGCCATTTTAGTATGTGCTTCGATCAGAGCCACTAATCGGGTACACGAGACCCTCGAAAAGACTGTACCCATTTTAACGCCAGAGCCACAGTAACTTCCTCCCCAACCTCATGGACCAAAGGCTATAGCCCACCTCCCTGCATGATTATTTCAGTGCCACAGGGCATTTCTTGCCATTTTAGTAGGGGCTTGACCTTAGCTCCCACTGGGAACACGAGGACCCTTGAAAAGACTCTACCCATTTCTGACAACCCGAGCCCCCAACGTCCCTCCCAACCCTCATGGACTAAAGGCATTAGACCACCGCGATTATTTCACGCGGCCCTGTCATTGTTCATGTCTTGTTATTTAGGTGGCTTCGACTCAGAGCCTCCCACTGGGCACACGAGACCCTCGAAAAGATCAGACCCATTTCCGACGACCGTGAGCCCCTGAAGACATTCCCCAACCCTCATGACCAAAGGCACAGCCCACTGCCTCGGGCCGATTATTCGACGCTACGCCATGCTTGGCATTTCTTGCACTTTAGGGCAGGCTTCGACCGTAGCCTCCCACCGGGCACACGAGACCCTCGAAAAGACTGTACCCATTTCTGACGCCTGAGCCCTGTAACTTCCCCTCCCAACCCCACAGATTAAAGGCTATAGCCCACCGCCTGCCATGATTATTTCACGCGATACGCCGCTGGGCATTTCTTGCCATTTTAGGGCAGGCTTCTGACCGTAGCCTCCCACTGGGCACACGAGGACCGTCGAAAAGACTGTACATATTTCCGACGGCCAGAGCCCCTGAAACCCCCTCCCCAACCCCCGCGGACCAATGGCTATAGCCCACCGGCCTCGGTGACTATTTCACGCGATACGCCGCTGGGCATTTCTTGCCATTTTAGGGCAAGCTTCTGACCGTAGCCTCCCACTGGGCACACGAGGACCCTCGAAAAGACTGTACCCATTTCCGACGACTGAGCCCCGAAACCCTCCCCAACACCATGGACCAAAGGCTATAGCCCACCGGCTGGCGATTATTTCACGCCAGCCACTGGGCATTTCTTGCCATTCTAGGGCAGGCTGACAGAGCCTCCCATTGGGCACACGAGTACCCTCAAAGGTTGCACCCATTTCACGACCAGAGCCCCTCAAACACCCTCCCAACCCTCATGACCAAAGGCATTATAGCTCACTGTCTCTTGGCTGATTATTTCTGTGGCTACTGGCTTAGACATTTCTTTTTCCATTTTAGGGCGGTATGCCCAGACCGTAGAGCCTCCCATCAAGTACACACGAGACCCCTCGAAGACTGCACCATTTCTCCCGACGATGTAACCCTCAAACACTCCTCCCTCAACCCCTCATGGACTGGCTATAGCCCACCGGCCTCGAGATATTTCACGCTGCGCCGGCTGGGTATTTCATTTTAGGCAGGCTGACTGTGGCCTCTCCCACCTGGGAACACGAGACCTCGAAAAGACTGTACTAATTGACGACACTGTGAGACCCCGAACCCTCCCCAACCGCCGCAGCATCAGGCTATAGCCCACCGGCATCTAGGTGATCATTTCACGTTGCGCCAAGCATTAATTGCACATTTTATAGTAGGCTTGACCAGAGCCTCCCACTGGGCACACGAGGACCCCTCAAAAGATCATCCATTTCCGACGCCTGCAGCCCCGAACTTCCTCCCAACCCCCGCTGACCAAAGGCTATACCCCACCGCATCGGCGATTATTTCACGTGCTGCGCCTGCTTGGACATTTCACATTGGCAGGCTTCGTCAGTAGCCTCCCACTGGCACACGAGGGACCTCGAAAGACTGTGACCCATTTCCACCCACTGAGTCTCAAACCCCCTCCCAACCCCCGGACCAGTGTTATAGCCCACCGCCACGTGAGTATTTCACGCTGCCAAGGCCATGGCATTTCTTGCCATTTTAGTGGCCTTTCAATCAGAGCTCTCCACCTGGCACACTAGACCCTGTGACCCATTTCTCAGCCTCCCAGAGCCTCTAACGCCTTCTCCCCAACCTCATGACCAAAGGCTTAAAGCCCACCGCTCATGATTATTTAACGTGCAGCGCCGCTGACATTTCTGTTATTTTAGTGGCAGCTTCTGACCGTAGCCTCCCATCAAGTGCACATGAGGACCCTCGAAAAATACTGTACCCATTTCCGACGACTAGAGCCCTCAAACCCCCCAACCCTCATGGACTGGTTATAGCCCACCGCCCGGTGATTATTTCACGCACAAGGACGTCATGGCATTTCTTGCCATTTTAGGCAGGCTTCTAATCAGAGCTCCTCACTGGGCACACTAGGACCCTCGAAAGACTCAGTACCATTTCCCAGTGGGCCTGAGCTCCCCAAAATCCTCCCAACCTCATGACTAAAAGTGCTAATGCCCACTGCTCGCGATTATTTCACGCCGCCATTGGCATTTTATGGCAGCTCTCGACTGTAGCCTCCCACTGGGCACACGAGGACCTCGAAAAGACTGTACACCCTCGACGACTGTAGCTCCCGAACCCTCTCCCAATCAGCAGATCAACGCTTATAGCCCACCGGCCTGGTGACTATTTCACGCAAGGCCGCCATTGACATTTTCTGCATTTTGTGGCAGGCTTCGAACGTAGCTCTCCCATCTGGCATACGAGACCTCGAACACTGCATCTATTTCCGATGACCAGAGCCCAGGAAACCCCGCCCCAACCCCCGCGGACCATAGGGTATAGCCCACCGCCCGGTGAGTATTTCACGCGCCCGCTTGGTATTTTACCATTTGTAGGCAGTGCCTCTAATCGTAGCTCTCCACTGGGAAAACGAGGACCTTCGAGAAGACTCAGACCCATTTCCTGTGCCCAGAGCCCCTAACGCCTCCTCCCAACCCCCTCATGGACAAAGGCTATAGCCCACCGGCCTCGGTGACTATTTCACGCTGGCCATTGGTATGTCTCACATTTTAGGGCAGGCTTGACCAGTAGCTCTCCCACTGGCACACAAGGACCCTCGAGAAGATCAGATCTACTTTCCGACGCCCATCCCCGTAACGTCCCCTTCCCAACCCCTCACGACCAGTATAGCCCACGGGCCTCGGACGACTATTTCGTGACGCATCGCTCAGCATTTTTGCCCTTTAGGCAGCCCTCCTGACCGTAGCCTCAGATTGGGCACACGAGGAACCTCGAAAGACTGCACTACTCCGATTCCTCAGAGCCCTGTGAACCCCTCCCCAACCCCCAAGGGACTAGCAATTATAGCCCACCGCCCATGGCTGACTATTTCACGTGTTGCGCCTGGCATTACTACATTTTACTGCAGGCCAAAGCCTCACCGTAGCCTCCCACCGGGCACACGAGGCCCCTCAAAAAGGCATGCCCAATTTTTGATGCCCAGAGCCCCCCAACCCCCCCCCCCAACCCCATGGACTACCAAAGCTATAGCCCACCGCCTCGCGATTATTTAACGTGATGCGCCGCTGGATATTTTTGTCATTTTGGGCAAGCTCGGATCAGAGCCTCTGATCAAGGCACACGAGGACCCTCAAAATATCGCACCCATTTCCGACGACCTCAAACCCCTCCCCAACCCCCCTGACTCAAAGTGTTATAGCCCACCGGCCTCGGTGACTATTTCACGCCGCCGCTGGCATTTCTTGCCATTTAGGCAGCCTCAACTGTAGCCTCCCACCGGGCACACTAGGACCTCGAAGACTGTGCCCATTTCCCAGTCACAGAGCTCCCCAAAATCCTCCCAACCCCTCATGGGACCAAAGCGTTACATGCCCACCGCCTCGGGCGATTATTTCACGCGGCCATACCGCCATTGGCATTTCGTACATTTTAGGGCAGGCCTTTGACCGTAGCTCTCCCATCCGGGCACACGAGGACCCTCAAAAGACTGTAGAGCACTGACACACTCAGAGCCCTCGAACCCTCCCCAACCGCCGCAGATCAAACGCCATAGCCCACCGGCCCTGTGACTATTTCACGCCTCCGCCACTGGCAATTACTTTGTACTTTTACGGGCAAGCTTCCGACCGTAGCCTCCCATCAGCACACGAGGACCCTCGAAAAGATCGTATCCATTTCGACCCACCAGATCCCCTCAACCCCTCCCCAACCGCCGCAGACCAAACGCTAGCCCACCGGCCCTTGTGACTATTTCACGCAAGGCGCCATGACATTTCTTGCCATTTCGGGCAGGCTTCCGTAGCCTCCCACTGGGTACACGAGGACCTCAAAGACTGTACCCATTTCCAATGACCAGAGCCTCAAACCCCTCCCAACCCTCAAGGGACCAAAGGTTATAGCCCACCTGCCTGTGACTATTTCCACGCCACAACAGCATTTCTTTCCATTTTAGGCAGGCTCTAACCGAGCTTTCCCACTGAAAACGAGGACCTTCAAAAGACTATACCCATTTCCTGTGCCTAGAACCCCGAACGCCTCCCCAACCCCCGAACGCCTCCCCAACCCTCAAGGACCAGCATAGCCCACCGGCCTCAAGCCATTATTTCACGCACTGGCCATTGGGTATCTTTGCCATTTTAGGCAGGCTGCTGATCAGAGCCTCCCACTGGCACACAAGGACCCTCAAAAGGCTGTACCCATTTCCGACGCCCAGAGCCCTGTAACGCCCTCCCAACCCTCACGACCGACCAAAGGCCATAGCCCACCGCCTCGACGACTATTTCGTGACGCTGCATCACATTGGCATTTCTTGCCCTTTAGGCAGCCCTCTAACCATAGCCTCCCATCGGGCACACGAGGACCCTCGAAAAGACTGCACCCATTTCCATGCCCAGAGTCCTGTAACCCCTCCCAACCCTCATGACCAAATGTTATAGCCCACTGCCCTTGCAGGATTATTTCACTGGCCAAGGCTGCTGGGTATTTCTACCATTTTAGGGCGTGCCTCTAACCTCAGTAGCCTCCGAGTGGGCACACTAGGACCTCGAAAAGATTGTACCCATTTCCCTGTCCCAGTGCCCCAAACGCCTCCCCAACCCCCTGTGGACCAAAGGTTATAGCCCACGCGCAGAACTATTTCACGTGCTGCGCCGCTGACATTTCTTATTATTTCGGGCAGGCCTGGCCGTAGCCTCCCATCACGCACACGAGGACCTCGAAAAGACTGTAACCATTTCCGACGACTGAGCCCCAAACCCACTCCCAACCTCATGACCAGCGTTATAGCCCACCGCCTCCGATTATTTCACGCACAAGGCCACTGGCATTTCTTGTCATTTTAGGGCAGGCCTCTAACTGTAGGCCTCCCACTGGAAAACGAGACCTTCAAAAGATCAGACTATTTCCTGTGCCCAGAGCCCCCGAACGACCCTCCCCAACCACCGCGGACCAAAGGCTATAGCCCACCGGCCTCGGCGACCATTTCACGCACTGCGCCGCTGGGCATGTCTTGTCATTTTTCGGCAGGCATCTAACCAAAGTCTCCCACTGGGTGCACGAGGACCCTCGAAAAGACTGTATCCATTTCCGATGCCCAGAGCCCTAACCCTCCCAACCCCTCATGACCAAAGGCTATAGCCCACTGCCCTATGATTATTTCCACGTGGCCATGTCATTGAGTATTTCTTGCCATTTTACGGTGCAGCTTCTGACCAGTAGCCTCCCATAGGCACGCAGGACCCTCGAAATGGTCAGACCCATTTCCGACGACCAGAGCCCCTGTAAACGCCCCTCCCAACCCCTGCTGACCAGCTATAGCCCACCGCCTCGACGACTATTTCAGACGGTTTGCATCACGGGCATTTCTTGCCCTTTAGTAGCCTCAACCATAGCCTCCCATCAAGGGCACACGAGGACCCTCGAAAAGACTGTACCCATTTCCATGCCTGTAGCCCTGTAACCCCTCCCCAACCCCTCAAGGACTAAAAAGCTATAGCCCACCGGCCTCGGCGATTATTTCACGCGCTGGCTTGAGCATTTTTGTATTTTAGGCAGTGCTGATCAGAGCCTCCCACCTGGGCACGTATGACCCTCGGTGCTGCAGACTCCATTTCCGACGCCCAGAGCCCTGTAACGCCCTCCCAACCCTCACGACTAAAGGCTTATAGCTCACCGGCCTCGACGATTATTTAACGTGCTGCGCCATTGACATTTCTTGCCATTTTAGGGCAGGCTTCTGACCGAGCCTCCCACGGGTACACGAGGACCCTCAAAAGACTGTACTACTCCACGACCAGAGCCCTCCAAAACCCTCCCCAACCTCATGACCAAAGGTTATAGCCCACTGCCTCGGTGACTATTTCACGCGCAGCCATGGCATTTCTTGCCATTTTAGTAGGCCTCTAGTCAGAGCCTCCCATCAAGTACACGAGACCCTCGAAAGACTGTACCATTTCACACCTGAGCCCTGTAACTCCTCCCCACCCCCTCATGTAACCAAAGGCTATAGCGACCGCCTCGACGACTATTTCGTCAAGACGCTTCATCATTGGCATTTCTTGCCCTTTAGGGCAGCCTCCTGACCAGTAGCATCCCACTGCACATGAGGACACTCAAAAGATCAGACCATTTCTTGATGCCCGAGCCCCGTAACCCTCCCCAACCCTCATGGACTAGCACTATAGCCCTGCCTCGATTATTTCACGTATACGCTGCTGATATTTCTTGCCATTTTAGGGCAGGCTTGACTGTAGCTTCCCACTGGCACACGAGGACCTCGAAAAGACTGGACCCATTTCCGGCACCCAGAGCCCCCGAACGCCCTCCCAACCCTCATGGACCAGCTATATAGCCCACTGCCTCATGATTATTTCCACGCTGCGCTGGGCATACTTTGCCATTTTAGGGCAGGCTTGACCGTAGCCTCCCACTGCACACGAGACCCTCGAAAGACTGTACCCATTTCATGCCCAGAGCCCTGTAACCCTCCTCCCAACCTCATGACTAAATGTTATAGCCCACTGCCTTGGTGACTATTTCTCAAGGCAAGGTCATTGGCATTTCTTACCATTTTAGGGCAGGCCTCTAACCGTAGCCTCCGAGTGGGCACACTAGGACCCTCGAAAAGATTGTACCCATTTCCCAGTCCCAGAGCCCCAAAACGCCCCTCCCCAACCTCCGTGGACCAAAGGCTATAGCCCACCGGCGTCGGCAACTATTTCACGTGCTGCGCCGCTGGACATTTCTGTTATTGGCAGGCTTCTGGCCGTCAGCCTCCCATCACACGAGACCCCGAAAAGATCAGAACCATTTCCGACGCACTGTGAGCCCCTCAAACCCACTCCCCAACCCCCTCAAGGGACCAGCATGTTATAGCCCACCGGCCTCGGTGACTATTTCACGCGCTGCGCCGCTGGGCATTTCTTGCCATTTTAGGGCAGGCCTCTAACCGTAGCCTCCCACTGGGAAAACGAGGACCTTCGAAAAGACTGTACCCATTTCCCAGGCCCAGAGCCCCCGAACGACCCTCCCCAACCCTCATGGGACCAAAGGCTATAGCCCACTGGCCTCGACTATTTCACGACGCATCACTGAGCATGTCTTGTCATTTTTCTGCAGGCCTTTCACTATAGTCTCCCACTGTGCACGAGGACCTCAAAAGACTGTACTCCATTTCCCATGCCCAGAGCCCCTGTAACCCTCCCAACCTCATGACCAAAGGCTATAGCCCACCTGCCCTCTGCGATTATTTCCACTGGCCTCATTGAGTATTTCTTGCATTTTAGGGCAGGCTTCCTGGATCAGAGCCTCCCATAGGGCACGCAAGGACCCTCAAAGGCTGCACTCCATTTCGACGCCTGTGAGCCCTAGAACGCCTCCCAACCCCTGCTGGACCAAAGCACATAGCCCACCGCCTCGACGACTATTTCAAGACGGTGCATCGCTACATTTCTTGCCCTTTAGGGGTAGCCTCTAACCATAGCCTCCCACTGGGCACACGAGACCTCGAAAAGACTCAGACTCTATTCATGCCTGAGCCCTGTAACCCCTCCCAACCCCTCATGGACCAAAAGCTATAGCCCACCGGCCTCGGCGACTATTTCACGCGCTGCGCCGCTGAGCATTTCTTGCCATTTTAGGGCAGGCTTCTGACCGTAGCCTCCCACTGGGCACGTAAGGACCCTCGAAAAGGCCGTACCCATTTCCGACGCCCAGAGCCCCAGAACGCCCCTCCCCAACCCCCGCTGACCAAAGGCTATAGCTCACCGGCCTCGACGATTATTTAACGTGCTGCGCCGCTGGACATTTCTTGCCATTTTAGGGCAGGCTTCTGACCGTAGCCTCCCACGGGGTACACGAGGACCCTCGAAAAGACTGTACCACCTCCGACCCACTGAGCCTCCAAAACCCCTCCCCAACCCCTCAAGGACCAAAGGTTATAGCCCACCGCCTACGGTGACTATTTCCACGCTGCGGCTAAGGCATTTCTTGCCATTTTAGCGCAGGCTTCTAGTCAGAGCCTCCCACCGGGCACACGAGGACCTCGAAAGACTGTACTCCATTTCTGACACCCAGAGCCCTGTAACTCCCCTCCCACCCCCGCGAACCAAAAGGCTATAGCGCACTGCCTCGACGACTATTTCGACGCTTCATCATGGCATTTCTTGCCCTTTAGGCAGCCTCCTGACCGTAGGCATCCCACTGGGCACATGAGGACACTCAAAAAGACTGTACCCATTTCGGATGCCCTGAGCCCTTAACCCTCCCCAACCCCCGCGGACCAAAGGCTATAGCCCCCCGGCCTCGGCGACTATTTCACGTGCTACGCCGCTGGATATTTCTTGCCATTTTAGGGCAGGCTTCTGACCGTAGCCTCCCACTGGGCACACGAGGACCCTCGAAAAGACTGTACCCATTTCCGACACCCAGAGCCCCCGAACGCCCCTCCCGAACCCCCGCGGACCAAAGGCTATAGCCCACCGGCCTCGGCGACTATTTCACGCGCGCCACTGGCATACCTTTATTTTAAGGCAGGCTTGACCGTAGCCTCCCACTGGGCACACGAACCTCAAAATATCAGACCTTTTCCTGACGCCCAGAGCCCTGCAACGCCTCCCCACCCCTGTGGACTGGCTATAGCCCACCGCCTCGATGACTATTTCTCGACGCTGCATCTGGGTATTTAGCCCTTTAGGCAGGCTCTGACCAGTAGCCTCCCACTGGGTACACGAGGACCCTCGAATAGACTGCACCCATTTCATGGCGCCTGTGAGCCCCGTAACCCTCCCAACCTCATGGACTAGCACATAGCCCACTGCCTCGGCGATTATTTCACGCGCTGCACCGCTTAGGCATTATTTCCGCTTACGGCAAGCTTCTGACCGTAGCCTCCCACTGGGCACACGAGGAGCCTCGAAAAGCCTTTATTCATTTCTGATGCCCAGAGGCCCCCGAACCCTCCCAACCCCTGTGGGACCAAAAGCTATAGCCCACCGCCTCTGAACTATTTCACGCTGGGCTGAGCCGAGCTTGGTATTTCTTGCCATTTTAGGGCAGGCTCTGTAGTCACCCATCACGCACGAGGACCTCGAAAAGACTGTACCCATTTCCGACGCACTGAGCCCTGTAGAACACCCTCCCAACCCTCATGGGACCAAAGGCTATAGCACACCGACTGCGACCATTTCACGGTTGCGCTGGCTAAGCATTTCTTGCCATTTTAGGGCAGGCCTCTGACCGTAGCCTCCCACTGAGCACACGAGGACCCTCGAAAAGACTGTACCCATTTCCGACGACCAGAGCCCCCGAAACCCCCTCCCCAACCCCCACGGACCAAAGGCTATAGCCCACCGGCCTCGGTGACTATTTCACGCGCTGCGCCGATGGGTATATCTTGCCATTTTAGGGAAGGCTTATGACCGTAGCCTCCCACTGGGCACACGAGAACCCTTGAAAAGGCTGCACCCATTTCCGACGCCCAGAGCCTCCGAACGCCCGTCCCCAACCCCCGCGGAAGAAAGGCTAATGCCCACCGGCCTCGGCGACTATTTCACGCGCTGCGCCGCTGGGCATTTCGCGCCATTTTAGGGCAGGACTCTGACCGTAGCCTCCCACTGGGCACACGAGGACCCTCGAAAAGACTGTACCAATTTCTGTCGACCAGGCCCCAACCCTCCCCAACCGCCAGCAGCACTAGGCTATAGTCCACCTGCCTCTAGAATTATTTCACGCGCTGCAGCGCTGGTCATTACTTGCTATTTTACGGCAGGCTTCTGACCGTAGCCTCCCACTGGGCACACAAGGACCCTCGAAAGACTCAGACTCATTTCCGACGCCTGAGCCCCGAACGCCTCCCCAACCCCTCATGGGACCAAAGGCTTTAGCCCACCGGCGTCGGCGACTATTTCACGTGCTGCGCCGCTGGACATTTCTTGCCATTTTCGGGCAGGCTTCTGGCCATAGCCTCCCACTGGGTAAACGAGGACCCTCGAAAAGACTATACCCATTTCCAAGGCCCAGAGCCCCCGAACGCCCCTCCCCAACCCCCGCGTAATAAAGGCTATAGCCCACCGGCCTCGGCGACATTTCACGCGGCCAGCCACTTGGTATGTCTGTTATTTTAGGGCAGTGCTTCTGACCAGAGCCTCCCACTGGGCACACAAGGACCTCGAAAAGACTGCACTCCATTTCCGACGACTCAGAGCCCTGTAAACACCCTCCCAACCCCCATGGACCAAAGGCCATAGCACACCGACCGACCATTTCACGTGTTGCGCCATTGGCATTTCTTGCCATTTTAGGGCAGGCCTCTGATCAGAACTCCCATCACACAAGGACCCTCGAAAAGATCAGACCATTTCCGACGCCTGTGAGCCCTGTAACGCCCCTCCCAACCCCTCATGGGACCAAAGGCTATAGCCCACCGCCTCGACGACTATTTCAGACGCTGCATCACATTGGCATTTTTGCCCTTTAGGCAGCCCTGACCGTAGCCTCCTACTGGGCAAACGACGACCCTCAAAAGGACTGTACCCATTTCCGATGCCCAGAGCCCCAGAACCCCCCTCCCCAACCCCAGCGGACCAAAAGCAATAGCCCACCGCCTAAGAACTATTTCACGCTACTGGGTCATGGTATTTCTTGCCATTTTGGAAGGCTCTAATCAGTAGTCTCCCACTGCAGGAGGACCTCGAAAAGACTGTACCCATTCCGACGCCGAGCCCCCGAACGCCCCTCCCTAACCTCATGACCATACAGCCCACCGCCTCAGCGACTATTTCACGCGCTGCGCCACTGGGCATGTCTTGCCATATTAGGGCAGGCTTTTGACTGTAGCCTCCCACTGGGCACACGAGGACCCTCGAAAAGACTGTACCCATTTCTTACGCCCAGAGCCCTGTAACGCCTCTCCCACCCTCATGACCAAAGGCTATAGCCCACCGCCTCGACGAGTATTTCTGACGCCCATCGCTACATTTCTTGCCCTTTAGGCAGCCCTCTGACCAGAGAATCCATCGCACATGAGGACACTCAAAAGACTGTACCCATTTCCGATGCCCCGAGCCCTGTAACCCCCTCCCCAACCCTCATGACCAAATGCTATAGCCCACCGCCCCATGACTATTTCACGTGCTGCGCCCGCTGGATATTTCTTGCCATTTTAGGGCATGTGCCTCCTGACCAGCCTCCCATTGGGCACACGAGACGCCTGAAAAGACTGCACCCATTTCCGACGACTGTGAGCCACCGAAACCCTCCCCAACCCTCGGACTAAAGGCTATAGCCCACCGGCCTCAAGGTTTATTTCACGCGCTGCGCCACTGGTATGTTCTTTCCATTTTAGGGCGACTGACTGTAGCCTCCCCTCACACACAGGACCCTCAGGACTGCACCCATTTCCGACGCCCAGAGCCCCAAACGCCCTCCCAACCCTCAAGGGACTAAAAGCTATAGCCCACCTGCCTCGACGATTATTTCTCAGATGCTTGCATCAGTAGGCATTTCTGCCCTTTTTAGGCAGCCTCTGACTGTAGCCTCCCACTGGGCACACAAGGACCTCGAAAAGACTGTCAGACCCATTTTCCGATGCCCAGAGCCCTGTAACCCCTCCCCAACCCCAAGGACCAAATGCTATAGCCCACCGCCTCAAGAACTATTTCACGCTACTGGGTCTGGGTATTTCTTGCCATTTTTGGGCAGGCCTCTGACCGTAGTCTCCCACTGGGAGCAGGAGGACCCTCGAAAACACTGTACCCATTCCGACGCCGAGATCCCCCGAACGCCTCCCAACCTCAAGGACCAAAGGCTATAGCCCACCAAGGCCGGGCGAATATTTCACGTGTTGCGCCTGCTGATATTTCTTGCCATTTCGGCAGGCTTGGTCAGAGCCTCCAATCAAGCACACGAGACCTCAAAAAGACTGTACCCATTTCCGACGCACTGTGAGCCCCCAAACCCCTCCCAACCCTCATGGGACCAAGGTTATAGCCCACCGCCTCAGTGATCATATCACGCTACTGTCACTGGGCATTTCTTGCCATTTTAGGGCAGGCCTCCTAACGTAGCCTCCCACTGGAAGACGAGGACCTTCGAAAAGACTGTACCCATTTCTCAGGCCCAGAGCCCCCGAACGCCTCCCCTAACCCATGGCCAAAGGCTATAGCCCATGTGCCCCATGATTATTTCACGACTACTGCCACTGGTATGTCTTGACATTTTAGGGCAGGCTTCCTGACCAGAGCCTCCCATCTGGGCACACATGGACCTCGAAAAGACTGCACCCATTTCCGAGGCCCAGAGCCCTGGAACCCCCCTCCCCAAACCCCGCGGACCAAAGGCTATAGCCCACTGCCTCGACGACTATTTCCTCAAGACGCTGCATCGCAGGCATTTCTGCCCTTTTAGGTAGCCTCTGACCTTAGCCTCCCATCACACACGAGGACCCTCAAAAGACTGTACCCATTTCCATGCCCAGAGCCCCGAACCCCTCCCAACCCCAGCGGGACCAAAAGCTATAGCCCACCGCCTAAGAACTATTTCACGCTACCGAGTCACTGGTATTTCTGCCATTTTTGGGCAGGCTCCTGATCAGTAGTCTCCCACTGGGTGCAGGAGGACCCTCGAAAAGACTGTACCCATTCCGACGCCGAGAGCCCCCGAACGCCCCTCCCCAACCCCCGCGGACCAAGGGATATAGCCCACCGGCGTCGGTGACTATTTCACGTGCGCGCTGGACATTTTCTTGCATTTTCGGGCAGCCTGTCAGAGCCTCCCACTGGGCACACGAGGACCCTCAAAATACTGACCCATTTCCGACCACTGTGAGCCCCTCAAACCCCTCCCCAACCCCCGCTGACCAAAGGTTATAGCCCACTGCCTTGGTGATTATTTCACGCACAAGGCCATGGCATTTCTTGCCATTTTAGGCAGTGCCTCTAACTGTAGCCTCCCACTGGGAAAACGAGGACCTTCAAAAGATCAGACTCCATTTCCTGTGCCCAGAGCCCCGAACGCCCTCCTAACCCCTCAAGGGCCAAAGGCTTATAGCCCACTGCCTCGGCGATTATCTCACGCACAAGCATTGGGTATGTCTTGCCATTTTAGATGTGCTTATGATCAGAGGCCTCCCACTGGGCACACAAGGACCTCGAAAAGACTGCACTCCATTTCCGACGCCCAGAGCCCCTGTAACGCCTACCCAACCCTCATGAGCAAAGGCTATAGCCCACCGGCCTCGACGACTATTTCGCACGCTGCATCGCTGGGCATTTCTTGCCCTTTTAGGGCAGCCCTCTGACCGTAGCCTCCTACTGGGCACACGAGGACCCCTGAAAAGATTGTACCCATTTCTGATGCCCAGAGCCCCAGAACCCCCCTCCCCAACCCCAGCGGACCAAAAGCTATAGCCCACCGGCCTCGGCAACTATTTCACGCGCTGGGCAGCTGGGTATTTCTTGCCATTTTTGGGCAGGCCTCTGACCGTATTCTCCCACTGGGTGCAGGAGGACCCTCGAAAAGAGTGTACCCATTCCGACGCCGAGAGCCCCCGAACGCCCCTCCCCAACCCCCGCGGACCAAAGGCTATAGCCCACCGGCCTCGGCGACTATTTCACGCGCTGCGTCACTGGGCATGTCTTGCCATTTTAGGTCAGGCTTCTGACCGTAGCCTCCCAGTGGGCACACGAGGACCCTCGAAAAGGCTGTACCCATTTCTTACGCCCAGAGCCCCAGAACGCCCCTCCCCACCCCCCGCGGACCAAAGGCTATAGCCCACCGGCCTCGATGACTATTTCGCTCGCTTCATCAAGCATTTTTTGCCCTTTAGTGGCAGCTGCCTGACCGGAGCATCCCACTGGGCACACGAGGACCCTCGAAAAGACTGTACCCATTTCCGACGCCCAGAGCCCTGTAACTTCCTCCCAACCTCATGGACAAAGGCTATATAGCACACCGCCTCATGACTATTTGACGTGTTGCCACTGGCATTTTTGTTATTTTAGGCAGGCCTCGACAGTAGCCTCCCACTGGGCACACAAGGACCCTCAAAAGACTGACCATTTTCGATGCCTGTGAGCCCTGTAACGCCCCTCCCAACCCCTCACAGACCAAAGGCTATAGCCCACCGGCCTCGACGATTATTTCGGACGCTGCATCGCAGGGCATTTCCTGCCCTTTTAGGGCAGCCCTCTGACCGTAGCCTCCTACTGGGCACACGAGGACCCTCGAAAAGACTGTACCCATTTCCGATGCCTGAGCCCTGAACCCCCTCCCAACCCCCTGGGCTAAAGTCAGAGCCCACCGCCTCGCTAACTATTTCACGCTACTGGGTCACTGGGTATTTTTGCCATTTTTGGCAGGCCTCGACCGTAGTCTCCCACTCAAGTGAGGACCTCGAAAAGACTGCACCCATTTCCGACGCCGAGAGCCCCGAACGCCCCTACCCAACCCTCATGGAGTAGCAGGCTATAGCCCACCGGCCTCGACGACTATTTCAAGACGCTGCATCATGGCATTTCTTGCCTTTAGGTAGCCCTCTGACCGTAGCCTCCTACTGGGCACACGAGGACCCCTGAAAAGATTTTACCCACTTCTGATGCCCAGAGCCCCTGTAACCCCTCCCAACCCTGGACTAAAGCTATAGCCCACCGCCTCTAAGAATCATTTCACGCACTGGCAGCTGGGTATTTCTTACCATTTTGGGCAGGCTCACCAGATTCTCCCACTGGGTGCAGGAGGACCCTCGAAAAGAGTGTACCCATTCCGACGCCGAGAGCCCCCGAACGCCCCTCCCCAACCCCCGCGGACCAAAGGCTATAGCCCACCGGCATCGACGATTATTTCGGACGCTGCATCGCAGGGCATTTCCTGCCCTTTTAGGCAGCCTCTGATCAGAGCCTCCCATCGGGCACACGAGGACCCCGAAAAGACTGTACCCATTTCCATGCCCAGAGCCCTAACCCCTCCCCAACCCCAATGGACCAAAAGTCAGAGCCCACCGCCTCGATAACTATTTCACGCTACTGGGTCATTGGTATTTCTTGCCATTTTGGGCAGGCCTCTGACCGTAGTCTCCCACTGCAGGAGGACCCTCAAAAGACTCAGACCCATTCTGACGCCGAGAGCCCCCGAACGCCCCTCCCCAAACCCCGCGGACCAAAGGCTATAGCCCACCGGCGGCGGCGACTATTTAATGTGCTGCGCACGCTGACATTTTCATTTTCGGCAAAGCTCTGTCAGTAGCCTCCCAATGGGCACATGAGGACACTCGAAAAGACTGTACCCATTTCCGACCACTGACCCCCGAAACCCCTCCCCAATCCCCTCATGACCAGTTATAGCCCACTGCCTCGTGACTATTCACGCTGCGCCATTGGCATTTCTTGCCATTTTAGGGCAGGCCTCTAACTGTAGCCTCCCACTGGGAAAACGAGGACCTTCAAAAGATCAGACCCATTTCCTGTGCCCAGAGCCCCGAACGCCTTCCCCAACCTCTCATGGACCAAAGGCTATAGCCCACCGGCCTCGGCGACTAGTTCACGCGCTGCGCCACTGGGCATGTCTTGCGATTTTAGGGCAGGCTTCTAACCGTAGCCTCCCACTGGGCACACGAGGACCATCGAAAACACTGTACACATTTCTTACGCCCAGAGGCCCAGAACGCCCCTCCCCACCCCCCGCGGACCAGAGCCTATAGCCCACCGGCCTCGACGACTATTTCGCACGCTTCATCGCTGGACATTTCTTGCCCTTTTAGGCAGCCCTCTGACCGTAGCATCCCACTGGGCACATGAGGACACTCGAAAAGACTGTACCCATTTCCGATGCCCAGAGCCCCAGAACCCCCCTCCCCAACCCCAGCGGACAAAAAGCTATAGCCCACTGCCTCGCAGAACTATTTCACGCTACTGGTCTGGTATTTCTTGCCATTTTTGGGCAGGCCTCTGACCGTAGTCTTCCACTGGGTGTAGGAGGACCCTCGAAAAGACTATACCCATTTCCGACGCCGAGAGCCCCCGAACGCCCCTCCCCAACCCCCGCGGTACAAAGGCTATAGCCCACCGGCCTCGGCGACTATTTCACGTGCTGCGCCGCTGGATATTTCTTGCCATTTTAGGGCAGTGCTCTGACTGTAGCATCCCACAAGGCACACAAGGACCCTCAAAAGACTGACCCATTTTTGATGCCCAGAGCTTAACGCCTCCCAACCCCTCATGACCAAAGGCTATAGCCCACCGCCTCGACGACTATTTCGACGCTGCATCAGGCATTTCCTGCCCTTTAGGCAGCCCTCTGACTCAGAGCCTCCCACTGGGCACACGAGACCCTCAAAGACTGACCCATTTCTCATGCCCAGAGCCCCGAACCCTCCCAACCCTGGGACTAAAAAGCTATAGCCCACCGGCCTCGATGACTATTTCGCTCGCTTCATCGCTGGACATTTCTTGCCCTTTTAGGCAGCCCTCTGACCGTAGCATCCCACTGGGCACATGAGGACACTCGAAAAGACTGTACCCATTTCCGATGCCCAGAGACCTGTAACCCTCCCAACCCCGCTGACAAAAGCTATAGCCCACCGCCCTAAGAATTATTTCACGCTACTGGGTCATGGTATTTCTTGCCATTTTGGGCAGGCCTCGACTGTAGTCTCCCATCAGGAGGACCTCAAAAGACTGTACCCATTCTGACACCGAGAGCCCCAGAACGCCCCTCCCCAACCCCCTCATGGGACCAGCACATAGCCCACCGCGGCCGGCGATTATTTCATGTGCTGCGCCCTGACATTTCTTACATTTTGGCAGGCTCGCCGTAGCCTCCCACTGGGCACATGAGGACACTCAAAAGACTGTACCCATTTCCACGACTGTGAGCCCCAAACACCCTCCCCAATCCTCAAGGACCAAAGGTTATAGCCCACCGCCTCTGATTATTCACGTGCCCAAGTCATTGGGCATGTCTTGCATATTTAGGGCAGGCTTTGACCAGAGCCTCCCACAAGGCACACAAGGACCTCGAAAAGACTGTACCCATTTTGATGCCCAGAGCCCTGAACGCCCTCCCAACCCCTCATGACCAAAGGCTATAGCCCACCGCCTCGACGACTATTTCCTGACGCTGCATCAGGGCATTTCCTGCCCTTTAGGCAGCCTCTGACCGTAGCCTCCCACTGGGCACACGAGACCTCAAAAGACTGTACCCATTTCCGATGCCCAGAGCCCTGAACCCCTCCCCAACCCCAGACTGGGAAGCTATAGCCCACTGCCTCGATAACTATTTCACGCTACTGGCCGCTGTATTTCTTGCCATTTTAAGCAGGCTCTGACCGTAGTCTCCCACTTGCTGCAGGAGGACCGACCATCTGACGCTGAGCCCCCGAACGCCCTCCCAACCTCAAGGGACCAAAGGCTATAGCCCACCGCATCGGCGATTATTTCACGCTACGGCCACTGGCATGTCTTGCATTTTAGGTCAGCTTCTGATCAGAATCTCCCAAAGGCACACGAGGACCCTAAAAGGCTGTACCCATTTCTTACACCCAGAGCCCCAGAACGCCCCTCCCCCCCCCCCGCGGACCAAAGGCTATAGCCCACCGCCTCGATGACTATTTCGCCGCTCATCACTGGGCATTTTTTGCCCTTTAGGCAGCTGCCTGACCAGAGCATCCCATCGGGCACACGAGACCCTCGAAAAGACTGTACCCATTTCATGCCCAGAGCCCTAACTTCCTCCTCCCAACCCCATGGACCATAGGCTATAGCACACCGGCCTCATGACCATTTCACGTGCTGCGCCGCTAGATTTCTTGCTATTTTAGGCAGCCTCTGACCGAGCCTCCCACTGGCACACGAGGACGCCTGAAAAGACTGCACCCATTTCCGACGATCGAGCCATCAAACCCTCCCCAACCCCTCATGACCAAAGGCTATAGCCCATCGGCCTGAACTATTTCACGCTGCGCCGCTGGGCATGTTCATTTTAGGTGCTTCACCGTGAGCCTCCCATCTGGCACACAAGGACCCTCGAAAAGACTGCACTCCATTTTCGATGCCTGTGAGCCCTGAACGCCCTCCCCAACCCTCACAGACCTAAAGGCTATAGCCCACTGCCTCGACGACTATTTCGACGCTGCATGGCATTTCCTGCCCTTTAGGGCAGCCCTGACCGTAGCCTCCCATCTGGCACACGAGGACCTCGAAAAGACTGTACCCATTTCCGATGCCCAGAGCCTGTAACCCCCTCCCCAACCGCAGCATGACTGTGCTATAGCCCACCGCCTGATAACTATTTCACGCTACTGGGTCATGGGTATTTCTTGCCATTTTGGGCAGGCCTGACCGTAGTCTCCCACTGCAGGAGGACCTCAAAAGACTGTACCCATTTTCGACGCCGAGAGCCCCCGAACGCCCCTCCCCACCCCCCCCGGACCAAAGGTTATAGCCCATCAAGGCCGGGCGATTATTTCATGTGCGCTTGACATTTTCATTTTGGCAGGCTTGGTCAGAGCTCCCACTGGAAAACGAGGACCTTTGAAAAGACTGTACCCATTTCCCAGGCCCAGAGCCCCCGAAAGCCCCTCCCCAACCCTCATGGGACTAAAGGCTATAGCCCACCGCCTCGGCGATTAATTCACCACGCGCACTGGTATGTATGTTCACATTTTAGGGCAGGCTTCCTGATCAGCCTCCCATCACACAAGGACCCTCGAAAAGACTGTACCCATTTCCAACGCCCAGAGCCCCAGAATGCCCCTCCCCAACCCTCCATGACCAGTTATAGCCCACCGCCTCGACGACTATTTCTGCACGATGCATCAAGCATTTCTTGCCCTTTTAGGGCAGCCCTCCTGTCAGAGCCTCCCATCTGGTACACGAGGACCCTCGAAACAACTGTACCCATGTCCGATGCCCAGAGCCCTCAACCCCTCCCAACCCCTGACCAAAGCTATAGCCCACCGCCTCGTAACTATTTCACGCCCGTCATGGGTATTTCTTGCCATTTTTGGGCAGGCCTCTGACCGTAGTCTCCCACTGGGTGCAGGAGGACCCTCGAAAAGACTGTACCCATTCTGACGCCGAGAGCCCCCGAACGCCCCTCCCCAACCCCCGCGGACCAAAGGCTATAGCCCACCGGGCGCGGCGACTATTTCACGCCACACCACTGGGCATGTCTTGCTATTTTAGGGCAGGCCTCTAACCGTAGCCTACCACTGGACACACGAGGACCCTCGAAAACACAGTACCCATTTATTACGCCTGTGAGGCCTGTAACGCCCTCCCACCCCTCATGGACTAGAGGCTATAGCCCACTGCCTCGACGACTATATTTCCTCAGACGCTCATCGCTGGACATTTCTTGCCCTTTAGGCAGCCCTCCTGAGCATCCCACTGGGCACATGAGGACACTCGAAAAGACTGCAGACTCGATGCCCAGAGCCCTTAACCCCTCCCAACCCCAGCTGACAAAGCTATAGCCCACCGCCTTGAACTATTTCACGCTACTGGGTCATTGGTATTTCTGCCATTTTGCAGGCCTGACCGTAGTCTCCCACTGGGTGTGGAGGACCTCAAACGATCAGACTCCATTCCGACGCCGAGAGCCCCAACGCCCTCCCAACCCCTCATGAACAAAGGCTATAGCCCACCAAGGCCTGCTGACTATTTCATGTGCTGCGCCATTGACATTTCTACCATTTTGGCAGGCTCGTCAGAGCCTCCCACTGGGCACATGAGGACACTCGAAAAGACTGTACCCATTTCCGACGACCAGAGCCCCCGAAACCCCCTCCCCAATCCCCGCGGACCAAAGGTTATAGCCCACCCGCCTCGGTGACTATTCACGCGCTGCGCCGCTGGGCATTTCTTGCCATTTTAGGGCAGGCCTCTAACCGTAGCCTCCCACTGGGAAAACGAGGACCTTCGAAAAGACTGTACCCATTTCCCAGGCCCAGAGCCCCCGAACGCCTCCCAACCCCGCTGACCAAAGCTTATAGCCCACTGCCTCGGCGATTAGTTCACGCCGCGCCACTGGCATGTCTTGATTTTAGGTGGCAGGCTTCTAATCAGAGCCTCCCACTGGGCACACGAGGACCTCGAAAACACTCAGACCCATTTTCTACGCCCAGAGGCCCAACGCCCCCACCCCCCTCGACTGCAGGCTATAGCCCACCGGCCTCGACGACTATTTCGCACGCTTCATCGCTGGACATTTCTTGCCCTTTTAGGCAGCCCTCTGACCGTAGCATCCCACTGGCACATGAGGACACTCAAAAGACTGCACTCCATTTCCGATGCCCAGAGCCCTGTAACCCTCCCAACCCCAGCGGACAAAGCTATAGCCCACCGGCCTCGCAGAACTATTTCACGCTACTGGGTCATTGGGTATTTTTGCAATTTTGGGCAGGCCTCTGACCGTAGTCTCCCACAGGGTGGAGGACCTCGAAAAGATCAGACCCATTCTGACGCCGAGAGCCCCCGAACGCCCCTCCCCACCCCGGACCAAAGGCTATAGCCCAGGCCGGCTGATTATTTCATGTGCTGCGCCCGACATTTCTTGCCATTTTGGCAAGGCTCGTCAGAGCCTCCCACTGGGCACATGAGGACACTCAAAAGACTGTACCCACAGCCCCAACACCCTCCTAATCCTCATTATAGCCCACTGCCTCGGTGACTATTCACGCGCTGCGCCACTGGGTATTTCTTGCCATTTTAGGGCAGGCCTCTAACTGTAGCCTCCCACTGGGAAAACGAGGACCCTCAAAAGATCACCCATTTCCTGTGCCCAGAGCCCCGAACGCCTTCTCCCAACCCCCTAAAGCACAGCCCACCGCCTTGGGACTAGTTCACGCGCCATCGGCATGTCTTGCCATTTTAGGGCAGGCTTCTAATCAGAGCCTCCCACCTGGGCACACGAGAACCTCAAAAGATCAGACCCATTTCTACGCCTGCAGCCCTGCCCTCCCCACCCCTCATGGACCAAAGGCTATAGCACCGCCTCGACGACTATTTCAGACGCCCATCGTCAAGTGGCATTTCTTGCCCTTTAGGCAGCCTCTGACCGTAGAGCATCCCACTGGGCACATGAGGACACTCGAAAAGACTGCACTCCATTTCCGATGCGCACAGCCCTGTAACCCCTCCCAACCCCAGCTGGACAAAAGCTATAGCCCACCGCCTGCAACTATTTCACGCTACTGGCAGTATTTCTTGCCATTTTTGGGCAGGCCTCTGACCGTAGTCTCCCATCAGGAGGACCTCAAAAGATCAGACCCATTCTGACGCCAGAGCCCCCGAACGCCCCTCCCCAACCCTCATGGACCAAAGGCTATAGCCCACTCAAGGCCGGGCGATTATTTCATGTGCTGCGCCTCGACATTTCTTGCCATTTTCGGCAGGCTTCTGTCAGAGCCTCCCATCACACATGAGGACACTCAAAAGACTGTACCCATTTCACGACCAGAGCCCCTCAAACACCCTCCCAATCCTCGCATGACCAGTTATAGCCCACCGCCTTGGTGACTTATTCACGCGCTGGCCAAGGGCATTTCTTGCCATTTTAGGGCAGGCCTCTAATCAGAGCCTCCCACTGGAAAACGAGGACCTTCAAAAGACTGTACCCATTTCCTGTGCCCAGAGCCCCGAACCCTCCCAACCCCTCAAGGACTAAAGGCTATAGCCCAATGCCTCGACGACTATTTCGCACGCTATCATTGGGTATGTTCTTTTAGGGCAGCTTGACCGTAGCATCCCATCGGGCACATGAGGACACCTCAAAAGACTGTACCCATTTCCGATGCCCGAGCCCCGTAAACCCTCCCCAACCCTCATGGACCAGTGCTATAGCCCACTGCCTCGACGATTATTCACGTATGGCGCCATGGATATTTTGCCATTTAGCATGTGCCTCTACCGTAGCCTCCCATCTGGCACACGAGGACACCAAAAGACTGCACTCCATTTCACGACAGCCCCGAACACCCTCCCAACTCCTCATGACCAGGTTACAGCCCACCGCCCTTGGTGATTATTTCACGCGCCGAGCCGCTGGCATGTCTTGTTATTTTAGGTGTGCTCTAACTGTAGCCTCCCATCAAACACGAGGACCTCGAAAAGACTGTACCCATTTCTACGCCTGTAGCCCCCCCTCCCACCCCTCATGACTAAAGGCTATAGCCCACCTGCCTGACGATTATTTCACGCACCATCGGGCATTTCTTGCTATTTTAGGCAGCTCCTGACCGTAGCCTCCCACTGGGCACAAGAGGACACTCGAAAAGACTGTACCCATTTCCGATGCCCAGAGCCCCAGAACCCCCCTCCCCAACCCCAGCGGACAAAAAGCTATCGCCCACCGCCTCAAGAATTATTTCACGCTACCGGGTCAGGTATTTTTGCCATTTTGGCAGGCCTCGACCGTAGTCTCCCAATGTGCAGGAGGACCTCGAAAAGACTCAGACCCATTCCGACGCCGAGAGCCCCGTAACGCCCCTCCCAACCTCATGGACCAAAGGCTATAGGCCCACCGGGCCGTTGGCGATTATTTCCACGTGCTGCGCCGCTAGACATTTCTTGACATTTTCGGCAGGCTGTCAGTAGGCCTCCCACCGGGCACACGAGACCTCAAAAGACTGTACCCATTTCCGAGGACCAGAGCCCCTCAAACCCTCCCCAACCCCTCATGGACTAAAGGTTATAGCCCACCGGCCTTTGGTGATTATTCACGCTACTGGCATTTTTGCCATTTAGGGCAGCCTCTAACCGTAGCCTCCCACTGGGAAAACTAGGACCTTCGAAAAGATGCATACCCATTTCCTGTGCCCAGAGCCCCTAACCCTCCTCCCAACCCCCGCGACCAAAGTATAGCCCACCGCCTCGACGACTAGTTCACGCTACGCGCCATGGATGTTTTTGCCATTTTAGGGCAGGCTTCAACCGTAGCCTCCCATCAAGCACACTGAGACGCCCAAAAGACTGTACCCATTTCTTACGGCCCAGCCCTGTAACGCCCCTCCCAACCCTCATGACCAGGCTTATAGCCCACCGCCTCGACGACTATTTCGCACGCTCAAGAGATTTCTTGCCATTTAGGCAGGCCCTCAACCAGAAGGCATCCCATCGGGCACATGAGGACACTCAAAAGACCCAGACTCCATTTCCTGACGCCTGAGCCCCTGTAACGCCCCACCCCAACCCCCATGACCAAAGGCTATAGCCCACCGCCTCGACGACTATTTCACGCGACGCCATGGAATGTCTGCCATTTTACAGGCTTGACCGTAGCCTCCCACTGGGCACACGAGGACCCTCGAAAAGCCTTTATTCATTTCTGATGCCCAGAGCCCCCCAACCCCCCCCCCCCACCCCCCCGGACCAAAAGCGATAGCCCACCGCAATATTTCACGCTACGAGCCACTTGGTATTTCTTGCTATTTTTGGCAGGCTCTTGACTGCGCTCGACGACTGAACGCTCCCCAACTCTCATGAGGGCTATAGCCCACGCCTTAGACTAAAAGACCGGGCATGTCTCCATTTTAGGGCAGGCTTCAATCAGAGCCTCCCTCAACAAGCCCTCCCAACCCTCATTTCCGACGCCCAAAGGCTAGAACGCCCACCGCCTCGGACTCAGGCTATCGCCCACGGGCATGTCTCAATTTGACGCTGCATCAGTGTGCATTTCTTGCCCTTTAGGGCAGCCCTTGACCAGAGCCCACCTGGGCACACAGAGACCCTCGAAGAAGACCCATTTCCTGATGCCCAGAGCCCCGTAACGCCTCCCCAACCCCCCATGGACCAAAGGCTACGCCCACCGGCCTCGACGACTATTTCAAGACGCTACCGCTAAGCATTTTTGCCCTTTAGGGCAGCCTCTGACTGTTGGCTCCCACTGGGCACACGAGGACACTCGAAAAGACTGTACCCTATTTCGATGTCCAGAGCCCTTAACCACCTCCCCAACCCTCATGGACTAGTATAGCCCACCGGGCTCATGACTATTTCACGTGCTTCACCATGGATATTTCTTGCCATTTTAGGGCAGGTCTTGACCGTAGTCTCCCACCGGGCACACGAGGACGCCGGAAAAGACTATACCGCCCGAGCCCCCCACACCCCTCCAGCCCCAGGCTGAGGAGCAGGGCCCCAGCCACCACCTCGCCAGCGCCTGCACCAGGCTAGCTGGCCCCACCTGTACCACCATCACACAGCCGACAGCCTGAGCCCCCTTGCACCCCCCCAAGGACTAAAAGACCCAGCCCCTGCAGCCCCCTCAGCTATTTTCCCCCCCCCTCCCATTGCCCATTTTTTTTTTTTTCCTGGCGGCTCTCGACGCCTCCCACCTGCACATGAGGCCCCTCGACAAGACTAGACATTTCGACGCCTGTAGCCCCGAACCACCCCCCAACCCCGTGGACACATAAAGCTACATCGTCTGAGACTCACTCACACATCGTCACATTATTTATATATTTCCATTTTAGGCCTCCTGACCGTAGCCTCCCACTGTACATGGGCCCCTCAAAAGACTGACCCATTTCTGACACAGCCCCAACCACCCCCAACCCCCGACCATAGTCCACCGCCTATTATTTCAAGGCTGCTGGCATTTCTTGGCTTTTTAGGGCAGTCATCTGACCGTAGGCTACCACTGAGCACATGAGGCCCCTCAAAAAGACTAGACCCATTTCTGACACCCAGAGCCCCGAACCCGCCTCCCCAACCCCCGAGGCTATATAGCCCACCGACCTTGGCATCTATTTCAAGGCCGCTGTTCATTTCCCCTGCCATTTTGGGCGGGCATCTGACCAGAGCCACCCACTGGGCACAAGAGGCCCCACAAAAGATTGTACCACCCTGAGCCCCCGAACCCCCCCCACGCCAACCCTCATGACCAAAGCTACAGCCCACCGGCCTGACTATTTGCTGTGTCACTGGCATTTCTTGCCATTTTGGGTCGGCCTCGATCAGCCTGCCACTGGTGCACGAGGCTCCTAGAAAAGACTAAACCCATTTATGACAGCCAATGCCCCTAACCCCTCCCCAACCTCAAGGACCAGGCTATAGCCCACCGGCTCAAGACTATTTAGCGGTGCGTCAGGGCATTTCTTGCCTTTTAGGGCAGGCCTCTGATCAGGCTCCCACCGAGTGCACGAGGCCCCTCAAAAGACTGACCCAATTTCAAGCCCAGACCCTGAACCCTCCCCAACCCCTCAAGGACCAAAGGCTTATAGCCCACCGCCTAAGAATTTCAAGGTCAGGCCTGGCATTTCTTGTCTTTTTAGCCCAGGCCTCTGACCGTAGGCTCCCACTAAGCACACGAGGCCCCTCAAAAATCCGGGACCCATTTCCAACACCCATAGTCCCCCCACCCCCCCCCCCACCCCCCCGGGCCAACGGCTATAGCCCACTGCCTCTGTGACTATTTCACAGGCTGCATGCATGCTTCTTGCCTTTTTAGGGCCGGCCTCTGACCGTCGCCTCCCACTCGGCACACGAGGCCCCTCCACAAGACTGTGCCCCTTTCCGACGCCTGAGCCTCAAACCCCTCCCCAACCTCATGACCAAATTTATAGCCCACCGCCAGGCCGATTATTTCAAGGCCATGGCATTGGCATTTCTTGCTAATTTACGGCAGGACTCTGACCGTAGCCTCCCATCAAGTACACACGAGGACCCTCGAAAAGACTGTACCCATTTCCGACGCCTGTGAGCCCCCGAACCCCTCCCCAACCCCTCAAGGACTAAAGGCTATAGCCCACCGCCTCGGCATGATTATTTCACAAGGCTACTGACCTCAGAGCCTCCCACTAGGGCACACGAGGACCCTTGAAAGGACTGTACCCATTTTCATGCACTGTGAGCCCCAAACCCCTCCCCAACCCCCTGTGGACCAAAGGCTATAGACCACTGCCTCGACTATTTCCTGCTACACATTTCTTTCCATTTTAGGACAGGCCTCTGAACGTAGACTACGACTAGGCACTTGAGGAACGGCGAAAAGACTAGTCCAATTTCCGATGCCCAGAACCCCCGAAACCCCCACTCCAACCCCCGCAGACCAGCATAGCCCACCGCCTGGGCGACTATTTTGTCGCCCGTCATTGCATTTCTTGCCATTTTAGGGCCTCTGACCAGAAGGTCCCCACTGGGCACACGAGGCCCCTCGAAAAGTCCTTGCCCATTTCCCGACAGCCGAGGCCCCGAACCGCCCTCCCCAACCCCCGCGGACAGAAGGCGATAGTCCACCGGCCTCGACTATTTTACGTGGCCAAGCATTGGCATTTCTTGCCATTTTAGGGCAGCTATGACCGTGAGGATCCCACTGAGCACACGAGGCCCTCCAAAAGACTGGACCCATTTCAAACTCCCAGAGCCCCGAACCCCTCCCCAACCCCTCATGGACCAAAGGCTATAGCCCACCTGCCTTGACTATTTCTGCAGGCCACTGGTGTTTCTACCATTTTAGGCAGCCTCTGACCTGGCCTCCCATTGGGCGGGCACACGAGGACCCTCAAAAGACTATACCACTTCCAACGCCCAGAGCCCCAACCCTCCCAACCCTCATGGATCAAAGGTTATAGCCCACCGGCCTCGATTATTTCCTCAAGGCCACACTGGTATTTTTACCATTTTCGGGCAGGCCTCTAACCATAGCCTCCCATCACGAGGACCTCGAAAAGCCTTTACCCATTTCCGACGCCTGTAACCCCTAACCGCCTCACCAACCCTCATGACCATCGGTCAGAGCCCACCGGCTCTGAGACATACGCGACAAGGGGCATTTCTTGCCTTGTAAGGTAGGCCTGACCGAGGATCCCACTGAGCACACGAGGCCCCTCAAAGGACTGGACCCATTTCATGCCTGCACTCAACCCCTCCCCAACCCGCGCGGAACAAAGGCTATAACCCACCGGGCTTGGAGACTATTTTGCGCGCTGCGCCGCGGGGCATTTCTAGCCTTTTTAGGGCAGGACTCCGACTGTAGGCTCCCACTGAGCAAACGAGGCCCCTAAAAAAGACTCAACCCATTTCGGACGCCCAGAGTGCCCCCACCCCCCCCCCCACCCCTCATGCCCAGCCCACCCGCCTTGGCGACTATTTCGCCCCTGTGCATTTCTTGCCATTTTAGCTAGGGCCTCTGACCATAGCCTCCAACTGGACACACGAGGCCCCTCGAAAAGACTGTGCCAATTTCCGATGCCCAGAGTCCTCGAACCCCGCTTCCCAACCCTCGCGGACCAAAAGCTATAGCCCACCGGACTCAGCACAATATCGCGCGCTGCGCAGCTGGGCATTTCTTGCCATTTTAGGGCAGGCCTTTGACCGTAGCCTCCCACTGGGCACACGAGGACCCTAAAAAAGACTATACCATTTCCGACGCCCAGAGCCCCCGAACCCCCCTCCCCAACCCCCGCGGACCAAAGGATATAGCCCACCGGCCTGCTGATCTATTTCAAGACGTCATGCAGCTTGGGCATTTCTTGTAATTTTAGGCAGTGCTCTAATCAGCCTCCCACTGCACACGAGGCCGCTGAAAAGACTGGATTGATTTCAGGCCCAGAGCCCTCAACCCCTCCCTAACCCCGAGGAACAGACAGCCCAAGCGCGACACTCTGAGCACTCTACTGCTACACTGGCATTTCTTGCCATTTGTAGGTGCTCGACTGTACATTCTCCCAATCGGGCACACATGAGGATGATCAAAAGACTGGACCCATTTTTTATGCCCAGAACCCCCGAACCCCCCTCCCCAACCCCTCACAATAGGCTATAGCCCACTGCTCTGGCGACTATTTCACAGATCACACACTGGGCATTTTTGCCATTTTAGGGCAGCCTCCTGACCGAGCCTTCCACTGGGCACACGAGGCCCCTCAAAGAGACTTCAGACCAATTTTGATGCCTGCACCCCAAACCCTCCCAAACCCCTCATGAACAAACGCTATAGTCCACCTGGCATGACTATTTCTGCTACATGCGCCATTGGCATTTCTTGTCATTTGTGCCTCCTGACCAGTAGCCTCCCACTGACACGAGTCCCCTCGAAAAGACTGACCAATTTCGATTCCCACAGCCCCGAACCCCTCCCGAACCTTATGCCCTCCCAACCCCTCAATAAGGTTTTAGCCCACCGGACTTGTGACTATTTCATGCCAGCTGCCATGCATTTCCCGCCAATTTAGCGGGCCTCTGACCAGAGCCTCCCATTGGCCACACACAAGGCCTCCAAAAGACTGGACCCATTTCCAATGCCCAGAGCCCCCGAACCCCCCTCCCCAACCCCGCGGACCAGCACTATAGCCTCCTGCCTCATGGCGATTATTTTATGACCGCCACTTGGGTATTTCTTGCCATTTTGGGACGGGCCTGACCAGATCCCAATCTGCCCGAGGCCCCCGAAACACTGACCCATTTTGACGCTACAGAGCCCTGTAACCCCTCCCGAACCCCCACAATAGCACATAGCCCACCGCCCTGGCGATTATTTCACAGACCGGTCACTGGCATTTCTTGCCATTTTAGGGCAGGCTCCTGACGAGCCTCCCACCTGGGCACACGAGGCCCCTCAAGAGACTAGACCAATTTCATGCCTGCACTTCAACCCCCTCCCGAACCCCTGAATAAACGCGAGATAGTCAATCGCCTTGCGATTATTTTCTGGCACAAGTCATTGGTATTTCTTGTCCTTTAGGCAGTGCCTCTGATCAGAGCCTTCCCACTGCACACGAGGCCCTTGAAAAGACTGGACCCATTTTCATTTCCAGAGCCCTCAAACCCCTCCCGAATCCCCATGGGCCAGCAAGGCTATACCCCACCGCCTCGACGACTATTTCACAGACTGCGCCACTGGATTTTTGCCATTTTAGGGCAGGCCTCTGACCGTAGCCTCCCACTGTGCACACGAGGCCCCTCAAAAAAACTGGACTCATTTTCGATGCCCAGAACCCCCGAACCCTCGTCCCCAACCCCCGCGGGCCAAAGGCTATAGCCCACCGGCCTCGGTGACTATTTCGCGCACTGCGCCGCCAGGCCTTTCTTCGCATTTTAGGGCAGGCCTTTGACCGTAGCCTCCCACTGGGCACACGAGTCCCCTCAAAAAGACAGGACCAATTTCTGAGCCCCAGAGCCCCCTCACCCCCTCCCCAACCCTCGAGGAACAGACGCTATAGCCCACCGGTCTCAGCGGCTATTTCACAGACTGACTGGCATTTCTTGCCACAGAGCAGTCCTCCCGACCAGTAGCCTCCCACTGGGCACAAGAGGCCCCTCAAAAAGACTAGACCTATTTTCGACACCCAGAGCCCCTGAACCCCCTTGGTCCAAAGGCTATAGCCCACCGGCCTCGGCGACTATTTCACGCACTGTGCCGCTGGGCATTTCTTGCCATTTTAGGGCAGGCCTCTGACCGTAACCTCCCACTGGACACAAGAGGCCCCTCAAAAAGACTGGACCCATTTTCACTCAGAGACCCCGAACGCCCTCCCAACCCCCTCATGGGCCAAAGGCTTTATCCCACCTGCCTCAAGTGACTATTTTGGTCAGGCCACTGTGTATTTCTACCATTTTAGGGCAGGCCTCTGCCCGTAGCCTCCCACGGGGCACACAAGGCCCCTTGAAAACACTGGACCCATTTCCGATGCCCAGAGCCCCCGAACCCCCCTCCCTAACCCCCGCGGGCGAAAGGCTAAAGCCCACCAGCCCCGGCGACTATTTCATTGCCACTGGCATTTCTGCCATTTTAGGCAGTGCCTGATCAGAAGCCTCCCATAGGCCCACTGCCCCTCAAAAAGACTGACACATTTCATGCTTAGAGTCCCGAACCCTCCCAACCCCCAAGGGGCCAAGCTATAGCCCACTGCCTGGTGACTATTTCATGAATCGCTGCCAGCCTTTCTTCGCATTTTAGGGCAGGCCTCTGACCGTAGCCTCCCACTGGGCACACGAGTCCCCTCCACAAGACAGGACCAATTTATGAGGCCCAGAGCCCCTCACCCCTCCCCAACCTCGAGGAATGACGCATAGCCCACTGTCTGCGGCTTATTTCACAGACTGAGCCGCTTGGCATTTCTTGCCATTAGAGCGCAGCCTCCTGACCGTAGCCTCCCATCGGGCACAAGAGGCCTCAAAAGACTGACCCATTTTCGACGCCCAGAACCCCGAACGCCTCCCAACCCCTCTGGCCAAAGGGTTTAGCCCACCTGCCTGCATGACTATTTCAGGCTAGCCACTGTGTACTTCATGCCAATTTAGGGCGGACCTCTGACCGTAGCCTCCCATTGGACACACGAGGCCCCTCAAAAAGACTAGACCCATTTCCAATGCCCAGAGCCCCCCCACCCCCCCCCCCCACCCCTCATGACCAGGCTATAGCCCACTGCCTCAGGACTATTTCCATGACTGCCGCTTAGGTATTTCTTGCCATTTTGGGATGGGCCTCTGACCGTAGGCTCCCACTGGACACAAGAGGCCCCTCAAAAAGACTGGACCCATTTTCGACTCCTAGACCCCCCGAACGCCCCTCCCCAACCCCCGCGGGCCAAAGGCTTTATCCCACCGGCCTCGGCGACTATTTTGTGGGCTGTGCCGCTGTGTATTTCTTACCATTTTAGGGCGGGCCTCTGACTCAGAGCCTCTGCTGGGCACACAAGGCCCCTTGAAAACACCTGACCCATTTTCGATGCCCAGAGTCACCGAACCCCTCCCAACCCTCATGGGCGAAGGTTAAAGCCCACCAGCCCCATGATTATTTCACAGGCTCACACTGGCATTTCTTGCCATTTTAGGGCAGGCCTCTGACCGTAGCCTCCCATAGGGCCCACGCGGCCCCTCAAAAAGACTGGACACATTTCCGATGCTTAGAGTCCCCGAACCCCCTCCCCAACCCCCGCGGCCAAAGGCTATAGCCCACCGGCCTCGGTGACTATTTCGCGAACTGCGCCGCCAGGCCTTTCTTCGCATTTTAGGGCAGGCCTCTGACCGTAGCCTCCCACTGGGCACACGAGTCCCCTCAAAAAGACAGGACCAATTTCTGAGGCCCAGAGCCCCCTCACCCCCTCCCCAACCCTCGAGGAACAGACGCTATAGCCCACCGGTCTCGGCGGCTATTTCACAGACTGAGTCACTGGCATTTCTGCCATTAGAGCCAGTCCTGACCGTAGCCTCCCACTGGGCACAAGAGGCCCGCAAAAGACTTGACCCATTTTCGACGCCCAGAACCCCTGAACGCCTCCCAACCCCCGCGGGCCAAAGGGTTTAGCCCACCGGCCTCGGCGACTATTTTGTGGGTTGTGCCGCTGTGTACTTCATGCCAATTTAGGGCGGGCCTCTGACCGTAGCCTCCCATTGGACACACGAGGCCCCTTAAAAAGACTAGACCCATTTCCAATGCCCAGAGGCCCCCCACCCCCCCCCCCCAACCCCATGGGACCAGTTATAGCCCACCGCCTCAGGACTATTTCATGACTGCGCCGCTGGGTCTTTCTTGCCATTTTGGGACGGCCTCTGACCGTAGGCTCCCACTGGGTGCCCGAGGCCCCTCAAAAAGACTGGACCCATTTCCGATGCCCAGAGCCCCAGAACCCCCCTCCCCAAACACCGCGGGCCAAAGGCTATTGCCCACCGGCCTCGGGGACTATTTCATGGTTGTGTCACTGGCTTTTCTTTCCATTTTAGGGTGTGCCTCTGACAGTAGCCTGCCACTGGTCACAAGAGGCCCCTAGAAAAGACTGTACCCATTTTCTATGCCCAGAGCCCCAGAACCCCTCCCAACCTCATGGGTTCAGTTATTATTGCCCACCGGCCTCGGCGACTTATTTCAAGTGGCTGTGCCATGGCATTTCTCACATTTTAGGTAGGCCTCTGACCGAGCCTCCCATAGGCGACGCCCCTTAAAAAGACTGACCCATTTCGATGCTCAGAGTCCCAACCCTCCCAACCCTCATGGGCCAGCTATAGCCCACCGGCCTCGGTGACTATTTCGCGCACTGCGCCACTAGGCCTTTCTTCGCATTTTAGGGCAGGCCTCTGACCGTAGCCTCCCACTGGGCACACGAGTCCCCTCAAAAAGACAGGACCAATTTCCGAGGGCCAGAGCCCCCTCACCCCCCTCCCCAACCCTCGAGGAAAAGACGCTATAGCCAACCGGTCTCGGCGGCTATTTCGCGCACTGCGCCGCTGGGCATTTCTTGCCATTTTAGTGCAGTCCTCTGACCGTAGCCTCCCACTGGGCACACGAGGCCTCTCAAAAAGACTGGACCCATTTTCGACGCCCAGAACCCCCGAACGCCCCTCCCCAACCCCCGCGGGCCAAACGCTATAGCCCACCGGCCTCGGCGACTATTTTGCGGGCTGTGCCGCTGTGCATTTCTTGCCAATTTAGGACGGGCCTCTGACCGTAGCCTCCCATTGGGCACACGAGGCCCCTCAAAAAGACCCACCCATTTCTGACGTCCAGAGGCCCCCAACCCCTCCCCAACCCTCATGGGACCAGGCTTATAGACCACCGGCCTTGCTGATTATTTCATGACCACGTCTTAGGTATTTCTTGCCATTTCGGATCGGCCTCTGACCGTAGCCTCCCACTGCACCCCGAGGCCCCTCAAAAGACTGACCAATTTCTGACGCCGAGCCCCAGAACCCCTCCCCAACCCTGCTGGTCAAAGGCTATTGCCCACCGCCCTGGGACTATTTCACAGGTATGGCGCTAGGCATTTTTGCCATTTTAGGCGGGCCTCTGATCAGAGCCTCTCCACCGGGCACACAAGGCCCTGAAAACACTTGACCCATTTCCGATGTCCAGATTCACCCCCTCCTAACTCCCCTGCTGGGCCATAGGCACACCCGCCCCCGCCCATGTTTCATACTTGTGTCACCAAGCAGCACTATTTTAGGGCAAGCTCTGGCCGCTGGCCTCCCACAGGTCTCCCGAGGGCCTCTCGAAAAGACTGGACCTCTTCCGACAGCCCGACCGGGCTGAACCCCCATCCCCACCCCCACGGGCCCATATAGAGATACCGCCCCCGCCTTCTTTCATGCTTGCGCCCACAGAGCCACTATTTTAGGGCAAACCTCTGTCAAGGCCTCCGACAGGCCCCTGAGGGCCCTCGAAAAGACTGACCCTATCCGACAAAGACGACCGGTCAACCCTCCCCACCACCCACTGGCATGCGCCGAAGGACTATTTTAGGTGCCTCCGTCAGCCTCCCACAGGCTCCCCTGAGGTCTCGAAAGACTGACCCTTCTCGACAGCCCGACCGCCGAACCCTCCCCACCCCCACGGGCCCAAGGCCATAGCACACCGCCCACGCCTCTTCATACTGCGCTGCTCACTGGCCAGAAGAATTATTTTACGACAGGCCCTCGGCCTCGGCCTCCCATAGGCCCCCCGAGGGCCCTCGAAAAGACTGGACCACTTTCCGACAGCCCGACTGGCTGAACCCCCCATCCCACCCCCCACGGGCCCAAGGCTATAGCACACACCGCCGCCCGCCTCTGGCTTGCGCCTCACCCTGAGCTGTACACTATTTTAGTAAGTTCCTGGTCACAAGGCCCCACAGGCCCCCGAGGGCCCCTCAAAAGATGACCCTTCCGACAGCCCAACTGGCCAAACCCTCCCCATCCCCTAACGGGCCCACATGGCACACCGCCCCGCCTCTGCTACCACCACTGGGCCAGCACAATTTAGGGTGTCACTGCCTCCCCACAGGGCCCCGAGGGCCCTCGAAAAGACTGGACCCCTTTCTGACAGCCCGACTGGCCGAACCCCAAATCCCACCCCCCACGGGCCCAAGGCTATAGCCCACCGCCCCGCCTCACTGTTTCACGCGCCACTGGGCCTGGCACTATTTTAGGGCTCCCACGGCCTCCCACAGGCCCGAGGGCTCCTCAAAAGACGGACCCTTCCGACTGCCTGACCGCAGAACCCTCCCACCCCCACGGGCCCAAGACTATACACACCGCCTCCGCCTGCTTTCATACTTGCACCACTGGGCCAAGTACTATTTTAGGGCAAGCCTCCTGTCAAGGCCTCCCACAGTCTCCCCTGAGGGCCCTCAAAAGACTGACCCTTCCACAGCCCGACTGGGCGAACCCTCCCACCCCCTGCCTCCCAAGGCTATAGCACACCGCCTCACTCTGTTTCACCACGACGCTGGGCTGAAGCACTATTTTAGGTGTCTCAGAGCCTCCCACAGGCTCCCCGAGGGCCCTCGAAAAGACAGGACCCCTTTTTGACAGCCCGACTGGCCGAACCCCCCTCCCCACCCCCCACGGGCCCAAGGCTTTAGCACACCGGCCCCGCCCCCTGTTTCGCACCTTGCGCCGCTGGGCCAGAAGCACTATTTTAGGTAGCTCTGCGGCCTCCCACCGGCCCCCCGAGGGCCCTCGAATAGGCTGGACCCCTTTACGACAGCCCGACTGGCCGAACCCCCCAACCCCCACGGCCTGCCCATAGGACCGCCCCGCCTCACTCATGACTTGCGCCACTGGGCTGAACCACTATTTTAGGCCTCTGGTCACTGCATCCCACAGGTTCCCCTGAGGGCCCCTCAAAAGACTGACCCTTCCGACAGCCCTGACCAACCCCACCCCACCCCCCAAGGGGCTATAGCACACCGCCCTCACTGTTTCAGACCTCATACACTGGGCCAAGCACTATTTTAGGTAAGCCTGGTCATGGCCTCCCACCGGCCCCCCGAGGGCCCTCGAATAGGCTGGACCCCTTTAAGACAGCCCGACTGGCCGAACCCTCCCAACACCATTTTAGTGTCATGGCCGCGGCCTACCACAGGCCCCCCGAGGGCCCTCGAAACGACTGGACCCCTTTCCGACAGCCCGACTGGCTGAACCCCCCATCCCCACCCCCGACGGGCCCAAGGCTATAGCACACCGCCCCCGCCTCCTCTTTCGCGCCTTGCGCCGCTGGGCCAGAAGTACTATTTTAGGGCAATCCTCTGGGTACGGCCTCCCACAGGCCCCCCGAGGGCCCTCGAAAAGACTGGACCCCTTTCCGACAGCCCGACTGGCCGAACCTCCCACCCCCACGGACCCACATAGCACACTGCCTCACTGTTTCAGACCTTTGCGCTACTGGGCCAAGCACTATTTTAGGTGCCTCCTGGCTCCGGCCTCCCACAGGCCCCCCGAGGGCCCTCGAATAGGCTGGACCCCTTTACGACAGCCCGACTGGCCGAACCCCCCTCCCAACCCCCCACGGGCCTAAGGCTATAGCAGACCGCCCCCGCCCCCACTTTCGCGACTTGCGCCGCTGGGCCAGAACCACTATTTTAGGGCAAGCCTCTGGTCGCCTCCCACAGTTCCCCTGAGGCCCTCAAAAGACTGGACCCTTCCGACAGCCCGACTGGTCAACCCTCCCCACCCCCACGGGCCCATACATTGAACAACGCCCTGCTGCTGCACTTGCGCACTGGGCTGAAGCACTATTTTAGGGTGTTTATGGCTGCCCACCACAGGCCCCCGAGGGCCCCTCAAACGACTGACCTCTTCCGACAGCCCGACCGGGCTGAACCCCCATCACCACCCCCTGACGGGCCCATATAGCACACCGCCTCGCCTCTTTTCTCACTGCTACTGGCCAGCTGAAGTACTATTTTAGCAAACCTCTGGTACGGCCTCCACAGGCCCCTGAGGGCCCTTTGAAAAGACTGACCCTTCCGACAGCCCGACCGGGCCGAACCCCTCCCAGCCCCCACGGGCCCAAGGCTATAGCACACCGCCCCCGCCTCCTCACACTGCGCTCACTAAAAGCACTATTTTAGGCAAGCCTCTGCCGCCTCCCACAGGTCTCCCGAGGGGCCTCGAAAGACTGGAACCCTTTCAGACTGCCCTGACTGGCTGAACCCCCATCCCCACCCCCCATGGGCCCATATATAGCACACCGCCTCGCCCACTTTCGCTGCCTTTGCGCACTGGGCCGAAGCACTATTTTAGGGCCAGTCAAGGCCTCCCACAGGTCTCCTGATGCCCCTCAAAAGACTGAACCCTTCCGACAGCCCGACTTACAATCCTCCCACCCCCCACGGGACCAATGCTATAGCACACCGCCCCCCACCTCGAGCCTGGCTGTAAGCACTATTTTAGGCAAGCCTCTGGCCGCTGGCCTCCCACAGGTTCCCCTGAGGGCCCCCTCGAAAAGACTGACCCTTCCGACAGCCCGACTGCTAAACCCTCCCTAACCCCCACGGCCTAAGGCTATAGCACACCGCCCCGCCTCTTTTCAAGGCCATCACTGGGCCGAACCACTATTTTAGTGGCAAGCCTCATGACCTCCCACAGGCCCCCGAGAGCCCTCCAAAGACTGGATCTTTCCGCCGTCACGGCTGGCTAAACCCTCCCCACCCCCCACGGGACCAAGGCCACAGAACAACGCCTGCCTCTTCATGCGCTCACTGGGCCAAGCATTATTTTAGGCAAGCCTCTGGTCATGCTGCCCACCACAGTCTCCGAGGGCCCTAAAAAGACTGACCCTTTCCGACAACCGGACTGCTGAACCCCCCCCCCCAGCCCAAGGCATACAACACACCGCCCCGCCTCATTGCCATACACACAGCCAAACACTATTTGTTAAACCTCTGGCAGCGGCCTCCCACAGTCTCCCAGGCCCTCGAAGACTGACCCTTCCGACAGCCCGACCGATGAACTCCTCCCACCCCCACGGGCCCAAGGCATAGCACACCGCCCTCACTGCTTTCAGACCTTGCGCCACTGGGCACCATTTTTAGGCCTGGCGGGCCTCCTCCCACTGCCCCCGAGGGCCCCTGAATAGGCTGGACCCTTTACGACAGCCCGACTGGCCGAACCCCTCCCAACTCCCCCAATGGCCTATATTATAGCAGACCGCCTCGCCCCCACTCATGACTGCTACGCCTGGGCCATGTAACCACTATTTTAGTGTAATCCTCGCTGGCCTCCCATGCTCCACTGAGGGCCCTCGAAAAGACTGGACCCTTTCCGACAGTCTGACTGGTCAACCCTCCCCACCCCCCACGGGCCCATACAGAACAACGTCCTCACTGTTTCTGCTACGTCACTGGGCTGAAGTTCTATTTTAGTGTTTATGGTCATGGCTCACCACAGTCTCTGAGGGCCCTCAAACGACTGACCCTTCCGACAGCCCGACTGGCTGAACCCCCGTCCCCACCCCCCCACGGCCCATATAGCACACACCGCCTCCCTTCATACTTTGCGCTCACTGGGCCAAGTACTATTTTAGTAAACCTGGTACGGCCTCCTACAGGCCCCCCGAGGGCCCTTGAAAAGACCGGACCCCTTCCGACAGCCGGACTGGTTGAACCCTCCCCACCCCCACGGGCCCACCGCTATAGCACACCGCCCCGCCTCTTTCACCATTGCCTGGGCCAAAGCACTATTTTAGGGCAAGCTCTGGCTGCCTCCCACAGGTCTCCTGAGGGCCCCTCGAAAGACTGACCCTTCAGACAGCCCGACTGAACCCCCATCCCCACCCCCCACACAGGCACACCGCCCCGCCCCACTGCGCCTCACTGGGCCAGCACTATTTTAGTGCTCTAGCCGCGGCCTCCCACAGGCTCCCCGATGCCCTCAAAAAGACTGAACCCCTTTCCGACAGCCCGACTTGCTAAATCCCCCTCCCCACCCCACACTGGCCCAATGCTATAGCACACCGACCCCGCCCCCACTTTCGAGCCTTGCGCTCACGGGCCGGCACTATTTTAGGCAAGCCTCCGCCGGCCTCCCACAGGTTCTCGAGGGCCCCTCAAAAGACTGACCCTTCCGACAGCCCGACTGGCTAAACCCCTCCTAACCCCCACGGGCCTAACTATAGCACACCGCCCCCGCCTCTCTTTCACTTTGCACTGGGCTGTAACCACTATTTTAGTGGTCATGACCTCCCACAGGCCCCCGAGAGCCCTCCAAAGACTGACCCTTCCGTCACTGGCTGGCTAAACCCTCCCCACCCCCACGGACCAAGGCCACAGAACAACGCCTCCTGCTTTCATACCATACCACTGGGCCGGCATTATTTTAGGCAGCCTCTGGTCATGGCCCACCACAGTGCCCCTGAGGGCCCTAAAAAGACTGGACCCCTTCCGATAACCCGACTGGCTGAACCCCCCACCCCACATTGTGCCCATGTTACAACACACCGCCCCGCTCATTGTTTCACTCATGCCTCACACAACAGAACACTATTTTGTTAAACCCTCAGCGGCCTCCCATTGCTCCCAGTGGCTCCTCAGAAGACTGACCCTTCCGACAGCTCCGACTGGATGAACTCCCCTCCCCACCCCCCACGGGCCCAAGGCTATAGCACACCGCCCCGCCTCTGCTCAGACCTTGCGCACACTGGGCCAAGCACTATTTTAGGTAAGCTCTGGCGCCTCCCACTGCCCCCTGAGGGCCCCCTCGAATAGGCTGGACCCCTCACGACAGCCCGACTGGCCGAACCCCCCTCCCAACCCCCAATGGCCTACACATAGCAGACCGCCTCGCCCCCACTGACTTGCGCTCTGGGCCAGAACCACTATTTTGGTGCAATCCTCTGGTCGCTGCCTCCTGTTCACCGAGGGCCCTCGAAAAGACTGACCCCTTCCGACAGCCCGACTGGCCGAACCCTCCCACCCCCCCACGGGCCCATACAGAACAACGCCCCTGCTGTTTCTGCTACCATACTGCTACACACTATTTTAGGTAAGCCTCATGGTCTGGCTCACCACAGGCCCCCGAGGGCCCTCAAACGACTGACCCCTTGCCGCAGGGCCAGAAGTATTTTAGGCAAACCTCTGCACGGGCCTCCCACAGTCCCCCGAGGGCCCTCAAAAGACTAGACCCCTTCCGACAGCCCGACCGTCAACCCTCCCACCCCCACGGGCCCATACACAGAACACCGCCTCCTCAGCGCCTGCCACTGGGTCAAGCACTATTCAAGCCTCAGGCTCACCACAGCCCCTGAGGGCCCTCAAATGACTGACCCTTCCGACAGCCCGACCGTCAACCCTCCCACCCCCCACGGGCCAGCACAGCACACCGCCCCTGCCTCTTTTTCAGACCTGCGCTGGGCCAAGCACTATTTTGTGGTAAGCTCTCGGGCCTCCCAGGCCCCCCGAGGGCTCTCGAAAAGACTGGACCCTTTTTTGACAGCCCGACTGGCCGAACCCCCCTCCCCACCCCCACGGGCCCAAGGCTTTAGCACACCGGCCCCGCCTGTTCAGACCTGCGCCACTGGGGCACTATTTTAGTAAGCCTCCTGGCTGGCCTCCCACCGCCCCTGAGGGCCTCGAATAGGCTGGACCCTTTACGACAGCCCTGACTGGCCGAACCCTCCCCACCCCCCACGGGCCAAGGCCCATAGCACACCGCCTCGCCTCCTTTCAGACCTTGCTACACTGGGCCAAGCACTATTTAGTGCCTCACTGCCTCCCACAGGACCCCCGAGGGCCCTCGAAAAGACAGGACCCCTTTTTGACAGCCCGACTGGCCGAACCGCCCTCCCACCCCCACGGGCCCAAGGCTTTAGCACACTGCCCCGCCTTTTCAGACCTGCTACTGGGCTGTAAGCACTATTTTAGGTAAGCCTGGCTGCGCCTCCCACTGCCCCCGAGGGCCCCTCGAATAGGCTGGACCCTTTACGACAGCCCGACTGGTCCGAACCCCTCCCAACCCCCACGGGACAGACCCGCCCCGCCCCCACTTTCAGACCGCTCACTGGGCCAGAACCACTATTTTAGGGCAAGCCTCTGTCATGCCTCCCACAGCCCCCGAGGCCCTCGAAAAGACTTGACCCTTCCGACAGCCCGACTGGCCGAACCCCTCCCCACCCCCCACGGGACCACACATTGAACAACGCCCCGCCTCTTTCACTTGCCTGATGGGCAATAAGCACTATTTTAGTAAGCCCATGGTCATGGCTCCACCACAGGCCCCCGAGGGCCTCTCGAAACGACTGACCCTTCCGACAGCCCGACTGGCTGAACCCCCTCCCCACCCCCGACGGGCCCAGGCTATTGCACACCGCCTCGCCTCTTTCACTTTGCGATACTGGGCCAGAAGCACTATTTTAGGGCAAGCCTCTGGTCGCGGCCTTCGAAAGGCCCCCTGAGGGCCCTTGAAAAGACTGGACCTCTTTCCGACAGCCCGACTGCCCGAACCCCCCTCCCCACCCCCAACGGGCCCAAGGCTATAGCTCCTGCCTCCCACAGGTCTCCTGAGGGCCCTCGGAAAGATCGGACCCTTTCAGACAGCCCTGACCGGCTGAACCCCATCCCCACCCCATGGGCCCAAGCACACCGCCTCACTCTTCTACCTTGCGCCTGGGCCAGAAGCACTATTTTAGGGCAAGTCATGGCCTCCCCACAGGTCTCCTGAGGGCCCCTCAAAAAGACTGAACCCTTCCGACAGCCCGACTTACAACCCCTCCCCACCCCCACGGGCCCAATGCTTATAGCACACCCGCCTCACTCACTTTCGAGCCTTGCGCTACTGGGCCAAGCACTATTTTAGGCAAGCCGTCATGCCTCCCAGGTTCTCTGAGGGCCCCTCAAAAGACTGACCCCTTCCGACAGCCCGACTGGATAAACCCTCCCACCCCCACGGCCCATATTATAGCACACCGCCTTCCACTCTTTCTGCCTACTGGGCCACTATTTTAGGGGCAAGTTCTGGTCATGACCTCCCACAGGCCCCCCGAGAGCCCTCCAAAAGACTGGACCCTTTCCGGCCGCCGGGCTGGCCAAACCCTCCCCACCCCACGGGACCTAGGCTACATCAACGCCTCGCCTGCTTTCATGCCTTGCGCCACTGGGCCAGAAGCATTTTTTAGGGCAAGCCTCTGCACCTCCCACAGGCCCCCGAGGCCCTAAAAAGACTGGACCCCTTCCGACAACCCGACCGGCTGAACCCTCCCCACCCCCACGGCCCAAGGCTACATACACACCGCCTCATTGCTTTCATACCACTCGCGCTGGGCTGAAACACTATTTTGTTAACCTCTCAGCGGCCTCCCACAGTCTCCCTGAGGCCCTCAGAAGACTGGACCCTTCCGACAGCCCTGACCGATGAACTCCTCCCACCCCACGGGCCCATATAGCACACCGCCTCACTGCTTCTGTGACCTCATCACTGGGCCAAGCACTATTTTAGGGTAAGCCTCATGCGGCCTCCCACTGCCCCCGAGGGCCCTCGAAGTGACCGCCCCACTTCCGACAGCCGGACTGGCTGAACCCCCATCCCCACCCCCACGGGTCCTAGGCTATAGCACACCGCCCCCGCCCTCTTTTCAGACCTTGCGCACTGGGCTGAAGTACTATTTTAGGTAAACCTCTGTACGGCCTCCCACAGGTCTCCCGAGGGCCTCGAAAGACTAGACCCTTCCGACAGCCCGACTGACCGAACTCCCCACCCCCACGGGCCCACATAAGCAACGCCTGCTCACTGCGCCACTGCAAGCACCATTTTAGGGCCTGGTAAGCCCACCACAGGCCCCCTGAGGTCTCAAATGACTGACCCTTCCGACAGCCCGACCGGCCAACCCCCACCCACCCCCACGGGCCCATACACACACGCCCGCCTGCTTGCTACGGCCACTGGGCTGGCACTATTTTAGTAAGCCTCCGTCATGGCCCACCACAGGCCCCTCGAGGTCTCAAATGACTGGACCCTTCCGACAGCCCGACTGGCCGAACCCTCCCCACCCCCACGGGCTACATCGCGCCTACTACTGGGCCAGGCACATTTTAGTGCTCATGGTCGCTGCCCACCACAGGCCCCCGAGGTCTCAAATGACTGACCCTTCCGACAGCCGGACTGGTTGAACCCCCCTCCCCACCCCCCACGGGCCCAAGGCTATAGCACACCGCCTTCCGCCTCCTCCCTACTTCATCACCGTGAGGCACTATTTTAGGCAAACCTCACGGCCTCCCATATTCCCCTGAGGGCCCTCGAAAGACAGACCCCTTCTTCCGACAGCCCGACTGGTCAACCCCCTCCCCACCAATCCCACGGGCCCGCCTCACCCACCTCCACTTTGCGCTACATACCACCAACAGAATTTTAGGCAGCCTCCAGCACCAATGGGCATGTGGTCTCCTGAGGCCCTCGGTACAAATGACCCTCTTCCGACTACAGCCCCCGATGGCCAACCCCCACCAATGGGCCCAGACCCAATACTACACCTGGCCCACTGCTTCCACACCAGTCACTGGGCCAGAAGCACTATTTTAGGCAAGTTCTGTCGCCCTACCACAGGCCTCCGAAGGCCCCTCGAAGACTGACCCCTTCCGACGGTCTGACCATGGAACCCCCTCCCCACCCCTGGGCGGCTATAGCACACCGCCCCGCTTCGCCTTTGGCCACTGGGCCAGAAGCACGTTTTTACGGCAAGCCTTCTGGTCATGGCCTCCCACAGGCCCCTGAGGGCCCTCGAAAAGACTGACCCTTCCGATAGCCCGACTGGCTAAACCCCCCTCCCCACCCCCACGGGCCCATATAGCACACCGCCTCCTGCTCTCTTCGACCTTGTCACTGGGCCAGAAGCACTATTTTAGGGTAAGCCTCTGGCCACGGCCTCCCACAGGTCTCCCGAGGGCCCTCGAAAAGACTGGACCCCTTTTCGACAGCCCGACTGGCCGAAACCCCCTCCCCACCCCCACGGGCCCAAGGCTATAGCACACCGCCCCCGCTTTCACTTGCGGCTGAGCGAAGCACTATTTTAGGCAAGCCTCTGTCATGCCTCCCACAGCCCCTGAGGGCCCTCGAAAAGACTGACCCTTTCCGACAGCCCGACCGGCCGAACCCCTCCATAGCACACCCTCCGCTCCACTTTCTGCCTTACTATCCGCTGAGCCAAGGCACTTTTTAGGGTGCCCTGGCTGCTGGCCTCCACAGGTTCCCCCGAGGCCCCTCGAAAAGACTGACCCTTCCGATGGGTCCGACTAGCTAACCCTCCCCACCCCCACGGGCCCAAGGCATAGCACACCGCCCCGCCTGTTCGCGCCTTGCGCCAGAACCACTATTTTAGGGCAAGCCGCTGGCCTCCCACAGGTCCCTGAGGGCCCTCAAAAGACTGACCCCTTCCTGACAGTCTGACCGGCCGAACCCTCCCCACCCCCACGGGTCCCATACACATCCGCCTCACTGTTTTGCTACCTTGCGCTCACTGAGCCAAGCACTATTTTAGGCAGCTCTGGGTCAGGCCTCCACAGTTCTGAGGGCCCTCGAAAAGACTGACCCTTTCCGACAGTCCCGACCGGGCCGAACCCTCCCCACCCCCATGGTCCCAAGGCTATAGCACACCGCCTCTGCTCAGCCTTGCGCTACTGGGCTGAAGCACTATTTTAGTGGCAAACTCTGGCCTCCACAGGTCTCGAGGGCCCTCGAAAAGACCTGACCCCGTTCCGACAGCCCGACTGGCCGAACCCCCACCCCCACGGGCCCATACAGATACACACGCCGCCTCGCTTTTTCACACCCTGTCAGCTGGGTCAAGCACTATTTTAGGGCAAGCCTGGTCCTGCCCACCAGGCCCCCGAGGGCCTCAAAGACTGACCCTTCCGATCCCTGACCGGCCGAACCCTCCCCACCCCCACGGGCCCAAGGCTATAGCACACCGCCTCTCTTCAGCCCCACTGGGCCAGAGCACTATTTTAGGTAAGCCTCTGTCATGGCCTCCCACAGGTTCTCTGAGGGCCCTCGAAAGACTGACCCTTCCGACAGCCCGACGGGCCGAACCCCTCCCACCCCCACGGGCCCATACAACACACCGGCCCGCCACTGCTTCTGCCTTTGTGTCACTGGGCCAACCACTATTTTAGGGCAAGCCTCTGGCCGCGGCCTCCCACAGGTTCTCAAGGCCCCTCGAAAAGACTGACCCTTCCGACAGCTGACTAGCGGAACCCTCCCCACCCCCACGGGCCCATATAGCACACCGCCTCGCTCTTCACGCTACTGGCTGGGCCGGCACTATTTTAGGTAAGCCTCTGGCCGGCCTCCCACAGGTCTCCGAGGGCCCCTCAAAAGACTGACCCCTTCCGACAGTCCGACTGGCCGAACCCTCCCCACCCCCACGGGCCCAATATAGCACACCGCCGCCTCTTCGTGACCTTGCGCTGGGGCTGAAGCACTATTTTAGGGATAGCCTCAGTACGTGGCCTCCCACAGGCCCCCCGAGGGCCCTCGAAAAGACTGGACCCCTTTCCGACAGCCCGACTGGCCGAACCCCCCACCCCACCCCCACGGGCCCAAGGCTATAGCACACCGCCCCCGCCTTTCACACTTTGCGCTCAGCTGGAGCACTATTTTAGGTAAGCTCTGGCCTCCCACAGGTCTCCCGAGGGCCCTCAGAAAGACTGGACCCCTTTCCGACAGCCCGACTGGCTGAACCCCCCTCCCCACCCCCTACGGGTCCCATACATAGCACACCGCCTCACTGCTTGCCTCATACCACTGAACAGAAGCACTATTTTAGTAACCTCTGGCCTGCCTACCACAGCCCCCAAGGCCCCTCGAAAAGACTGACCCTTCCGACAGCCCTGACTAGCTGAACCCTCCTCCACCCCCACGGGCCCACATAGCACACCGCCTCCTCATTTCACTGCAGCTGGGCCAGAGCACTATTTTAGGCAAGCTCTGGTCAAGGCCTCCCACAGGTCTCCGAGGGCCCTCGAAAGACTGGACCCTTTCCGACAGCCCGACCGCTGAACCCCTCCCCCCCCCCCACGGGCCCATATAGCACACCGCCGCCTGCCTCTTTCATACCACTGGGGCCAAGCACTATTTTAGTAAGTCGCTGGCCTCCCACAGGCCCCCGAGGGCCCCTCGAAAGACTGGACCCCTTTCCGACAGCCGGACCAGTCGAACCCCCCCACCCCCCATGGGCCCAATAGCACACCGCCTCACTCTCTTGCGCTCACTGAGCTGGAAGCACTATTTTAGGGCAACCTCTGGCCCACCTCCCTGAGGCCCCTCGAAAAGACTGACCCCTTCCGACAGCCCGACTGGGCCGAACCCTCCCCACCCCCACGGGCCCATATAGCACACCGCCTCTCATTGCTTGCTCTGGGTCAAGCTGAAGCACTATTTTAGGTGTTCTCGCCGGCCTCCACAGGTCTCTGAGGGCCCTCGAAAGACTGACCCTTTCCGACAGCCCGACTGGCTGAACCCGCCCCCCCCCCCCCGGGCCCATCGACTTAGCACACCGCCCCCTCCTCTTCGCTACTTTGCTTGGGCCAGAAGCACTATTTTAGGCAAGCCTGGCTGGCCTCCCACAGGTCTCCGAGGGCCTCTCGAAAAGACTGGACCCTTTCCGACCGCCCGACTGCCCGACCCCCCCTCCCACCCCCACGGGCCCAAGGCTATAGCACACCGCCTCACTGCTCTGCCATGTCACTGGGCTGAAGCACTATTTTAGGCTAAGCCTCTGGTCAGGCCTCCCACAGTTCCCCGAGGGCCCTAAAAAAGACTGGACCCCTTTATGACAGCCCGACTGGCTGAACCCCTCCCACCCCCACGGGCCCACATAGGCACTCACTGTTTCCTTGCTCACTGGGCTGAAGCACTATTTTAGTAAGCCTCTGGGCCTCCCACAGGTCTCTGAGGGCCCCTCAAAAGACTGGACCCTTCCGACAGCCCGACTGCCGAACCCTCCCCACCCCCACGGGCCCAAGGTTATAGCACACCGCCTCGCCTCTTTGCCTGCGCTGGGCCAGCACTATTTTAGGGCAAGCCTCTGCAGCCTCCCACAGGTTCCCCCGAGGGCCCCTCGAAGACTGGACCCCTTCCGACAGCCCGACTGGCCGAACCCTCCCACCCCCATCCCTGAGGGCCCTCGGAAAGACTGGACCCATTTCCGACAGCCCGCCTGGCTGAACCCCCTATCCCCCCCCCCCACGGGCCCATACATAGCACACCGCCCCGCCTCCTCACTTTGCGCTGGTGGGCCAGCAGCACTATTTTACGGCAAGCCTCTGGCCTCCCACAGGCCCCCCGAGGGCCCTCGAAAAGACTGGACCCCTTTCCGACAGCCTGACAGGCCGAACCCTCCCCACCCCCTACGGTCCCAAGGCTATAGCCCACCGCCTCCCTCTGTTTCTACTTGCGTCACTGAGCCAAGCACTATTTTAGTAACCTCCTGGCTGCCCACCAGGTCTCCCGAAGGCCCCTCGAAAAGACTGACCCCTTCCGACCCGACTAGGGAACCCTCCCACCCCCACGGGCCCAAGGCTATAGCACACCGCCTGTTTCACGCCCTGGCTGGGCCAAGCACTATTTTAGGTAAGCTCTGGCTGCCTCGCACAGGCCCCCTGAGGGCCCTCGAAGACTGACCCTTCCGACAGCCCTGACCGTAAACCCTCCCCACCCCCACGGGCCCATATAGCACACCGCCTCGCCTCTTTCAGACCTTGCGCTGGGCCAGAACCACTATTTTAGAAGCCTCTCTGGCCTCCCACAGGCCCCCTGAGGGCCCTCGAAAGACTGACCCTTCCGACAGTCTGACTGGCCGAACCCCCCTCCCCACCCCCCATGGTCCCAATATAGCACACGCCTCCGCTTGTTTCGCCCTTGCGCTGAGCCAGAAGCACTATTTTAGGCAAGCCTCTGGTCAGGCCTCCCACAGGTTCCTGAGGGCCCTCGAAAAGACTGGACCCTTTCCGACAGCCCGACCGGCCGAACCCTCCCCACCCCCCACGGGCCGTTGGCTATAGCACACCGCCTCTGCCTACTTGCGCCTGGGCCAAGCACTATTTTAGGCAACCTCCGTCTGGCCTCACCACAGGCCCCTGAGGCCCTCAAAAGACTGACCCTTCCGACAGTCTGACCGCTGAACCCTCCCACCCCCACGGGCCCAAGCACACACCGCCTCACTTGCCACTGGGCCAAGCACTATTTTAGGCAAGCCTCTCACGGCCTCCCACAGGTCTCCCGAGGGCCTCGAAAGACTGACCCATTCCGACAGCCCGACCGACTGAACCCCTCCCCACCCCCACGGGCCCACATAGCACACCGCCTCGCCTCCTCTTTCACTTTGGGCCGCTGGGCCAGAAGCACTATTTTAGGGCAAGCCTTTGGCCGTGGCCTCGCACAGGCCCCCTGAGGGCCCTCGAAGACTGACCCTTCCGACAGCCCGACTGGTGAACCCTCCCCACCCCCACGGCCCAAGCACACCGCCTCCTCTGTTTCTGCTACTGGCTGGGCCAAGCACTATTTTAGGCAAGCCTCCGCTGGCCTCCCACAGTTCCCCGAGGGCCCTCAAAAGACTGACCCTTTATGACAGCCCGACCGAACCCCTCCCACCCCCACGGGCCCATACATAGCACACCGCCTCCTCTCTTCAGGCCTTGCCACTGGGCTGAGCACTATTTTAGGGCAAGCCTCTGGGCGCAGCCTCCCACAGGCTCCCCGAGGGCCCTCGAAAAGACTGGACCCCTTTCCGACAGCCCGACTGGCCGAACCCCCCCACCCCCACGGGCCCATATAGCACACCGCCTCCTCTGTTTCACGCGCCTGGGCCAGAGCACTATTTTAGGCAACTGTCTGTCATGGCCTCCCAGACAGGCCCCCGAGGGTCTCGAAAAGACTGACCCTTCCGACAGCCCGACTGGCCGAACCACCCTCCCACCCCCACGGGCCCATAGCACACCGCCTCACTCTCCTTGCGCTCACTGGGAAGCACCATTTTAGGCTCTGGCCTGGGCCTCCCACAGGCCCTCCTGCGGCCCTCGAAAAGACTGACCCTTCCGACAGCCCGACGGGTCCGAACCCCTCACCACCCCCACGGGCCCACACACACCGCCCCTGCCTCTTTTCCACTGGGCCAGAGCACTATTTTAGGCAAGCTCTGGCCAGCCTCCCACAGCCCTGAGGGTCTCGAAGACTGGACCCTTCCGACAGCCCGACCAACCTCCCCACCCCCCACGGGCCCATAGCACACCGCCTATGTTCTGCGCCACTGGGCCAAGCACTATTTTAGGGCAAGCCTGTCATGGCCTCCCACTGCCCCTGAGGGCCCCTCGAAGAGGCTGGACCCCTTTACGACTGCCCGACTGGTCTGAACCCCTCCCCACCCCCACGGGCCCAAGGCTATAGCACACCGCCCGCCCCCACTTTCGAGCCTTGCGCCGCTGGGCCAAGCACTATTTTAGGGCAAGCCTCTGGCCGCGGCCTCCCACAGGCCCCCCGAGGGCCCTCGAAAAGACTGACCCTTCCGACAGCTGACCGCTAAAACTCCGCCTCCCCAAACCCCACGGCCTATAGAGACACCGCCCCCGCCTCTTTTCAGACCTCAGACTACTGGGCAGAACCACTATTTTAGGGCAGCCTGTCATGACCTCCCACAGGTTCCCCCTGAGGCCCTCGAAAAGACTGACCTTCCGACAACCCGACCGCCACAACCCCCCACCCCCCACGGGCCCACAACATTAAACAACACCTCGCACCATCTCACCCAATAGAACATTATTTTGTGTCTCTGGCCCACCACCAGTCTCCCGAGGCCCTAAAAGACTGACCTCTTCCCGACAGTCTGACCGTCAACCCTCCCACGGGCCCAACGCACAACACACTGTCTTCGCTCATTGTGCTCTTGGCCATGAAACACTATTTTGTAAGCCTCTCAGCGCCTCCCATTGTGTCTCCCTGAGGGCCCCTGAAAGACTGAACCCTTTCCGACCGTCTGACCGTCAACCCTCCCAACCCCCCACTTGCCCATATTATATCACACCGCCCCGCCTCCTTCGGCACCGGGCTGTGGCCAAGTATTTTAGGCAGCTTTGACCTCCCATTCCCCTGAGGGCCCCTCGAAAGACTGACCCCTTCCGACAGCCCGACTGGTCGAACCCTCCCCACCCCCACGGCCCTAGGGCTATAGCACCTCACCGCCTCTCTGCCTCACAGGGCTGTGAACACCATTTAGTAAGCCTCCTGACGCTGGCCTCCCATTGTCTCTCTGAGGGCCCCGAAAAGACTGACCCTTCCGACAGCCCGACTGGCCGAACCCCCCACCCCAACCCCCACGGGCCCCAGGCGATAGCACACCGCCTCGCCTCATACTTTTGCGCACTGGGCCAGAGCACTATTTAGGCAAGCCTGACGCTGCCTCCCACAGGCTCCCTGAGGGCCCCTCGAAAGACTGACCCTTCCGACAGCCCGACTGGCCGAACCCTCCCCCCCCCACTCCGGCCCTAGGCTATAGCACACCGCCCGCCTCTTTCATACTTTGGCCAACAGAAGCACTATTTGGCAAGTTTCTGACGCTGCCTCCCACAGCCCCCGAGGGCCCCTCGAATGACTGACCCTTTATGATGGTCTGACTAGCTGAACCCCTCCCCACCCGCCACTGTGCCCATACAACACACCGGCCTCACTGCTCAGCCATACCACTGGGCCAAAGCACTATTTTGTAGTTCTGGCAGCTGGCCTCCCACAGGTCTCCTGAGGGTCCTTGAAAGACTGACCCTTCCGACAGCCGGACTGGTCAACCCCCCCCCCCCACACCACCACCGCCTCACACCATTTTCCTGTCACTGCCCTGGTTCCTCCCACAGGTCTCTGAGGCCCCTCGAAAGACTGACCTGCTTCCGACAGCCCTGACTGGCTAAACCCTCCCCAAACCCCACGGGCCTATATATAGCACACTCGCCTCCTCTTCGGCCTTTACCGCTGGACCAGAAGCACTATTTTAGGGCAAGCTTCTAACCGCGGCCTCCCACAGGCTCCCCGAGGGCCCTCGAAAAGACTGGACCCCTTTGCGATGGCCCGACTAGCGGAACCCCCCTCCCCACCCGCCACAGGCCCATATTACAACACACCGCCTCCATTGCCTCACTGCACAATAAAGCACTATTTTACAGTTCAGCGGCCTCCCACAGGTCTCCTGAGGGCCCTCAGAAGACTGACCCTTCCGACAGCACGACTGGCAAACCCCTCCCAAACCCCACGGGCCTATACATAGCACACCGCCTCTTCTGGCCCATACTACTGGGCAGAAGCACTATTTTAGCGCAAGTTCTGACCGCTGCCTCCCACAGGTCTCATGGGCCCTCGAAAAGACTGACCCTTCCGACAGCCCGACCGGTCAACCCTCCCACCCCCCACGGGCCCTAGGCTATAGCACACCGCCTCGCCTCTTTCGCCTCCTGCGCTACTGGGCTGAAGCACTATGTAGGCCTCTGACGCTGCCTCCCACAGCCCCCCGAGGGCCCTCGAAAGACTGACCCTTCCGACAGCCCGACTCAACCTCCTCCCCACCCCCAAGACGGGCCCCATATTATAGCACACCGCCTCTCTTTTTCACACTTTGCGCCACTGGGCCAAGCACTATTTTAGGCAGCTCTGCTGGCCTCCCACAGGTCTCGAGGCCCTCAAAAGACTGACCCTTCCGACAGCCGGACTGGGTCAACCCCCCTCCCCACCCCCACGGGCCCCAGGCTATAGCACACCGCCTCTCTTTCGCCTCCTCATACACTGGGCTGAAGCACCATTTTAGAAGCTCCTGACGCTGCCTCCCACAGCCCCTGAGGGTCTCGAAAAGACTGACCCTTCCGACAGCCCTGACTGGTCGAACCCTCCCACCCCCAGACGGGCCCTGGCTATAGCACATCACCGCCTCTTTCTGCTACTGCCCTGGGCCAGAGCACTATTTAGGCAGTTTCCTGACGCTGGGCCTCCCACAGCCCCCTGAGGTCTCTGAAATGACTGACCCCTTTATGGTCTGACTAGCTGAACCCCTCCCACCCCCTACAGGCCCATATTACACACCGCCCTCTCATTGTTCTCACTACTACTGGGCCAAAAGCACTATTTTAAGGTAAGCCTCTGGCAGCGGCCTCCCACAGGTCTCCCGAGGGCCCTTGGAAAGACTGGACCCCTTTCCGACAGCCGGACTGGCCGAACCCCCCTCCCCACCCCCCACGGGCCCAAGGTTATAGCACACCGCCCCGCCTCTTCGCGCTTGCATACACTGGGCCGAAGCACTATTTTAGGCAGCCTTCTGGCTGCCTCCCACAGGCCTCCTGAGGGTCCCTCGAAAAGACTGACCTGCTTCCGACAGTCCGACTGGCTAAACCCTCCCCTAAACCCCACTGGCCTATATATAGCACACCGCCTCGCCTCCTCTTCTGGCCTTGTCACTGGACCAGAAGCACTATTTTAGCAGTTTCTAACCGCTGGGCCTCCCACAGGCTCCCCGAGGGCCCTCGAAAAGACTGACCCTTCCGACATGGTCCCGACTAGCTGAACCCTCCCACCCCCTACAGGCCCATATTACACACATCGTCTCACTATTGTTTCATACTCACTACCGCTGGCCAAAGCACTATTTTAGGTAAGCCTCCAGCGGCCTCCCACAGGTCTCCCTGAGGGCCCCTCGAAAGACTGACCCTTCCGACAGCCGACTGGCCGAACCCTCCCCACCCCCATAGCACACACAATTCCCTGCCTTTCTTTTTTCTTCTTACCGCCACATATTTGGCAGTCTCTGGCCTCCCACATTCCTGAGGGCCCCTCGAAAAGACTGACCCTTCCGACAGCCCGACTGATGAACCCTCCCACCCCCCCACGGGCCCATATAGCACCCCGCCTCACCTCGCGCTGGTCCAGATGCACCATTTTAGAAGCCTCTGGCCTCCCACAGGTCTCTCGAGGGCCCTCGAAGACTGACCCTTCCGACAGCCTGACCGACTGAACCCCCATCCCCACCCCCACTGGGCCCATATAGCACACCGCCTCGCCTCCTCTTTCACACGCTCACTTAGACTGAAGCACTATTTTAGGCAAACCTCGCTGCCTCCACAGCCCCCTGAGGCCCTCGAAAAGACTGACCCTTTCCAACAACCCGACTGGCTGAACCCTCCCACCCCCACGGGCCCATACATAGCACACCACCGCCCCGCTCTCACCTTGCGCCACTGGGCTGGCAAGATTTTAGGCAAACCTCCTGGCTGCCTCCCACAGTTCCCCGAGGGCCCTCAAAAGACTGACCCTTCCGACAGCCTGACTGGTCGAACCCTCCCCACCCCCACGGGACCAAGGCTAGCACACCTCCCCACCCCTCTGGGCTCCTGAGGCACTATTTTAGGCAACCTCTGGCTGGCCTCCCACAGGTTCCCCTGAGGGCCCTCAAAAGACTGACCCTTCGATAGCCCTGACTGGTCAACCCTCCCAACCCCCACGGGCCCATGACATAGCACACCGCCCCGCCTCTTTCACACTTTGCGCCTGGGCTGGAAGCACTATTTTAGTAAGCCTCTGGGTCATGCCTCCCACCGCCCCTGAGGGCCCTTTAAAAGACTGACTGCTTCCGACAGCCTGACCGGCCGAACCCTCCCCATCCCCCACGGGCCTGGCACAGCCCACCGCCTCGCCTCTTCTGCATACACGCACTGGGCGAAGCACTATTTTAGGCAAGCTCTGCAGCCTCCCACAGGCTCCCTGAGGGCCCCTCGAAGACTGACCCCTTCCGACAGCCTCTGACCGAACCCTCCCACCCCCCACGGGCCCATATAGCACACCGCCTGCCCCTGTTTCTGCTGCCTTTACACCGCCTGGCCAGAACCATTATTTCAGGCAGCTCCTGCCTCCCACAGGGCCCCTCGAAGACTGACCCTTCAGACAGCCCTGACCCGAACGCCCTCCCACCCCCACGGGCCCAAGGCACAGCACACCGCCTCGCCTCTTTCGCTACTACTGGAAGAACTATTTTGAGTAAGCCTGGTTGGCCTCCGACAGTTCTGAGGCCCTCGAAAAGACTGACCCTTCCGACAGCCCGACTCAACCCCTCCCCACCCCCACGGGCGCAATATAGCACACCGCCTCCTTCATACTTTCACCACTGGGCCAAGCACTATTTTAGAGCATCTGGCTGCCTCCACAGGCCCCCCGAGGGCCCTCGAAAACACTGGACCCCTATCCGACAGCCCGACTGGCCGAACCCTCCCACCCCCACGGGCCCAAGCACACCGCCTCTTTCACTGCTTTCACTGGCCAAGCACTATTTTAGGCAAGCCTCTGGTCCTGGCCTCCCACAGGTTCTCCCTGAGGGCCCTCGAAAAGACTGACCCCTTCCGACATCTGACTGGTGGAACCCCATCCCACCCCCACGAGCCCATATAGCACACCGCCCCGCCTCTTTCATACTTTGCTCACTGGGCCAGCACTATTTTAAGTTCTGTCATGGCCTCCCACAGGCTCCCCTGAGGACCCTCGAAAAAACTGGACTCCTTTCCGACAGCCCGACTAGCTGAACCCCCCCACCCCCCCCACGCCCAACGCCACAACACACCGCCCCGCCTGTTTGCCTGCACAGAGCACTATTTTACAGAACCTCTGTCATGGCCTCCCACAGGTCTCCTGAGGGCCCTCGAAAGACTGACCCTTTCCGACAGACCGACTGGTCCGAACCCTTCCCACCCCCACGGGCCCACATAGCACACACTGCCTCTTCACACGCTATACTTAGACTGGAAGCACTATTTTAATGTAACCTCTGCTGGGCCTCCCACAGGCTCCCCCTGAGAGCCTCTGAAAAGACTGACCCTTCCGAGAGCCCGACTGGCCGAACCCTCCCCACCCCCACGGGCCCTAGGCTATAGCACCCCGCGCCTCTTCGCGCTACTGCGCTCACTGGGCCAGAAGCACTATTTTAGGTGTTCTGTCAAGGCCTCCCACAGGTTCTCCTGAGGGCCCTCAAAAGACTGACCCTTCCGACAGCCCGAACTGGCTAACCCTCCCACCCCCATGGGCCCATAATAGCACACCGCCTCTCACTCTTTCACCTCACTGGGCCAGAAGCACTATTTTAGTAAGATCTGCCTGGCCACCACAGGTCTGAGGGCCCTCGAAAAGACTGACCCTTCCGACAGCCCTGACCGGCCGAACCCTCCCCACCCCCACGGGCCCATATAGCACACCTCCCGCCTCACTTCTCGCTCACTGGGCCAGCACTATTTTAGGCAACCTCTGGCCTCCCACAGGCCCCTCGAGGGCCCTCGAAAAGACTGACCCTTCCGACAGCCTGACTGTCAAGCCCTCCTAACCCCCACGGGCCCAAGGATATAGCACACCGCCTCTCTTTCTGCAGCACACTCACTTTCGCTGCAGAAGCACTATTTGAGGGCAACATCTGGTCGCTGCCTCCACAGGCCCCCTGAGGGCCCCTCAAACGACTGACGCCTTCCGACAGCCCGACTGGTCCGAACCCTCCCCATCCCCCACGGGCCCACATAGCACACCGCCGCCTCTCTCATACCTGCGCCACTGGGCCAAGCACTATTTTAGTGCCTCTGCTGGCCTCCCACAGGCCCCTGAGGGCCCCTCGAAAAGACTGACCCTTCCGACAGCCCGACTGGCTAACCCTCCCCACCCCCACGGGCCCATACAGCACACCGCCTCGCCTCCTCTTCTGCCTCAGCCAATGGGCACCATTTTAGGCAAGCATCTGGCTGCTCCCACAGTTCCCCCCTGAGGGCCTCAAAAGACTGACCCTTCCGACAGCCCGACTGGTCAACCCTCCCACCCCCCATGGGCCCAAGACTATAGCACACACCGCCTCACTCTTTTCGCCTTGCCACTGGGCCAAGCACTATTTTAGGTAACTCCTGTCTGGCCTCACAGGTTCTCCGAGGGCTCGAAAAGACTGACCCTTCCGACAGCCCGACCGGCCGAACCCTCCCCACCCCCACGGGCCCATATAGCACACCGCCCCGCCTCTTTCATACCTGCTACTGGGCTGAGCACTATTTAGGCAAGTTCTGGCGCTGGCCTCCCACAGGTCCCCCTGAGGGCCCCTCAAAAAGACTGACCCTTTCCAACAGCCCGACCGATGAACCCCTTCCCACCCCCACGGGCCCATATAGCACACCGCCTCGCCTATTTCTGCTCACCACTGGGCCAAGCACTATTTAGTAAGCCTCTGTCGCTGGCCTCCCACAGTTCCCCCGAGGGCCTCAAAGACTGATCCCTTCCGACAGCCCGACTGATGAACCCTCCCACCCCCATCCCACAGGCCCCCGAGGGCCCCTCGAAAAGACTGACCCTTCCAGCCCGACCGGCCGAACCCCTCCCCACCCCCACGGGCCCATACATCGCACACCGCCTCACTCTATTTCACGCCACTGCTGGTCCAGAGCACCATTTTTAAGCCTCTGGTCATGCCTCCAACAGGCCCCCCTGAGGGTCCCTCGAAAAGACAGACCCTTTCGACAGCCCGACCGGCCGAACCCTCCCACCCCCACCGGCCCCAGGCACTAGCACACCGCCCCGCCTCTTTCACTCTTCCACTGGCCAGAAGCACTATTTTAGGCAAGCCTCTGGCCTCCCACAGTCTCCTCCGAGGGCCTCTTGAAAAGACTGACCCTTCCGACAGCCCTGACCGTCAACCCTCCCACCTCCCCTGGGCCCACAGGCAATACACACTGCCTCTTTTCAAGGGGCTTTCATACTGCCTGGGCCAGAAGCACTATTTTAGTGCCTCTGTCAAGGTCTCCACAGGCCTCGGGAGGGCCCTCAAACAGACTGGACCCTTCCCGACACCCCTGACCGGGACGAACCCTCCCCACCGGCCCAAGGCTATAGTGCACCGTCTCGCCTGCCGCTTCATACTTTGCGCTGCTGGGCTGAAGCACTATTTTAGGGTAAGCCTCCTGGTCGCTGCCTCCACAGGCCCCCTGAGGGGCCGAGAAGACTGACCCCTTCCGACAACCCGATCAACCCCCTCCCCACCCCCACGGGCCATAGCACACCGCCCGCGCCTCTAATTTCAGGTCACTGGGCCAGACACTATTTTAAGCCTGGTCATGGCCTCCCATAGGCCCCTGAGGTCTCAAAGAATGGACCCCACTGCAGCCCGACTTGTCGAACCCTCCCCACCCTCCACGGGCCCACACATAGCACACTGCGCTCTGGCCTCATACTGACAATGACCATTTTAGGTAAGCCTGTCGCGCCTCCCACAGCCCCTCAAGGTCTCGAAAAGACTGACCCTTCCGATAGTCCCGACCATCAACCCTCCCCACTCCCACGTGCCCATAATATAGCACAACGCCTCACTTTTTCGAGCCTCACCACTGGGCTAGAAGCACTATTTTAGGCTCTGTCATGCTTCACAGCCCCCTGAGGGCCCTCAAAGACTGACCCCTTTCGACAGCCCGACCGGGCCGAACCCTCCCACCCCCATTGCGCCATACTGTTTCACTATACTACTGGGCGGGGCCAGAACACTATTTTAGGCAAGTTCTGGTCAGCCTCCCCACAGACCCCTCGAGGCCCTCAAAAGACTGGACCCTTTCCAACAGCCCGACTGGCCGAACCCTCCCCACCCCCACGGGCCCAAAGCTATAGCACACCGCCTCTGTTTCAAGCCTTGCAATCACTGGGAGAAGCACTATTTTAGGCCTCTGTCTGGCTTCCGACTGCCCCTGAGGGCCCCTGGAAAAGACTGGACCCCTTTCCGACAGCCCGACAGGGCGAACCCCCCTCCCCACCCCCCTCGTGCCCAATGCAATAGCACACCGCCTCGGGCCTGTTTCATAGGCCTTGCGCTCACTGGGACAATAGCACTATTTTAGTAAGCCTCTGGCCTCCCACAGGCCCCTGAGGGTCTCGAAAAGACTGACCCTTCCGACAGCCCCAATGGCTGAACCCCCGACCCACCCCCCACGGGCCCAAGCCATAGCACACCGCCTCTTGCTCACCTGCGCCAGGGGCCAAGCACTATTTTAGGCAAACCTCTGTCATGCTCCCACAGGCCCTCCGAGGGGTCTCAAAGACTGAACCCTTTGTAACAGCCTGACTGGTCAACCCCTCCCCACCCCCTCAGGCCCAAAGCTTATAGCACACCGCCTCACTGTTTCAGACCTTGCGCCCGCTTAGGCCAGAAGCACTATGTTAGCAAGCCTCTGGCTGGGCCTCCCACAGTCTCCCTGAGGGCCCTCGAAAAGACTGACCCTTTCTGACAGCCCGACTGCCGAACCCTCCCACCCCCATGGTCCTGTTATAGCACACCGGCCTCTGTTCGCTACTTTGCGCCCACTGAGCTGAAGCACTATTTTAGGCAAGCTCCGTCTGCTGCCTCCCACAGGTCTCTGAGGGCCTCAAAAGACTGACCCTTTCCGACAGCCCGACTGGCCGAACCCCTCCCACCCCCCCATGGTCCCATATTATAGCACACCGCCTCGCTTCTGTTTCCTGCTACTTTGCGCTTGAGCCAAGAAGCACTATTTTAGGCAAACCTCTGGTACGGGCCTCCCACAGTCCCCTGAGGGCCCCTCGAAAAGACTAGACCCTTCCGACAGCCCGACTGGTCAACCCTCCCACCCCTTGGCGCTGGGTCAAGCACTATTTTAGGCTGTGGTCATGGCTCACCACAGGCCCCCGAGGGTCTCGAAAACACTGGACCCCTTCCGACAGTCCGACTGGCCGAACCCCCCGCCCCCCCCCCCACGGGCCCAAGGGATAGCACACCGCCTCACTTCTTTCAGACCTTGCGCCACTGGGCCAAGCACTATTTTAGGTAAGCCTCCGGCTGGCCTCCCACAGCCCCTGAGGGCCCTCGAAAAGACTGACCCTTTCCGACAGTCTGACGGGTCCGAACCCCCCCACCCCCACGGGCCCACACACACACCGCCTGCTTTTCACTTTGTCACTGGGCTGAGCACTATTTTAGGGCAAGCCTGTCATGGGCTGCCACCACAGGCTCCCAAGGCCCCTCGAAAAGACTGACCCCTTCCGACGGTCCGACCAGCGGAACCCCTCCCCACCCCCACGGGCCCATATAGCAGCACACCGCCTCCTCTTGCTCACCTCAGTCACTGGGCTGCACTATTTTAGTAAGCTCTGTCTGCCTCCCACAGGTTTCTGAGGGCCCCTCAAAAGACTGACCCTTCCGACAGTCTGACTCGATAAACCCTCCCCACCCCCACGGGCCCATATAGCACACCGCCCGCCTCCTCTTCAGACCTTGCGTCACTGGGCCAATAACTATTTTAGAGCTCTGCTGCCTCCCACAGGTCTCCTGAGGGCCCCTCAAAGACTGACCCTTCCGACAGCCCGACTGGTCAACCCTCCCACCCCCATGGTCCCATATAGCACACCGCCTCTCTGTTCTCACTTTGCGCTCACTGAGCCAAGCACTATTTTAGGCAAGCTCTGGTCATGCCTCCCACAGGTCTCTGAGGGCCCCTCGAAAAGACTGACCCTTCCGACAGCCCGACTGGCCGAACCCTCCCACCCCCACGGGCCCAAGACTATAGCACACCGCCTCGCCTCTTTCGCTACCTTTGCCGCTGGCTAGAAGCACTATTTTAGGTAACTCTGGTCATGGCTCCCTCAGACAGGTTCTCCTGAGGGCCCTCGAAAAGACTGACCCTTTCCGACAGCCCGATCTGAACCCTCCCCACCCCCCACGGGCCCATATAGCACACCGCCTCACTTTTCATACCTACTGGGCCAAGCACTATTTAGTAAGCCTCTGGTCTGGCCTCCCACAGGTCCCCTGAGGGTCTCAAAGACTGGACCCTTCCAACAGCCCTGACTGATGAACCCCTTCCCACCCCCACGGGCCCATATAGCACACCGCCTCGCTCTATTTCACTACCACTGGGCCAAGCACCATTTAGTAAGCCTCTGGTCATGCCTCCCACAGGTCTCCCGAGGGCCCTCAAAAAGACTGATCCCTTCCGACAGCCCGACTGATGAACCCTCCCCACCCCCACGGGCCCAAGGCATAGCACACCGCCCCGCCTGTTTCACAGATTGCACCATGGGCCAGAGCACTATTTTAGGCAAGCCTCGTCAAGATCCCACAGGCCCCGAGGGCCCCTCGAAAAGACTGACCCTTCCGCCAGCCCGACCCGAACCCTCCCACCCCCACGGGCCCATAATATCGCACACCGCCCCACCCCTATTCTACTTCACGCTGGTCCAGAGCACTATTTTAGGAGCCTGTCATGGCCTCCCACAGCCCCGAGGGCCCCTCGAAAAGACTGACCCTTCCAACAGCCCGACTGATGAACCCCTTCCCACCCCCACGGGCCCACATAGCACACCGCCTCGCCTCTTTTCACACTATACCACTAGCACTATTTTAGGGCTCTGGTCCTCCCACAGTCTCTGAGGGCCCTCAAAAGACTGACCCTTTCCGACAGCCCAACTGGCTAACCCTCCCACCACCAAGGCCCATAACCGCCTCACTCTCTTTCTGCTGGGCAGCCACTGAGCACCATTTTAGGGCAAGATCTGGTCACACAGGTCCCCCTGAGGGCCCTCGAAAGACTGACCCCTTCCGACCGCCCGACTGGCCGCACCCCCCCACCCCCCACGGGCCCAAGGCTATAGCACACCTCACCTCTTCGCCACTTGCCTGGGCCAAGCACTATTTTAGTAACCTGTCATGCCTCACAGTTCCTCCGAGGGCCCTCGAAAAGACTGACCCCTTCCGACAGCCCGACTGCCGAACCCTCCCCACCCCCACGGGCCCACATATAGCATCACCTCCGCCTGCGCTTGGGCCGAGCACTATTTAGGGTAAGCCTCCGTCACAGGCCTCCCACAGGTCCCCGAGGGCCCTCAAAAGACTGACCCTTCCGAACAGCCCGACCGATGAACCCTCCCACCCCCACGGGCCCATATAGCACACCGCCTGCCTCTATTTCGGCCACACTGGGCCAAGCACTATTTAGGCCTCCGCTGGCCTCCCAGTCTCCGAGGGCCCCTCAAAAGACTGATCCCTTCCGACAGCCCGACCGAGAACCCTCCCCACCCCCACGGGCCCATACTATAGCACACCCGCCTCTGCTCACTTGCGCCTCATGGGCAGAAGCACCATTTTAGGCAAGCCCTGTCATGATCCCACAGGCCCCCGAGGGCCCTAAAAGACTGACCCTTCCGACAGCCCGACCGCCGAACCCTCCCACCCCCACGGGCCCATATTAGACACACTCTCTCTATTTCACACCACGCCTGGTCCAGAGCACTATTTAGTGCCTCCTGCCTCCCACAGTTCCCCTGAGGGTCTCGAAAACACTGGACCCCTTCCGACAGTCTGACTGGTCAACCCTCCCACCCCCACGGGCCCAAGGTATAGCACACCGCCTCGCCTCTTTTTCGCTACTCACCGCTGGGCAGAAGCACTATTTTAGGGTAAGCCTGGTCAGGCCTCCCACAGCCCCGAGGGCCCTGAAAGACTGACCCTTCCGACAGCCCGACCGGCCGAACCCTCCCCACCTCACGGGCCCACATAGCACCTCACCGCCTCTCTTCATCTGGCTGGGACACTATTTTAGCAAGCCTGTCATGGCCCCACAGGCCTGAGGGTCTCAAAAGACTGACCCTTCCGACACCTGACCGGATGAACCCTCCCCACCCCCAAGGCTATAGTGCACCGCCCCCTGTTTCTTGCTTGCGCTGATGGGCCAGACACTATTTTAGGGTCCTCCTGCTGGCCTCCCACAGGTCTCCCGAGGGCTGAGAAGACTGACCCCTTCCGACAACCTGACTGGCGAACCCTCCCACCCCCCCACACCGCCTCTTCCTCTAATTGCTACTCATGTGGCTACTATTTTTTTAGAGGGCAGTCTCTGGTTCCTCCCACAGGTCTCAAGGCCTCGAAAAGACTGACCCTTCCGACAGTCCGACTGGCCGAACCCTCCCCACCCCCCACGTGCCCATTATATAGCACAACGCCCCTCACTCTTTTTCGAGCTCGCCACAACAGAGCACTATTTTAGGGCAAGCCTCTGCTGCCTCCCACAGGCCCCTGAGGGGTCTCGAAGACTGACCCTTCCGACAGCCCGACTGGCCGAACCCCTCCCACCCCCCACGGGCCGAAGCACACCGCCCCTGTTTCAAGCCTTGCAATCACTGGCTGGGCCAGAAGCACTATTTTAGGGCAAGCCTCTGCTGCTGCCTCCCACAGGTCCCCTGAGGGCCCTCGAAAAGACTGTACCCTTCCGACAGTCCCGACAGGCGAACCCACCTCCCCACCCCGACGGGCCCAATGCTAATAGCACACCGCCCCTCGCCTCTGCTCACTGCGCATACTGGGACAATAGCACTATTTTAGGCAAGCCTCTCATGGCCTCCCACAGGTCTCCGAGGGCCCCTCGAAAAGACTGACCCTTTCCGACAGCCCCAATGGCTGAACCTCCCACCCCCACGGGCCCAAAGCTATAGCACACCGCCTCACTGTTTCATACTTGCTGGGCCAAGCACTATTTTAGGCAAACCTCTGGTCATGGCCTCCCACAGGCTCCTCCTGAGGGCCCTCAAAAGACTGAACCCTCCGAACAGCCCGACTGGCTGAACTCCCTCCCCACCCCCTCAGGCCTTTATAGCACACTCACGCCGCCTCAGACCTTGGCCAGAAGAAGCACCATTTTAGCTCTGGTCATGCCTCCCACAGGTCTCCGAGGGCCCCTCGAAAAGACTGACCCCTTCCGACAGCCTCTGACTGGTCGAACCCTCCCACCCCCCATGGTCCCAAGGCTATAGCACACCGCCCCAGCCACACTATTTTAGGCAGCCTCCACAGCCCCTCCCTGACCCCTTCTAGCCCGACTGAACCCTCCCCACCCCCATGGTCCCAGCATAGCACACCGCTTGTTTGGCTTGCGCGCTGAGCTGCACTATTTTTAGGGTAACCTCTGGCTGGCCTACCACAGGCCCCTCAAGGCCCTCGAAAAGACTGACCCTTCCGACGGGCCCTGACCAGCTGAACCCCATCCCCACCCCCACGGGCCCATAGGCATAGCACACCGCCTCTGCCTCCTCTTTTCAGACCTTGGGCCAGAATCACAATTTTAGGGCAAGCCTCTGGTCGAGGCCTCGCACAGGCCCCCTGAGGCCCTCGAAAAGACTGACCCTTCTGACAGCCCGACTGGCCGAACCCTCCCACCCCCATGGTCCCAAGGCTATAGCACACCGCCTCTGCGCCTTTGCGCCACTGAGCTGAGCACTATTTTAGGCAAGCCTCTGCTGCCTCCCACAGCCCCCTGAGGGCCCTCGAAGACTGACCCTTCCGACAGCCCGACTGGCCGAACCCTCCCACCCCCCATGGTCCCAAGGCTATAGCACACCACCTCCGCCCTACTGTTTGCGCCACTTGAGCCAGAAGCACTATTTTAGCAAGCTCTGGCCTCCCACAGGTCTCCTGAGGGCCCTCAGAAAGACTGGAACCCTTTCCGACTGCCCGACTGGCCGAACCCTCCCCACCCCCATGGTCCCATATTATAGCACACCGCCTCCGCTGTTTGCGCCTGCTTGAGCTGAAGCACTATTTTAGGGCAAACCTCTGGCGGCGGCCTCCCACAGGGCTCCCGAGGGCCCTCGAAAGGACTAGACCCTTCCGACAGCCCGACTGGTCAACCCTCCCCACCCCCACGGGCCCATACAGAACAACGCCCCTCTGTTCGCTACCTGCGCCACTGGTCAGAGCACTATTTTAGTAAGCTCTGGTCATGCCCACCACAGGTCTCTGAGGCCCTCGAAATGACTGACCCTTCCGACAGCCCGACTGGTCAACCCTCCCCACCCCCACGGGCCAGCACAGCACATAGCACCGCCTCTCAGACCTTGCGCTCACAATAGAAGCACTATTTTAGGTTTCCTGGGCTCCCCACAGGTCTGAGGGCCCTCGAAAAGACTGGACCCCGTTCCGACAGCCCGACGGGGCGAACCCCTCACCACCCCCACGGGCCCCCACAACACACCGCTCACTGTTCTGGCTACCGCCATCCTGGCCAGAAGCACCATTTTAGTAAGCCCTGGTCATCCCACAGGTCTCCAAGGCCCTCGAAAAGACTGACCCTTCCGACGTCCCGACTGCGAACCCTCCCACCCCCACGGGCCCAAGGCTATAGCACACCGCCTCCCTTTCTACTGCTTGGCCAGAAGCACTATTTTAAGGGAAGCCTCTGGCCGCAGCCTCGCACAGGCCCCCCGAGGGCCCTCAAAAGACTGAACCCTTTCCGAACAGCCCGACTGGTCGAACCCCTCCCACCCCCACGGCCCATAAGAGACACACCGCCTCACTGTTTCAGACGCGCTTAACTAGAAGCACTATTTAGGCAAGCTCTGGTCCGCCTCCCACAGTTTCCCCTGAGGCCCCTCAAAAGACTGAACCCTTCCGACAGCCCGACCGACCGAACCCTCCCACCCCCACCCCCACGTGCCTACACATAGCACACTGCACCCAAGATCTCATTTCATACCTTGGGCCAGAAGCACTATTTTACAAAACCTCTGGCTGCGGCTTCCCACAGGTTCTCCTGAGGGCCCCTCGAAAAGACTGACCCTTCCGACAGCCCGACTGGACGAACCCTTCCCACCCCCACGGGCCCAAGGCACACCGCACCCGCCTCTCACACCTCATACCACCAATAGAACCACTATTTTAGGCAAGCCTCCACGGCTGGCCTCACATTGTTCCCCAAGGGCCCCTCGAAAAGACTGAACCCTTCCGACAGTCTGACTGGCCGAACCCCTTCCCACCCCCACGTGCCCAAGCATAGCACACCGCCTCTTCCTGAGCCTTGCGCTACTGGGCCACAGAAGACTATTTGCAAGCCTCTGTTCCCACAGGTCTCTGAGGGCCCTCAAAAGACTGACCCTTCCGATAGCCCTGACTGATCGAACCCTCCCACCCCCACGGGTCCCATATAGCACACCGCCCGCCTCTATTTCTGCTACTCATGCTGGCCAGAAGCACTATTTTAGGCAAACCTCCTGGCTGGCTTCCCATGCCCCTGAGGGCCCCTCGAAAAGAGTAGACCCTTCCGACAGCCCGACTGACTAACCCTTCTCCCACCCTCCACGGGCCCAAGGCACAACGCCTCAGACCCTCTTCCACAGATTCACTGCGCTGGGTCAGAGCACTATTTTAGGGCAAGCTCTGGCCTCCACAGCCCCCTGAGGGCCCTCGAAAGACTGAACCCTTCCGACAGTCTGACCGGGCCGAACCCTCCCACCCCCACCCCCACGTGCCCAATAGCACACCGCCTCGCCTCTTCGCTACCAGATTGGGCTGAAGCACTATTTTAGGCAAGCCTGTCCCATGGGCCTCCTCAGCCCCCGAGGGTCCCTCGAAAAGACTGACCCTTTTCCGACAGCCCCACTGACGAACCCTCCCCACCCCCACGGGCCAATTATAGCACACCGCCTCCTGCCTTCTGCTTTCAGTCACTGGGACAAAAGCACTATTTGGCAGCCTGGCTGCCTCCCACAGGTCTCGAGGGCCCCTCGAAAAGACTGACCCTTCCGACAGCCCGACTGGTCAACCCTCCCCACCCCCACGGGTCCCAGTTATAGCACACCGTCACCTGTTCGCCATGCTAGGCCATATAGCACTATTTTAGGCAAGCTCTGGCCTCCCACAGCCTCTGAGGGCCCCTCGAAAAGACTGACCCCTTCCGACAGCCCGACTGGTCAACCCTCCCCACCCCCACTATTTTAGGCCTCTGTCCCACAGGTCTCTGAGGGCCCTCGAAAAGACTGACCCCTTCCGACTCTAACTGGCTGAACCCTCCCACCCCCACGGGCCCATATAGCACACCGCCTCCCCTCACTACTGCTACCACAGACTATTTTAGGAGTTCTCCGCAGCCTCCCACAGCCCCTGAGGGTCTCGAAAGACTGACCCTTCCACAGTCCGACCAGCTGAACACCCTCCCACCCCCACGGGCCGGCATAGCACACCGCCTCTGCCCCCTCTGGGCTGAAGCACTATTTTAGGCAAGCCTTCTGGCCTCCCACAGCCCCCGAGGGCCCCTCGAAAAGACTGACCCTTCCGACAGCCCGACTCCGAACCCTCCTAACCCCCACGGGCCCAAGGCTAGACACCGTCTCGCCTCTATCTGGCCTTGCGCCACTGGGCCAGAAGCACTATTTTAGGTAAGCCTCTGGCTGGCCTCCCACAGGTCCCCCTGAGGGCCCTCTGAAAAGAATGAACCCTTCCGACAGGTCGACTGGCTGAACACCCCATGCTCACCCCACGGGCCCCAGGCTATAGCACACCGCCTCCCGCCTCTTCTGCTACTTTACTGGCCACCAAGCACCATTTTAGGCAAGCCTCTGGCGGGCTCACCACAGGTCTCCTGAGAACCCCTGAAAAGACTGACCCTTCCGACATAACCCGACTGGCTGAACGCCTCCCCACCCCCACGGGCCCATAGCACACCGCCTCTGTTCATACTGGCCAGAAGCACTATTTTAGTGCCTCTGTCATGGCCTCCCACAGGTTCTAAGGGCCCTCGAAAAGACTGGACCTCTTTCCGACAGCCCGACTGGCCGACCCCAGGTCCCAACCCCCCACGGGCCCAAGGCTAGAGCGCACCGTCCCCGCCTCATCGCTACTGTAATCACTGGGCCAAGCACTATTTTAGGCAAGCCTCTGGTCCGGCCTCCCACAGGCTCCTGAGGGCTGCTGAAAAGAATGAACCCCTTTCCGACAGGTCGACTGGCTGAACACCCCATGCCCACCCCCACGGACCCAAGGCAATAGCACAACGCCCACTCCCCCTCTTTCGCCACGCACTGGAAGCACCATTTTAGTAAGCCTCTGGCCGGGCCTCCCACAGCCCTGAGGGCCCTCGAAAAGACTGACCCTTCCGACTCCCAACTGGCTGAACCCTCCCACCCCCACGGGCCCAAGGCTATAGCACACCGCCTCATACTTTGCTCACTGGGCCAGAAGCACTATGGAAGCTTCGCAGCCTCCCACAGGCCCCTGAGGGTCAAAAAGACTAGACCCCTTCCACAGTCCGACTAGGTGAACACCCTTCCCACCCCCACGGGCCCATATAGCACACACCTCCCCTGCTTCACTGCGCACTGGGCTGAAGCACCATTTTAGCTCTGGCTGGCCTCCCACAGGTCTCCCCAAGGGCCCTCGAAAGACTGACCCTTCCGACAGCCCTGACTGGTCAACCCTCCCAACCCCCAAGGGCCCAAGGCTAGAGCGCACCGTCTCGCCTCATCGCCTTGCGCCCACTGGGCCAGAGCACTATTTTAGCAAGCCTCTGTCATGGCCTCCCACAGGTCTCCGAGGCCTGGAAAAGACTGAACCCTTCCGACAGGTCGACTGGCTGAACACCCATGCTCACCCCCACGGGCCCTAGGCTATAGCACACCGCCTCGCCTCTTTCTCACTTTACGCCGCTGGGCCAAGCACCATTTTAGGTAAGTTCCTGCTGGCCCACCACAGGCCCCCTGAGAACCCCTGAAAAGACTGACCCTTCCGACAACCCGACTGCTGAACGCCTTCCCACCCCCACGGGCCCATATAGCACACCGCCTCTGTTCGCTACACTGATGGGCTGAAGCACTATTTTAGGCAAGCCTCCTGGCCTCCCACAGGTCCCCCAAGGGCCCTCGAAAAGACTGGACTCTTTTCCGACAGCCCGACTGGCCGAACCCCCCCGTCCCCCACCGGCCCAAGGCTAGCACTGTCCCCGCCTCTATCACACTTTGCACTGGGCTGAAGCACTATTTTAGTAGCCTCTGTCATGGCCTCCCACAGGCTCTGAGGGCTGAAAGAATGAACCCCTTTCCGACAGGTCGACTGGCTGAACACCCCTTGCCCACCCCCACGGGCCCAAGGCTATAGCACACCGCCTCACTCTCTTTCACTTGCCAGGGCCAAGCACTATTTTAGGCCTCTGTCCGCCTCACCACAGGACCTCTCCGAGGACCCTTTAAAGACTGGACCCTTCCGACAACCCGACCGCTAACCCCTCCCCACCCCCACGGGCCCATACAGCACAACGCCTCACTGTTCGCCTCTGCATACTGGGCTGAAGCACTATTTTGGCAAGCCTCTGGCCTGCCACACAGGCCCCCTGAGGGTCTCGAAAAGACTGACCCTCTCCCACAGCCGACTGGCTGAACCCTCCCACCCCCACGGGCCCACTATAGCACACCGCCTGCCTCTCTTTCATACTTGCTCACTGGGCCAGGCATTATTTTAGGGTAAGCCTCTGGCTGGCCTCCCACAGGTCTCCTGAGGGCCCCTCGAAAAGACTAGACCCTTCCGACAGCCCGACTGGTCAACCCCCACCCCACCCCCACGGGCCCATACATAGCACACCGCCTCACTCTTTTGGCTACTGGGCAAAAGCACTATTTTAGTAACCTCTGGCCGCTGCCTCCCACAGGTTCCCTGAGGGCCCTCGAAAAGACTGACCCTTTCCGACAGCCCGACTGTCAACCCCCACCCCACCCCCCACGGGCCCAATGCACACCGCCCGCCTCTCTTTGCGCCATGGCCAGCACTATTTTAGGGCAACCTCTGGTCATGGCCTCCCACAGGTTCCCCTGAGGGCCCTCGAAAGACTGACCCTTTCCGACAGCCTGACCAAACCCTCCCCTAACCCCCACGGGCCCATATAGCACACCGCCCCCGCCTCTGTTTCTCACTGCCTGGGCTGCAATATTTTAGGCAACCTCTGCTGGCCTCGCACAGGCCCACTGAGGGCCCTCGAATAGACTGACCCTTCCGACATCCCGACTGACCGACCCTCCCCACCCCCACGGGCCCTATTACACCTCACCGCCTCTGCCTTGAGTCACTGAAGCACTATTTTAGCAAGTTCTGGTCAAGCCTCCCACAGCCCCCGAGGCCCTCAAAAGACTGGACCCCTTTCCGACAGTCCGACTGGCTGATCCCCACATCCCCACCCCCGACTGGCCCAAGGCTATAGCACACCGCCTCTCTTCACACTGCGCCTGGCTGTGCTGAGCACCATTTTAGGAGTCACGAGGCCTCCTGAGGCCCCCGAGCTCGAACACTGGACAACCTTCCGACAGCCAGAGTGGCCGAACCCTCCCACCCCACCCCCACGGGCCCACACCACACCGCCCCCCTTCTCGCTCTTTCACGCCTGGGCCAGAAGCACTATTTTAGGCAAGCTCTGCTGCCTCCCACAGCCCCCTGAGGGCCCTCAAAAGACTGACCCTTCGACAGTCCGACTGTTGAACCCCACATCCCACCCCCACGGGCCCACCATAGCACACCGCCTCCCCGCGCCCGCTGGGCTGAACACTATTTGGGAAAGCCTCGGCAGGGCTCCCACAGCCCCCCTGAGGCCCTCGAAAGACTGACGCTTCCGACAGAGAGGCTGAACCCTCCCCACCCCACCCCACGGGCCCATACCACACCGCCCGCCTCTCTTTACGCCTGGGCCAGAAGCACCATTTTAGGTTCAGGCCTCCCACAGCCCCTGAGGGCCCCTCGAAAAGACTGACCCTTCCGAGTCCGACTGGAACCCCACATCCCCACCCCCACGGCCCATAGCACACCGCCCCGCCTCTTTTCAGGCCTGCCACTGGCCAAGCACTATTTTAGAGTCTCTGGTCCACAGCCGAGCCCCCCCCTCGAACACTGACACCTTCCGACAGAGTGGCTGAACCCTCCCACCCCACCCCCACGGGCCCATATACCACACCGCCTCGCCTCTTTCACACGCCCCAGAAGCACCATTTTAGAAGCCTGGCCTCCCAGCCCCCTGAGGGGCCCTCAAAAGACTGACCCTTCGACAGTCCGACTGAACCCCACATCCCCACCCCCACGGGCCCACATACACCGCCTCCTCTCACTCTGGGCTGGCACTATTTTGGGAGCTCCCAGAGGCCTCCCAGGCCCCCCGAGCCCTCGAAAATACTGACACCTTCCGACAGAGCTGAACCCTCCCCACCCACCCCACGGGCCCATATTATACCACCCGCCTCCCTCCTTTCTACTCCATGCCAACAGAATCACTATTTTAGAGCCTGTCGAGGCCTCCCACAGGCCCCCGAGCGCCTCGAAAACACTGACACCTTCCGACAGCTAGAGTGGCTGAACCCTCCCACCCCACCCCCACGGGCCCACAATACACCACACCGCCTCTCACTACACCCTGGGCCAGAAGAACCATTTTAGGCCGCTGCCTCCACAGCCCCCGAGGCCTGAAAAGACTGACCCTTTCGACAGTCCGACTGGCTGAACCCCTCCCCACCCCCACGGGCCCATAGCACACCGCCCCCCGCTCACCGCCTGCCACGAGCACTATTTTAGAGCAAGCAGAGCCTACAGCCCCCCCCTCGAAACACTGACACCTTCCGACAGCCAGACTGAACCCTCCCACCCCACCCCCACGGGCCCATACCACACCGCCCCGCCCCTCTTCACTGGGCCAAGCACTATTTTAGGGTGCCTGGCTGGCCTCCCACAGGTCTCTGAGGGCCCCTCGAAAAGACTGACCCTTCCGACCACCCGACTGGCCAAACCCCTCCCACCCCCACGGGCCCATATAGCACACCGCCTCACTCTTGCTCACACCTTGAGCTGCCCGGCCAGCACTATTTTAGCTGTCTGCCTCCCACAGGCCTCCTGAGGGCCCTCTAAAGACTGACCCTTCCGACAGTCCGACCGCTGAACCCCAGATCCCCACCCCCACGGGCCCAGCACACCGCCTCACTCTTTCGCGCCTCACGCACTGGGCCAGAGCACTATTTTAGGTGTTCCTGTCAAGGCCTCCCACAGGCCCCCTGAGGGCCCTCAAAAGAGACCCCTTCGACAGCCCCACTGGCCGAACCCTCCCACCCCACATCCCATATAGTACACACCTCCCTGTTTCAAGGCCACAGATGAAGAGCACTATTTTAGGGTAAGCCTCTGGACTCCCACAGCCCCTGAGGGCCCCTCGAAAAGACTGACCCTTCCGACAGTCCGACTGGCTGAACCCCACATCCCCGCCCCCCCGGGCCCACATAGCACCCGCCTCGCTACCATACCACTGGGCCACACTATTTTAGAGTCTGCCGAGGCCTCCCACAGCCCCCGAGCCCTCGAACACTGACACCTTCCGACAGACTGGCTGAACCCTCCCACCCCACGGGCCCATATTATACCACACCGCCTCGCCTCACCTTCACGCCCCTGGGCTGAAGCACTATTTTAGGCTCTGGTCATGCCTCCCACAGCCCCCCGAGGGCCCTCGACAAGCCGGGACCCCTTTCCGACCGTCCGACTCTGAACCCCACATCCCCCCCCCCCACGGGCCCAGTAAGACACCGCCCGCTCTTTCGCTACTACACTGGCCAGCACTATTTGAGGGCAAGCCACCGGCAGCGGCCGCCCACAGGCCCTCCGAGGGCCCTTGACAAGACTGAACCCCATTCCGGCAGCCCGACTGGCCGAACCCCCCTCCCCACCCCCCACGGGCCCAAGGCTATAGCACACCGCCTCACTGTTTCATACCATGGCCAGAAGCACTATTTTAGGCAAGCCTCTGGCTCAGACCCCACAGGTCTGAGGGCCCCTCGAAAAGACTGGATACCTTCCGACATCCTGACCGAACCCTCCCCACCCCCCACCCTGGCTATAGCACCACCGCCTGTTTTGGCTCTGCCTGACTGGCCAGAAGCACTATTTTAGTGGCCTCGGCTCCACAGTCTCTGAGGGCCCTCAAGAAAATGAACGCCTTCCGACAGCCGACCCGAACTCCTCCCACCCCCACGTGCCCAAGTCTATAGCACACCGCCTCCTCTCTTCGCCTGCGCTCACCAGAAGCACTATTTTAGGCAAGACTCTGGCCTCCCACAGGCCCCCGAGACTTGAAAAGACTGAACCCTTCCGCAGCCCGACTGAAGAACCCTCCCACCCCACGGGCCCAAATAGCACACCGCCTCACTCTGTTCTGCCTACTGGGAGACACTATTTTAGCAAGCCTCCTGGCCTCACAGGCCCCTGAGGGCCCTCGAAAAGACGGACCCCCGACAGCCCCGACTGGCGAACCCTCCCACCCCACGGGCCCACATAGCACACCGCCTCTCTTCATACTTGGCCGGGCTGAAGCACTATTTTAGGCAACCTCACACGGCCTCCCACAGGCCCCGAGGGCCTGAAAAGACTGACCCCTTCCGCAGCCCGACTGGTCAACCCTCCCACCCCCACGGGCCCATATAACCCCCACCGCCCCTGCTCACACCTAGTCTGCTGGGCCAGAGACCTATTTTAGGGCAAGCCTGGCCTCCCACAGGTCTCCTGAGGGCCCTCACTGACCCTTCCGACAGCCCGACTGACGAACCCCTCCCACCCCACGGGCCCAGGCTAGCACACCGCCTCCGCCTCTCACTACCATACAATGGGCCCATTTTAGCTGAAGTTCTGGCCTGGCCTCCCACAGGCTCGAGGGCCCTCAAAAGACTGACCCCTTCCGATACTGACAGGCCGAACCCTCCCCACCCCCACGGGCCCAAGGCCATAGCACACACCCCCGCCTCTGTTCAGCCTTGCGCTACTGGGCTGAGCACTATTTTAGGGCAAGCCTAGCCTGCCTCCCACAGGCTCCGAGGCGACTGCCTAAAAGACTGACCCTTCCGACAGCCCGACCGAACCCTCCCACCCCCACGGGCCCACATAGCACACCCCACCGCTCTGTTTGCTGCCTAGTCTGCTGGGCATTTTAGGCAGCCTCTGTCTGCCTCCCACAGGCCCCTGAGGGTCTCGAAAGACTGACCCTTCCGACAGCCCGACTGGTGAACCCTCCCACCCCACGGGCCCAGCTATAGCACACCGCCTCTTCTTTCACTGCAATCACTGGGCTGAAGCACTATTTAAGTGCCTCCCACAGGCCTCCGAGGGCCCTCGAAAAGACTGACCCTTCCAAAGACCGACGCAGAACCCTCCCACCCCCACGGGCACAACGCTAGCACACCTCCTCACTGTTTCACACTGTCATTGGCCAGAAGCACTATTTTAGGTGCCGCTGGCCTCCCACAGGTCTCGAGGGCCCCTCGAAGACTGACCCTTTCCGACAGCCGACTGGCCGAACCCTCCCACCCCCACGCCCAAGGCCATAGCACACACCCCCCTCACGCCTTGTGTCACTGGGCCAGAGCACTGGCAAGCCTGTCATGCCTCCCACAGGCCCCCGAGGCCTCGAGCTGGCCGAAAAGACTTGACCCCTTTCCGACAGCACCACTGGCCGAACCCACCTCCCAACCCCAATGCCCACACATAGCACACCTCCTCTCTTTCGCCTCCTGCACTGAAGCACTATTTTAGGCAGCCTGGCCGCTGGCCTCCCACAGGCCCTGAGGGCCCCTGGACTGGACCCTTCCGACAGCCCGACCAAACCCCCCACCCCCCACGGGCCATACAGCACGCCCCCGCCTCTCTGTTTCACAGGTTCCGCTGGGCTGACACTATTTTAGTGCACATGGCCCCCACAGGCCCCGAGGGCCCCTCGAAAGACTGACCCTTCCGACAGCCCGACTGGTCAACCCTCCCCACCCCCACGGGCCCACAGCACACCGCCTCACTTCTTTTTCATACCGGCCACTGGGCCAAGCACTATTTTAGGGCAAGCCTCTGGCCGGCCTCCCACAGGCTCCGAGGGCCCTCAAAGACTGGACCCTTCCGACAGCCCGACTGACCGAACCCTCCCCACCCCCACGGGCGCAATAGCACACCGCCTCCTCTTTTCCTGCTCACTGGGCCAAGCACTATTTTAGTAAGACTGTCATGCCTCCCACAGGCGCCCCTGAGGGCCCCTCAAAAGACTGACCCTTCCGACAGCCCGACTGAACCCCTCCCACCCCCCACGGGCCCATATACATAGCACTCACTGTTTCCTGCGCTCACCAAGCACCATTTTAGGCAAGCCTCTGCTGCCTCCCACAGGCCCCCGAGGGCCCTGAAAAGACTGACCCTTCCGACAGCCCGACTCAACCCCTGCCACCCCCACACGGGCCCATATAGCACCGCCCCTGTCTCTTTAGCCTGCGCACTGAACCAGAAGCATATTTAGGGCTCGCCACGGCCTCCCACAGGCCCCTGGGCCTGAAGACTGACCCTTTGACAGCCCAACTGAAGAACCTCCCCACCCCCACGGGCACAAGGATAGCACACCGCCCCGCCTGTTTCTCACTGGGCTTGGCCAGAAGCATTTTAGGCAACCTCTGACCTGCCTCCCACAGCCTGAGGGCCCAAAAGACTGACCCTTCCGATAGCCCGACTGGCTGAACCCCCCCCCCCCCCACGGGCCCAAGGCTATCGCACACCGCCTCTGTTTCTACGCCATGCGCCACTGGGCAAGCACTATTTTAGGCAAGACTCTCAGGCCTCCCACATGCCCCTGAGGGCCCCTCGAAAAGACTGACCCTTCGACAGCCCGACTGATGAACCCTCCCACCCCCCACGGGCCCACGCCTATAGCACACCGCCCCCGCCTCTTCTTCGCCACTATTTTAGTGTCATGGGCTCCCACAGGGGCCTGACGTCTGAAGACTGACCCTTTCCGACAGCCCGACTGTCCGAACCCCCCCACCCCCACGGGCACAAGGATATAGCACACCACCCTCATTGTTCTCACAGGCGCTGCCTCGCATAGGCCCCCTGCGGGCCCTCGAACAGACTGACCCTTCCGACAGGCCGACTGATGAACTATCCCCACCCCCGACGGCCCAAGGCTATAGCACGCCCGCCTCTCTTTCATGCCTTGCGCTGGGCGCACTATTTTAGGCAAACCTCTGGTCTGCCTCCACAGGCCCTGAGGGCCCTGAAAAGACTGACCCTTCCGACAGCCCGACTGGCCGAACCCTCCCCACCCCCACGGGCCAAGGCTATAGCACACCGCCCCGCCTCTCTTCGCGCCTTGCGCTGGGCCAAAGCACTATTTTAGGCAAGCCTCTGGCCTGGCCTCCACAGGTCCCGAGGGCCCTCGAAAGACTGGACCCTTCCGACAGCCCGACTGGCTGAACCCCCATCCCCACCCCACGGGCCAAGCAGCACGCCTCTGTTGCTCACTGGCTGGGAAGACCATTTTAGGCAAGCCTGGTCATGCCCCACAGGCTCCTGAGGGCCCTCGAAACACTGACCCTTCCGACAGCCCGACGGGTCAACCCCTCCCCACCCCCACGGGCCCATACATAGCACACGCCCGCCTCTTTTCACCTGGCCACTGGGCAGCACTATTTTAGGGAAGCCTCTGTCACCCCACAGGCCTCCGAGGGTCTCGAAAAGACTGACCCTTCCACAGCCCGACTGACCGAACCCTCCCCACCCCCACGGGCGCAAATATAGCACACCCCGCCTTCGCTACTGCACCACCGGGCTGAAGCACTATTTTAGGGCAAGACTCCGCTGGCCTCCCACAGGCCCCCGAGGGCCCTCAAAAGACTGACCCTTCCGACAGCCCGACTGGCCGAACCCTCCCACCCCCACGGGCCCAACATAGCCCGCCTCACTGCCTCACCATGCCTGGGCCAAGCACTATTTTAGCTGTCAAGGCCTCCCACAGGCCCTGAGGGCCTCAAAAGACTGACCCTTCCGACAGCCCGACTGGTCAACCCCTCCCACCCCACGGGCCCATAGCAATAGCCACCGCCTCTGTCTCTCTTAGCTACTGCGCACACCAGAAGTATTTTAAGGCCTGCCACGGCCTCCCACAGCTCTGAGGCCCTCAAAGACTGACCCTTCCGACAGCCCAACTGAAGAACCCTCCCACCCCCACGGGCACAGGATATAGCACACCGCCTCTGCGCTCATCACTGCTTGGCCAGAGCACTATTTTAGGCAACCTCTCTCTGGCCTCCCAGGTTCCCCTGAGGGCCCCTCGAAAAGACTGACCCTTCCGATAGCCCGACTGGCCGAACCCTCCCACCCCCACGGGCCCACATTGCACACCGCCTCACTGTTTCCCATGCGTCACTGGGCCAGAAGCACTATTTTAGGGCAAGACTCTGTCTGCCTCCCACAGCCCCTCGAGGGCCCCTCGAAAGACTGAACCCTTCCGACAGCCCGACTGATGAACCCTCCCCACCCCCACGGGCCCATATATAGCACACCGCCCGCCTCTTTCACTCACGCCTGGGCGAGCACTATTTTAGGCAAGCCTCTGGCCTCCCACAGGCCCCCTGAGGCCTTGAAAAGACTGACCCTTCCGACAGTCTGACTGGCTGAACCCTCCCCACCCCCACGGGCACAAGGATATACACCACCCTCACATTGCCTCTATTTGTACTCTGGCCTCCCACAGGCCCCTGAGGGCCTCGAAAAGACTGACCCTTCCGACAGCCGACTGATGAACCCCTCCCCACCCCCACGGGCCCACATAGCACACCGCCCCCTCTTTTCGCTACCTCACTGGGCATACTATTTTAGGCAACCTCCTGCCCACAGGCCCCGAGGGCCCCTGAAAAGACTGACCCTTCCGACAGCCCGACCGGCCGAACCCTCCCCACCCCCCACGGGCCCATATTATAGCACACCGCCTCTCTTCACTTTACTGGCCAGCACTATTTTAGGGCAAGCCTCTCTCCGCGGCCTCCCACAGGTCTCCTGAGGGCCCTAAAGACTGACCCTTTCCGACAGCCCGACTGAACCCCCATCCCCACCCCCACGGGGCCCACATAGCACACCGCCTCTGTCTCCTGCGCCCACACTGCCAAGCACTATTTTAGGCAAGCCCAGCTGCCTCCCACAGTCTCCCGATGCCCTCAAAAGACTGAACCCTTCCGACAGCCCGACTGAACCCTCCCACCCCCACGGGCCCATGCTATAGACACCGCCCCACCCTCGAGCCTGCGCGCCTGGGCCAAGCACTATTTTAGGGTGCTGCTGGCCTCCCAGGTTCTGAGGGCCCTCGAAAGACTGACCCTTCCGACAGCCCGACTGATAAACCCTCCCCAACCCCCACGGGCCTAAGGCTATAGCACACCGCCTCGCTCTTTCGCCTTTCGCCACTGGGCCACAACCACTATTTTAGGCAAGCTCTGGCCACACCTCCCACAGGCCCCTGAGCTCTCCAAAGACTGACCCTTCCGTCACTGACTGGCTAAACCCTCCCACCCCCACGGACAGCACACGCCCCCTGTGCCTCATACTGCTACCACGAAGCATTATTTTAGAAGCTCTGGCCTCCACAGGCCCCCGTGAGGGCCCTCTAAAAAGACTGACCCTTCCGACAACCCGACTTGAACCCCCACCCCCACCCATATACACACCGACTGCTCAGCCTCACTGCTTGCTACCACGAACACTATTTTGTTAACCTCTGGCCTCCCACAGGTCTCCCGGGCCCTGAAGACTGACCCTTCCGACAGCCCGACTGATGAACTCCTCCCCACCCCCACGGGCCCATAGCACACCGCCCTCCTCTGTTTCAGACCCACTGGGCCAAGCACTATTTTAGGTAGCCTCTGGCGGCTCCCACCCCCCCGAGGGCCCCTCAAAGACTGGACCCTTACGACAGCCTGACTGGTCAACCCCTCCCAACCCCCAATGGCCCACATAGCAGACCCCGCCTCCCACTTTCTACTTGCGCCTGCTGGGCCAGAACCACTATTTTAGTAATCCTTGCTGCTCCCACAGGCCCCCGAGGGCCCTCAAAAGACTGACCCTTCCGACAGCCCGGCCGAACCCTCCCACCCCCACGGGCCCATACAGAACAACGCCGCCTCTGTTTCATACTTTGCGCACTGGGCCAGAAGCACTTTTAGGGCAAGCCTATGGTCATGCCTACAGGCCCCCTGAGGGCCCTCAAAAGACTGACCCTTCCGACAGCCGACTGGCTGAACCCTCCCCACCCCCACGGGCCCATAGCACACCGCCTCACTCCTCTTCGCGCCTACCAGTAGAAGCACTATTTAGGCAACCTCCTGGCCTCCCACAGGCCCCCTGAGGGCCCTCGAAAAGACTAGACCCCTTTCCGACAGCCCGACTGGCCGAACCCCCCCGCCCCCGCGGGCCCACAGAACAACGCCTCCCTGCCTCTGCTACCTTGCGCCTGGGTCAAGACCATTTTAGGGCTGGTCGCTGCCCACCAGGTCTCCGAGGGCCCCTCGAAAAGACTGACCCTTCCGACAGTCCGACTTGCCGAACCCTCCCACCTCCACGGGCCCATATATAGCACACCGCCTCGCTCTGTTTCACCTGCTACGCTGGGCCAGAACACTATTTTAGGTGCCTGGTCAGCCTCCCACAGGACCCCGAGGGCCTCGAAAAGACTGACCCTTCCAACAGCCCGACTGGTCGAACCCTCCCACCCCACGGGCCCAATGCAAAAGCACACGCCCCCTGCTCTGCATACCGCTGGACAATAGCACCATTTTAGTGCTCTGGCCTCAGGCTCTGAGGGCCCTCGAAAGACTGACCCTTCCGACAGCCCCGACTGAACCCCGACCCACCCCCACGGGCCCAGCTATAGCACACCGCCTCACCTGCTTCTTCGCTACTTGGCCTGGGCACTATTTTAGGGCAAACCTCTGGCCGGCCTCCCACAGGCCCTCCGAGGGCCCTCAAAAAGACTGAACCCCTTTGCAACAGCCCGACTGGCCGAACCCTCCCACCCCCACGGCCCATATAGCACACCTCACTGTTTCAGACCTTGCCTGCTGCCAGAAGCACTATTTTAGGCAAGCCTCTCGCCTCCCACAGGTCTCCTGAGGGCCCCTCGAAAAGACTGACCCTTCCGACAGCCCGACTGGCCGAACCCCCTCCCCAACTCCCACGGGCCCAAGTCTATAGCACACCGCCTCGCCTCTCATGCGCCACACCAGAAGCCATTTTAGTGCCTCTGTCGGCCTCCCACAGTCTCCCTGAGGTCCCTCGAAAAGACTGAACCCCTTTCCGACAGCCCGACCGACCGAACCCTCCCAAAGAAGCACTATTTTGCACCCTCTGGCTGCCTCCCACAGCTGAGGGCCCCTCAAAAAGACTGACCCCTTTCCGACAGCCCGACTGGACGAACCCTTCTACCCACCCCCCACGGGCCCAAGCCTATAGCACACTGCACCCGCCCCCAGTTTCGCGCCTTGCGCCGCTGGGCCAGAACCACTATTTTAGGTAAGCCTCTGGCTGCCCCACACAAGGGCCCCTCAAAAGACTGAACCCTTCCGACAGCCCGACCGAACCCCCTTCCCACCCCCACGTGCCCAAGCATAGCACACCGCCTCCCTGTTTCTGAGCCTTGTCACTGGGAAGCACTATTTTAGGCAAGCCTCTGTCTGCTTCCCACAGTTCTGAGGGCCCTCGAAAAGACTGACCCTTCCGACAGCCCCACTGACGAACCCTCCCACCCCCACGGGCCCATAGCACACCGCCTCCTCTATTTCAGCCTTGCCTACCTGGGCCAAGCACTATTTTAGGGCAACCTGGCTGCTTCCCACAGGTCTCGAGGGCCCTCAAAAGACTAGACCCTTCCGACAGCCCGACTGGACGAACCCTTCTCCCCACCCTCCACGGGCCCAAGGCTATAGCACAACGCCTCAAGACCTCTTCCACAGATTGCTCACTGGGCTAGAGCACTATTTTAGGCAAGCCTCTGGCCTGGCCTCCAGTTCCCCCCTGAGGGCCCTCGAAAAGACCGCACCCCCCTCCGACAGCCCGACCGGCCGAACCCCCCACCCCCACCCCCACGGGCCCAAGGCTATAGCACACCGCCTCGCCTTCTTTTCAGCGCTCATGGGCCAGAAGCACTATTTTAGGCAGAGCCTCTGTCCGCTGGGCCTCCCACAGTTTCTGAGGGCCCTCGAAAAGACTGACCCTTCCGACAGCCCCACTGACCGAACCCTCCCACCCCCACGGGCCCACTGCACACACCGCCTCACTGTTTCACTTGTCACTGGGACAGCACTATTTTAGGGCAAGCCTCTGTCATGGCCTCCCACAGGTCTCGAGGGCCCTCGAAAAGACTGACCCTTCCGACAGCCCGACTGGCCGAACCCCCCTCCCCAACCCCCACGGGCCCAAGGCTATAGCACACCGCCTGTTCTGCCATACCGCGGGGCCATAAGCACTTTTTTAGGGCAAGCCTCTGGCTGCCTCCTACAGGTCTCCTGAGGGCCCTCGAAAAGACTGACCCTTCCGACAGCCCGACTGGTCGAACCCTCCCACCCCCACGGGCCCATATAGGCTGACCGCCTCCTCTTCACTACTTGCGCCTGGGCTAAGCAACTATTTTAGGGAAGCCTCTGGTCTCCCCACAGGTTCCCTGAGGGCCCTCGAAAAGACTGACCCTTCCGACCCCAACTGGCTGAACCCCCCTCCCCACCCCCCACGGGCCCACACATAGCACACCGCCTCCTTTCACCACTGGAAGCACTATTTATGGGAGCCTGCCGCCTCCCACAGGCCCCTGAGGGCCCTCAAAGACTGGACCCTTCCAGCCCGACTGCCGAACCCCTTCCCACCCCCACGGGCCTGGCACACCGCCTCACCTTTCTACGCCTGCTCACTGGGCCAGAAGCACTATTTTAGGGCAAGCCTCTGGCCGCTGCCTCCCACAGGCCCCCCGAGGGCCCTCGAAAAGACTGGACCCCTTTTCGACAGCCCGACTGGCCGAACCCCCGTCCCCACCCCCACGGGGCCACAGAGCACACCGCCCCGCCTCATCGCTGCCTTGCGCCACTGGGCCAAAGCACTATTTTAGGGCAAGCCTGGTCTGGCCTCCCACAGGCCCCCGAGGGCCCCTCAAAAGACTGAACCCTTCCGACAGTCGACTGGCTGAACACCCCCACCCCACCCCACGGGCCCATATAGCACCGCCTCGCCTCTTTTTCACATACGCCTGGGCCAAGCACTATTTTAGGCAAGCTCTCTGGCCGTCCACAGGCCCCCTGAGGGCCCCTGAAAAGACTGACCCTTCCGATAACCCGACTGGCCGAACGCCCCTCCCCCCCCCCAACGGGCCCAAGGCTATAGCACACCGCCTCACTGTTTTCTGCGCCATACTGGGCTGAAGCACTATTTTAGGCAAGCCTCTGCTGGCCTCCCACAGGTCTAAGGGCCTCAAAAGACTGGACCCGTTTCCGACAGCCCGACTGGCCGAACCCCCGTCCCCACCCCCCACGGGCCCAAGGCTATAGCGACTGTCCCCGCCTCTATCGCTACCTTGTACGCTGGGCCAGAAGCACTATTTTAGGCAAGCCTCTGTCATGGCCTCCACAGTTCCCCGAGGGTCTGGAAAAGAATGAACCCTTTCCGACAGGTCGACTGGCTGAACCCCCCAAACCCACCCCCACCGGCCCCAGGCAATAGCACCCCGCCTCCGCCTCTCTTTTGCCCGCTTAGGCCAAGCACTATTTTAGGGCAAGCCTCTGGCCTGCCTCCACAGGACCTCCGAGGACCCTCAAAGACTGACCCTTCCGACAACCCGACTGCTGAACCCTCCCACCCCCCCACGGGCCCATATAGGCACACCGCCTCACTGTTTCTCACTTGCGCTCACTGGGCCAAGCACTATTTTAAGCCTCTGCTGCCTCCCACAGTCCCCTGAGGGCCCTTGAAAAGACTGGACCCCTCTCCTACAAGCCGACTGGCTGAACCCCCCACCCCCACGGGCCCACAATAGCACACCGCCTCGCCTCCTTTGCGCCACAAGAAGCATTATTTTAGGCAAGCCTCTCTGCTGCCTCACACAGCCCCCCGCGGGCCCTCGAAAAGACTGACCCTTCCGACAGCCCGACTGGTCAACCCTCCCACCCCCACGGGCCCACTATAGCACACCGCCCCGCCTCTTCTTGGGCCCTGGGCCAAAGCACTATTTTAGGCAAACCTCTGGTCATGGCCTCCCATAGGTCTCCGAGGGCCTCGAAAAGACTGACCCTTTCCGACAGCCCGACTGGCCGAACCCCCACCCCCACGGGCCCAAGCTATAGCACACCGCCTCTTCTGCCTTGCGCCGCTGGGCCAAAGCACTATTTTAGGTAAACCTCTGGTCATGCCTCCCACAGGCCCCCGAGGGCCCCTCGAAAAGACTGACCCCTTCCGACAGCCTGACTGGCCAAACCCTCCCTAACCCCACGGGCCCATATAGACACCGCCACTGCCTCTGTTTGCTCACTGGGCTGGCAAACTATTTAGGGTAAACCTCCTGCTGCCTCCCACAGGCTCCACTGAGGGCCCTCAAAAGACTGACCCTTCCGACATCCCGACTGACCAACCCTCCCCACCCCCACGGGCCCAAGGCATAGCACACCGCCCCGCCTCGCGCCTTGAGCTGGGCTAAGACCTATTTTAGGGCAAGCCTCTGCTGGGCCTCCCACAGCCCCCTGAGGGCCCCTCAAAAAGACTGGACCCCTTCCGACAGTCCAACTGGCCGAACCCCACATCCCCCCCCCCACGGGCCCACATAGCACACCGCCTCTTCTTTGCGCCACTGGGCCAGAAGCACTATTTTAGAAAGCTCTGTCGAGGCCTCCCACAGCCCCCCTGAGGGCCCCTGAAAAGACTGACAATCCTTCCGACAGTGGCTGAACCCCCCCCCACCCCCCCCACGGGCCCACATAGCACACCGCCCCTCCTCTTTCGCGCTCACGCCCGAAGCACTATTTTAGGTGCTGGCTGGCCTCCCACAGCCCCTGAGGGCCTCGAAAAGACTGGACCCTTTTTCGACAGTCCGACTGGCTGAACCCCACATCCCCCCCCCCCCCGGGCCCATATAGCACACCGCCTCTCTCTGCCTTGCGCCACTGGGCCAGAAGCACTATTTTGAGTTCCGCAGAGGCCTCCCACAGGCCCCGCGAGGCCCCTCAAAAACACTGACCCTTCCGACAGCTGACTGGCTGAACCCTCCCACCCCACCCCCACGGGCCCACATAGCACACCGCCTCGCCTCTTTCGCTGCCTTTACGCACTGGGCCAGAAGCACTATTTTAGTGTTCTGTCATGGCCTCCCACAGGCCCCCCGAGGGCCCTCGAAAAGACAGGACCCCTTTCCGACAGGCCAACTGGCTGAACCCCCCATCCCCACCACCCACGGACCCAAGGCTATAGCACACCGCCCCCGCCCCCTCTTTCGCGCCTTGCGCTCACTGGCCAAGCACTATTTTAGGGAGCTCTGGCCGAGGCCTGCCACAGGCCCCCCGAGCGCCCTCGAAAATACTGGACACCTTTCCGACAGCTAGAGTGGCTGAACCCCCCCACCCCACCCCCACGGGCCCAAGGATATAGCACACCGCCTCGCCTACCACGCCCTGGGCCAAGCACTATTTTAGGCAAGCCTGGCCTCCCACAGCCCCCCGAGGGGCCTCGAAAAGACTGGACCCCTTTCGACAGTCCGACTGGCTGAACCCCACATCCCCCCCCCCCCCGGGCCCACAGGGATAGCACACCGCCTCGCCTCTTGCGCCTGCTGGGCTGAAGCACTATTTTAGGGAAAGCCTCTGGCAGAGGCCTCGCACAGGCCCCCGAGGCCCCTCGAAAACACTGACACCTTCCGACAGCTAGACTGAACCCCTCCCACCCCACCCCCACGGGCCCAAGCACACCGCCTCACTCTTCGCGCCTCATCTGGGCCAGAATCACTATTTTAGGAAAGTCTCCGAGGCCTCCCACAGGCCCCCCCGAGGGCCCTCAAACACTGACACCCTTCCGAGCCGCTGAACCCTCCCCACCCCACCCCCCACGGGCCCACATAGCACACCGCCTCACCGCCTCACGCCTGGGCCAAGCACTATTTTAGCAAGCCTCGCTGGCCTCCCACAGCCCCCCGAGGGCCTCAAAGACTGACCCCTTCGACAGTCCCGACTGCTGAACCCCACATCCCACCCCCACGGGCCCATAGCACACCGCCCCGCCTCTTTCGCCTTGCCACTGGCCAGAACACTATTTTAAAGCCTCCAGGGCCACCCACAGGCCCCTCGAGGGCCCCTCGAACACTGACGCCTTCCGACAGCCAGACTGAACCCTCCCACCCCACCCCCACGGGCCCAAGGCTATACCACACCGCCTCGCCTCTCACCACGGGCCAGAAGCACTATTTTAGGCAAGCCTCCGGCTGCCTCCCACAGCCCCCGAGGGCCCTCAAAAGACTGACCCTTCCGACAGTCCGACTGGCTGAACCCCACATGCCCCGCCCCCCCGGGCCCACTATAGCACACCGCCCCGCCTCTTTCGCTCACTGGCCAGGGCAACACTATTTTAGGGAAAGCCTCCGCAGAGCCTCCCACAGGCCCCCGAGCCCTCAAAAGAACACTGACCCTTTCCGACAGCCCGACTGGCTGAACCCCTCCCACCCCACCCCACGGGCCCAAGCCACACACCGCCTCCGCCTCTCATGCTTACGCCTGGGCCAGAAGCACTATTTAGGTAAGCCTCTGTCACCTCCCACAGCCCCCCGAGCGCCCTCGAAAAGACTGGACACCTTTCCGACAGTCCGACTGCTGAACCCACATCCCTAACCCCCACGGGCCCATATAGCACACCGCCTCTTTCAGGCCTTGCCACTGGGCTGTATGACTATTTGTGAAAGCCTGCCGAGGCCTCCCACAGCCCCCGAGCGCCTCGAAAAGACTGACACCTTCCGACAGCCCGAGGGCTGAACCCTCCCACCCCACCCCCACGGGCCCATTATACCACACCGCCCCGCCTCTTTACGCCCTGGGCCAGAAGCACTATTTAGGGGCGCTGGCCTCCCACAGCCCCCGAGGGCCTCAAAAGACTGACCCTTCCGACAGTCCGACTGGCTTAACCCCCATCCGCACCCCCCCCGGGCCCATATATAGCACACCGCCTCGCTCTTGCTACTCTGGGCCAAGCACTATTTTAGGGAAAGCTCCGCAGAGGCCTCCCACAGTCTCCCCTGAGGGCCCTCAAAAAACACTGACACCTTCCGACAGCCAGAGTGGCTGAACCCCCCACCCCACCCCCACGGGCCCACTATAGCACACCGCCTCTTTCGCTACCATGATGGGCCAGAATCACTATTTTAGGGCAAGCTCCGAGGCCTCCCACAGGCCCCCCGAGCGCCCTCGAAAATACTGGACACCTTTCCGACAGCCTAGACTGGTCAACCCTCCCACCCCACCCCCACGGGCCCATACACACCGCCACCGCCTCTTGCACGCCCGGGCCAGAAGCACTATTTTAGGGCAAGCCTCTGGCCCGGCCTCCCACAGCCCCCCGTGGGGCCTCGAAAAGACTGGACCCCTTTTCGACAGTCCGACTGGCTGAACCCCACATCCCCCCCCCCCCCGGGCCCAAGGCTATAGCACACCGCCTCCTTCTTCGGCTTTGCGCTCACTGGGCCAAGCACTATTTTAGAGCCTGGTCAGAGGCCTCCCACAGCCCCTGAGGGCCCCTCAAAAGACTGGACACCTTCCGACAGAGTGGCCGAACCCTCCCACCCCACCCCCACGGGCCCATACCACACCGCCCCGCCTCTTTCGCTGCCCACGCCTGGGCCAGAGCACCATTTTAGGGCAAGCTCTGGCCTCCCACAGTCCCCCCTGAGGGCCTCGAAAAGACTGGACCCCTTTCGACAGTCCGACTGGCTGAACCCCACATCCCCCCCCCCCCCGGGCCTAAGGCACAGCACCGCCTCCCCTCTTTCGCTACTCATGCCACTGGGCACACTATTTTAGGGAAAGCCTCTGGCAGAGGCCTCCCACAGGCCCCTCGAGCGCCCTCAAAAATACTGGACACCTTTCCGACAACCCGACTGGCCGAACCCCCCTCCCCACCCCCCACGGGCCCAAGGCTATAGCACACCGCCGCCTCATGTTTGCGCCTTGAGCTGCTGGCCAAGCACTATTTTAGGCAAGCCTCTGTCATGGCCTCCCACAAGCCCCCCGAGGGCCCTCGAAATGACTGGACCCTTTTCAGACAGTCCGACTGGATGAACCCCTGATCCCCACCCCCCACGGGCCCAAGGCTAAAGCACACCGCCTCCTCTTTTTTCTGCCTTGCGCTCACTGGGCTCAAGCACTATTTTAGGCAAGCTCATGCCGGGTGCCTCCACAGCCTCGAGGGCCCCCTCGAAAAGACAGGACCCCTTTTTGACAGCCCGACTGGGTCAACCCTCCCCACCCCCCATCCCCAAGGCTATAGTACACCGCCTCTGCCTGCTTCAAGGCTATGGCGCAGATGAACCAGCACTATTTTAGGTGTTTCTCCGTCATGACTTACAGCCCCTCGAGGGCCCCTGAAAAGACTGGACTCCTTCCGACAGTCCGACTGCTGAACCCCACATCCCCACCCCCACGGGCCCATATATAGCACACCGCCTCGCCTCTTCGCTACCATGCGCCACCTGGGCCAAGCACTATTTGTGGGAAAGTTCTGGCCGAGGCTCCCACAGGTCCCGAGCGCCCTGAAAACATCGACACCTTCCGACAACCTTAGAGTGGTGAACCCTCCCCACCCCACCCCCACGGGCCGAAGGCTATACCACACCGCCTCACTCTTTTTCACTTTACGCCCGGGCCAGAAGCATTTTAGGGTGCCTCTGTCAAGGCCTCCCACAGCCCCCCCGAGGGCCTCAAAAGACTGGACCCTTCCGACAGTCCGACTCACTGAACCCCACATCCCCACCCCCACGGCCCATACATAGCACACCGCCTCGCCTCTTTTCGGCCTTTGCGCCACTGGGAGCACTATTTTAGGGAAAGCCTGGCAGAGGCCTTTCCCACAGCCTCCGAGGGTCTTTGAAAAGACTGAACCCCTTCCGCAGCCCGACTGCCGAACCCTCCCCACCCCCACGGGCCCAAGGCATAGACACCGCCTCACTGTTTTGGCTCACTGTCACTGGGCTAGAAGCACTATTTTAGGCAAGCCTGGCTGCAGACTTCCCACAGTCTGAGGGCCCCCTCGAAAAGACTGGATACCTTCCGACATCCCGACCGGGCCGAACCTCCCCCACCCCCTGGGCCACTAAGGCTTTAGCACGCCCCCGCTCTGTTTCAGGCCTTGTAACCGATTGGCTGAAGCACTATTTTAGAAAGCCTCGTCCTGGCCTGCCACAGTCCCCCGAGGGCCCCTCAAGAAAATGAACGCTTTTCCGACAGCTGACCGTCGAACTCCCTCCCCACCCCCACGTGCCCAAGGCTATAGCACACCGCCTCGCCTCCTTGCGCCACTGGGCCAGAAGCACTATTTTAGTAAGACTGGTCAGGCCTGCCACAGGCCCCCCGAGAGCCCTTGAAAAGACTGGAAGAACCCCCCTCCGCATGCCCCACGGGCCCACAGCACACCGCCCCTGGCCCCTGCTCACTACTGCTCACTGACAGAAGCACTATTTTAGTAAGCCTCCCTGGCCTCAAGACAGGTCTCCTTGAGGGCCCCTCGAAAGACGGGACCCTTTCTGACAGCCCCACTGGGCGAACCCTCCAGACTCCCCACGGGCCCATAGCACACCGCCTCGCCTGTCTCATACTTTGTCAGGCCAAGGCTTAGAAGCACTATTTAGGCAACCGCCACGGCCTCCCACAGGTGCCCCCGAGGGCCTCTGAAAAGACTTGAACCCTTCCGCAGCCCGACCGCCGAACCCCTCCCACCCCCACGGGCCCACAGCACACCCCACCGCCTGCTTGCTGCCTAGTCTTAGCTGGGCCAAGCACTATTTTAGAAGTCTCCGCGCCTCCCACAGTTCCCCTTGAGGGCCCTCAAAGGCTGACTCCTTCCGACAGCCCGACCGACGAACCCCATCTCACACCCCCACGGGCCCAGGGCTATAGCACACCGCCCCGCCTCTTTCGCTGCTACTGGGCTGGGCCAAGTCCCTATTTTAGCTGCAGTCTCCGTCTGGCCTCCCACAGGCCCCCTGAGGGTCTCAAGACTGACCCTTCCGACAATGGACAGGCCGAACCCTCCCACCCCCACGGGCCCAAGGCCATAGCACACCACCCCCCCCGCCTCCCTGTCACATGCTCACTGGGCCAAGCACTATTTTAGTGCTCTAGCTGCCTCCCACAGTCTCCCTGAGGGTCTTAAAGACTGGCTCAAAAGATCTGACCCTTCCGACAGCTGACCGGCCGAACGACCTCCCCACCCCCACGGGCCCAAGGCTATAGCACACCCCACCGCTTGCTGCTTAGTCTATGCTGGGAGCACTATTTTAAGTGTTCTGGTCATGGCCTCCCACAGGCCCCCCGAGGGCCCTCGAAAAGAATGGACCCCTTTCCGACAGCTAGACGGGTCGAACTCCCCTCCCCACCCCCCACAGCCACCCTATAGCACACCGCCCCCGCCTCTTCGCCTCCTCATACCGGGCACTATTTTAAGGCAAGCCTCTGGCTGAGGCCTTTCACAGGCCCCTTGAGGCCCTCGAAAAGGCTGGACCCCTTTCCGACAGCCCGACTGGGCGAACCCCATTCCCCACCCCCCACGGGCCCAGGGCTATAGCACACCGCCCCCGCCCCTTCTTTCGCGCCTTGCGCCGCTAGGCCAGAAGCACGATTTTAGCGTAAGCCTCTGGCCGGGCCTCCCACAGGCCCCCCCGAGGGTCTCTCAAAAGACTGACCCTTCCGAGGACGGGCCGAACCCTCCCCACCCCCCACGGGCCCATATTATAGCACACCCCTCACTGCTTTCTAGCCTTGTCTACTGGGCTGAGCACTATTTTAGTGCCTCTAGTCATGCCTCCCACAGGCCCCCTGACGGCCCCTCGAAAAGACTGGACCTCTTCCGACAATGGACAGCCGAACCCTCCCCACCCCCCACGGGCCCATATATAGCACACCGCCCCGCCTCTTTCACTACTTTATGTCCTGGGCCAGAGGCAATATTTTAGAAACCTCTCACTGCCTCCCACAGTGCCCCCGAGGTCTCTCGAAAAGACCTGACCCTTCCGACAGTCTGACCGGCCGAACCCCTCCCTGCTTTTGAGCCTCATACTGGGCCAGCCGAACCCTCCCCACCCCCACGGCCCATATATAGCACACCGCCTCCGCCTCCTCTCGGCCTTGCGCTCACTGGGCCAAGCACCATTATAGGGCAGTTGTCTGTCATGACTCTCACAGTCTCTGAGGGCCCTCAAAAGACTGACCCTTCCGAAAGACCGACAGTAACCCTCCCACCCCCACGGGCACCCCGCTATAGCACACCTCCCTCACTGCTTTCACACCTTTATGTCACTGGGCTGTAGCACTATTTTAGGCAAGTTCCGTCAAGGCCTCCCACAGTCTCTGAGGGCCCCTCAAAAGATCGATTTTCCGACGTCTGACCGGTCGAACCCCTCCCCACCCCATACGCGACCAAGCCCATAGCACACACCCCCCCCCTTTTTCGCTACAGTCACTGGGCCAAGCACTATTATAGGCAAGCCTGTCACTGGGCCTCCCACAGTCTCCCCCTGAGGGTCTCGGTGCTGGATCTCGAAAAGACTTGACCCTTCCGACAGCCCAACTGGCCGAACCCACCTCCCCAACCCCAATGCCCATAATATAGCACACGGACCTCGCCTCTCTTCGCTTCCTTACACTGGGCTGACACTATTTTAGGCAGCCTCCGCTGGCCTCCAGTTCCCCTGAGGGCCTCAAAAGGCTGGACCCCTTTCCGACCGCCCGACCGGCCAAACCCCCATCCCAAACCCCCACGGGGCCAAGGCTATAGCACACGGCCCTCACTGCTCTGTGGTTGCGTCACTGGGCCTGTATAATATTTAGGGCAAGCCTCGTCATGGCCCCACAGCCCCCTGAGGGCCCCTCGAAACACTGACCCTTCCGACAGTCCCGACTGGCCGAACCCTCCCACCCCCCCACGGGCCCATACATAGCACACCGCCCCGCCTCTTTCGGCCTGGCGCCACTGGGCTGAGCACTATTTTAGTAAGCCTCCGTCACGGGCCTCCCACTGGCCCTCCGAGGGCCCTAGAAAAGACTGGACCCCTTTCCAACAGCCCGACTGACCGAACCCTCCCACCCCCACCACGGCCCATAACATAATCGCCTCACTGCTCAAGCCTGGCACCCACGGGGCCTAGCAATAGTTTTGGTCACAAGATCAGTCGTTCTCCGACAGTTTCGAGGGTCTCAAAGACTGACCTTTCGACAGCCCGACTGGTCAACCCTCCCCACCCCCACGGGCCCATACATAGCACGCCGCCTCACTGTTTCTGCGCTACTGGGCCAAGCACCATTTTAGGGCAGCCTGGCCGCTGGCCTCCCACAGCCCCTGAGGGCCCTCAAAAGACTGACCCCTTTCCGACAGCCCGACCGGCCGAACCCCCCCACCCCCCCACACGGGCCCATATAGCGACCGCCTGTCTCTTTTTAGCCTTGCGCTAATTGAACTGTGATTTTAGTGCAAGCCTCGCCACGGCCTCCCACAGGCCCCTCGGGGCCCTCGCAAAGACTGGACCCCTTTTTGACAGCCCAATCAGAACCCTCCCACCCCCACGGGCACAAGGATATAGCACACCGCTTCGCCGCTTGGGCTGTAAGCACTATTTTATGGCAACCTCTGACCGCTGGCCTCCCACAGGCCCCCCGAGGGCCCTCGAAAAGACTGGACCCCTTTCCGACAGCCCGACTGGCTGAACCCGCCTCCCCACCCCCCACGGTCCCAAGGCCATTGCACACCGCCCCCAGCCCCTGTTTCGCGCCATGCCCCGCTGGGCCAGAAGCACTATTTTAGGGCAAGACTCTGGCCGCGGCCTCCCACAGGCGCCCCGAGGGCCCTCTCGAAGGACTGGAACCCTTCGACAGCCCGACTGATGAACCCTCCCCACCCCCACGGGCCCAAGGTTATACCCACACCGCCCCTCTTCGCTCACCACGCCAACAGAAGCACTATTTTAGGGCCTGGTCTGCCTCCCACAGGCCGCCCGACGGCCCTTGAAAAGACTGGACCCATTTCCGACAGCCCGACTGGCCGAACCCTCCCCACCCCCACGGGCACAAGGATATAGCCTCATTGTTTCGCCTGCGCCGCTTTGGTCAAGCACTATTTTAGGGCAAGCCTCGTCAAGGCCTCCCACAGGCCCTCGAGGGACCTCAAAAGACTGACCCTTCCGACAGGCCAACTGGATGAAACCCCCCACCCCCACGGGCCCAAGGCTATACAACACCGCCCCCGCCCCCTCTTTCGCGGCTTACGCCGCTGGGCCAGAAGCACTATTTTAGGGCAAGCCTCTGGCCGCGGCCTCCCACAGGGCCACCGAGGGCCCTTCAATAGACTGGACCCCTTTCCGACAGCCCGACTGGCCGAACCCCCCTCCCCACCCCCACAGGCACAAGGCTATAGCACACCGCCGCCTCTGTTTCATACTTTGCGCCATGGGCCAGAAGCACTATTTTAGGGCAAGCCTCTGGCCGCGGCCTCCCACAGGCCCCCCGAGGGACCTCGAAAAGACTGGACCCCTTTCCGACAGGCCGACTGGATGAACCCCCCTCCCCACCCCCCACGGGCCCAAGGCTATACCACACCGCCCCCGCCCCCTCTTTCGAGGCTTACGCCGCTGGGCCAGAAGCACTATTTTAGGGCAAGCCTCTGGCCGCGGCCTCCCACAGGGCCACCGAGGGCCCTTCAATAGACTGGACCCCTTTCCGACAGCCCGACTGGCCGAAACCCCACCCCACCCCCACAGGCACAAGGATATAGCCACTGCCCGCCTTTGTTTCCGCCTTGCGCTGGCTAAGCACTATTTTAGGGCAAGCCTCTGTCATATGCCTCCCACAGGCCCCCCGAGGGACCTCAAAGACTGGACCCCTTTCCGACAGGCCGACTGGATGAACCCCCCTCCCCACCCCCCACGGGCCCAAGGCTATACCACACCGCCTCTGCCTCTTTCGCTCACGCTCACTGGGCTGAAGCACTATTTTAGGGCAAGCCTCTGTCACAGCCTCCCACAGTCTCCCCCGAGGGACCTCAAAAGACTGGACCCCTTTCCGACAGCCCGACAGGCCGAACCCTCCCCACCCCCATTGTGCACAAGGATATAGCACACCGCCTCTGTTTCTGCGCTTTGCGCCGCTGGGCTGAAGCACTATTTTAGGGCAAGCCTCCGTCAAGGCCTCCAACAGGCCCCCTGAGTGCCCTCGAAAAGACTAGACCCTTCCGACCCGACTGCCGAACCCTCCACGGCCCATAGCGACTCTTTGCGCCGCTGGGCCAGATGTACTATTTTAGGGCAAGCCTCTGGCCGCAGACTCCCACAGGCCCCCCGACGGCACTTGAAAAGATTGGACCCCTTTCCGACCGCCCGACGTGCTGAACCCCCCTCCCCACCCCGCACGGGCCCAAGGCTATAGAACACCGCCCCCTCCCCCTGTTTCGCGCCTTGTGCCGCTGGGCCAAAAGCACTATTTTAGGGCAAGCCTCTGGCCGCGGCCTCCCACAGGCCCCCCGAGGGCCCTCAAAAAGACTGGACCGCTTTCCGACAGCCCGACTGGCCGAACCCTCCCCACCCCACGGCCCCTATGATATAGCACCCCGCCACCGCCAACTGTTTCGCGCCTTGCGCCGCTGGACCGGAAGCACTAGTTGGGGGCAAGCCTCTGGCTGCCTCCCACAGGCCCCCCGAGGGCCCTCGAAAAGACTGACCCTTTCCGACGTCCAATGGTCAACCCCTCCCCACCCCCACGGGGCCAAGGGCCATAGCACATTGTCTGGCCTGTTTCGCCACCGCCACTACGCTAGAAGCACTATTTTAGGGCAAGCCTCTGGCCGCGGCCTCCCACAGGCCCCCCGAGGGCCCTCAAAAAGACTGGACCCCTTTCCGATAGCCCGACTGGCCGAACCCCCCTCCCCACCCCGTACGGGCCCAAGGCTATAGCACACTGCCCCCGCCCCCTGTTTCGCGCCTTGCGCCACTACGCTAGAAGCACTATTTAGGGCAAGCCTCTGGCCGCGGCCTCCCACAGGCCCCCCGAGGGCCCTCAAAAAGACTGGACCCCTTTCCGATAGCCCGACTGGCCGAACCCCCTCCCCACCCCCACGGGCCCAAGGCTATAGCACACCGCCCCCGCCCCCTGTTTCGCGCCTTGCGCCGGTGGTCCAGAAGCACTATTTTAGGGCAAGCCTCTGGCCGCGGCCTCCCACAGGCCCCCCGAGGGCCCTCGAAAAGACTGGACCCCTTTCCGACAACCCAACTGGCCGAACCCCCCTCCCCAAGGCTATAGCACACCGCCACTGCTTGTGCCTTGCGCCGATGGGCCAGAAGCAGTATTTTAGGACAAGCCTCTGGCCGCGGCCTCCCACAGGCCCCCCGAGGGCCCTCGAAAAGAAGGACCCCTTTCCGACAGCCCGACTGGCCGAACCCCCCTCCCCACCCCTACGGGCCCAAGGCTATAGCACACTGCCCCCGCCCCCTGTTTCGCGCCTTGCGCCACTGCGCTAGAAGCACTATTTTAGGTCAAGCCTCTGGCCGCGGCCTCCCACAGGCCCCCCGAGGGCCCTCGAAAAGACTGGACCCCTTTCCGACAGCCCGACTGGCCGAACCCCACTCCCCACCCCCCACGAGCCGAAGGCTACAGCACACCGGCCCCGCCCCTGTTTCAGACCTGCGCCTGGGCGCCATTTTAGGGCAAGCCTCTGGCCGCCTCCCACACGCCCCTGAGGGCCCCTCGGAAAGATTGACCCTTCCGACAGCCCGACTGGCCGAACCCTCCCCACCCCCAACGGGCCCAAGGCTATAGCACACCGCCCCCTGTTTCGGGCCTTGCGCCACTGGTCCAGAAGCACTATTTTAGGGCAAACCTCTGGCTGGCCTCAGACAGTCCCCCTGAGGGCCCCTCAAAAGACTGACCCTTTCCGACAGCCCGACTGGTCCGAACCCTCCCACCCCCCACGGGCCCACATAGCACACCGCCTCACTGCTTTCACGCCTTGCGCTGTGTGCCAAGCACTATTTTAGAGCAAGTCTTGCCATGGCCTCCCACAGGCCCCCCGAGGGCCCTCGAAAAGACTGAACCCCTTTCCGACAGCCCGGCTGGGCGAACCCTCCCACCCACCACGGGCCCATACATAGCACACCGCCCCGCCTCTTTCACGCCTTGCGCCTCACTGGGCTGTATAATATTTTAGGCAAGCCTCTGTGCTGCCTCCCACCGGCCCCCCGAGGGCCCTCAAAAAGACTGGACCCCTTTCCGACAGCCCGACTGGCCGAACCCCCCTCCCCACCCTCCACGGGCACAAGGCTATAGCACACCGCCCCCGCCCCCTCTTTCGCGCCTTGCGCCGCTAGGCCAGAAGCACTATTTTAGGTCAAGGCTCTGGCCACGGCCTCCCACAGGCCCCCCGAGGGCCCTCGAAAAGACTGGACCCCTTTCCGAAAGCCCGAATGGCCGAACCCCCCTCCCCACCCCCCACGGGCCCAAGGCTATAGCACACCGGCCCTACCCCCTGTTTCGCGCCTTGCGCCATTGTGGCTGGCACTATTTTAGGGAAGCCTCCTGATTGGCCTCCCACAGTTCCCCTGAGGGCCCCTCGAAAGACTGGACCCTTCCGACAGCCCGACCGATCTAACCCAGCTCATCATCCCCAACGGGCCCAAGGCTATAGCACACCGCCCCGCCTCTCTACTGCGCGCTGGCCGGGCCAAGCACTATTTTAGGGCAAGCCTCGGCTGAAGCCTCCCACAGTCTCCCCGAGGGCCCTCAAAAGACTGGACCCTTTCCGACAGCCGACCGGCCGAACCGCCTCTCCACCCCCCACGGGCCCATATAGCACACCGCCTCCCGCCTCTCTTCATGACATGCGCCGCTTTGCCAAAAGCACTATTTTAGGGCAAGGCTCTGGCCGCGGCCTCCCACAGGCCCCCCGAGGGCCCTCGAAAAGACTTGACCCCTTTCCGAAAGCCAGACTGGCCGAACCCGACTCCCCACCCCCCACGGGCCCAAGGCTATAGTACACCGCCCCTGCCCCGTCTTTCGCGCCTTGCGCCGCTGGGCCAAAAGCACTATTTTAGGGCAGGCCTCTGGCCGCGGCCTCCCACAGGCCCCCCAAGGGCCCTCGAAAAGATTGGACCCCTTTCCGACAGCCCGACTGGCCGAACCCCCCTCCCCACCCCCTCCGGGCCCAAGGCTATAGCACACTGCCCCCGCCCCCTATTTCGGGCCTTGCCCCACTGCCCGAGAAGCACTATTTTAGGGCAAGCCTCTGGCCGCGGCCTCCCACAGGCCCCCCGAGGGACCTCAAAAAGACTGCACCCCTTTACGACAGCCCGACTGGCCGAACCCCTCTCCCCACCCCCCACGGGCCCAAGGCTATAACACACCGCCCCCGCCCCCTGTTTCGAGCCTTGCGCCGGTGGGCTGGCACTATTTTAGGGCAAGCCTGGCCGCCTCCCACAGCCCCCCTCGAGGCCCTCAAAGACTGACCCTTTTCGACAACCCGACTGGCCGAACCCTCCCCACCCACCACGGGCCCAAGGCTATAGCACACCGCCTGCTCTGTTTCCCACTGCGCCTACTGGGCCAGAAGCACTTTTTTAGGCAAGCCTCTAGCTGCTGCCTCCCACAGGACCCCGAGGGCCCTCAAAAGACTGACCCTTTACGACAACCCGACTGGCCGAACCCCCCTTCCCACCCCCGACGGGACCAAGGTTATAGCACACCGCCGCCCATGTTTCTTGGCCCCTCACTGATGGGCCAAGCACTATTTTAGCGAAGCTCGGCCGCTGGCCTCCCACAGTTTCTGTGGGCCCTCAAAGACTGGACCCCTTTCCGATAGCCCGACTGGCCGAACCCTCCCCAACCCCCACCGGCCCAAGGCAAAAGCACACCACCCCGCCTCTTTCGCCTTGCGCCACTGGGCCAAGCACTCTTTAGGCGAGCCTGTCAGGCCTCCCACAGGCCCCCCGAGGGACCTCGAAAAGACTGAACCCCTTTTTGACAGCCCGACTGGCCGAACCCCCTCCCACCCACTACGGGCCCAAGGCCATAGCACACCGCCCACGCCCCCTGTTTCGCGCCTTGCGCCACTGGGCCAGAAGCACTATTTTATGGCAAGCCTCTGGCCGCGGCTTCCCACAGGCCCCCCGAGGGCCCTCAAAAAGACTGGACCCCTTTCCGACAACTCAACTGGCCGAACCCCCCTCCCCACCCCCCACGGGCCCAAGCCTATAGCACACCGCCGCCGCCCCATGTTTCGTGCCTTGCGCCGATGGGCCAGAAGCACTATTTTAGGGCAAGCCTCTGGCCGCGGCCTCCCACAGGCCCCCCAACGGCCCTCGAAAAGACTGAACCCCTTTCCGACAGCCCGGCTGGCCGAACCCCCCTCCCACCCACTACGGGCCAAAGGCTATAGCACACCGCCCCCGCCCCCCCTTTTTCACGCCTTGCGCCGCTGGGCCAGAAGCACTATTTTAGGGCAAGCCTCTGGCCGCGGCCTCCCACAGGCCCCCCGAGGGCCCTCAAAAAGACTGGACCCCTTTCCGACAGCCCGACTGGCCGAACCCCCCTCCCCACCCTCCACGGGCACAAGGCTATAGCACACCGCCCCCGCCCCCGCCCCCTCTTTCGCCGATAGGCCAGAAGCACTATTTTAGGTCAAGGCTCTGGCCACGGCCTCGCACAGGCCCGCCGAGGGCCCTCGAAAAGACTGACCCTTCCGAAGCCCGAATGGTCCGAACCCTCCCACCCCCACGGGCCCACATAGCACACTGCCCCGCCTGCTTTCGCCATGCGCCCACAGTGGCTGTAGCACCATTTTGTGGGAAGCCTCTGATCGCGGCCTCCCACAGGTTCCCCTCGAGGGCCCCTCAAAAGACTGGTCCCTTTCCGACAGCCCTGACCGATCTAACCCATCCCCATCATCCCCACAGGGCCCACCGCACACCGCCCCGCCTCTCTTTCGCTACTGCTGGGCCACAAGCACTATTTAAGCAAGCTGGTCAGTAGCCTCCCACATTGTGCCCCCCGAGGGCCCTCAAAAGACTGACTCCCTTTCCGACAGTCGACAGGCCGACTGGCCGAACTGCCTCCCCCCACGGGCCCATACTATAGCACACCGCCCCTGCCCTCTTTTCGCTGACATGCGCCCTTAGCCAGCACTATTTTAGGGCAAGCCTGGGCTGGCCTCCGACAGGCCCCCGAGGGCCCCTCGAAAAGACTGGACCCTTTTCCGATAGCTGACCGGCCGAACCTGACTCCCACCCCCACGGCCCACATAACACACCGCCTCACTGCTTGAGCCTGCCTCATACTGTGGGCTGAAGCACTATTTTAGGCAAAGCCTCCGCTGCCTCCCAGCCCCTGAGGGCCCCTCAAAAGACTGACCCTTCCGACAACCCGACCGGCCGAACCCTCCCACCCACCACGGGCCCAAGGCTATAGCACACCGCCTGCTCTGTTTCACTTGGCCTCACTGGGCTGAGCACTATTTTAGGCAAGCTCTAGTCATGGCCTCCCACAGGCCCCCGAGGGCCCTCAAAAGACTGGACCCTTCCGACAACTCGACTGGCCGAACCCTCCCCACCCCCACGGACCAAGGCTATAGCACACCGCACGCCCATGTTTCTCTCCCTCATGATGGGCAGAAGCACTATTTTAGGCAAGCTCTCCACGGCCTCCCACAGCCCCCAAGGGCCCCTCAAAAAAACTGAACCCCTTTCCGACAGACCGACTGGCCGAACCCTTCCCACCCCCCACGGGCCCTATGCTATAGCTCACCGCCTCACTGCTTCACTTTGCGCCTGTGGGCCAAGCACTATTTTAGGGGCTCTGGCCCACCACAGGTTCACTGAGGGCCCTCGAAAAGACTGGAACGCTTTTCGACAACCCGACTGGCCGAACCCCCCCACCCCCCCACTGCACCAAGGCTTTAGCACCGCCTCACCGCCACTGTTTCTGCCTTGCGCCTGATGGGCTGAACCAGTATTTTAGACAAACTTCTGGCCGCGGCCTCCCACAGGCCCCCGAGGGCCCCGGAAAAGACTGGACCCCTTTCCGACCGCCCGACAGGCCGAACCCCCCTCCCCACCCCCACGGGCCCAAGGCTATAGCACACCGCCTCACTGTTTGCGCCTGCCCACTGCACAGAAGCACTATTTTAGGTCAAGCCTGGTCATGGCCTCCCACAGGACCCATAGGGCCCTCAAAGACTGACCCTTCCACAGCCCGACTGGGCCGAACCCTCCCACCCACCACGGCCCATTATAGCACACCGCCTCACTGCTCACTGTCACTGGGCCAAGCACTATTTAGGCAAGCCTCCGCTGGGCCTCCCACAGGCCCCCCGAGGGCCGTCAAAAAGACTGGACCCCTTTCCGACAACTCGACTCTCCGAACCACCCTCCCAACCCACCACGGGCCCAAGGCTATAGCACACCGCCGCTCTGTTTCGCAGGCCTTGCTACCATGGGCCAAGCACTATTTTAGGGCAAGCCTGGCCGCTGCTCCCACAGGCCCCCCGAGGGCCCTCGAAAAGACTGGACCCTTTCCGACCGCCCGACTGGCCGAACCCACCACCCTACCCCCCACGGGCCCATATAGCACACCGCCTCTGCTCACGCCTTACCACTGGGCTGTAAGCACTATTTTAGGGCAAGCCTCTGGCCGCGGCCTCCCACAGGGCCACCGAGGGCCCTTCAATAGACTGGACCCCTTTCCGACAGCCCGACTGGCCGAACCCTCCCACCCTACAGCACAAGGCTATAGCACACCACCCCTCGCGCCTTTCCAGGCCAAGGCTGTAAGCACTATTGTAGGCAAGCTCTGTCAGCCTCCCACAGGCTCCCGAGGGCCCTCAAAAGACTGGACCCCTTCCGATAGCCGGACTGGCTGAACCCCTTCTCCACCCCCCCCGGGCCCAAGGCTATAGCTCACTCTGCTCTGCGGCTCTGCGCTCACTGGGCCAGAAGCACTATTTTAGATTGGCTCACACGGCCTCCACAGGCCCCTCTGAGGCCCTCTCGAAGACTGGAGCCCTTCCGATAGCCCGACTGGCCGAACCCCTCCCACCCCCACGGGCCCATATATAGCACGCCACTGCTTTCAGTGCCTTGCGCCGATGGGCTGAAGCACCATTTTAGGCAAGCCTGGTCAAGGCCTCCCAAGCGCCCAAGGGCCCTCAAAAGACTGACCCTTCCGACAGCCCGACCGGGCCGAACCCTCCCCACCCACCACGGGCCCATAGCACACCGCCTCGCCTCATACGCCCACTGGGCTGGAAGCACTATTTTAGGGCAAGCCTCATGGGCCTTCCACAGTCCCCGAGGGCCTCAAACGACTGACCCTTTCCGACAGCCCGACTGGCCGAACCCCCCTCCCCACCCCCCACGGGCCCAAGGCTATAGCACACCCGCCCCGCCCCCTGTTTCGCGCCACTGCGATGATAAGCACTATTTTAGCAAGCCTCACATTGCCTCCCACAGGCTCCCTGAGGGCCCCTCAAAAAGGCTGGACCCCTTTCCGACAGGCCGACTGGCCGAACCCCCTCCCCACCCCCCACGGGCCCCTGGCTATAGCACACCGCCTCTGTCTCCTCGCCTTGCGCCTGGTGGGCCAAGACATATTTTAGGGCAAGCCTCTGGCCGCGGCCTCCCACAGGCCCACCGAGGGCCCTCGAAAAGACTGGAACGCTTTTCGACAACCCGACCGGCCGAACCGCCCTCCCCACCCCCGACTGGCCCAAGGCTTTAGCACACCGCCGCCTGTTTCAGGCCTTGCATACTGATGGGCCAGAACCAGTATTTAGGATGCCTCTGGTCAAGCCTCCCACAGTTCCCCGAGGGCCCTCAAAAGACTGGAGTCTCTTCCGATAGCCCGACAGGCCGAACCCCTCACCACCCCCACGGCCCATAGCACACCGCCTCCACTGCTTTGCGCCTTGCGCCCACTGCCAAGCACTATTTTAGGTCAAGCCTCTGGCTGCCTCCCACAGACCCATAGGGCCCTCAAAAGGACTGACCTTTCCGACAGCCCGACTGGCCGAACCCTCCCACCCACTCACGGCCCACATAGCACACCCCCCGCCCTATTTCTCGCCTTTGCGCCACTGGGCTGGCACTATTTTAGGGCAAGCCCGCTGGCCTCCCACAGCCCTCCGAGGTCACAAAAGACTGACCCTTTCCGCCAACCTCGACCGGGTCAACCCCTTCCCACCCACCGCCGCCTCTGTTTGGCCCTCAGGGCCAAGCACTATTTTAGGCAGCTCTGTCATGGCCTCCCACAGGTTCCCCCGAGGGCCTCGAAAAGACTGGACCCTTCCGACAACCCGACTGTCAGCCCCCTCTCCACCCCTCACGGGCCCATAGGCTATAGCTCACCGCCTGCCTGTTTCGGCCTACTGGGCCAAGCACTATTTTAGAGGCCTGCCACGGCCTCCCACAGGTTCCCCCGAGGGCCCTCAAAAGACTGAGCCCTTCCGATAGCCCGACTGGCCGAACCCCGTCCCCACCCCCACGGGCCCAAGGCTATAGCACACCGCCGCCTCTTTCACAAGATTGCTTCACCTGGGCTGAGCACTATTTTAGGCAAGCTCTGGCCGCTGCCTCCCACAGTGCCCCCGAGGGCCCTCAAAAGACTGGACCCTTCCGACAGCCCGACCGTCAACCCTCCCCACCCCCCACGGGCCCAAGGCTATAGCACCACCACCCCGCCTGCTGCCACCACGCCTCACTGCGCTGGGCCGTAAGCACCACTTTAGGCAGCCTCTGTCATGCCTCCACAGACCCCTAGGCCTTCTTGGAAACACCGGACCCTTTTCCGACAGCCTGTGAGTGGCTCGAACCCCACCCCCACCCCATTCTCTGTGACGGGCCATAACACATGCACACAGCCCTTTCACTGCTTGCGCCTTGCGTCAATAAAAGCACTATTTTAGGAGTAACCCTGTGTATTGCTCACTTCAGACAGGCTCCGAGGGCCCTTTTGAAACGACTGGACCCTTTTTCCGACAGCCCGACTGGCCGAACCCTCCCCACCCCCACCTGGCCCAGGCTGTAGCACACGCCTGCCTCTTCGCTACCTCACACTGGACAAGAAGCACTATTTTAGGGACAAGGCCTGGCACGGCCTCCCACAGCCCCTGAGGGCCCTCGAAAAGACTCTGAGCTCTTCCGATAGTCTGACCGGGTCAACCCCTCCCACCCCCACGGGCCCAAGGCTATAGCACACCGCTACTTTCATGCATTGCGCCTGGCTGGGCCAGAAGCACTACTTTAGTAAGCCTCTGGCTGCCTCCCACAGGCCCCCTCCGAGGGGCCCCTCAAAAAGACTGGACCCTTCCGACAGCCCGATCACGAACCCCTCCCCACTCCCCACGGCCCAAGGCCCATAGCACACCCCGCCTCTGCTCGCGCCTCAAGACGCCGGGCCAAGCACCTACTTTAGGGCAAGTGCTTTCACCTGTCATGCCTCCCACAGGCCCCCCTAGGGCCCTCGAAAATATTGGACCCTTTTCCAACAGCCAGAGTGGCTGAACCCCACCCCCCACCCCACCCCGCACGGGCCCAATACTATAGCACCGCCCCGCCTCTGCCTTGCGCTCCAATAAAGAACTATTTTAGGCAACTCAGGTCAAGGCCTCCCACAGGCCCCCGAGGGCCCTCGAAAAGACTGGACCCTTTCCGACAACCCGACCGGGCCGAACCCCTCTCCACCCCCACGGGCCCATAGCTCACCGCACTGTTTCTTGCCTTGCACCGCTAGGCTGTAAGCACTATTTTAGGACAAGGCTCGCACGGCCTCCCACAGGCCCCCGAGGGCCCTCGAAAAGACTGGAGTTCTTTCCCGATAGCCCGACTGGCCGAACCCCTCCCACCCCCCACGGCCCAAGGCAGCACACACCGCCCCGCCTCTTTTCGCCTTGCGCCACTGGGCCAAGCACTATTTTAGGCAAGCCTCTGGTCAAGGCCTCCCACAGCCCCCCGAGGGCCCTCAAAAGACTCAGACCCTTTCCGACAGCCCTGACCGAACCGCCCTCCCCACTCCCCACGGGCCCAAGGCTATAGAACACCACCCGCCTCTGTTTCACTTTTGCGACGCTGGGCCACACTACTTTAGGGCAAGCCTCTGGCCATGCCTCCCACAGGCCCCCTAGGCCCTCAAAATACCGGACCTTTTCCGACAGCCAGTGTTGCTGAACCCCACCCCACCCCACTCCCAAGACGGGCAAGGCCATAGCACCGCCCGCTTCTGTTTCGCGCCTTGCGCTCACTGGGCCAAAGCACTATTTTAGGACAACCCTGTGGCTGCATGCCTCCCACAGGCCCCCGAGGGCCCTCAAAAGACTGACCCCTTCCGATAGTCTGACTGGCCGAACCACCTCCCACCCCCACGGGCCCAAGGTCTGTAGCACACCGCCGCCGCCTTCTCTTCGCGCCTTGCCACTGGGCCAGAAGCACCATTTTAGGGCAGCCTGTCTGGCCTCCCACAGGTTCCCCCGAGGGCCCTCGAAAGACCGGACCCCTTTCCGACAACCCGATTGTCACGAACCCCTCTCCACCCCCACGGGGCCCAGGCTATAGCTCACCGCCTCTGTTTCAGCCTTGCGCTCACTGGGCTGAAGCAATATTTTAGGACAAGGCACTGGCCATGGCCTCCCACAGCCCCTGAGGCCTCAAAAGACTGGAGCCCTTTCTGATAGCCCGACTGGCCGAACCCCGCTCCCCCCCCCCCACCGGCCCATATAGCACACCGCTACCGCCTCATTCGCTGCATTGCGCCTGGGCCAAGCACTATTTTAGGGCAAGCCTGGCCGGCCTCCCATGTGCTCCCCGAGGGCCCTCAAAGACTGGACCCTTTCGACAGCCCGACCGGCCGAACCCCACTCCCACTCCCACGGGCCCAAGGCTATGCACACCAGCCTGCTCGAAGCACTACTTTAGGGCAAGCCTCTGGCCGCGGCCTCCCACAGGCCCCCCTAGGGCCCTCGAAAATACTGGACCCTTTTCCGACAGCCAGAGTGGCTGAACCCCACCCCCCACCCCACCCCGCACGGGCCCAAGGCCATAGCACACCGCCCCCGCCCCCTGTTTCGCGCCTTGCGCCGCTGGGCCAAAAGAACTATTTTAGGGCAAGCCTGTGGCCGCGGCCTCCCACAGGCCCCCCGAGGGCCCTCGAAAAGACTGAACCCCTTTCCGACAGCCCGACTGGCCGAACCCCCCTCCCCACCCCCCACGGTCCCAAGGCTATAGCCCACCGCCGCCGCCCCCTCTTTCGTGCCTTGCGCCGCTGGGCCAGAAGCACTATTTTAGGGTAAGCCTCTGGCCGCGGCCTCCCACAGGCCCCCCGAGGGCCCTCGAAAAGACTGGACCCCTTTCCGACAGCCCGACTGGCCGAACCCCCCTCCCCACCCCCCACGGGCCCAAGGCTATAGCACACCGCCTGACCCTCTTTTCGTGGGCTTGCGCCACTGGGCCAAGCACTATTTTAGACAAGGCTCGCCATCGCCTCCCACAGACCCCCCGAGGGCCCTCGAAAAGACTGGAGCCCTTTCCGACACCCCGACGCCGAACCCTCCCACCCCCACGGGCCCAAGGCTATAGCACACCGCCCGCCTCTTTCACAAGATTGCGCCACTGGGCCAAGCACTATTTTGTGGCAAGCCTCTGGCTGCCGCCTCCCACACGCCCCCGAGGGCCTCAAAAGACTGACCCTGTCCGACAGCCCGACTGGCCGAACCCCCCTTCCCCACTCCCCACGGGCCCAAGGCTATAGCACACCACCCGCCTGCTTTCGCGCCTACTGGGCCAAGCACTACTTAGGTAAGCCTCCGTCTGCCTCCCACAGGCCCCCCTAGGGCCCTCGAAAATACTGGACCCTTTTCCAACAGCCAGAGTGGCTGAACCCCACCCCCCACCCCACCCCGCACGGGCCCAAGGCCATAGCACACCGCCCCCGCCCCCTGTTTCGCGTCTTGCGCCGCTGGGCCAAAAGAACTATTTTAGGGCAACCTCCGCTGGGCCTCCCACAGCCCCTGAGGGCCCTCGAAAAGACTGGACCCTTCCGACAACCCGACCGGCCAACCCCTCTCCACCCCCACGGGCCCAAGGCTATAGCTCACCGCCACTGCTTGGCCTTGCACCACTGGCCAAGCACTATTTTAGGACAAGGCTCGCACGGCCTCGCACAGGCCCTCTGAGGGCCCTCAAAAGACTGGAGCCCTTCCGATAGCCCGACCGGCCGAACCCTCCCCACCCCCACGCCCCAAGGTCAGCACACCGCCCCGCCTCTTTTCGCGCGCCACCGGGCCAAGCACTATTTTAGGGCAAGCCTCTGGCCGCGGCCTCCCACAGGAACCCCGAGGGCCCTCGAAAAGACTGGACCCTTTCCGACATCCCGACTGGCCGAACCCCCCTCACCACCCTCCACGGGCCTACATAGCTCACCGCCGCCGCCTGCTTTTGCGGCCTTGCAACGCTGGGCCAGAAGCACTATTTTAGGACAAGGCTCTGGCCACGGCCTCCCACAGGCCCCCCGAGGGTCCTCGAAAAGACTGGAGCCCTTTCCGATAGCCCGACTGGCCGAACCCCGCTCCCCACCCCCACGGGCCCAATCCTATAGCACACCGCCCCGCCTCTTTCAGATTGCGCCACTGGGCTGAAGCACTATTTTAGGCAAGCCTCTGGCCTCCCACAGGCCCCCCGAGGGCCCTCAAAAAGACTGGACCCCTTTCCGACAGCCCGACTGGCCGAACCCCCCTCCCCACTCCCCACGGGCCCAAGGCTATAGCACACCACCCCGCCTGCTTTCGCCTTGCACACCGGGCCAAGCACTACTTTAGGTAAGCCTCGTCATGCCTCCACAGGCCCCCCTAGGGCCCTCGAAAATATTGGACCCTTTTCCAACAGCCATAGTGGCTGAACCCCACCCCCCACCCCACCCCGCACGGGCCCAAGCCCATAGCACACCGCCTCGCCTTGCTTGCGCCTTGCGCTAAAAGAACTATTTTAGGGCAACCTGTGGGTCTGGCCTCCCACAGGCCCCCCGAGGGCCCTCAAAAAGACTGGACCCCTTTCCGACAACCCGACCGGCCGAACCCCTCTCCACCTCAAGACGGGCCCACAAGGCTATAGCTCACCGCCACTGCTTCAGGCCTTGCATCACTGGGCCAAGCACTATTTTAGGACAAGGCTCTGCACGGCCTCCCACAGGCCCTCGAGGGCCCTCAAAAGACTGGAGCCCTTTCCGATAGCCCGACTGGTCAACCCTCCCACCCCCACGGGCCCAAGGTCAGAGCACACCGCCCCGCCTCTTCGGCCTTGCGCTACTGGGCCAGAAGCACTTTTTTATGGCAAGCCTCGGCCGCGGCCTCGACAGGCCCCCCGAGGGCCCTCGAAAAGACTAGACCCCTTTCCGACAGCCCGACTGGCCGAACCCCTCCCCCACGGGCCCATAGGCACGGGCCCCCCTGCGCCTGTCACTGGGCCAGAAGTAATATTTTAGGGCAATCCTCTGGACGCGGCCTCCCACAGGCCCCCCGAGGGCCCTCGAAAAGACTAGACCCCTTTCCGACAGCCCGACTGGCCGAACCCCCCTCCCCACCCCACACGGGCCCAAGGCTATAGCACCGCCTCGTCTCTCTTCTTTGCGCCCGAAAGCAGATTTTAGGGCAAGCCTCACACGGGCCTCCCACAGGCCCCCCGGGGCCCCCGCAACGACGGGACCCTTTTCGACAGCCCTACTGGATGAACCCCCCTCCCCACCCCCCACGGGCACAAGGATATAGCACACTGCCCGCCTGCTTTGCGCCGCTGGAACTGAAGCACTATTTTAGGGCAAGCCTGTCGGCCACCCACAGCTCCTGAGGGCCCTCGAAAAGACTGAACCCCTTTCCGACGGGCCGACTGGCCGAACCCCCGCCCCACCCACGACGGGCCCAAGGCTATAGCACAACCCCCGCCTGTTTTCGCGCCTGCGCCTGGGCCAGAGCACTATTTTAGGGCAAGCCTGCCTCCCACAGGCCCCCGAGGGCCCTAAAAAGACTGGACTCCTTCCGATAACCCCGACTGTCAACCCTCCTCACCCCCACGGGCCCAAGGCTATAGCACACCGCCCCCGCCCCGCTTTCGCGCCTTGCGCCGCTGGGCCAGAAGCACTATTTTAGGGCAAGCCTCTGGCCGCGGCCTCCCACAGGCCCCCCGAGGGCCCTCGAAAAGACTGGACCCCTTTCCGACGGCCCGACTGGCCGAACCCCCCTCCCCACCCCCCACGGGCCCAAGGCTATAGCACACCGGGCCCGCCTTGTTTCTCAGGCTCTTGATGGGCCAAGCACTATTTTAGGGCAAGACTCTAGCTGCCTCCCACAGTGCACCCCGAGGGCCCTTGAAAAGACAGCACCCCTTTTCGACAGCCCGACTGGCCGAACCCCCCCCCCCGCCCCACGGGCCCAAGGCTATAGCACACCGCCTGCCTGCTACTGCGCCTGGCTGGTCAAGTACTATTTAGGTAAGCCTCGTCAAGGCCTCCCACAGTGCACCCCGAGGGCCCTCAAAAGACTGACCCTTCCGACCGCCCGACCGGCCGACCCCCCGTCCCACCCCCCACGTGCCCGAGGCTATAGCACACCGCCCGCCTGCTTTGGCCTGGGCCAAGCACTATTTTAGGGCAAGACTCTGGTCTGCCACCCACAGGCCTCTCGAGGCCCTCGAAGACTGAACCCTTTCCGACGGGCCGACCCGAACCCTCCCCACCCCCCAGGTGCCCAAGGCTTTAGCACAACGCCTCACTGTTTCGGCCTTTGCGCTACTGGGCCAGAATCACTATTTTAGGCAAGCTCGTCATGCCTCCCACAGGCCCCCTGAGGGCCCTAAAAAAGACTGGACTCCTTTCCGACAACCCGACTGGCCGAACCCCCCTCCCCACCCCCCACGGGCCCAAGGCTATAGCACACCGCCGCCTGTTTCAGGCCTTGCCTGGGCTGAAGCACTATTTTAGGGCAAGCCTCTGGCCACCAACAGGCCCCCCAAGGGCCCTCGAAAAGACTGGACCCGTTCCGACAGCCCGATTGGCCGAACCCCCCACCCTCCACGGGCCCAAGGCTATAGCACACCGCCTGCCTGCGCCTTGCGCCGCTGGGTCAGAAGTACTATTTTAGGGTAAGCCTCGCTGGCCTCCCACAGCCCCCGAGGGCCCTCGAAAAGACTGGACCCCTTTCCGCAAGCCCGACCGGCCGAACCCCCCTCCCCACCCCCACCGGCCCAAGGCTATAGCACACCTGTTGCGCCTGCTGGGCTGGCACTATTTTAGGCAAGCCTGCTGCAGCCTCCCACAGGCCCCCCGAGGGCCCTCGAAAAGACTGGACCCTTTCCGACGGCCCGACTGGCCGAACCCCCCTCCCACCCCCACGGGCCCATATAGCACACCGCCGCCTTGTTTCAGGCCTCCTGATGGGCCAAGCACTATTTTAGGGCAAGCTCGTCACACCCACAGTGCCCCCGAGGGCCCTCGAGAAGACTGAACCCCTTTTCGACAGGCCGACTGGCCGAACCCCCCTCCCCACCCACCACGTGCCCAAGGCTATAGCACAACGCCCGCCTGCTTTCGCCTTGCGCACTGGGCTGAAGCACTATTTTAGGCAAGCCTCGCTGCTCCCACATGCCCCCCGAGGGCCCTCAAAAAGACTGGACGTCTTTCCGACAACCCGACTGGCCGAACCCCCCTCCCCACCCCCACGGGCCCAAGGCTATAGCACACCGCCACTGCTTCGTGCTCATACCTGGGCCAAGCACTATTTTAGGCAACCTCCCTGCCACCACAGCTCCCAAGGGACCCTCGAAAAGACTGGACCCCTTTCCGACAGCCCGACTGGCCGAACCCCCCTCCCCACCCCCCACGGGCCCAAGGCTATAGCACACCGCCCCCGCCCTCTTTTCGCACCATGCGCCGTTGGGACAGAACCACTATTTTAGGGCAAGCCTCTGGCCGCTGCCTCCCACAGGCCCTCCGAGGTCCCTCAAAAAGACTGGACCCCTTTCCGACAGCCCCACTGGCCGAACTCCCCTCCCCACCTCCTACGGGCCCAAGGCTATAGCACACCGCCCCCGCTTCTGTGCTGCCTACTGGGCCAAGCACTATTTTAGGGCAAGCTCTGGCCGCCACCAACAGGCCCCTCAAGGGCCCTCAAAAGACTGGACCCTTTCCACAGCCCGACCGGCCAACCCCCACCCTCCACGGGCCCAAGGCTATAGCACACCGCCCCCGCCCCTCTTCCGCGCCTTCCGCCGCTGGGCCAGAAGCACTGTTTTAGGGCAAGACTCTGGCCGCGGCCTCGCACAGGCCCTCTGAGGCCCTCAAAAGACTGAACCCTTTCGACAGCCCGACCGGCCGAACCCCTCCCCACCCCCACGTGCCCAATTATAGCACACCGCCCGCCCCCCTGCTTTCGAGCCTTGCGCTGGGACAAAGCACTATTTTAGACAAGCTCTGGCCGCCCCATCGTCTCGAGGGCCCTCAAAAAGACTGACCCTTTCCGACAGCCCGACCGATGAACCCTCCCACCCGCCACCGCCCAAGGCTATAGCACAACGCCCGCCTCTGTTTCTTGCTGGGGTCAAGCACTATTTTAGGCAAACCTCTGTCGTGCCTCCCACAGGCCCCCGAGGCCCTAAAAAGATTGGACCCCCTTCCGATAACCCGACTGGCCGAACGCCCCTCCCCACCCCCTACGGGCCCAAGGCTATACCACACCGCCTCTGCTTCATACATGGGCCAGAAGCACTATTTTAGGGCAAGCTCTGGTCGGGCTCCAACAGGCTCAGGGCCCTCAAAAGATTGGACCCTTTCGACAACCCGACGAACCCTCCCCACGCCCACGGGCCCCAGGCGATAGCACACCGCGCCCCTCTGCACTTTACCACGGGCTGGGCAAGATTTTAGACAAGCCTGTCCTGCCCCACAGCCCCGAGGGCCCTCAAAAGACTGGACCCTTCCGACAGCCCGACTGATGAACCCTCCCACCACCACCGCCGGGCTATAGCACACCGCCCGCCTCTGTTTCACGCCTTGCGCCTGACAGAAGACTATTTTAGGGCAAGCCACTGTCCGCCTCCCACAGCCCGAGGGCCCTCGAAAAGACTGACCCTTTCCGACAGTCCGACCGGCCAACCCTCCCGCCCACGGGCCCAAGGCTATAGCACACCGCCCCGCCTCTGTTTTGCGCCTACCGATGGGCCAGAAGCACTATTTTAGGGCAAGTTCTGCCGCTCCAACAGGCTCCCCGAGGGCCCTCTAAAAGACTGGACCCCTTCGACAACCCGACTCCGAACCCTCTCCCACCCCCACGGGCCCAAGGCTAGCACACCGCCACTGCTTTCAGACCTTGCACGATGGGCCAAGCACTATTTTAGGATGCCTCCGGCCTCCCACAGGTCTCCCAGGGCCTCAAAAGACTGGACCCTTCCGACAGCCCGACCGAACCCCTCACCCTCACGGGCCCAAGGCCATAGCACACCGCCCGCCTGCTTTCACGCCTGGTCGGCCGAAGCACTATTTAGGTAAGCTGCCGGCCTCCACAGGCCCCCTAGGGCCTCAAAAGACTGGACCCTTCCGACAACCCGACTGGCCGAACCCTCCCCACCCCCCACGGGCCCAAGGCTATAGCACACCGCCCCGCCTCTTTCGCACTCCACCTGAAGCACTATTTTAGGACAAGCCTCGACGCCTCCCACAGTCCCCCTAGGGCCTCAAAAGACTGGACCCTTCCGACAGCCCGACTGGCCGAACCCTCCCCACCCACGGGCCCAAGGCTAGCACACCGCCCGCCTCTTTCGCGCCCGCCTGGGCCAAGCACTATTTTAGGTAAGCTCCTGCCTCCCACAGAGGCCCTCAAAAGACCGGACCCTTTCCGACAACCCGACTGGCCGAACCCCCCGTCCCCACCCCGCACGGGCCCCACGCGATAGCACACCGCCCGCCTCTCTTTTCGCACCTTGCGCTACTGGGAAGAACTATTTTAGACAAGCCTCGACGCTGCTCCCACAGCCCCCGAGGGCCCTCGAAAAGACTGGACCCTTCCGACAGCCCGACTGATGAACCCTCCCACCCGCCACCGCCCAAGGCTATAGCACACCGCCCGCCTGTTGCTGCCTGCGCTACTGGGACAGAAGTCTATTTTAGGGCAAGCCACCGCTGCCTCCCACAGCGCCTGAGGGCCTCAAAAGACTGGACCCTTCCGACAGTCCGACTGGCCGAACCCCTTCCCCCACTATGGGCCCATAGGCACACCGCCACCGCCGGCCTTGCTACCGGGCTGAAGCAGTATTTAGAGCCGCTGCCTCCCACAGCTCCCTAGGGCCTCAAAAGACTGACCCTTTCCGACAGCCCGACCGCCGAACCCTCACCCCCACGGGCCCAAGGCCATAGCACACCTGTTTCGCGCCATGCGCCGTCGGCTGTACACTATTTTAGGTAAGTCACGCGGCCTCCCACAGGCCCCCCTAGGGCCCTCAAAAAGACTGGACCCCTTTCCGACAACCCAACTGGCCGAACCCCCCCGCCCCCCACGGGCCCAAGGCAGCACACCGCCCCGCCTCTTTCGCACCTGGCCAAGCACTATTTTAGGACAAGCCTGACGCTGCCTCACAGGCCCCTAGGGCCTCAAAAGACTGGACCCTTTCCGACAACCCCACTGGCCGAACCCCCCTCCCCACCCCTACGGGCCCAATGCTTTAGCACACGGCCCTGCTTTCGCGCCTTTGCGCCAAGCACTATTTTAGGTAAGCTCTGTCATGGCCTCCCACAGGCCCCGAGGGCCCAAAAGACCGGACCCTTTCCGACAACCCGACCGTCAACCCTCCCCCCCCCCACGGGCCCAAGACTATAGCACACCGCCCCGCCTCTTTCGCACCTGCGCCGGGCCAAGAACTATTTAGGACAAGCCTCTGACGCGGGTTTCTGCCCCCGAGGGCCCTCAAAGACTGGACCCTTCCGACAGCCCGACTGGAACCCTCCCACCCGCCCACCGCCCAAGGCTATAGCACACCGCCTCGCCCTTTGCGCCTGGGACAGAAGCTATTTTAGGGCAAGCCACTGGTCATGCCTCCCACAGGCTAGGGCCCTCAAAAGACTGGACCCTTCCGACAACCCGACTGGCCGAACCCTCCCACCCCCACGGGCCCAAGGCTATAGCACCGCCCCGCCTCTTTCGCACCTGCCACCGCCGAAGCATTTTAGACAAGCTCTGGCCCCACAGCTCTAGGGCTCAAAGACTGACCCTTCCGACAGCCCGACCGCCGAACCCTCCCCACTCACGGCCCAAGGCTATAGCACCGCCTCGCCTGCCCGCCTGCGCCTGGGCCAAGCACTATTTTAGGTAAGCTCTGCTGCCTCCCACAGCCTCGAGGGCCCTCAAAAGACTGACCCTTCCGACAACCCGACTGGTCAACCTCCCCACCCCCACGGGCCCACATAGCACACCGCCCCCGCCCTCTTTCGCACCTGCGCCGGGCCAAGAACTATTTTAGACAAGCCTCGACGCCTCAGTGCCCCCGAGGTCGAAGACCGGACCCCTTCCGACAGCCCGAACCCTCCCACCCGCCCGCCCGCTATAGCACACCGCCCGCCTCGTTCGCCTGCGCCACTACAGAAGCCCTATTTTAGGCAAGCCACTGTCGGCCTCCACAGGCCCCAGGGCCTCAAAAGACTGGACCCTTTCCGGCCCGACCGGTCCGAACTCCCCCCACCATGGGCCCACAGGCACATCGCCCCTGCTGCCTTGCGCTCATGGGTCAGATTTTAGGACAAGCCTCGGCCGCCCACAGCCCCCGAGGGCCCTCAAAGACGGGACTGCCCGACAGCCCGACTGGCCGAACCCTCCCGCCCCACGGGCACACATAGCACACCGCCCCGCCTGCTGCCTTGCCACTGTCCAAGCACTATTTAGGTAAGCCTGCTGCTCCCACAGCCTCCGAATGGGTCTTGGTCCATGGCGAGGGGTCTGGGGCTCAAGGCCGAAATGGGTCTTGTCTTTCGAGGGCCCTGTAGCCCATTAGAGGCTACTCGAGGTCGCCCTAAATGACCAGAATTACTCACAAGATGCGAGAAATAGTCTCCAACCCGGGCTATAGCCTCTGTCCGGGCTGGGGTTCGGGGCCATGATGGCAATGGGTCCTTTTCATGGACCGTGTGTGTGGGAGCCACGGTCGAGGGCTGCCCACATGGCAAGAAATGCCCAGGCAGCTACGAATGGCCGAGGCCGCGGCACAGCCTGGTCCGCTGGTGAGGGGGTCGGGGCCTGGAGTAAATGGGGCCAAGATTTTGAGGGCCTCGTGCCCAGAGGGAGGCTACGGTCGAGGCCCGCCTAAAATGGCAAGAACACCAGCGCTGCATGAAATAGCAAGGGTCTGGGCTAGCCTTTGTCCGCTGGGAGGGGGTCTGGGGTTCTGCATCGAAATTGGTCCAGTCTTTTCGAGGCCCTGTGCCCATTAGAGGCTACGGTCGAGGCCTGCCCTAAATGGCAAAAATGCCCAGCAGACGAAAAAGTCACCGAGGCTGTAGCCTGTCCCGGGGTCAGGGGGTTGGGACCTGGCTGAAATGGGTCCATTTTGAGGGGCCTGTGCCCAGTGAGGCTACATGAGGCACGACCTAAATGACAAGAAATGCACAGGCACAACGCTGAAATAGTCGCCAAGGCCCGTGGACTATAGCTCGGCCTGGGGTCAGAGGGTCTGGATCGAAAATGGGTCCAGCCTTTGAGGGTCCTCATGTGCCTGGGGAGCACAGAGGCTTGCCCTGTGGGCAAAATGCCCCACCGCAGAGCGTGAAATAGTCCCGAGGCCGGTGGGCTGGCCTGTTCCGCTGGGGTCGGGAGGGGGTCTGGGACTCAGCATTGGGAATGGGTCCACTTTTCAGGGCCACGATGCCTGTGGGCGGCTACGGTCAGTGGCCTCCCCAAAATGGGCAATAAATACCCAGCGCGCACTGAATAGCCGAGGCCAGTGGCTATAGCCTTGGTCCGCGGGAATTGGGAGGGGGTCTGAGCTCGAGTCGGAATGGGTCCGCCTTTCAGGGGTCTCAGCCCTGGGAGGCTATCACGAGGCCTGCCCTAAATGGCAAGAAAGCCCAGCGCAGCTACCAAATAGTCGCCGAGGCTGGGCTAAAGCCTTGGTCCACTGGGTCGGGAGGGGGTCTGGGACCGCATCGAATGGGAATTTTTCGAGGGGCCACGATGCCCAGGGAGGCTACTCCGAGGCCCCCTAAAACAGCAAGAATACCCAGCGCAGCGCTGAGCCCGAGCTATAGCCTTGGTCCATGGAGGGGTCTGGGGCTCTGGGCCTGGAAATGGGTCCAGTCTTTCGAGGGGTCTGCAGCCCATGGGAGGCTACTGTCAGAGGCCTGCCTAAAATGGCAAGAAATGCCCAGCGCAGCTGCGAAATAGTCACCGAGGCGCGCTATAGCCTTTAGTCCACTGGGTCTGGGAGGGGTCTGGGACCTGGGCATCGAAATGGGAACAGCCTTTCGAGGGGCCTGTGAGGGAGGCTACGCCCACCCTAAATGCCAAGAACACACGGCACAGCGCAGTAAATACCAAGGTCACTGGGCTAATTGGTCCGCTGGGGTGGGAGGGGGTCTGGCCTGGGCCGGAAATGGGTCCAGTTCGAGGGGCCCCAGCCTAGTGGAGGCTACAGAGGCACCCCTAAAATGGCAAGAAATGCACAGCAGCACAATGCGAAATAGTCGCCAAGGTCGGTGGGCTAGCCTGCCTGGGGGTCAGAGGGGTCTGGGACCTGGTCGAAATGGGTCCAGCCTGAGGGTCCTGTACTGTGTGGACCCCATTCAGAGGCTTGCAAAAAGAAATGCCCACAGCTCCAAATAGTCTCCGAGGCTGGGCTATAGCAATGTCCATGGGTCGGGGGTTCGGGACCTGGGCATTGGGAATGGGTCCAGCTTTTGAGGGCCAGGTGCCCAGTGGGGGCTACGGTCGAGGCCCGCCCTAAAACGCCAAGAATACCCAGCAGAGGCTAAAATAGTCGTCGAGGCTGGGCTATAGCCTTGGTCCATGGGATCTGGGAGGGGGTCTGGGGCCTGGAGTCGAAATGGGTCCAGTCTTTCGAGGGTCCTGTGCCTGGGAGGCTACGGTCAGAGGCCTGCCCTAAATGACCAGACTACCACAGCGAGAAATAGTCTCCGAACCGGGGCTATAGCCTGTCCTGGGGGTCGGGCCTGAAGGAAATGGGTCCGCCTTTTCATGGACCCTCGTGTGTGTGAGCCTACGGTCGAGGGGCCCTAAATGGCAAGAAATGCCCAGTGCAGGAAATAGTCGCCGAGGCGGGGCAATAGCCTGGTCCATGGGGGAGGGGGTTCGGGGCCTGGAGTCGAAATGGGGCCAGATTTTGAGGGCCTCGTGCCTGAGGAGGCTACGGTCAGAGGCCTCCTAAAATGGCAAGAAATACCCACAAGGGCAAGCCAGTTGCAAGGGCCGTGGCTATAGCCTTGTCCTGGGGTCAGAGGGGGGTCTGGGGCTCGCAGCATCGGAAATTGGTCCAGTCTTTTCGAGGCCCATTGGGAGGCTACGGTCGAGGCCCCGCCTAAATGGCAAAAATGCCCAGCTGCAGAAAAAAGTCACCGAGGCCGGTGGTCTGCCTGCTGGGTTGGGAGTCGGGACTCTGGCGCTGAAATGGGTCCAGTCTTTGAGGGCCCTGTGCCCAGGAGGCTACAGAGGCACGACTAAAATGACAAGAAATGAATGCACAACGCTACAAATAGCCAGGCCGTGGACTATAGCTGCCCGCTGGGGTCAGAGGGGTTCGGGACTGGGCATCGAAATGGGTCCAGCCTTTCGAGGGTCCTCATGTGCAGGGGAGCTACATTAAGAGGCTTGCCCTAAAAGGAAAATGCCCCACAAGCAGAGCGTGAAATAGTCTGAGGTCAGGGCTATAGCCGTCTGCTGGGAGGGGTCGGGGACTCAGCATTGGGAATGGGTCCAGTCTTTTCTGGGGCCACGATGCCTGGGAGGCTACGGTCGAGGCCTGCCCAAACGGCAAGAATACCCAGGAAATAGTCGCCGAGGCCCATAGCCTTGGTCCGGAATTTGAGGGGTTCGGAGCGGGAGTCTGAAATGGGTCCAGTCTTCGAGGGTCTGTGCCCAGTGGGAGGCTACTGTCGAGGCCTGCTAAATGGCAAGAAAAGCGCAGCCAAATAGTCACGAGGCCGGGCTAAAGCCTGGTCCGCTGGGTGGGAGGGGGTCGGGGACCTGCACGGTGGAAAGCCTTTTCGAGGGCCACGATGCCTGGGGAGGCTACGCCCAGGCCTGCCCTAAAACAGCAAGAAATACCAGCGAAATAGTCGCCGAGGCCGCTATAGCCTTTGGTCCGGAATGGGGTCGGGGCTGGTCGGAAATGGGTCCAGTCTTCGAGGGTCCTGTGCCCAGCTGGAGGCTACTGAGGCCTGCCCTAAATGGCAAGAAATGCCCAGCAGGCAAATAGTCACCGAGGCCAGGCTATAGCCTTTAGTCCGGGTCTGGGGAGGGGGTCTGGGACTCACCGAAATGGGAATGTCAGAGGGCCTCAGCCCAGGAGGCTACGGTCAGCGCCCACCCTAAAATGCCAAGAAATACACAGCGCACAGCAGGAAAATAGTCACCAAGGCCGCTATATAGCCTTGGTCCGCTGGGTCAGAGGGGGTCTGGGGCTCAAGGAAATGGGTCCAGTCTTTCGAGGGGCCTCGTGGAGGTACAGTCGAGGCACGACCTAAATGGCAAGAAATGCAATGCAGCACAAGGCGAAATAGTCGCCAAGGTCTGGCTATAGCCTCGCCCGCTGGGGTTGGGAGGTCTGGGACTCAAGGCCGAAATGGGTCCAGCCTGAGGGTCCTGTACCTCATGGGACTACATCTGAGGCTTGCCCTAAAAAGGAGAAATGCTCAGCGCACCCAAATAGTCTCCCGAGGCCGGTGGGCTATAGCCTGTCTGGGTGGGAGGGGGGTTCAGGGACCTGGCATTGAATGGGTCCACTTGAAGGGCCACGCCGCCGGTCGAGGCGCCCTAAACGCAAGAAATACCCAAATGAGCTGAAATAGTCGCCGAGGCTGCATAGCCTGGTCCGCGGGATCTGGGAGGGGGTCTGGGGCCTGGGAGTCGGAAATGGGTCCATCTTTCGAGGGGTCTCGTGTGCCCATGGGAGGCTACGGTCGAGGCCCGCCCTAAAATGGCAAGAAATACCCACGCAGCAATAGTCCGAGGCCAAGGCTATAGCCTTGTCCGGGTGGGAGGGGGTCTGGGGCTTTGGGAGTCGAAATGGGTCCAGCCTTCGAGGGTCCGTGGTGCCCAGGGAGGCTACGGTCGAGGCCTAAAATGGCAAGAAATGCACCCAACGCGAAATAGCCAAGGCCGGTGGGCTATAGTCTTGGGGCCTGGGAGAGGTTGGGACCCGGCAAATGGGCCCGCCTTTTCAAGGGGGTCGCCTGAGGGAGGAGGCCGCCCTAAAATGGCATGAAATGCCCAGCAAATACAAATAGTCGCCAAGGCCAATGGGCTATAGCCTTGGTCCTGGGAGGGAGTCTGGGGCCTGCCGAAATGGGTCACCTTTCGAGGGCCCTGTGCCCAGGAGGCTACAGAGGCCCTAAAATAAGAAGAATGCCCAGCAGCTACATAAATAGAGCCGAGGTGGTTATCGCCTGGTCCGCTGGAGGTCAGGGAGGGGTCTGGGGCCTGCATCGAAATGGCACAGCCTTTTGAGGGCCTCGTGTCCCTGGGGAGGCTACTGAGGCCCACCCTAAACCGGCAAGAAATACCCATGCACAAGACGCTAAATAGTCGCCGAGGCCGGTGGGCTATAGCCTCTCCACGGGGTTGGAAGGGGATCGGGCCGGCCGAAATGGGTCTTGCCTTTCGAGGCCTTCCCAAATGGAGACTACGGTCAGGCCTTCCCTAAATGGCAAGAAATGCCCATGCAGCATGAAATAGTCGCGAGGCATGGCTATAGCCTTGGTCCTGGGGTCAGAGGGGGTCTGGAGCTCGGGCCGAAATGGGTACAGTCCTTTCAAGGGCCTCATGTGCCAGAGGAACCTCAGAGGCCCCATAAATGGCAAGAAATGCCCAAGAGCTGCATGAAATAGTCACCGAGGCTGGGTAGCCTTGGGCCTGGGGTCAGGGGTCTGGGGCCCGCAAATGGGTCTTGTCTTTTCGAGGGCCTGTGTGTCCAAGAGAGGCTACGGTCAGGCCGCCCTAAATGACAAGAAATGACCACAAGAAGACGCAAATAGTCACGCTGGTTTCTAGTCGCTGGGGTTGGGGAGGAGGGTCTGTGGCTTTGGGTGTCGGAAATGGATTTTGTCTTTGAGAGGCCCTGTGTGCCCAGGAGGCTTCGAGGCACCGCCCTAAATGACAGAATTGCCGCAGCCAAATTGTCGCCGAGGCCTGGGCTATAGCTCCCCGGGGTCAGTCTGGGTGTAAATGGGTCCAGTCTTTCAAGGGGCCCCATGTGCACAGAGGGTTTACCAGAGGCCTGCCCTAAAATGGCAAGAATACCCAGCACAAATAGTCGCCGATAGTGGCCTGTCTGGGAGGATCTCAGAATGGGTCCAGATTTTCGAGGGCCCCATGTGTGCAGTGAGGACGAGGCCCCGCCCTAAAGTGGCAAGACATGACAAGCGCAGCAAAATAGTCGGCAATGAGCATGGCCTTGGTCCGCTGGGTCAGAGGGCCGGGCTCTGCCGAAATGGGTCCACCATTTCAAGGGTCCCTGTAGCCCAGAGGCTACACGAGGTCGCCTAAATGGCAAGAAATGCCCGCACGAAATAATCACGAGGCCGGTGGGCTATAGCTGGTCCATGGGGTCGGGATGGGGTCCGGGGCTCTGGGTGTCAAAATACAGCCTTCGAGGGTCCCGTGCCTGAGACTACGGTCGAGGCCCGCCTAAATGGCAAGAAATGGCGAATAGTCACCGACGCCGGTGGCTATAGCCTCAGTCCATGGGAGGGGGTCTGAGGCTGAAAATGGTCCAGCCTTTTCCAGGGCCTTGTCTGCCCAGGAGGCTACGTGAGGCCCTGCCTAAAATGGCAAGAAATGCCCAGCGACAAAGCTGAAATAGTCGCCGAGGCTGTGGCTATAGCCTTGGTCCGCTGGGGTTGGAGGGTTCGGGGCTGCACAGTCATCCTTTTCGAGGGGCCTCGGCCCAGGAGACTACGGTCAGAGGCCTGCCCTAAAATGTTAAGAAATACCCAGCTTAATCACAAATAGTCTCCGACGTCCATAGCCTTGGTCCATGGGAGGGGTACGGGGCTCAGGGGCCGGGTACAGTCTTTTTCAAGGTCCCTGTGCCCAATGGAGGCTACGGTCAGAGCCCTGATCTAATATGGCAAGAAATACCCATGGAACACGCCAAATAGTCGCCGAGGCTGTGGGCCAGCCTTGGTCCATGGCAGGGGTTCGGGTTCCGCTGAAATGGGTACATTCTTTCGAGGGTCGTGTACCCAGGGAGACTACGAGGGCTGCCCTAAATGGCAATAAATGCACAAGCGGTTACGAACACTGAGGCTGGGTAGCCTTGGTCCATGGGGTAGGGGATCTGGGGCCTGGGGTGGAAATGGGTCCAGTCATTTCGAGGTCCTCGCAGCTGGGAGGCTACGGTCAGAGGCCCGCTCTAAAATTGCAAGAAATGCCCAAATACAAGGAAATAGTCGCCGAGGTGGTGAGCTATAGCCTTGGTCCGCTGGGGTCGGGGAGCGGTCGAGCCTGGACGCCGGAAATGGGTCCAGACTCGAGGGTCCTCTGTGCCCATGGGAGACTACGGCAGAGCCCCGCCCTAAATGGCAGAAATGCCCGAGACTAGAGGCGCAAATGGCAAGAAATATCCAGGGCGAGAAATAGTCGCCAACGGGTGGGCTATAGCCTTTGGTCCATGGGTCAGAGGGGGTCTGGGGCCTGCCTGGAAATGGGTCCAGCCTTTTGAGGGGCCCATGAGGCTACGGACACAGCCCCGCCTAAAATGGCAAGAAATGCCCAGCGAGCAAATAGACGTCAGGGGCCAGCCCTTGGTCCACGTGGGGAAGAGACTGGGGCCCGCACGGAAATATGAACAGTCATTTCGAGGGTCCTGTGTGCCTGAGACCACTACGAGGCCCGCCCCTAAATGACAAGACATGCCCAGCGCACGAAATAGTACCGAGGCCTGAGCTATAGCCTTGGTACGGGGTTGGGAAAGGGGTTCACGGCTGGGTGGGAAATGGGTAGAGTCATTTTGACGGCCCATGTGCCCTGGGAGGCCACGTCAGGGGCCCGCCTAAATGGACAGAAATACCCAGCGCGACAAATAGTCGCCGAGGTGGTACCCTTGGTCCGCGGGGTCAGGGAGGGTTCCGGGCCTGTGAACACAACCTTCGAGGGTCCCCAGCCCAGACTACGGTCGAGGCCCCTAAATGGCAAGAAATGCCCAAATAGTCACCGCCTGGCCTATAGCCTTAGTCCCATGGGGTCAGGGGGTCTGAGGCCTGGGTTCTGAAATGGGTCCAGTCTTTCCAGGGCCTTGTCTGCCCATGGAGGCTACGGTCGAGGCCTCGCCTTAAATGGCAAGAAATGCCCAGCGACAGTTGCAGAAATAGTCGAGGCCGGTGGGCCATAGCCTTGGTCCGGGGTCAGAGGGGGGGTCTGGGCGGCCGGAAATCTGTCCAGCCTTTTCGAGGGACCCAGTCTGGGAGGCTACGGTCGAGACCGTCAAAATGGCAAGAAATGCCAGCAGCAAGCACGAAATAGTCGCTGGGCCGTGGGGCTATAGATCTGTCCACGGGGTCTGGAGGGGGTCTGGGACTCACCGGAATGTGTCTAGTCTTTCGAGTGGCCTGCAGCTCTGTGGGAGCTACTCAGGCCCGCCTAAAAAGGCAAGAAATGTCCAACGCGCGCAAATTGTCTCAGCCGGGCCAGCCTGGTCCGCTGGTGTTGGGAGGGGACTGGGGCTCATGTGGCTGTCTTCGAGGGCCTCGTGCCCAGCTGAGGCTACGGTCGAGGCCCTAAATGGCAAGAATACCAACAAGAAGGCTGAAATAGTCCGAGTGGTTCTATAGCCTGGTCCGGGGCTGGGAGGGGGTCTGGGGGCCTGGCCGGAAATGGCACAGTCTTCGAGGGGCCTCAAAGGAGGCCACGGTCGAGGCGCCCTAAATGGCAAGAATACACAAGAAGCAATAAAGCAGCCTACAATAGATCTGTCCCACGGGCTGGGAGGGGTCGGGACTCAAGCATCGAAATTTTAGTATTTTGAGGGTGTGCAGTGGGAGCCCCAGCCTAAAAGACAAGAAATGCTACAAAACGCCTTTTCGAGGGTCCTGTGTCCGGGAGGCTCAAGCCAAATGACGAAATACCCAATGCTAAATACTAAACATTGAGGCCGGAGCTAACCTGGTCCATGGGGGGGGGGTCTGGGAACGGCATCGGAAATGGGTCTAGTCTTTTCAGGGGCCCTGTGCAGCTGGGAACCTACGGTCTGAGGCCCGCCCAAAAAGGCAAGAATGCCACGGTAGTCCGAGGCCCGTGGCTATAACCTTGTCCGCTGGGGTTGGGAGGTCTGGGGCCTGGATGCTAAAATGGGCATGTTTTGAGGGCCCTCGATGTCCATTGGGAGGTTACGTCAAGCCTGCCCTAAAATGGCAAGAAATGTCCCAGAAGGAAATAGTCACGAGGTGGGCTATAGCCTGGTCCGCAGGGTCAGAGTTCTGGGCTGCATCGAAATGGGTCTAGTCTTGAGGGCCTCGTGCTGGGAACCATGGTCGAGCCTGCCCTAAAATGGAAATAAATCCAGCGAAATTGTCGCCGAGGCCGGTGGTCTATAGCCTTGGTCCGCGGGGTTGGGGGGTCTCCTGTCTGGAAATGGGTGACGCTGAGGGTCCTCATGTCCTCAGCTGGGAGGCTACTAGAGCCTGCCTAAATGGCAAGAAATGCCCACGCAGCGCTAAAGTCGTGGAGGACGGTATAGTGTCCGGGCTGGGGAGGGTTCGGGGCTCGGCCGAAATGGGTACTTTTCAAGGGTCCTGTGCCCATGGGAGACTAAGGTCGAGGCTGCCTGGCAAGAAATGCCCAACAAGCACAACAAAATGGTCGCCGAGGTCGGTGGGCTATAGCCTGGTCCCAGGGGTCAGAGGGGGTCTGGGCTGGGCCGAAATGGCTACATTTTCGAGGGTCCTCGAGGTTACGCCAGCCAGGCCTGCCTAAATGGCAAGAATACCACAAGGGCGCAGAGTGCAATAGATCTTCCACGGGGTGGGAGGGGGATCATGAAATTTGTTTAGCATTTTGAGGGCCTGTGTTCAGTGGAGCCTACTGGAGGCCTGCCTAAAGACAAGAAATGCACACGCAAAAGCCTTTCGAGGGTCCCGTGTGTCCATGGGAGGCTACTACAAGGCTGCCCTAAATGACGAGAAATACCCAGCAAATACCAAATAGCCGAGGCTGAGCTATAACCTCCTGGGGTTTGGGGAGGTTCGGGAACTGTATCGAAATGGGTCTAGTCTTTTCAGGGCCCTGCTCAGGGAACCCACGTCTGAGGCCCGCCTAAAAGGCAAGAATGCTCCACGCATCGCTGAATAGTCTCGAGCCCGTGGGCTATAACCTTGGTCCGTTGGGAGGTTCTGGAGGAAAATGGGTACAGTATTTTGAGGGCCTCGATGTCCATTGGGAGGTTACGGTCAGAAGCCGCCCTAAATGGCAAGAAATGTCACAGAGGTGAAGGCCGCTGAGGTGGCTATAGCCTTTGGTCCGCAGGGTTGGGGAGGGGTTCAACTGGGCATCGGAAATGGGTCTAGTCTTGAGGGGCCTGTGCTGGGCTGGGAACCTGGTCGAGGCCCGCCCTAAAAGGAAGAAATACCCAGCGATCCAAATACAAAATTGTCGCCGAGGCCGGTGGTCTATAGCCTTGGTCCGGGGACGGGGTCGGCTCGGCTCGAAATGGCACAGACGTTTGAGGGTCCTCATGTCCCATGGGAGGCTACGGAAGCCCCTAAATGGCAAGAAATGCGGTGCCGCGAAAATGTCGGAGGCTGGGCTATAGCTGCTCCTGGGGTGGGAAGGTTCGGGTTCATGGCTGGAAAATGGGTACCGCCTTTCAAGGGTCCTCGTGCTCAGCTGGGAGACTAAGGTCGAGGTCTGCCCTAAAAGGCAAGAAATGCCCACGCACGAAATGGTCCGAGGGTGGGCTATAGCCTTGGTCCGCAGGGTCAGAGGGGGTCTGGGGCTGGGCCGAAATGGCTACAGTCATTTCGAGGGTCCCTGCCTGCACGCCACGCCGAGGCTCGCCAGAAATGGCAAGAATACCCACAGCACTGATATTGTCGAGTGGGCTATAGCCTTGGTCCGAGGGTCGGGAGGAGGTCTGGGACTGCATCGAAATGGGTCTAGTTTTTTAGGGGCCCTGTGCTCAGTGAGCCTACGGTCGAGGCCAAACCCTAAAGGGAAGAAATGCCCAGATCCAGCAAATCGCCGAGGCCTGGTCTATAGCCTTGGTCCGGGGGTCTGGACGGGGTCTGGGGCCTGGCTCGGAAATGGGTACAGACTTTGAGGGTCCTGTGCCCATGGGAGGCTACGGTCAAGCCGCCTAAAATGAGAAATGCCCAGTGCAGCGATTTAAAATGTCGTGGAGGCCGGTACAGGCCTGGCTCCAGGGGTTGGGGGGGGGGTCTGGGGTTCGGGGCCTGCATGAAATGGGCACCGCTTTCAAGGGGCCTGTGACCAGCGGAGGTCAGGGTCGAGGCCGCCTAAAAGGAAGAAATGCTCACAACATAAATTATCGCCGAGGCCCTGGCTATAACATCTTTCCGTAGGGAGGGGATCTAGGCCGAAATGGGTCTAGTCTTTCGAGGGCCTGCCCAATGGGAGGCTACGCCGAGGCCCCGCTAAGATGGCAAGAAATGCCCAGCACGCACAAAATAGTCGCCGAGGCCGCTGGCTAGCGTCCGCAGGGTTGGGTGGGTGTTCGGGCCCCGCATCGAAAATGGGTCTAGTCTTTTACGGGCCTCGTACTCAACCCTCCGAGGCCTGCCTAAAAGGCAAGAATGCTCAGGCAGCCGAAATAGTGCACGAGTCGTGGCTATAGCCTGGTCCACGGGGTCAGTGGGGTTCTGGAAATGGCACAATTTTTCGATGGTCCTTGTGTGCCCAGGAGGCTACCGAGGCCTGCCAAAATGGCAAGAAATGCCTGCCAGCAAAATTGTCACGGGCCTGGGCTATAGCCTTGGTCCCAGGGTCAGAGTTCGGGACTGGCATCGAAAATGGGTCTAGTCTGACGGGCTGGTGCTCATGGGAACTCACGGTCCTGAGGCCCCCTAAGAATGCCTCAGGCAGGCCCCGATTATAGCCTTGGTCCGAGGGCCCGGGCCCTTCGATGAACGGGATGCTGACCCAGAGGACTTCCGCCTTGTGAAACATGCCCAGGCAATGAAATAGTCGCAGAGTCAGGCTAGCCTTGGTCCGTGGGGTCAGAGGGGTCGGGGCCTGACGAGAAATGGGCACCATCTTTCAGGGGTCCTTGGGCAGTCGGTCAGAGGCGTCAAATGGCAAGAAATATCCAGCCAGCTGTGAAATAGTCGCCGAGGCGGGCTATACCTGCTCCATGGGGTCAGAGTCTGTGGAAAATGGGTCCAGCCTTTCAAGGGCCTGCCAGCGTGAGTCACGGTCGAGGTCTGCACTAAATGGCAAGAATGCCTAGCAGTACGAAATATTCACGAGGCTGTACAGCCTTGGCCGCTGGGAGGGTCTGGGACTGCACGAAAATGGGTCCAGTCTTGAGGGGCCTCAGATGTGAGCCACGGTCGAGGCTGCCCTAAAGACAAGATCTACACGAATACCCGAGGCCGGTGCGCCATATGCTGTTACGGGAGGTTCTGGGAGCACGGAAATGGGTCTAGTATTTTGAGGTGCCCGTGCACAGGTACTGGTCAGAGGATTAAATGTCAAGAATGTCCAGCGGCGAGCCAAAATTGTCGCCGACGCCGCGGGCCATAGCTTGGTCCAGGGAGGGGGCTGCCTGGTGCCGAAATGACAGCCTGAGTCCGTGTGCCAGGTGGGCTAGTCATAGCCCCTAAATGACCAGAATGCCCACGGGCGCAACGATGAAAAGTCGCCGAGGCTGGGCCATAGCCTGGGCCAGCAATGAGCCCACCGGCTAGCGAATATCAAGGCGACGCTAGGAATTTCTTTTTTGGCAGGCCTCTGACCGTAGCCTCCCACTGGGCACACAAGGACCCCCGAAAAGATGGTACCCATTTCCTACGCCCAGAGCCCCCGAACTCCCCTCCCCAATCCCCACGGACCAAAGGCTATAGCCCACCGGCCTCTGTGACTATTTCGCGCGCTGCATCGCTAGGTATTTCTTCCCACTGAGCACACGAGGCCCTGTAAAAAGACTAGACCCATTTACGACGCCCAGAGTCCCCGAACACCCTCCAACTGAGCGGCCATATCGGCCTCTGACACTCACACGCTAGGCATTTCTTGCCATCTTAGGGCAAGCGTAGCCTCCATTGGGCGCACGAGGCCCCTCGAAAAGACTAGACCCATTTCCGAAGCGTAGAGCCCCCGAACCCCCATCCCCAACCCCCACGGAAAAGACGCTATAGCCGAATGGCCTCAGCGATAATTTCGTGCGCTGCGCTGCAGGGCATTTCTTCCCTTTTTAGGGCAGGCCTCTGACCGTAGCCTACCGCTGGTCACACGAGGCCCCTTGAAAAGACGGTGCCCATTTCCGATGCCCAGACCCACCGAACCCCCCGAACCCCCCTCCCCAACCCCCGCGGACCAAAGGATATAGCCCACGAGCCTCGACGACTATTTCGCGCGCTCTGGCATATTTTGCCATTTTAGGCAGGCCCCGACTAGCCTCACTGGGCACACGAGGCCCTTGAAAAGACACCCATTTCCGATGCCCAGAGCCCCGAACCTCAAACCCTCCCCACCTCATGACTAAAGGCTATAGCCCACCGCCTCAACTACTTCACGGGCTGCGCACGAGCATTTCTTGCCATTTTAGCGAGGGCTTCTGACCGTAGCCTCCCACCGGGCACACGAGGACCTCGAAATGACTGTACCCATTTCCCCCTGTGAGCCCCCAACCCCAACACCCCAACCCTCATGGACTAAAGGCTATAGGCCACCGCCTCGACTATTTGGCGCGCTGCATCGCTGGGCATTTCTTCCCCTTTTAGGGCAGGCCTCTGACCGTAGCCTCCTACTGGTCACACGAGGCCCCTCGAAAAGACTGGACCCATTTCCGACGCCCAGAGCCCCTGAACCCCCGACCCCAACCCCCGCGGACCAAAGGCTATAGCCCATCGGGCTCGTAGACTATTTTGCGAGCTGCGCCGCTGGGCATTTCTTGCCATTTTAGGGTAGGCCTCTGAGCGTAGCCTCGTACTGGGCACCCGAGGACCCTCGAAAAGACTGTACCCATTTCCGACGCCCAGAGCCCCCAACCCCCCTCCCCAATCCCCACGGACCAAAGGCTATAGCCCACCGGCCTCTGCGACTATTTCGCGCGTTGCATCGCTGGGCATTTCTTCCCCTTTTTGGGGTAGGCCTCTGACCGTAGCCTCCCACTGGGCAGACGAGGCACCTCAAAAATACTAGACCCATTTCCGATTCCCAGAGTCCCCGAACCCCCTCCCAACCCCGCGAATGACGCTATCGCACCGGCGAGTATTTCGGCTACCGCAGGGCATTTCTTGCCTTTTATGGCAGCTCTGACCGTAGGGCTCCCACTGATCACACGAGGCCCTCCAAAAGACCGGACCCATTTCCGATGCCTGTAGTCCCCGAACCCTCCCCAACCCCAAGGGGCCAAAGGTCAGAGCCCACCTGCCTCGGCGAATATTTCAAGATCATGACGCTAGGCATTTTGCCATTTTGCAGGCCTCTGACCGTAGCCTCCCACCGGGCACAAGGACCCTCAAAAGATGGTACCCATTTCCACGCCCAGAGCCCCGAACCCCTCCCAACCCCACGGACCAAAGGCTAGCCCACCGCCTCAGGGACTATTTCGCTATCGGGCATTTCTTCCTTGGTAGCCTCTGACCGTAGCCTCCCACCACACAAGGACCATCAAAAGACTGACCCATTCCGATGCCCAGCCCCGAACCCTCCCAACCCTCATGGAATGACGCCAGCGCACCGGCCGAGAGTATTTCAAGGCGCTACAGGTATTTCTTGCCTTTTTATGGCAGCTCTCTGACCGTAGGCTCCCACTGATCACACGAGGACCCTCCAAAAGACCGGACCCATTTCCGATGCCTGAGTCCCAACCCTCCCCAACCCCTGCGGGCCAAAGGCTGTAGCCCACCGGCCTCGGCGAATATTTCGCGCACTGCGACGCTAGGCATTTCTTGCCATTTTAGGGCAGGCCTCTGACCGTAGCCTCCCACTGGGCACACAAGGACCCCCGAGAAGATGGTACCCATTTCCTACGCCCAGAGCCCCCGAACCCCCCTCCCCAATCCCCACGGACCAAAGGCTATAGCCCACCGCCTGCTACCAAGGTATCACTGGGCATTTCTTCCCTTTTGGGTAGGCCTCTGACCGTAGCCTCCCATCACACAAGGACCATCGAAAAGACAGACCCATTCCGATGCCTGAGCCCCGAACCCTCCCAACCACAATGTACGCTATAGCACCGGCCGAGTATTTCACGGCGCAGGGTATTTCTTCCCTTTTAATGGCAGCCCTCTGACCGTAGGCTCCCACTGATCACACGAGGCCCCTCCAAAAGACCGGACCCATTTCCAATGCCGAGAGTCCCCCCACCCCCACCCCCACCCCTGCCAAAGGTCAGAGTCCACCGCCCTGAATATTTCACGACTATGACGCTAGGCATTTCTTGCCATTTTAGGGCAGGCCTCTGACCGTAGCCTCCCACTGGGCACACAAGGACCCCCGAAAAGATGGTACCCATTTCCTACGCCCAGAGCCCCCGAACCCCCCTCCCCAATCCCCACGGACCAAAGGCTATAGCCCACCGGCCTCTGCGACTATTTCGCGCGCTGCATCGCTGGGCATTTCTTCCCCTTTTTAGGGTAGGCCTCTGACCGTAGCCTCCCACTGGGCACACAAGGACCATCGAAAAGACTGTACCCATTCCGATGCCCAGAGCCCCCGAACCCCCCACCCCAACCCCCGCGGACCAAAGGCTATAGCCCACCCGGCTCAGAGACATTCACACGCACAAGTATTTTGCCTTTTTGTATTTTAATCAGAATTCCCACTGAGCACACGAGGCCCTGTAAAAGACTAAACCCATTTCCGATGCCTAGAGTCCCCGAACACCCCACCCCAACCCCGCGGACCAAAGGCTACAGCCCACCGCCTCGTGACTAATTTGCCACACTCAGGCATTTCTTGCCATCTTAGGGCAGGCCTCTGAGCGTAGCCTCCCATTGGGGGCACGAGGCCCCTCGAAAAGACTAGACCCATTTCCGACGCCTAGAGCCACCGAACCCCCCTCGCCAACCCCCACGGAAAAGACGCTATAGCCCAATGGCCTCGGCGATAATTTCGCGCGCTGCGCCGCAGGGCATTTCTTCCCTTTTTAGGGCAGGCCTCTGACCGTAGCCTACCGCTGGTCACACGAGGCCCCTTGAAAAGACGGTGCCCATTTCTGATGCCCAGACCCACCGAACCCCCCTCCCCAACCCCCGCGGACCAAAGGAGAAATCCCACCAGCCGCGACGACTATTTCACGCGCCATGGCATTATTTCTTGCCATTTTAGGGCAGGCCTCTGACCATAGCCTCCAACAGGGCACACGAGGCCCCTCGAAAAGACAACACCCATTTCCGACTCCCAGAGCCCCCGAACCCCCCTCCCCAACCCCCGCGGACCAAAGGCTATAGGCCACCGGCCCCATGACTATTCGCCACGTCATGGCATTTCTTCCTTTTAGGTAGTGCCTCGACCGTATGTTCCCACTAAGCACAAGAGGCCCCTCAAAAAGACCTGACCCATTTTCAATGCCCAGAGTCCCCGAACCCCCCACCCCAACCCAGCGGACCCAAGGCTATAGCCCACCGCCCCGGAAAACTCACACAAGGCTGCTGGTATTTTGCCATTTTGTAGAGGCCTCGACCGTAGCCTCCCACAAACACAAGGACCCTCGAAAAGACGGTACCCATTTCCGACGCCCAGAGCACCCGCACCCCTCCCAAGCCCACGGACCAAAGGCTATAGCACCGCCTCGGCGACTATTTCAAGGCTGCATCGTTGGCATTTCTTGCCCTTTAGGGCAGCCTCGACCGCAGCCTCCCATCACACGAGGCCCCTCAACAAGACTGCATTTTTCGACACCCAGAGCCCCGAACCCCCTCCCAACCCCCACGGACCAAAGGCTATAGCCCACCGCGATTATTTCTGCATGGCATTTCCATTCTGGCCTCTGATCGTAGCCTCCCAATGGGCACATTAGGACCCTCAAAGGACTGTACTTTTGCCCAGCCCCAACCCCTCCCCAACCCCTCGACCAAAGCCTATAGCCCACCGGCCTCGGCGATTATTTCGCACGCCACTGGGCATTTCATTTTAGGCCTCGATCAGTAGCCTCCCATCGGCAGGCCCTCAAAAGACTGGACCCATTTCCGACGACCAGCCCCAACCCCTCCCCAACCCTCGTGGACCAAAGGCTACAGTCCACCAGCCTCGGCGACTATTTCACGCGCTGAGCCGCTGGGTATTTCTTGTCATTTCAGGGCAGTCCTCTGACCGCAGCCTCCCACTTGTCACACGAGGCCCCTCAACAAGACTGCACCCATGTCCGATGCCCAGAGCCCCCGAACCCCCTACCCCAACCCCCACGGACCAAAGGCTATAGCCCACCGGGCTCGGAGAGTATTTGCTGCGCCAGGTATTTCTTGCCTTTTAGTAGGATAACCAAAGGCTAGATGATTCGATGCCTACTTGTCACACCTACCACAACCCCATCGGACCCAAGGCTATAGCCCACTTGTCACACGAGGCCACTCAAAAAGACTAGACAGATTTCCGATGCCTAGAGTCCCCGAACCCCCCTCCCGAACCCCCGTGGAACATAGCCCACCCCATGACTATTTCACTGTGCGGCTTGCAATTTAGGGTGCTCGCGTGGCCTCCCACGGGCACACGAGGCCCCTCAAAAAGACTGTACCCATTTCACCCAGAGCCCCGAACCCACCTCCCAACCTCATGGACCAAAGCTATAGCCCACCGCCTATGACTATTTCACGCATGCGCTGGGTATTTCTTGTCTTTAGGGGCCTCCTGACCGCAGCCTCCCACTTGTCACACGAGGCCCCTCAACAAGACTCCACCCATTTCCGATGCCCAGCCTCCCCGAACCCCCTCCCCCACCCCGCGGACCTCAGGCTATAGCCCACCGGCTCGAGAGTATTTCACAGGCGCAGGTATTTGCCTTAGTAGGCATTTCCCCAACCAAAGGCTAGACAGAGTTCCGATGCCTACTTGTCACACCTACCCCAACCCCACGGACCAAAGGCTATAGCCCACTTGTCACACGAGGCCACTCAAAAAGACTAGACAGATTTCCGATGCCTAGAGTCCCCGAACCCCTCCCAACCCCGTGGAACAGACATAGCCCACCGCCCCATGACTATTTCGTGCACCGTGTCACTGGTTGCAATTTTAGGGCAGTGGCCTCCACTGGGCACACGAGGACCCTCAAAAGACTGTACTCACACCCTGAGCCCCCAACCCCTCCCCAACCCCCGCGGACCAAAGGCTATAGCCCACCGGCCTCGGCGACTATTTCACGCGATGCGCTGCTGGGTATTTCTTGCCCTTTTAGGGCAGTCCTCTGACCGCAGCCTCCCACTTGTCACACGAGGCCCCTCAACAAGACTGCACCCATGTCCGATGCCCAGAGCCCCCGAACCCCCTACCCCAACCCCCACGGACCAAAGGCTATAGCCCACCGGGCTCGGAGAGTATTTCACACAAGGTATTTTTGGGGTAGACAGATTTCCCCGAACCAAAGGCTAGACAGATTTCCGATGCCTACTTGTCACACCTACCCCAACCCCCACGGACCAAAGGCTATAGCCCACTTGTCACACGAGGCCACTCAAAAAGACTAGACAGATTTCCGATGCCTAGAGTCCCCGAACCCCCCTCCCGAACCCCCGTGGAACAGACGCTATAGCCCACCGGGCCCATGACTATTTCAGCATCGTGTCAAGGGCTTCTTGCAATTTTAGGGCAGGGCTGGCCTCCCATCGGGCACACGAGGACCTCGAAAAGACTGTACCGATTTCCGACCAGAGCCCCCGAACCCCCCTTCCCCAACCCCCTCGGACCAAAGGCTATAGCGCACTGCCTCCTGACTATTTAGGTAGGGCATGACCGTAGCCTCCCACTGGGTACAAGAGGACCCTCGACAAGACTGTACCCATTTCCGACCCCCAGAGCCCTAGAACCCCCCAACCCCTCATGACCAAAGGCTATAGCCCACCGGCCTGAACTATTTCACGCTGCGCTGCCGGGTATTTCGTCATTTGGGCAGGCTTCTGACCGTAGCCTCCCCCTGGGCACACAAGGACCCTCGAAAAGACTGTACCCATTTCCGACGCAGCCCCAACACCCTCCCAACCCCTCATGGACCAAAGGCTATAGCCCACCGCCTGCGACTATTTCGCTGATCACAAGCATTTCTTGCCTTAGGCATGTGCCTCTGACCGCAGCCTCCCACTGGTCACACGAGGCCCCTCAACAAGACTGCACCCATGTCCGATGCCCAGAGCCCCCGAACCCCCTACCCCAACCCCTACGGACCAAAGGCAATATCCCACCGGGCTCGGAGACTATTTCACGCACATGGCAGGACATTTCCTGCCTTTTAGGCGTGCCCGGGATCAGGTCTTAACGAGCACACGAGGCCACTCAAAAGGACTGACACATTTCCGATGCCTGTAGTCCCCGAACCCCTGTGGAATGGGGACGTTATAGCCCACCGCCCCGGCGATTATTTTGCACCGTGTCCAAGTGCTTGCACTTGGGCAGGTGCTTCCGCCGCATATCCCATCAGCACACGAGACCTCAAAAGACTGCACTCCATTTCCGACTTCCACTGTGAGCCCTGCAACCCCCTCCCAACCCTCAAGGACTAAAGGCTAGTAGCCCACCACCTTGGGCGACTTATTTCGCATACCGTGATCACGCTTTCTTGTCTCTTTAGTATGTGCCTCACCGCAGCCTCCCACCCGGGTCACACGAGGCCCTTCAACAAGATCAGACTCCATGTCCGATGCCCAGAGCCCTCGAACCCCTGCACCCCAACCCCCACGGACTTAAAGGCTATAGCCCACCGGTTCCTGAGACTATTTCAGACCGCTACTGTGACATTTCTTGCCTTTTTAGGGTGCCTGATCGTAGGTTCCCAATGAGCACACGAGGCCACTCAAAAGACCAGACACATTTCATGCCCAGAGTCCCCGAACCCTCTCCCAACCCCTGTGGAATGAGTTATAGCCCACCGCCCGCGACTTATTTCAGGCACCGTGTCACCGGGCGTCTTGTAATTTTAGATAAAGCTCGCTGGTTGCCTCCCACTGCACACGAGACCTCAAAAGACTGTATCTATTTCCGACACCCAGAGCCCCCGAACCCCTCCCAACCCTCAAGGACCAAAGGCTATAGCCCACTGCCTCATGATTATTTCACGCACAGGCCACTGGTAGTTCCTGCTTTTTTGTGCAAGCTCGACCGTAGCCTCCCACTGGGCACACGAGGACCTCAAAAGACCTGCACTCAATTTCCGACGACTGAGCCTCGAACCCCTCACCAACCCCATGGACCAAAGGAGAGCCCACTGCCCGGCGACAATTTCGCTGCTATCAGCTGGCATTTTTGTCTTTCAGTATGTGCCTGACCGCAGCCTCCCACCTGGTCACACGAGGACCATCAAAAAGTCTGTACCCATTTCCCCACCACCAGAGCCCTCTTAATCCCTCCCCTACTCCGTTATACCAAAGGCTATAGCCCACCGTCTGGCGATTATTTCACACATGCATCATTGGCATTTTCGTTCTTTGTATGTGCTTCTCGACCGTAGCCTCCCACCGTCACACGATGACCTCGACTCAAGCACAGGACATTTCTTGCCTTTTTAGGGCAGTGCCTCAGACCAGAGGCTCTTGACGAGCACACGAGGCCACTCAAAAAGACTAGACACATTTCCGATGCCCAGAGTCCCCCCAACCCCTGGAACAGTACATTATAGCCCACCGCCCCGGCGACTATTTCAGATACACTGTGTCACGGGCGCTTCTTGCAAATTTAGACAGGCTCGGGTCGTTGCCTCCCACCGGGCACACGAGGACCTCGAAAAGACTGTACCAATTTCATGATGACCAGAGCCCCTCGAACCCTCCCCAACCTCATGGGACTAAAGGCTATAGCCCACCGCCTCGGCGATTATTTCAAGGCTGCATCACTGTCATTTCTTGCTCCTTTAGTGGCAGGTCTCTGACTGCAGCCTCCCACCGGGTCACACGAGGTCTTCAAAGACTGCACCTATGTCCGAGGCCCAGAGCCCCCCGAACCCCCCCCCCAACCCCCACGGGCCAAACGCTATAGCCCACTGGCTCGGGATAAGATTTCACAAGGCTACACAGGGGATACATTTCTTGTTTTTAGACAGCCTCGATCAGAGGCTCCCACCGAGCACACGAGGCCACCCAAAAGACTAGACACATTTCCCATGCCCGAGTCCCCTGAACCCCTCCCAACCCCTGTGGAACAGACGCTTATAGCCCACCGCCCCGCGACTATTTTGCACCGTGTGCCGGGCGCTTCTTGCAATTAGGACAAAGCCGTGCTGCTCCATCGGGCACACGACGACCCTCGAAAAGACTCTATCTATTTCCGACACCCAGAGCCCCCGAACCCCCATCCCCAACCCCCGCGGAACAAAGGCCATAGCCCACCGGCCTCGGCGACTATTTTAGGGCAGGCTTCTGAACATAGCCTCCCACTTTGTACACGCGGACCCTCGAAAAGAATGTACCCATTTCTGACGCCCAGAGCCCCCGAACCCCCCTCCCCAACCCCCATGGTCAGCATAGCCCACCGCCCCATGACTATTTCACGCCAACGCGTCACTGGGTATTTGTTGTCATTTTAGGGCTGGCTTCTGAACATAGCCTCCCACTTCGGACACGCGGACCCTCGAAAGGAATGCACCCATTTCCGATGCCCAGAGCCCCCGAACCCCCCTCCCCAACCCTCGTGGACCAAATGCTATAGCCCACCGCCCGGGCGATTATTTCACGGCCGCCATACTGGGTATTTCTGGTCATTTTATGTGCTTGACCGTAGCCTCCCACTGGGCACACACGAGGACCCTCGAAGGATCAGACACTTCCACTCCCAGAGCCCCCGAACCCCCGTCCCCAACCCCGCATGAGCAAAGTCTATAGCCCACTGCCCTGGGACTATTTCGCGCCTCCAGATCTGGCATTTCTTGCCCTTTAGGCATGTGCTCAGAACTATAGGCTCCCACTGGGCATACGAGGACCTCAGAAAGACTGACCCATTTCCGAATCCCAGAGCCCCCGACCCCCGGCCCCCAACCTCATGGACAAAGGCTATAGACTGCCCCTCAAGGACTAATTCGCTGTTGCACTGGCTGGCATTTCTTACTATTTTAGTGGCAGGCCTCGACCGTAGGCCTTCCCATCGGGCACACGAGGCCCTCGAAAAGACTGCACCCATTTCCGATGCCAGAGCCCCCCAACCCGTCACCCCAACCCCCGCAGACCAAAGGCTATAGACCACCGCCTCAAGCTGATTATTTCACGCCATGCGACTGGCATTATTTCACATTTTACGGCAGTGCCTCCTGACCGTAGCCTCCCACTGGGCACACAAGGACCCTCGAAAAGATTGTACCCATTTTCGATGCCCAGAGCCCCCGAACCCCCTCCCAACCTCATGGGACCAAAGGTCAGAGCCCACCGCCCTACATGATTATTTCATGCGCATTGGGTATTTTTTTCATTTTAGGGCAGGCTTGACCGTAGCCGCCCACTGTGCACAAGAGGACCCTCTGAAAGACTGTACCCATTTCCTACCCACTGCAGTCCCCGAACCCTCCCCAACCCCCGGGACCAAAGGCTATAACCCACCGCCCTGAGACTATTTCATGCGCCGCTACATTGGTATTTCTTGCCATTTTAGGGCGTGCAAGAGCCTCCCACCGGGCACACGAGGACACTTGAAAGACTGTACCCATTTCCCGATGACCAGAGCCCCAAACCCCCTCCCAACCCCTCATGACCAAAGGCTATAGCCCACCTCCCTTGACTATTTCCGCACAAGGCATTTCTTGCCATTTTAGGCAGGCTTCAAGCATTCTCCCATCTGGGCACACGAGGACCCTCAAAGACTGCACTCCATTTCCCACGATCTGAGCCCCAAACCCCTCCCCAACCCCTCATGCTGACCAAAGGCCAGCCCACCGCCTCAAGTGACTATTTCGCAATGCTGGCCACTGGCATTTCTTCCATTTTAGGGGCAGGCCCATGACCTTAGCCTCCCACTGGTACACGAGGACCCTAAAAGACTGTACCTATTTCCACACCTGTGAGCCCCCGAACGCCTTCCTCCCAACCCGCATGACCAATGGCTATAGGCCACCGCCTCATGACTATTTCACGCTATGCGCCGATGGGCATGTCTCGCCATTTTAGTATGTGCTTGTGACCGAGCCTCCCACCCGGCCACACGAGGACCCTCGAAAAGACTGTACCCATTTCCGACGCCCAGAGCCCCCGAACCCCCCTCCCCAACCCCCGCGGAGCAAAGACTATAGCCCACCGGCCCCGACGACTATTTCACGCGCTGCACCGCTGGGCATTTCTTGCCATTTTAGGGCAGGCTTCTGACCGTAGCCTCCCACTAGGCACACGAGGACCCTCGAAAAGACTGTACCCATTTCCGACGCCTGTGAGCCCCGTAACTTCCCTCCCAACCCCTCAAGGACCAAAGTCTATAGCCCACTGCCCGGCTGACTGCTTCACGCGCTGCTACATTTCTTGCCATTTTAGTGCAGGCCTCTGATCAGAGCTCTCCCACGGGTACACGAGACCCTCGAAAAGACCGTACTCTGTTTCCGACCTCAGAGCTCCGAACGCCCCTCCCAACCCACATGGAACAAAGGCTATAGCCCACTGCCCTGACTATTTCACGCGGCCAGCTGGGCATGTCTTACCATTTTAGGGCAGGTTTAGTGACAGTAGCTCCCATCAAGGCACACGAGACCCTCGAAAAGACTCACCCATTTCCGATACCTGTGAGCCCCCAAACCCCTCCCCAACCCCTGAAGCAAAGACTATAGCCCACCGCCTCCCATGACTATTTCACGCGCTACATTGGTATTTCTTGCCACTTTAGGGCAAGCTCTGACCGTAGCCTCCCACTGGGCACACGAGGCCCCTTGAAAAGATTGGACCCATTTCCGACGCCCAGAGTCCCTGCAACCCCCTCCCCAACCCCTCATGGACCAAAGGCTATAGCCCACCGCCTCGGCGACTGCTTCACGCTACAAGGCTGGCATTTCTTTTGCCATTTTAGGGCAGGCCTCGATCAGAGCCTCCCACCGGGCACACACGAGACCCTCAAAAGACTGCACCCATTTCCGACGCACTGAGCCCCCTAAACCCTCCCCCAACTCCCGCGACCAAAGCACATAGCCCACCGCCTCGGTGATTATTTCACGCCACACTGGTATTTCCTGCCATTTTAGGGCAGGCTTCGACCGTAGCCTCCCACCGCACACGAGGACCCCTCAAAAGACTGTACCCATCTTCCGACGCCTGTGAGCCCTGTAACTTCCCCCAACCCTCATGGACCATAGGTTATAGCCCACCGCCTCACGACTGCTTAACGCGCCATGCCTGGCTGGCCATTTCTTGCAATTTAGGACAGGCCTGACTGTAGCCTCCCACCGGGCACACGAGGACCCTCGAAAAGACTTTACCCATTTCCGACGACTGTGAGCCCCAAACCTCCCCCAACCCCTCATGGACCAAAGGCTTATAGCCCACCGCCCTTGGCTATTTCACGCGCTGCAATCACTGGTATTTCTTGCCATTTTAGGGCAGGCTTCGACAGAGCTCCCACTCAAGCACACGAGGACCCCAAAAGACTGCACTCCATTTCCCGACACCCAGTGAGCCCCCGAACCCTCCCCAACCCTCATGGGACCAAAGGCTATAGCCCACCGCCCTACTTGACTATTTCCGCCAAGGCGCTGGCTGGCATTTCTTTCTTTCCATTTTAGTGGCAGGCCTCGACCGTAGAGGCTCCCACTGGTACACGAGACCGGGCCGAAAGACTGCACTCCATTTCCGACGCCTGTGAGCCCTGTAACTTCCCTAGCCAACCCCTCATGACCAAAGGCTATAGCCCACCGCCTCATGACTGCTTCACGCTGCCACAAGCATTTCTTGCCATTTTAGGCAGGCCTCTGACCGTAGCCTCCCACTGGCACACGAGACCCTCGAAAAGACTGCAGTACTCCATTTCCACGACTGAGCCCCTAAACCTCCCCCAACCCTCAAGGGACCAAAGACTATAGCCCACCGGCCTCGGTGACTATTTCACGCGATGCGCCGCTGGGTATTTCTTGCATTTTAGGGCAGGCTTCTGACAGTAGCCTCCCACTGGGCACACGAGCACCCTCGAAAAGACTGTACACATTTCCGATGACCAGAGCCCCCGAAACCCCCTCCCCAACCCCCGCGGACCAAAGGCTATAGCCCACCGGCCTCGGGGACTATTTCACGCGCCACGCTGGCAAGCATGTCTTGCCATTTTAGCGCAGGTGGTGACCGTAGCCTCCCATCGGGAACACGAGGACCCTCGAAAAGACTGCACTCCATTTCCCACGCCTGAGCCCCGAACCCTCCCCAACCTCATGGAGCAAAGACTATAGCCCACCGGCCTGCTGACACTTCACTGCGCAATACTGGACATTTTCGGCCATTTTAGTGTGCTTCTCGACTGCACTCCTTCCACCGGGCACACGAGGACCTCAGAAGACTGCACTCCATTTCCGACGACTGAGCCCCGAAACCCCTCCCCAATCCTCATGGACCAAAGGCCATAGCCCACCGCCTGGACTATTTCCCGCACACTCAGGGCATTTCTTTCCATTTTAGGGCAGCCCTCTGACCGTAGCCTCCCACTGGGTACACGAGGACCCTCGAAAAGACTGTACCTATTTCCGACTCACAGAGCCCCCGAATGCCCCTCCCCAACCCCCGCGGAGCAAAGGCTATAGCCCACCGGCCTCGGCGACTATTTCACGCGCTGCGCCGCTGGGCATGTCTTCCCATTTTAGGGGCATGTGCCAGACCGTGAGCCTCCCACTCACACGAGGACCCTCAAAAGAATGTACCCATTTCCGACGCCTGTGAGCCCCTAACCCCCTCCCCAACCCCCGCTGAGCAAAGACTATAGCCCACCGGCCAGCCTGGCATTTCTTCCATTTTAGGCGTGGCTTCCCATCAGAGCCTCCCACTCAGGCACACGTCAGACTGTACCCATTTCCCGACGCCCAGAGCCCCAGAACTTCCCTCCCAACCCCGCTGAGCAAAGACTATAGCCCACCGCCTCTGATTATTTCACGCTCACCGACATTTCTGGCCATTTTAGGCGGTGTGCTTCGACTGCATCCTTCCACTGGGCACACGAGGACCTCAGAAGACTGCCCACCTCCGACGACCAGAGCCCCAAACCCCTCCCCAACCTCAAGGACCAAAGGCTATAGCCCACCGACCTCGTGATTATTTCACGCCACTGGGTATTTTGCCATTTTAGGGCATGTGCTTCAAGTAGCCTCCCATCGGCACACGAGGACCCTCGAAAAGATCAGACTCCATTTCATGACCAGAGCCCTCAAGCCCCTCCCAACCCCCGCGGGACCAAAGGCTATAGCCCACCGCCCTGGTGAATATTTCACAGCTGGCATGTCTTGCCATTTTAGCGCAGTGGTGGTGATCAGAGCCTCCCATCGGGCACACGAGGACCCTCGAAAAGACTGTACCATTTCCGACGCCCAGAGCCCCGAACCCCTCCCAACCCCCGCTGGAGCAAAGACTATAGCCCACTGCCTCGGCGATTATTTCACGCACAAGGCCGCTGATATTTCTGCCATTTTATGTGCCTGACTGCACCTCCCACTGGGCACACACGAGACCTCGAACACTGTACTCCATTTCCGACGCACTGTGAGCCCCGAAATCCTCCCCAACCCCTCATGGACCAAAGGCTATAGCCCACCGCCTCATGATTATTTCTGCCACTGGCATTTCTTTCCATTTTAGGCGTGCTCATGACCTTAGCCTCCCACTGGGTACACGAGACCTCGAAAAGACTGTACCTATTTCCCACGCCTGAGCCCCCGAACGCCCTCCCCAACCCAAGGACCAAAGGCTTATAGGCCAACGGCCCTGACTATTTCACGCTGCCAAGGCTACTGGCATGTCTCGCCATTTTGTAGGCAGGTTTGACATCAGAGCCTCCCCACCGGGCACACGAGGACCTTGAAAAGACTGTACCCATTTCCACGCCTGTGAGCCCCTAACTCCCTCCCAACCCCTGTGAGCAAAGACTATAGCCCACCTGCCCCATGATTATTTCACGCTGCGCTACATGGCATTTCACATTTTAGGGCAGTTCTGACCGTAGCCTCCCACTAGGCACACGAGGACCCTTGAAAGACTGCACTCCATTTCCCGACGCCCAGAGCCCTGTAACTTCCTCCCCAACCCCTCAAGGACCAAAGGCTATAGCCCACTGCCTCATGACTGCTTTCACGCGACAAGGCCACATTTCTACCATTTTAGTGCAGGCCTCGATCGTAGCCTCCCATCAAGGGCATGTGAGGACCTCGAAAAGACTGCACCCATTTCCCACGACCTGTGAGCCCCCTAAACCCTCCCCAACCCCTCATGACCAGCATTATAGCCCACCGCCTGTGATTATTTCACGCCCGCTGGTGTTTCTTTCCATTTTAGGTGATTCTGACCGTAGCCTCCCACCGGGCATGTGAGGACCTCAAAAGACTGCACCCATTCCCGACGCACTGAGCCCCTAAACCTTCCCCCCAACCCTCATGACCAGTATTATAGCCCACCGCCTCGGTGATTATTTCACGCGCTGCGCTGGTGTTTCTTTCCATTTTAGGCGTGATTCTGACCGTAGCCTCCCACCGGGCACACGAGGACCTCGAAAAGACTCAGACCCATTTCTCGAGACCAGAGTTCTCAAACCCTCGCCAACCCCTCAAGGACTAGCACATAGCCCACTGCCCTTGGTGACTATTTCTGCGCCATTGGGTATTTCGCCATTTTAGGGCAGTGCTTGATCAGAGCCTCCCACTGGCACAGGAGGACCTCAAAAGACTGCACTCCATTTCACCCACCAGAGCCCCAGAACTTCCCCCCAACCCTCATGACCATAGGCTATAGCCCACCGCCTTCACGACTGCTTTTCACGCACGCCATTTCTTGTAATTTTAGGACAGTGCCTTCGATCAGCCTCCCATCCGGCACACGAGGACCCCGAAGACTTTTACCCATTTCCGACCCACTGAGCCCCCAAACCCTCCCCCAACCCCTCGCTGACCAAAGGTTACATAGCCCACCTGCCTGACTATTTCACGCACAGCCATGCTGGCATGTCTTATTTTAGGGCAGGCTTGTGACTGAGCCTCCCATCTGGCACACGAGGACCCTCGAAAAGACTGTACCCATTTCCATGCCCAGAGCCCCGAACCCTCCCAACCCCACTGCATAAAGACTATAGCCCACTGCCTGGCGACTATTTCACGCGCTGCGCCACTGGCATTTCTTGCCATATTAGTGCAGGCTTGATCAGTAGCCTCCCATCTGGCACACGAGACCCTCGAAAAGATCACTGTACCCATTTCCGACGCCCAGAGCCCTGTAACTTCCTCCCCAACCCCTCATGGACCAAAGGCTATAGCCCACCGCCTCATGACTGCTTTCACGCGCCAAGGCCTGGGCATTTCTTGCCATTTTAGGCAGGCTTGGATCAGAGCCTCCCATCAAGCACACACGAGTACCCCTCGAAAAGACTGTACCCATTTCCGATGCCCAGAGCCCCGAACCCCTCCCCAACCCCGCTAAGCAAAGACTATAGCCCACTGCCTCATGATTATTTCACGCCATGCTGGCATTTCTTTTATTTTAGGCAGTGCTTCTGATCAGAGCCTCCCACTGGGCACACGAGGACCTCGAAGATCAGACCCATTTTGACGACCAGAGCCCCCGAACGCCCTCCCAACCCGCAAGGACCAAAGATTATAGGCCACCGCCTCGGGCGATTATTTCCACGCGGCCATGCTGGCATGTCTCGCCATTTTAGGCAGGCTTGTGATCAGTAGCCTCCCATCAAGTACACGAGAGGACCCTCAAAAGACTGTACCCATTTCCGACGCCTGAGAGCCCTCAACCCCTCCCCAACCCTCTGTGGAGCAAAGACTATAGCCCACTGCCCCGGCGATTATTTCACGCACTATGGCCATTGGCATTTCTTGCCATTTTAGGGCAGGCTGCTGACCGTAGCCTCCCACTAGGCACACGAGGACCCTTGAAACGACTCGACCCATTTCCGACGCCCAGAGCCCCAGAACCCCCCTCCCCACCCCTCATGGGACCAGCATAGCCCACCGTCTGCTGACTGCTTTCACGCGACAAGCGCCATGCATTTCATCATTTTAGTGCAGGCCTCTGACCGTAGCCTCCCATCGGGCTGTGGAGGACCTTTCAAAAGACTGTACCCATTTCCGACCACTGTGAGCCCCCTAAACCCTCCCCCAACCCCTCATGACCAGCTATAGCCCACCGCCCTTGACTATTTCACGCGCGCCATTGGTGTTTCTTTCCATTTTAGGCGTGATTCTGACCGTAGCCTCCCACTCAAGCACACGAGGACCCTCGAAAAGACTGTACCCATTTCTGAGGACCAGAGCCCCCGAAAACCCCTCCCCAACCCCCCGGACCAAAGGCTATAGCCCCCCGGCCACGGTGACTATTTCCGCGTCACTGGCATATTTCTTGCCATTTTAGGGCAGGCTTCTGACCAGAGCTCTCCCACGGGCACACGAGACCCTCAAAGACTGTACCCATTTCCGGGCGATGAGAGCCCCAAACCCCTCCCAACCCCGCTGGACCAAGGCTATAGCCCACCGCCTCAATGACTATTTCACGCGCCATACTGATGAGCATTTCTTCCATTTTCGGGCAGGCCTCCTGACTGTAGCCTCCCACGGGTACACGAGGACCCTCGAAAAGACTGTACCATTTCCCGACTCCAGAGCCCCGAACGCCTCTCCCAACCCGCTGACCAAAGGCTATACCCCACTGCCTCGCCGACTATTTCACGCATGCGCCTGGCATGTCTTGCCATTTTAGGGCAGGCTTGTGACTGAGCCTCCCATGGCACACGAGGACCTCGAAAAGACTGTACCCATTTCATGCCTGTGAGCCCCGAACCCCTCCCCAACCCCTCAAGCAAAGACTATAGCCCACTGCCTGGCTGATTATTTCACGCTACAGGCCATTGGCATTTCTAGCCATTTTAGGCAGGCTTCCTGAACGTAGCCTCCCCCCGCGAACACGAGGACCCTCACAAAGACTGTACCCATTTCCGACGCCCAGAGCCCCAACTTCCTCCCCAACCCCATGGACCAAAGCATATAGCCCACCGCCTTGCTGACTGCTTTCACGCTGCTGCACTGGCATTTTCTTGCCATTTTAGGGCAGGCATGACCGTAGCCACCCACCGGGCACACGAGGACCCTAGAAAAGACTGTACCCATTTCCGACGCCCGAGCCCCTTAACTTCCCTCCCAACCCTCATGGACCAAAGGTTATAGCCCACCGCCCCATGACTGCTTTCAAGCGCCTGGCCACTGGCATCTATTGCCATTTTAGCGCAGGCCTCTGCCCGTAGCCCCCCCCCGGGCACACGAGGCTCCTTGAAGAGACTGTACCCATTTCCCCACTGAGCTCCCTAAACCTCCCCCAACCCTCATGGACCAGTTATAGCCCACCGGCCTCGGTGACTATTTCACGCGCTTCGCCGCTGGGTATTTCTTGCCATTTTAGGGCAGGCTTCTGACCGTAGCTTCCCACTGGGCACACGAGGACCCTCGAAAAGACTCTACCCATTTCTGACGACCAGATCCCCCGAAACCCCCTCACCAACCCCCGCGGACCAAAGGCTATAGCCCACCGGCCTCGGTGACTATTTCACGCGTCATTGGGAATTTCTTGCACTTAGGGCATGCCTCTGATCAGAGCCTCCCACTGGGTACACGAGGACCTCAAAAGACTCAGTACTCCATTTGACGCCTGTGAGCCCCCTAACGCCTCCCCAACCCCCAAGGACTAAAAGCTATAGCCCACCGCCCCATGATTATATCACGCGCTGACATTTCGCCATTTTAGGGCAGCCTTCTGACTGTAGCCTCCCACTGGGTACACGAGGACCTCGAAGACTGTACCCATTTCCATGATCGAGCCCCAAACCCCTCCCCAACCCCTCAAGGACCAGTGCTATAGCCCACCGCCTCAAGTGACTATTTCCTGATCAAGGCTGGGCATTTCTTGCCATTTTAGGCAGTGCCTCCTGATCAGAGCCTCCCACTGGGCACACGAGACAATCAAAGAAAGATCACCCATTTCTGATGCCTGAGCCCTGTAACTTCCCTCCCAACCCCTCAAGGACCAAAGGCTATAGCCCACCTGCCCCTATGATATTTCACGGCCAAGGCCATTGGCATTTCTTTTATTTCAAGTGTGCTTCTGACCGTAGCCTCCCACTCACACACGAAGACCTCTCCAAAGACTGCACCCATTTCCGACACCCAGAGCCCCTAAACCCCCGCTTAAACCCCTCAAGGACCAAAGGCTTTAGCCCACTGCCTCTGGATTATTTCACGCCACTACTCATTGGAATTTCACATTTTGTGGCAGGCCTCGACCGTAGCCTCCCACTCAGGTACACGAGGACCCTCGAAAAGATCACCCATTTCGACGCCCAGAGCCCCCGAACGCCTCTCCCAACCCCTCATGACCAAAGGCTATAGCCCACCGCCTCATGATTATTTCACGCGGCCATGCCAAGGGCATGTCTTCCCATTTTAGGCAGGTCGACTGCATTCTCCCACTGGGCACACGAGACCCTCGAAACGATTGTACACATACTTCCGACGCACTGAGCCCCCTAAACCCTCCCCAACCCCTCATGACCAAAAGCTATAGCCCACTGCCCTGATTATATCACGCGCTGGTCATGGACATTTCTTGCCATTTTAGGGCAGCCTTCTGACTGTAGCCTCCCACTGGCACATGAGGACCCCTCAGAAGACTGTTCCCATTTCCGACGATCGTGAGCCCCCTGAAACCCTCCCAACCCTCATGACCAAAGTTATAGCCCACCGCCTCTGACTATTTCCCGCATCGCCACTGGGCATTTCTTGTCATTTTAGGGCAGATCTCGATCAGTAGCCTCCCATCTGGGCGCACGACGACCTCGAAAAGACTGTACCCATTTCGACGCCTGAGAGTCTCCCGAACGCCCTCCCAACCCTCATGGACCAAAGGCTATAGCCCACTGCCTTGGCGACTTATTTCACGCACGCCACGGGCATTTCACATTTAGGCAGTGCCTCGACCGTAGCCTCCCACTGCACACGAGACCCTCAAAATACTGTACCCATTTCCGACGCCAAGAGCCCTGTAACATCCATCCCCAACCCATGACCAAAGGCTATAGCCCACTGCCTCATGCGACTATTTCACGTGATCCGCTTAGGTATTTCTTGCCATTTTAGGGCTTCAATCGTAGCCTCCCACCGGCACACAAGACCCTCGAAAAGACTGTACCCATTTACTCCGACACCCAGAGCCCTGTAACTTTTCTCCCAACCGTCATGGGACCAAAGGCTATAGCCCACTGCCTGGCGACCATTTCACGCGCTACTGGCTGGGATTTCTTGCCATTTTAGGGCAGGCCTCTCTGACCGTAACCTCCCCCTGCACACGAGGACACTGAAAAGACTCAGACCCATTTCGACGACTCAACCCCAACCCCTCCCCAACCCTCAAGGACCAAAGGCTATAGACCACCGCCTCATGACTATTTCACGCTGATGCGCTACTGGCATTTCTTGCCATTTTAGGGCAGGCCTCGACTGTAGCCTCCCACTGGGCACACGACACACCGAAAAGGCTGCACCCATTTCCCGACCCACCGTAACCCCCAACCCCCACCCCAACTCATGTGACCAAAGGCTATAGACCACTGACTCATGACTATTTCACGTGATGCGTCACTGGCATTTCTTGCCATTTTAGCGCAGGCTTCTGATCAGAGCCTCCCACCTGGCACACGAGGACACTCAGTGGCTGTACCCATTTCCACGCACCGTAACCCCAACCCCCACCCCAACCCCATCGGACCAAAGGCTTATAGACCACCTGACTCTACGACTATTTCACGTGATGCGCCACTGGCATTTCTTGCCATTTTAGCGCAGGCTTGACCGAGCCTCCCATCGGGCACACGAGGACCCTGAAAAGACTGTTCCCATTTCCGACGCCCAGCCCCTGTAACTTCCCTCCCTAACCCCTCATGACCAAAGGCTATAGCGCACTGCCCCGGCTGACCATTTCTCGCCAAGGCCATTGAATTTCTTGCCATTTTAGGGCAGGCCTCGACCGTAGCCTCCCCTGGCACACGAGGACACTCAAAAGATCAGACCCATTTCACTGACGACCGTAACCCCGAACCCCTCCCCAACCCCCATGGACCAAAGGCTATAAACCACCATTCCCATGATTATTTCACGCGTCACTGACATTTCTTGCCATTTTAGGCAAGCTCGATTATAGCCTCCCATCCGGGCACGAGGACCCCGAAAAGACTGCACTCCATTTTCAAAACCAGAGCCCTCTTAAACCCCTCCCAACCCCGTGGGACCAAAGTTATAGCCCACCGCCCGGGCCGATTATTTCAAGCCACACATTGGGCATTTCTTGCCATTTTAGGGCAGGCTCGATCAGAGCCTCCCACTGGGCACACACGAGACCCTCGAAAATATCAGACTCCATTTCCGACGCCAAGAGCCCTGTAGAACTTCCTTCCCAACCGCCAAGGACCAAAGCAATAGCCCACTGCTCATGCGACCATTTCACGCCGCGCACTGGCGCTAGGCATTTCTTGCCATTTTACGGCAGCTCCTGACCGTAGCCTCCCATCAAGCATTGTGAGGACACCAAAATGCTGCACCCATTTCCCACGACTGTAACCCCGCACCCCCACCCCAACCACGCTGACCAGCACATAGACCACCGGACTCTACGATTATTTCACGTGATGCGTCACTGGCATTTCTTGCCATTTGCCGCAGTGCTTCTGACCAGTAGCCTCCCACAGGCACACGAGGACCTCGAAAAGACTGCACCCATTTCCCACACCCGTGAGCCCTGTAACTTCCCTCCCAACCCCGCTGGACCAAAGGCTATAGCCCACTGCCTCGGGCGACCATTTCACGCCACAAGCTGGCCAAGGATTTCTGCCATTTTAGGGCAGCCTCTGACTGTAGCCTCCCTAGGCACACACGAGGACCCTCAAAAGACTGCACCCATTTCCTGACACTCAGAACCCCCTGCACTTCCCCACACCAACCCCTCATGGACCAAAGGCTATAGACCACCGGACTCGGCGACTATTTCACGTGATGCGCACGGGCATTTCATGCCATTTTAGCGCAGCCTGACCGTAGCCTCCCACCGGGCACACGAGACCCTCGAAAAGATCAGACCTGCTTGACGCCCAGAGCCCTTAACTTCCTCCCTAACCCCTCATGGGATCTGGCTATAGCCCACCGCCCCATGACTATTTCACGCTACTGGCATTTCTTGCCATTTTAGGGCAGGCTCTGACCGTAGAGCCTCCCATCAAGTACACGAAGACCCTCGAAAAGACTCAGACTCCATTTCCGACACCTGTGAGCCCTGTAACTTTTTCTCCCAACCGCATGGACCAAAGGCTATAGCCCACCGCCTCATGACCATTTCACGCTGGGCCTACTGGGATTTCTTGCCATTTTAGGTGCTCGACTGTAGCCTCCTCGGGCACAGAGGACCCTCAAAAGACTGCACTCATTTCCTCGACAACCAGAGCCCTCAAACCCCTCCCAACACTCGGGACCAAGGCTATAGCCCACTGCCTGCCGATTATTTCAAGCGATGCGCTTGGCATTTCTTGCCATTTTAGGGCATGCCTGACCGTAGCCTCCCACTGGGCACACGAGACCTCGAAAAGACTCAGACCCATTTCCGACAACCAGAGCCCCAAAGACTTCCTCCCAACCCCTCATGACCAAAGGCTACAGCCCATGATTATATCAAGCGCGCCGCTTGGGAATTTCACCATTTTAGGGCAGTGCATCTGACCGTAGCCTCCCATGGCACACGAGGACCCTCAAAAGACTGTACTCCATTTCCGACACCCGTAACTCCTGTAACTTCCTCCCACCAGGTTACAGCCCACCGGCCTCGGCGACCATTTCACGCGCCTCACCGCTAGGCATTTCTTGCCATTTTAGGGCAGGCTTCTGACCGTAGCCTCCCACTGGGCACACAAGGACCCTCGAAAAAACAGTATCCATTTCCGACGCCCAGAGCCCCATAACTTTTTCTCCCAACCGCCAACCAGTTATAGAGTTCATTGCCTCGGCATGACCATTTCACGCGCACGCCACTGGTATTTCTTGCCATTTTAGGTCGCCTGACTGTAGCCTCCCACTGCACACGAGACCGCCGAAAAGACTGACCCATTTCCGACGCCTGTGAGCACTGTAACTTCCCTCCCCAACCCCTCATGACCAAAGTATAGCCCACCGCCTGACCATATTTCACGCCATGTCACTGGGATTTCTTGCCATTTTAGGGCAGGCCTCTGACCAGAGCTCCACCGGGCACACGAGGACCCTCGAAAAGACTGCATCTATTTCCGACACCTGTGAGTCCCAAAGACTTCCCTCCCAACCTCAAGGACCAAAGCACAGCCCACCGGCCTCTGGATTATATCAAGCTGTCACGTCATTGGCATTTCTTACCATTTTAGGGTGGTATCTGATCAGAGCCTCCCACTGGGCACACGAGGACCCTCGAAAAGACTGTACCCATTTCCTCACACCCGTAACCCTGTAACTTCCTCCCAACCCCTCATGACTCAGGCTTACAGCCCACCGCCTCGGCGACTATTTCACGCTACCGGCCACTGGGCATTTCTTGCCATTTTAGTAGTGTGCTTCTGACCGAGCCTCCCACCGGGCACACGAGGACCCTCGAAAACAAGATCCATTTCCGACGCCTGTGAGCCCCAGAACTTTTTCTCCCAACCGCCACAACTAACCAGGCTATAGCCCACCGGCCCTTGGCGACCATTTCCACGCGCCACTGGCATTTTTGCCATTTTAAGGCAGGCCTCAGACCGTAGCCTCCCTATGGGCACACGTCGACCCTCGAAAAGACATGACCCATATGCCACGGCCAGAGCACCACTGTAACTTCCTCCCAACCCCTCATGGACCAACGGTTATAGCCCACCGCCTGGCGACTCATTTCACGCGTGCACACTGGGATTTCTTGCCATTTTATGTGTGCCTGACTGTAGGCTCCCCACTGGGCACACGAGGACCTCGAAAAGATCTGTACCCATTTCCCGACGCCTGAGCACCGTAACTTCCTCCCAACCTCATGACCAAAGGCTATAGCCCACCGCCTTGGCGACCATTTCCCACGCCAAGGCCATGCTGGGATTTCTTGCCATTTTAGGCAGGCCTCACCGTAGCCTCCCACTGGGCACACGAGACCTCGAAAAGACTGTACCATTTCTGAGGACCAGAGTCCCGAAACCGCCTCCCAACCCCTCATGGGACCAGCACATAGCCCACCGCCTTACTATTTCACGCACTGGCCACTGGCATGTCTTGCCATTTTAGGTGCCTGACCAGAGCCTCCCACGGGCACAGAGGACCCTCGAAAAGACTGCACCCATTTCCGACAACCAGTAGCCCTCAAACCCCTCCCAACCCCCGTGGACCAGGCTATAGCCCACCGGGTTTCATGATTATTTCACGCGCTGCGCTGGGCATTTCTTGCCATTTTAGGGCAGGCCCTGATTGTATCCTCCCACTGGGCACGCGAGGACCCTCGAAAAGACTGTACCCATTTCACACCTGTGAGCCCTGTAACTTCCTCCCAACCCCTCATGACCAGTATAGCCCACCGGCCTCCTGACTATTTCACGCTACCACCATTGGCATTTCTTGCCATTTTAGGGCAGGCTTCGATCAGAGCCTCCCACTGGGCACACAAGGACCCCTAAAAACAGTATCCATTTCCACGCCTGTGAGCCCCATAACTTTTCTCCCCAACCGCCTCGAACCAAAGGCTATAGCCCACCGGCCTCATGACTATTTCACGTGTTGCGCCACTGGCATTTCTTGCCATTTTAGGGCAGGCCTCTGACTGTAGCCTCCCATCAAGCACACGAGGACCGCCGAAAAGACTGCACTCCATTTCCCGACGCCTGTAGCCCCAGAACTTTTCTCCCAACCGCCAACCAAAGGCTATAGCCCACCGCCTTGCTGACCATTTCACGCCATGCCACTGGCATGTCATACCATTTTAGTAGTAGGCTTTTGACCGTAGCCTCCCACTGGGCACACGAGGACCCTCAGAAGACTGTACCCATTTCCGACGACTCAGAGTCTCAAACCCCTCCCAAACCTCATGGACTGGTTATAGCCCACCGCCCTGCCTATTTCGTGACCGCCATCACTGGCATTTCTTCCCATTTTAGGCAGGCCTGACTGTAGCCTCCCACTGGGCATAAAAGGACCTTCAAAAGACTGTACCCATTTCCAACGCCTGTAACTGAACGCCCTCCCAACCTCATGGAGCAAAGGCTATAGCCCACGGGCCCCCATGACTATTTCACGTGGATGCGTCATTGGCATTTCTTGCCATTTTAGCGAAAGCTTCTGACCGAGCCTCCCACTGGGCACACGAGGACCCCGAAAAGATCAGACCCATTTCCACGCCTGAGCACCAGAACTTCCTCCCAACCCCATGACCAAAGCACTATAGCCCACCGGCCCCATGACCATTGCACGCGCATGCTACTGGGATTTCTTGCCATTTTAGGGTCAGCCTCTGACCGTAGCCTCCCATCACACACGAGGACCCTCGAAAAGACTGTACCCATTTCTCGAGGACCGAGCCCCAAACCCCTCCCCAACCTCATGACCAAAGACTATAGCCCACCGCCCTCGGCAACAATTTCACCTGCGCTCGCTGGCATGTCTTGCCATTTTAGGGCAGTGCTTCCTGACCGTAGCCTCCCATCGGCACACGAGACCCTCAAAAGACTGCACTCCATTTCCGACGCCCAGAGCCCTAGAACTTCCTCTCCCTAACCCCGCATGACCAAAGGCTATAGCCCACCGCCCCATGACCATTTCACGCCACGCTGCAATCATTGGGATTTCTTGCCATTTTAGGCAGGCCTCCGATCAGAGCCTCCCCCTGGGCACACGAGAGACACTCGGAAAAGACTGTACCCATTTCTCGACGACCAAGACCCCGAACCCCTCCCAACCCCTCATGGACCAAAGGCTTATAGACCACCGCCCCATGACCATTTTACGCGCTACCACGCCAGGATTTCTTGCCATTTTAGGCAGGCCTCCTGACCAGAGCCTCCCACTGGCACACACGAGGACCTCGAAAAGATCAGACCCATTTCTGAGGACCAGAGCCCCAAACCCTCCCCAACCTCATGGACCAGGCTATAGCCCACCGCCCACACTATTTCACGCCTCAAGGCCACTGGCATGTCTTGCCATTTTAGTGTGCTTCTGATCAGAAGGCCCCATCAAGGCACAGAGGACCCTCGAAAAGACTCAGATCATTTCCGACAACCAGAGCCCCAAACCCCTCCCCAACCCCTGTGGGACTGAAGCATAGCCCACCTGCGGCGATTATTTCTGCCACTACTGGCATTTCTTGCCATTTTAGGCAGGCCTCGATCAGAGCTCCCATCACGCACACGAGTACCCTCGAAAAGACTGTACCCATTTCCGACAGCCAGAGCCCCTGTAACTTCCCTCCCAACCCTCCATGACCAGGTACAGCCCACCGCCTCATGACTATTTCACGCTACCACTGGCATTTTCTGCCATTTTAGGCAGGCTTGACTGTAGGCCTCCCACTGGGCACACGAGGACCCTCGAAAAACAAGATCCATTTCCGACGCCCAGAGCCTCTAGAACTTTTTCTCCCAACCACTGGAACTAAAGGCTATAGCCCACCGCCTGACCATTTCACGCTAAGGCTTGGCATGTCTTACCATTTTAGTGCTTTTGATCAGAGCCTCCCACTGGCACACGAGACCCTCAGAAGACTGTACTCCATTTCCGACCACCGTGAGCCCCAAACCCCTCCCCAAACCCCTCATGACCAGTATTATAGCCCACCGGCCTGTGTTTATTTCTGCGACTGCGTCATTGGCATTTCTTGCCATTTTAGGCATGTGCCTGACCAGAGGCCTCCCACTGGCACACAAGGACCTCGAAAAGACTGACCCATTTCCAACACCTGTAACCCCAACGCCTCCCCAACCTCATGGAGTAAAGGCTATAGCCCACCGCCTGTTGATTATTTCACGCACAAGGCCATTGGCATGTGTTACCATTTTAGGGCATGTGCTCGATCAGAGCCTCCCTCCGCACAGAGGACCTCGAAAAGACTGCACTCCATTTCCGACAACCAGAGCTCAAACCCTCCCAACCCCTGTGGGACCAGTTATAGCCCACCGGCTTTTGCGACTATTTCAAGCGCCACCATTGGGCATTTCTTGCCATTTTAGGCAGGCCTCACCGTAGAGCCTCCCACTGCACACGAGGACACTCGAAAAGACTGCACTCCATTTCGACGACCTGTAACCCCCGAACCCCTCCCAACCCCTCATGGACCAAAGGCTATAGACCACCGCCCCATGACTTATTTCACGCTGACACTACTGGCATTTTTGCCATTTTAGTGGCAGGTGCCTCCTGACTCAGAGCCTCCCATCACACGAGGACACCTGAAAAGGCTGTACCCATTTCCGACGCACTGTAACCCCGGGACCCCCCACCCCAACCCCCAAGGGACCAAAGGTTATAGGACCACCGGACTCATGACTATTTCACGTGATGCGCCAGGCATTTCTTGCCATTTTAGGGCAGGCTTTTTGACTAGCCTCCCATCGGGCACACGAGGACCCTCGAAAAGACTGCACTCCATTTCCGACGCCTGTGAGCACCAGAACTTCCTCCCCAACCCCGCATGGGACCAGGCTATAGCCCACCGCCTCGGCATGACCATTTCACGCCACTGCAATCACTGGGATTTCTTGCCATTTTAGTATGTGCCTCACCAGAGCCTCCCACTGGGTACACGAGGACCCTCTAAAAGATCAGACCCATTTCGAGGACTGTAGCCTCAAACCCCTCCCAACCCCGCATGACCAAAGGCTATAGCCCACCGCCCTTGGCCACTATTTCACGCTACGCGCACTGGCATGTCTTCACATTTTAGGGGTGCTTCTGATCAGAGCCTCCCACCGGGCACAGAGGACCTCGAAAGATCAGACCCATTTCGACAACCAGAGCCCCGAAACCCCTCCCCAACCCCTGTGGACCAAAGGCTATAGCCCACCGGCCTTCGACGACTATTTCAAGCGCACTGGCATTTCTTGCCATTTTAGGGCATGTGCCTGACCTGTAGCCTCCCATCACAGCACACGAGGACCTCGAAAAGACTCAGACCCATTCCGACGCACCAGAGCCCCTCAAACCCCTCCCAAACCCCGGGACCAAAGGCTATAGCCCACCGCCTCAGGTATTATTTCCGACTGCGCGCTTGGCATTTTCTTGCCATTTTAGGGCAGGCCTTTGACTGTAGCCTCCCACTGGGCACACAAGGACCCTCAAAAAGACAGACCCATTTCCAACGCCTGTAACCCCGAACGCCCTCCCAACCCTCATGGAGCAAAGGCTATAGCCCACCGCCTGCTGACTATTTCACGCACGGCTACTGGCATGTGCCATTTTAGGGCACTGTAGCCTCCCCTCCTGGCATGAGGACCTCGAAAAGACTGCACTCCATTTCTCACAACCGTGAGCCCCAAACCCCTCCCCAACCCCCGTGGACCAGTATAGCCCACCGGCTTCATGATTATTTCAAGCGCTGCGCTGCTGGGCATTTCTTGCCTTTTTAGTGGCATGCCTCTGACTGTAGCCTCCCCCTGGGCACACGAGGACACCTCGAAAAGACTGCACCCATTTCCGACGCTAGAACCTCGAACCCCTCCCAACCCCTCATGGACCAGCATAGACCACCGCCTGACTATTTCACGCTGCGCTACTGGCATTTCTGCCATTTTAGGGCAGGCTCTGACCGTAGCCTCCCACCTGGCACACGAGGACACTCGAAAAGGCTGTACCCATTTCCACGACCGTAACCCCGCACCCCCACCCCAACCCCCATGACTAAAGGCTATAGACCACCTGACTCATGGATTATTTCACGTGATGCGCCACAGTATTTCTTGCCATTTTAGGTGCTATTGACCGTAGCCTCCCATCAAGTACACACGAGGACCTCGAAAAGACTGCACCCATTCCCACGCCTGAGCACCAGAACTTCCTCCCAACCCCTCATGACCAAAGGCTATAGCCCACCGCCTGGCGATTATTTCACGCACAAGGCCACTGGGATTTCTTGCCATTTTAGGGCATGTGCCTGACAGATCCTCCCACTGGTACACGAGGACCCTCGAAAAGATCAGTACCCATTTCGAGACTGAGCTCCCAAACCCCCCCAACCCCCTCATGACCAAAGGCTATAGCCCACCGCCTCGGCCACTATTTCACGCACAACTACTGGCATGTCTTGCCATTTTAGTGTGCCTGACTGTAGGCCTCCCAAGCAAGCACATGAGGACCTCGAAAAGATCAGACTCATTTCACAACCAGAGCCCCTCAAACCCCTCCCCAACCCCGGACCAGTATAGCCCACCGGCCGGGCGATTATTTCAAGCGCTGCGTCATTGGCATTTCTTGCCATTTTAGGGCAAGGCCTGACCGTAGCCTCCCATCACACACGAGGACCTCGAAAAGACTGTACCCATTCTCACGACTGAGCCCTCAAACCCCTCCCAAACCTCATGACCAAAGGCTATAGCCCACCGGCCTCGGTTTATTTCAGACTGCCATTGGCATTTCTTGCCATTTTAGGCAGGCTCGACTGTAGCCTCCCACTGGGAACACAAGGACATTCGAAAAGACTGTGCCTATTTCCTACGCCTGTAACCCCGAACGCCCCTCCCAACCTCATGGAGCAAAGGCTATAGCCCACCGCCTTGCCGACTATTTCACGCACAAGGCCACTGGCATGTCTTGCCATTTTAGGGCAGGCTTCTGACCGTAGCCTCCCACTGGGCACAGAGGACCCTCGAAAAGACTGTACCCATTTCCGACAACCAGAGCCCCCCCAACCCCCACCCCAACCCCCCGGGACCAAACGCAAAAGCCCACCGCTGATTATTTCAAGCGCCATTGGGCATTTCTTGCCATTTTAGGCAGGCCTGATCAGAGCCTCCCCTGGGCACACGAGGACACTCAAAAGACTCACCCATTTCGACGACCGTAACCCCCAACCCTCCCCAACCCTCATGACCAAAGGCTATAGACCACCGGCCTGGCTGATTATTTCACGCTGATGCCATTGGCATTTTGCCATTTAGGGCAGGCCTGACCGGAGCCTCCCCCCGGGCACCCGAGCACCCTCGAAAAGACTGTACCCATTTCCGACGACCAGAACCCCCCCACCCCCCACCCCAACCCCCCCCGACCAAAGGCTATAGACCACTGACGACTATTTCACGTGATGCGCCACTGGCATTTCTTGCCATTTTAGGCAGGCTTTTGACCAGAGCCTCCCACTGGGCACACGAGACCCTCGAAAAGACTGCACCCATTTCCCGACGCCCAGCACCAGAACTTCCTCCCCAACCCTCATGGACCAAAGTTATAGCCCACCGCCTCGACCATTTCACGCACATGGCCACTGGGATTTCTTGCCATTTTAGTGTGCCTGACCGTAGCCTCCCACTGGTACACGAGGACCCTCGAAAGATCAGACCCATTTCCGAGGACCAGAGCCTCAAACCCCTCCCCAACCTCATGACCAAAGGCTATAGCCCACCGCCTTGGCCACTATTTCACGCACAAGGCCATGGGCATGTTCACATTTTAGTATGTGCTCGACCAGAGCCTCCTGGGGCACAGAGGACCTCGAAAAGACTCACTCATTTCCGACAACCAGAGCCCCCGAACCCCCCCCCAACCCCCCGGGACCAAAGGCTATAGCCCACTGCCATGATTATTTCAAGCGTCACACATTGGCATTTCTTGCCATTTTAGGCAGGCCTGACTGTAGCCTCCCATCACAAGCACACGAGGACCCTCAAAAGACTGTACCCATTCCCGACGCACTGTGAGCTCCCAAACCCTCCCAAAACCCTCATGACCAAAGGCTATAGCCCACCGCCTCTGTATTATTTCCGACTGCGTCACTGGCATTTCTTGCCATTTTAGGGCAGGCCTCTGACCGTAGCCTCCCACTGGGCACACAAGGACCCTCGAAAAGACTGTACCCATTTCCAATGCCCAGAACCCCCGAACGCCCCTCCCCAACCCCCGCGGAGCAAAGGCTATAGCCTACCGGCCTCGGTGACTATTTCACGCGCTGCGCCGCTGGGCATGTCTTGCCATTTTAGGGCAGGCTTCTGACCGTAGCCTCCCACTGGGCACACGAGACACTGAGAAAGTCTGTACCCATTTCCCGACGACTGTAACCCCTGACCCCCACCCCAACCCCTCATGACCAAAGCACATAGACCACCGGCCTCGGCGACTATTTCACGCGATGCGCCGCTGGGCATTTCTTGCCATTTTAGGGCAGGCTTATGACCGTAGCCTCCCACTGGGCACACGAGGACCCTCGAAAAGACTGTACCCATTTCCGACGCCCAGAGCACCAAAACTTCCCTCCCCAACCCCCGAGGACCAAAGGCTATAGCCCACCGCCCCATGACCATTTCACGCACGCCACTGGCTGGGATTTCTTGCCATTTGTATGTGCCTCTGACAGTAGCCTCCCACTGGGTACACGAGGACCCTCGAAAAGACTGTTCCCATTTCTGAGGACCAGAGTCTCAAACCCTCCCCAACCCCCTCAAGGGACCAAAGGCTTATAGCCCACCTGCCTCACTATTTCACGCTCACACTGGCATGTCTTTGCCATTTTAGTGTGCTTCTGACCGTAGCCTCCCATCAAGCATGAGGACCTCAAAAGACTGCATCATTTCCGACAACCAGAGCTCCCAAACCCCTCCCCAACCCACGTGGACAAAACGCTATAGCCCACCGGCTTCGCGACTATTTCAAGCTACTGAGTCATTGGCATTTCTTGCCATTTTAGGCAGTAGGCCCTGACCAGAGCCTCCCATCACAAGACACGAGGACCCTCGAAAAGACTCACCCATTTCCGACACCCGTGAGCCCTGAACTTCCTCCCAACCCCTCTGGGACCAGGTTACAGCCCACCGGCCTCGGCGATTATTTCTGCGCCATCACTGGCATTTCACCATTTTAGGGCAGGCATATACGACCGTAGCCTCCCATCAAGGGCACACGAGGACCCTCGAAAGACTGCACTCCATTTCCACACCCGTGAGCCCTGTAACTTCCTCCCAACCTCATGACCAAAGGCTTACAGCCCACCGCCTCTGACCATTTCACGCTACCACCACTGGCATTTTTGTTATTTTAGTAGGCTTTCACAGAGCCTCCCATCAAGTACACGAGGACCCTCGAAAACAAGATCCATTTCCGACGCCCAGAGCCCCAGAACTTTTCTCCCAACCGCCATGAACCAAAGGCTATAGCCCAACCGCCTCCATGACTATTTCACGAGCTGCGCCATTGGCATTTCTTGCCATTTTAGGCAAAGGCCTGACCGTAGCCTCCCACTGGGCACACGAGGACCCTCAGAAGACTGTACCCATTCCCGACGACTGTGAGCCCCAAACCCCTCCCCAAACCCCGCTGGACTAAAGGCTATAGCCCACCTGGCCTCAGGTTTATTTCCAGATCAAGGCCATTGGCATTTCTTGCCATTTTAGGCGTGCTCTGATCAGTAGCCTCCCATCAAGCACACAAGGACCCTCGAAAAGACTGTACCCATTTCCAATGCCTGAACCCCTGAACGCCTCCCCAACCCCTCATGGAGTAAAGGCTATAGCCCACTGCCTGCTGACTATTTCATTTCACGCTACTACTGGCATGTGTTGTTATTTTAGGCAGTCCTCGACCAGAGCCTCCCATCGGGCACACGAGGACCCTCAGAAGACTCAGACCCATTTCCGACGACTGTGAGCCCCTCAAACCCCTCCCAAAACTCATGGACCAGTTATAGCCCACCGGCCTCAAGGTTTATTTCCGTGATCAAGGCCATTGGGCATTTCTTGCCATTTTAGGCAGGCCTCTGATCAGCCTCCCACCTGGGCACACAAGGACCCTCAAAAGACTGTACCCATTTCCAACGCCTGTAACCCCGAACGCCCCTCCCAACCTCATGGAGCAAAGGCTATAGCCCACCGCCTGCCGACTATTTCACGCGGCCACTGGCATGTGTTGCCATTTTAGAAGTGCTTCTGACAGAGCTTCCTCCTCGGGCACAGAGGACCCTCGAAAAGACTGACTCCATTTCTGAAAACCAGAGCCAAAACCCTCCCAACCCCTGACTAGCTATAGCCCACCGGCCCATGATTATTTCAAGCCATTGGCAATTCTTGCCATTTTAGGCAGTGCTTTTGACTGAGGCCTCCCATCGGGCACACGAGGACCCTCAGAAGACTGTACCCATTTCCCACGACTGAGCCCTCAAACCCCTCCCAAACGCCGCAGTTATTATAGCCCACCTACCAAGGTTTATTTCCGACTGCGCCACTGGTATTTCTTGCCATTTAGTGGCCTCTGATCGTAGCCTCCCACCTGGGCACACAAGGACCCTCGAAAAGACTGTACCCATTTCCAACGCCTGTAACCCTCAACGCCCCTCCCAACCTCATGGAGTAAAGGCTATAGCCCACCGCCTGCCGATTATTTCACGCACTGGCCACTGGCATGTGTTGCCATTTTATGTGCTTCGATCAGAGCCTCCTCCGGGCACAGAGGACCTCAAAAGACTGACCCATTTCTCGACAACCAGAGCCACCAACCCCTATAGCCCACTGCCGGGCGCATAGCCCATTCATGACTATTTCAAGCTTGCTATTTCTTGCCATTTTAGGGTGTGCTTGACCAGAGCCTCCCATCTGGCACACGAGGACCTCAGAAGACTGTACCCATTTCCGACGCACCGAGCCCTCAAACCCTCCCCAAACGCCTGCACTAAAGGCTATAGCCCACCGCCTCAAGGTTTATTTCCAGATCTCATTGGCATTTCTTGCCATTTTCAGGCAGGCCTCGGACTGTAGCCTCCCACTGGGCACACAAGGACCTCAAAAAGACTGTACCCATTTCCAACGCCTGAACCCCAACGCCTCCCAACCACCGCTGGAGCAAAGGCTATAGCCCACCGCCTGCCGATTATTTCACACACTACCACTGGCATGTGTTGCCATTTTAGGCAAGCCTGATCAGAGCTCTCCTCCTGGGCACAGAGGCCCCTCGAAAAGGCTGGACCCATTTCCGACAACCGGAGCCCAAACCCCTCCCAACCCCTGTGGACCAAGTAGCCCACCGCTTCATGACTATTTCAAGCTGCCACTGCTACATTTCTGCCATTTTAGGCAGGCTGACCGTAGCCTCCCACTGGGCACACGAGGACCCTCGAAAGACTCAGACTCCATTTCTGACACCCAGAGCCCCGAACTTCCCTCCAACCCCTCATGACCAGCAATATAGCCCACCGGCCTCGACGACTATTTCACGCAAGGCTACTGGCATTTCTTGCCATTTTAGTGTGCCTCTGATCAGATCCTCCCATCAAGCACACGAGGACCTCAAAAGACTGTACCCATTTCCCACGCCCAGAGCCCTGTAAACTCCTTTCTCCCAACCGCGAACCAAAGGCTTATAGCCCACCGCCTCGACGACCATTTCACGCGGCCATACTGGCATTTCTTGCCATTTGTGGCAGTGCCTCGATCAGATCCTCCCATCGGGCACACGAGACCTCAAAAGACTCACCCATTTCCGACGCCCAGAGCCCCAGAACGTTTCTCCCAACCGCCAAACCAAAGGCTATAGCCCATCGGCCTTTGGCGACCATTTCACGCACACCACTGGCATTTCTTGTAATTTTAGTATGTGCCTCTGACCATAGCCTCCCATCAAGCACACGAGGACCCTCGAAAAGCCTGTAGCCATTACTCCATGACCAGAGCCCCTAAACCCTCCCCAACCTCATGGGACTAAAGGCTATAGCCCATGTGCCTCGACGACTGCTTACACGCCCACTGGCATTTCTTGTCATTTTAGACAGTGCCTCGATCAGAGCCTCCCACGGGCACACGAGGACCCTCGAAAAGATCAGACCCATTTCCAACGCGCCTCCCCAACCCCCGTGGACCAAAGGCTATAGCCCACCGCCTCAAGTGAATATTTCACGCCTGCGGCTACTGGGCATTTCTTGCCATTTTAGGTAACCTCTGCCAGAGCTCCCAATGGGCACACGAGGACCCTAAAAGACTGTACCCATTTCCAACGCCTGTGAGCCCCGAACGCCTCCCAACCCCCCTGGACTAAAGGCTATAGCCCACCGGCCTCGGCATGACTATTTCACGCTGCGCCTCGACATTTCTTGCCATTTTAGCAGGCTTCTGACCAGAGCCTCCCACCAAGCACACGAGGACCCTCAAAAGACTGTACCCATTTCCTACACCTGTGAGCCCTGAACTTCCCTTCCAACCCCTCATGGACCAAAGGCTATAGCCCACCTGCCTCATGACCATACTTCACGCGCTGCGCCATGCTAGGCATTTCTTGCCATTTTAGGGCAGGCCCATGACCGTGAGCCTCCTCCCACTGGGCACACGAGACCTCAAAAATCAGACCCATTACTCCGACGCCCAGAGTCTCAGAACTTTTCTCCCCAACCGCCATGAACTAAAGGCTATAGCCCACCGCCTCGACGACATCATTTCCACGCTGCCAAGCGCCATTGGCATTTCTTGCCATTTTAGGGCAGGCCTCTGATCGTATCCTCCCACTGGCACACGAGGACCCTCGAAAAGACTGTACCCATTTCCCGACGCCTGAGCCCCAGAACTTTTCTCCCAACCGCCAACCAAAGTTATAGCCCATCGCCTCGGCGACCATTTCACGCGCTGCGCACTGGCATTTCTTGTAATTTTAGGGCAGTGCCTCTGACCGTAGCCTCCCACTCGGCACACGAGGACCTCGAAAGACTGTAGCCATTCTCGATGACCAGAGCCCTCTAAACCCTCCCCCAACCCCTCATGACCAGGTTATAGCCCACCGCCTCGACGACTGCTTTCACACGCTGGCATTTCTTGTCATTTTAGGACAGCCTCCTGACCAGTAGCCTCCCACGGGCACACGAGACCTCGAAAAGACTGTACCCATTTCCAACGCGCCTCCCCAACCCCCAGGACCAAAGGCATAGCCCACTGCCTCATGAATATTTCACGCCACTGTGTCACTGGCATTTCTTGCCATTTTAGTGCAACCCTCCGTCAGAGCCTCCCAATGGGCACACGAGACCCTCGAAAAGATCTGACCCATTTCCACGCCTGAGCCCCAGAACTTTTCTCCCAACCGCCCAAAGGCTATAGCCCATCGCACCTGCTACACCATTTCACAGGCATTGGCAATTCTTGCAATTTTAGGGCAGTGCCTCGACCAGAGCCTCCCACGGGCACACGAGGACCCTCGAAAAGACTGGACCAGAGCCCCTAAACCCTCCCCAACCCTCATGGACTCAGTTATAGCCCACCGGCCTCGACGACTCGCTTTCACACGGCCATACCGACATTTCTTGTCATTTAGATGTGCCTCTCGATCAGAGCCTCCCACGGGCACACGAGGACCTCGAAAAGACTGTACTCCATTTCCAACGCCTCCCCCAAACCTCATGGACCAAAGACTATAGCCCACCGCCTCGGCTGACTATTTCACGCCACAAGGCCCCTGGACATTTCTCATTATTTGGCAATCGACCGTAGCCTCCCACCGGGCACACGAGGACCCTCAGAAGACTGCATTTCTACTCACAGAACCCCTGGAACCCTCCCCAACCTCATGGACTAAAGGCTATAGCCCACCGCCTCGGCGATTATTTCACGCTACTGCTCGACATTTCTTGCCATTTTAGGGCGTGCTTCGACCGTAGCCTCCCACTGGGCACACGAGGACCCTCGAAGACTGTATTTCAACGCCTGAGCCCCGAACGCTTCTCCCAACCCCTCATGGACCAGTATAGCCCACTGCCTCGAAGTGACTATTTCACGCCATGCTACTCGGACATTTCTTGCCATTTTAGGGCAAAGCTTCTGACCGTAGCCTCCCATCAGCACACGAGACCTCAAAGACTCAGACCCATTTCCGACGCTTCTCCCAACCCCTCATGACCAAAGGCTATAGCCCACTGCCTCATGATTATTTCACGCTACTGCGCCTGGACATTTCTTGCCATTTAGGTGCTTCGACTGTAGCCTCCCACTGGGCACACGAGGACCTCAGAAGACTGCACTCCATTTCCTGACCGTAACCCCTAAACCCTCCCAACCCTCAAGCGACCAAAGGCTATATAGCCCACCGGCCTCGGCGACTATTTCACGCTACTATGCCCCTGGATATTTCTTGCCATTTTAGGGCAGGCTTCTGACCGTAGCCTCCCACTGGGCACACGAGGACCCTCGAAAAGACTGTACCCATTTCCGACGCGCCTCCCCAATCCCCGTGGACCAAAGGATATAGCCCACCGGCCTCGGTGACTATTTCACGCACAAGGCCATTGACGTTTCTTTGCCATTTTAGTGCTTATGACTCAGAGACTCCCACTAGGCACAGAGGACCTCAGAAGACTGACTCCTACTCGACGACTGAGAGCCCCGAAACCCTCCCCCAACCCCTCATGGACCAAAGGCTATAGCCCACTGCCTCAAGTGACTTATTTCCTGCGGCTGGCCATTGGTATTTCTTGCCATTTTAGGGGCAAGCTCTGACCAGAGCCTCCCACTGGGCACACGATGACCTCAGAAGACTGCACTCCATTTCCGACGCCTGTGAGCCCCGAACTTCCCTCCCCAACCCCCGCGGACCAAAGGCTATAGCCCACCGGCCTCGGCGACTATTTCACGCGCTGCGCCGCTGGGCATGTCTTGCCATTTTAGGGCAAGCTTGTGACCGTAGCCTCCCACTGGGCACACGAGGACGCTCGAAAAGACTGTACCCATTTCCGACACCCAGAGCCCCCGAACGCCCCTCCCCAACCCCCGCGGACCAAAGGCTATAGCCCACCGGCCGTCGGCGACTATTTCACGTTGGCCACTGGCATGTCTTGCCATTTTAGGTAGGCTTATGCATCAGAGCCTCCCACCGGGCACACGAGGACCCTCGAAAAGACTGTACCCATTTCCAACACCTGTGAGCCCCTCAACGCCTCCCCAACCCCCTTGGACCAAAGGCTATAGCCCACCGGCCTCGGTGACTATTTCACGCGCTGCGCCGCTGGGCATGTCTTGCCATTTTAGGGCAGGCTTGTGACCGTAGCCTCCCACTGGGCACACACGAGACGCTCAAAAGACTGTACCCATTTCCGACACCTGTGAGCCCCGAACGCTGACTAAAGGCTATAGCCAACCGCCTGTGACTATTTCACGCCCGGCTGGCATTTCTTGCCATTTTAGGGCAGGCTTCTGATCCGTAGCCTCCCACGGGCACACGAGGACCCTCGAAAACACCTCAGACCCATTTCCGACACCTGCAGCCCTGTAACTTCCTCTCCACAACCCCGCTGACCAAAGGCTGTAGCCCACCGCCTCGAATTATTTCACGCGCTCCACCGCTGGGCATTTCTTGCCATTTTAGGGCAGGCTTCTGACCGTAGCCTCCCACTGGGCACACGAGTACCCTCGAAAAGACTGTACCCATTTCCAACGCCCAGAGCCCAGAACTTTTCTCCCCAACCGCATGAACCAGCATTATAGCCCACCGCTGCCTCGACGACCATTTCACGCCATATGGCCACTGGCATTTCTTGCCATTTTAGTGCAGGCCTGACTGTAGCCTCCCATCAAGCACACGAGGACCTCTCAAAAGACTGTACCCATTTCCTGACGCCCAGAGCCCCTAACTTTTCTCCCAACCCCCTGCGAATCAAAGGCTATAGCCCACCGGCCTCGGCGACCATTTCACGCTACCGCGGGCATTTCTTTGCATTTCATGGCAGGCCTCTGGCTGTAGCCTCCCACTGGGCACACGAGGACCCTCAAAAGATCAGAGCCATTTCCATGACCAGAGCCCCTAAACCCTCCCTCAACCCCTCATGGACCAAAGCACATAGCCCACCGCCTCGACGACTCGCTTACACGCTGCACTGCCTGGCATTTCTTGTCATTTTAGGGGCAACCTGATCAGAGCCTCCCACGGGCACACGAGGACCTCGAAAAGACTGTACCCATTTCAAACGCGCCTCCCAACCCCGCTGGGACCAGCTATAGCCCACTGCCTTGGCGATTATTTCACGCTACTGTGTCACTGGCATTTCTTGCCATTTTAGGCAACCTTCCGTCAGAGCCTCCCATCGGGCACACGAGGACCCTCAAAGACTGTACCCATTTCCAACGCCTGTGAGCCCCGAACGCCCTCCCCAAACCCTCATGGACCAAACACTATAGCCCACCGCCTCGGCGACTATTTCACGACTGCGCCTCGACATTTCATGCCATTTTAGGGCAAGCCTGATCAGAGCCTCCCACGGGCACACGAGGACCCTCAGAAGACTGCACTCCATTTCCGACGACCGTAACCCCGACACTCCTCCCAACCCTCATGACCAAAGGCTATAGCCCACCGCCTCAAGACTATTTCTGCGGCCATGGCATTTCTTGCCATTTTAGGCAAGCTCTCGACCAGTAGCCTCCCACCGGGCACACGATGACCTCGAAATACTGCACCCATTTCCACGCCCAGAGCCCTGTAACTTCCTCCCAACCCCTCATGACCAAAGCTATAGCCCACCGCCTCGACGACCATTTCACGCTGGCCAAGGCCACTGGCATTTCTTGCCATTTTAGTGCAGGCCTCGACCGTAGCCTCCCACTGGCACACGAGGACCCTCGAAAGACTGCACTCCATTTCCGACGCCTGAGCCCTCAGAACTTTCTCCCCAACCCAACCAAACAGGCTATAGCCCACCGCCTCTGACCATTTCACGCTGCTGCCATCGGGCATTTCTTGTAATTTTAGGGCAGGCCTCCCTGACCGTAGCCTCCCATCTGGGCACACGAGACCTCGAAAAGATCAGTAGCTATTTCCAACACCTGTGAGCCCCCAACGCCCCTCCCAAACCCCGCATGGACCAAACACTATAGCCCACCGTGGCGATTATTTCACGACGCGCCTACATTTCATGCCATTTTTAGGGCGTGCCTCGACAGAGCCTCCCACGGGCACACGAGGACCCTAAAAGCATCTACCCATTTCAAACCCCGACACTCCCTCCCCAACCCTCATGACCAAAGGCTATAGCCCACCGCCTCGACGCTTTTCACGCTGGCTGTCATTGGCATTTCTTTTGTCATTTTAGGGCAGGCCTCCGATCAGAGCCTCCCACGGGCACACGAGACCCTCGAAAAGACTGTACCCCATTTCAAACGCCTCCCAACCCCGTGGACCAAACACTATAGCCCACCGCCCCATGACTATTTCACGACTGTGTCACTGGCATTTCTTGCCATTTTAGGCAACCTTCCTGTCAGAGCCTCCCAATGGGCACACGAGACCCTCGAAAAGACTGTACCCATTTCCAACACCTGAGCCCCGAACGCCCCTCCCCAAACCCCGCGGACCAAACACTATAGCCCACCGGCCTCGGCGACTATTTCACGCACTGAGCCCCTGGACATTTCATGCCATTTTAGGGCAGGCATCTGACCGTAGCCTCCCACTGGGCACACGATGACCCTCGAAAAGACTGTACCCATTTCACGCACCGTAACCCCGACACTCCTCCCAACCCTCAAGGACCAAAGGCTATAGCCCACTGCCTCAAGATTATTTCCCGCCAAGCTTGGCATTTCTTGCCATTTTAGGGCAAGCCTCCGATCAGAGCCTCCCATCCGGGCACACGATGACCTCAAAAGACTGCACCCATTTCCGACGCCCAGAGCCCTGTAACTTCCTCCCAACCCCTCATGACCAAAGGCTATAGCCCACCGCCTCGATGACTATTTCACGCGCCCGCTGGGCATTTCTTGCCATTTTAGGGCAGCTTGACCGTAGCCTCCCACTGGCACACGAGTACGCCGAAAAGACTGCACCCATTTCCGACACCTGAGCCCAGAACTTTTCTCCCCAACGCTGACCAAAGGCTATAGCCCAAGCCGCCTCGATGACTATTTCGCGCGCCCACTGGCATTTTTTACCATTTCAGTGCAGGCCTCTGACCGTAGCCTACCATTGGGCACACGCGGACCCTCGAAAAGACTGTACCCATTTCCAACGCCCAGAGCCCCCAAACCCCCTCCCGAACACCCGCGGACCAAAGGCTATACCCCACCGGCCTCGGCGACTATTTCTGCCACTGCTACTGGCATTTCTTGCCATTTTAGTGCAGTGCCTCTGACCGTAGCCTCCCATCCTGGCACACGAGGACCTCAAAAGACTGTAGACCCATTTCCGACGCCTGTGAGCCCTGTAACGCTTTCTCCCAACCGCAAACCAGGCTATAGCCCACCGGCCTCGACGACCATTTCACGCTGGCTGGCCACTGGCATTTCTTGCCATTTTAGGCAGGCCTCGACCGTAGCCTCCCACTGGCACATGAGGACCCTCAAAAGACTTTAGCCTATTTCCACGCCTGAGCCCCTAAACCCCTCTCCCAACCCCCGCAACTAAAGGCTTATAGCCCACCGCCTCGACCATTTCACGCGCCAGGCCATGGCATTTTTGTCATTTTAGTATGTGCCTGACCGTAGCCTCCCACGGGCACACGAGGACCTCGAACATTACCTACCCCCAAACCCCTCCCCCCCCCCCCCGTGGGACACAGTAGCCCACTGCCTCGACGACTTTATTTCACGTCAGCTTAGGCATTTCTTGCCATTTTAGGCAACCTCCGTCAGAGCCTCCCAATGGGCACACGAGGACCTCAAAAGACTTTACCCATTTCCAACGCCCAGAGCCCCCGAACGCCCTCCCAACCGTGACCAGGCTATAGCCCACCGCCTCGGGCGATTATTTCACGCTACGCGCCTGACATTTCTTGCCATTTTAGTGCAACCTCGACTGTAGCCTCCCACTGGCACACGACGCCCCTCGAAAAGATACTGTACCCATTTCCGACGCGCCCCCCCAATCCCTCGGACCAAAGCTATAGCCCACCGCCTGGGTGATTATTTCACGCCACTGACGCTTTCTTGCCATTTTAGTATGTGCTTATGACCAGACTCCCACCAGGCACACGAGGACCCTCAGAAGATCAGACCCATTTCCGACACTGAGCTCCAAACCCCTCCCAACCCCTCGGGACCAAAGGCTTATAGCCCACCAGCCCGGTGACTATTTCCCGCGCAGGCCACTGGCATTTCTTGCCATTTTAGGGCAGTGCTGACCAGAGGCCTCCCACTGGGCACACGAGGACCTCGAAAAGACTGTACCCATTTCCGACGCCCACTGAGCTCCTAAACCCCTCCCAACCCCTCATGGACCAAAGGCTATAGCCCACCTGCCCCATGCTGACTATTTAATCGCACGCGCCACTGGCATGTCTTGCAATTTTAGGGTGGCTTGATCAGTAGCCTCCCACCGGGCACACGAGACCTCGAAAAGACTGTACCCATTTCCGACACCCAGAGCCCCGAACGCCCTCCCAACCCTCATGACCAAAGGCTATAGCCCACCGCCTCGATGACTATTTACACGCTGCGCTTGGCATTTCTTGTCATTTTAGGGCAGGCCTGATCAGAGCCTCCCACGGGCACATGAGGACCCTCGAAAAGACCCCATTTCCAACGCCTCCCGAACCTCCGTGACCAGTAGCCCACCTGGCGATTATTTCACGCTACTGTGTCATTGGCATTTCTTGCCATTTTAGGGCAACCCTCCGGGTCAGAGCCTCCCAATGGGCACACGAGGACCCTCAAAAGACTGTACCCATTTTCGACGCCTGTGAGCCCCAGAACTTTTCTCCCCAACCGCTGACCAGGCTATAGCCCACCGCCTGGCGACTATTTCCCACGCGCCAAGGCCATTGGCATTTCTTGCCAATTTTAGGGCAACCTCTGACTGTAGCCTCCCATCAAGCACACGAGGACCCTCAAAAGACTGTAGCCATTTCATGACCTCAGAGCCCCTAAACCCCTCTCCCAACCTCGGACTAAAGGTTATAGCCCACTGCCTCGACGACTGCTTTCACACGCCAAGGCCATTGGCATTTCTGTCATTTTAGGCGTGCCTCCTGACCGTAGCCTCCCACTGGCACACGAGACCCTCGAAAAGACTGTACCCATTTCAAACGCCCTCCCAACCCCTGTGACCAGTTATATAGCCCACCGCCTCGACGACTATTTCACGCTACTGCTCGGCATTTCTTGCCATTTTAGGGCAACCCTCCGTCAGAGCCTCCCAATGGGCACACGAGGACCCTCAAAAGACTGTACCCATTTCACGCCCAGAGCTCCCAGAACTTTTCTCCCAACCGCTGACCAAAGGCGATAGCCCACCGCCTCGGGCGACTATTTCACGCTACGCCATGGGCATTTCTTGCCATTTTAGGGCAACCTCTGACCGTAGGCCTCCCAATGGCACACGAGACCCTCAAAAGACTGTAGCCAGTTCCGACCTGCAGAGCCCCTAAACCCCTCCCCAACCCCGCTGGACCAAAGGCTATAGCCCACCGCCTCGACGATTATTTCACACGCCTGCGCACATTGGCATTTCTTGTCATTTTAGTGTGCCTCGACCGTAGCCTCCCACCTGGGCACATGAGGACCCTCGAAAAGACTGTACCCATTTCCAACGCGCCTCCCCAACCCCCGGGACCAGTTATAGCCCACCGCCTCGACGATTATTTCACGCTACTGTGTCAAGCATTTCTTGCATTTTAGGGCAACCTCCGTCAGCCTCCCAATGGGCACACGAGGACCTCGAAAAGACTGTACCCATTTCCCCCTAACGCCCCTCCCCAAACCCCGCGTACCAAAGACTATAGCCCACCGGCCTCGGCGACTATTTCACGCACTGCGCCCCTGGACATTGCGTGCAGTTTACGGCAGGCTTCTGACCGTAGCCTCCCACTGGGCACACAAGGACCCTCAGAAGACTCATTTCACTCGACACTGTAACCCCGACACTCCTCCCCAACCCTCATGACCAAAGGCTATAGCCCACCGGCCTCAGTGACTATTTCACGCGCTGCGCCGCTTGGTATTTCTTGTCATTTTAGGCAGGCCTCTGATCAGCCTCCCACGGGCACACGAGACCCTCGAAAAGATCAGACTCTATTTCAAACGCGCCTCAACCCCTGTGGACCAGGATTATAGCCCACTGCCTCGGGCGATTATTTCACGCTACTGTGCCTGGCATTTCTTGCCATTTTAGGCAACCTTCCACTATAGCCTCCCAATGGGCACACGAGGACCCTCGAAAAGACTGTACCCATTTCCAACGCCCAGAGCCCCCGAACGCCCCTCCCCAAACCCCGCGTACCAAAGACTATAGCCCACCGGCCTCGGCGACTATTTCACGCACTGCGCCCCTGGACATTTCTTGCATTTTACGGCAGGCTTCTGACCGTAGCCTCCCACTGGGCACACAAGGACCCTCGTAAAGACTGTACCCATTTCTGACGACCAGAACCCCCGACACTCCCTCCCCAACCCCCGCGGACCAAAGGCTATAGCCCACCGGCCTCAGTGACTATTTCACGCCATACCGCTTGGCATTTCTTGTCATTTTAGGGCAGGCCTCTGACCGTCAGCCTCCCACGGGCACACGAGACCTCGAAAAACTGTACTCCATTTCCCGACGCGCCTCAATCCCCTGTGGACCAGCACATAGCCCACCTGCCTCGCGATTATTTCACGCGGCCATGGCTACTGGCATTTCTTGCCATTTTAGGGCAGGCCTCTGACCGTAGCCTCCCAATTGGAACGCGAAGACCCTCCAAAAGACTGTACCCACTTCCGACACCCAGAGCCCCCGAACGCCCCTCCCCAACCCCCGCGGACCAAAGGCTATAGCCCACCGGCCTCGGTGACTATTTCACGCGCTGCGCCGCTGGACGTTTCTTGCCATTTTAGGGCAGGCTTATGACCGTAGACTCCCACTAGGCACAAGAGGACCCTCGTAAAGACTGTACCCATTTCTGACGACCAGAGCTCCCGAAACCCCCTCCCCAACCCCTGTGGACCAAAGGCTATAGCCCACCGGCCTCAGTGACTATTTCCCGCGCTGCGCCGCAGGGCATTTCTTGCAATTTTAGGGCAAGCCTCTGACCGTAGCCTCCCACTGGGCACACGATGACCCTCGAAAAGACTGTACCCATTTCCGACGCCCAGAGCCCCAGAACTTCCCTCCCCAACCCCCGCGGACCAAAGGCTATAGCCCACCGGCCTCGGCGACTATTTCACGCCACAAGGCTACTGGCATGTCTTGCCATTTTAGGGCAAGCTTGTGACCGTAGCCTCCCACTGGGCACACGAGGACGCTCGAAAAGACTGTACCCATTTCCGACACCCAGAGCCCCCGAACGCGGACCAAAGGCTATAGCCAAGCGGCCTCGATGACTATTTCACGCGCTCCACCGCTGGGCATTTCTTGCCATTTTAGGGCAGGCTTCTGACCGTAGCCTCCCACTGGGCACACGAGTACCCTCGAAAAGACTGTACCCAATTCTCCAAACCCAGAGCCCGTAACTTCCCTCCCAACCCTCAAGGACCAGCTATAGCCCACCGCCTCGGCGACCATTTCACGCTGCGCACTGGCATTTCTTGCCATTTTAGGGCAGGCCTCTGACCGAGCCTCCCACTGGGCACACGAGACCTCGAAGACTGTGACCCATTTACGACGCCTGTGAGCCCCAGAACGCTTTCTCCCAACCGCCACGAACCAAAGGATATAGCCCACTGCCTCGACGACCATTTCACGCGCTTGCCATTGGCATTTTTGCCATTTTAGTGCAGGCTCGACCGTAGCCTCCCATCAAGGCACACGAGACCCTCGAAAAGATCAGTACCCATTTCCGACGCCTGTGAGCCCCAGAACTTTTCTCCCAACCGCTGCTGAACCAAAGGCTATAGCCCACCGCCCTGGCGACTATTTCACGCCAAGGCCACTGGCATTTCTTGTAATTTTAGGGTGCCTCGACCGTAGCCTTCCATGGCACACGAGGACCCTCGAAAGACTGTAGCCATTTCCATGACCAGAGCCCCCTAAACCCTCCCCCAACCTCATGACCAGTTACAGCCCACCGGCCTCGACGACCGTTTCACACGCTGCGCTGCTGGGCATTTCTTGTCATTTTTGGGCAGGCCTCTGACCTTAGCCTCCCACGGGGCACACGAGGACCCTCGAAAAGACTTTACACATTTCCAACGCGCCTCCCAACCCCTGTGGACCAGCACATAGCCCACCGCCCTGGGCGATTATTTCACGCTGTGTCATAGGCATTTCTTGCCATTTTAGGGCAACCTTCCGTCAGAAGATCCTAATGGGCACACGAGGACCCTCGAAAACTGTACCCATTTCCAACGCCCAGAGCCCCGAACGCCCCTCCCCAACCCCCGCGGACCAAAGGCTATAGCCCACTGCCTTGCTGATTATTTCACTTGCTGCGCCTCGACATTTCTTGCCATTTTTAGTGTGCTTCATCAGCCTCCCATCGGCACACGAGACCCTCGAAAATACTGCACTCCATTTCCGACGCCTCCCCAATCCTGTGGACCAGCACATAGCCCACCGGCCTCGTGATTATTTCACGCGCCGCTTGGACGCTTTCTTGCCATTTTAGGGCTGTGCTTATGACCAGAGACTCCCACTCAGGCATGTGAGGACCTCAGAAGACTGCACTCCATTTCTCGACGACCAGAGCTCCCAAACCCCTCCCCAACCTCATGGAGTAAAGGCTATAGCCCACCGCCTCAGTGACTTATTTCCGCTGCGCCTGGGCATTTCTTGCAATTTAGGCAAGCCTCTGTAGAGCCTCCCACTGCACACGATGACCTCGAAAAGACTGTACCCATTTCCACGCCCAGAGCCCTGTAGAACTTCCTCCCAACCCCCGGGACCAAAGGCTATAGCCCACCTGCCTCGGCATGATTATTTAACGCACACTGGGCATGTCTTGCCATTTTAGTATGTGCTTGCATCAGAGCCTCCCATCAAGCACACGAGTACCCTCGAAAAGACTCATTCCATTTCTCGACACCCAGCCCCGAACGCCCCTCCCCAACCCCCGCATGGACTGACCAGGTTATAGCCCACCGCCTCGATGACTGCTTTCACACGCTGGGCATTTCTTGTCATTTTAGTGGCAGGCCTGACTGAGTTCTCCCACGGGCACATGAGGACCTCAAAAGACTGTACCCATTTCCAACGCGCCTCCCAACCCCTGTGGGACCAGGCTATAGCCCACCGCCTCGGCTGACCATTTCACGCGCTAAGGCCATTGGCATTTCTTGTAATTTTAGGGCAGTGCCTGACCAGCCTCCCACTGGCACACGAGGACCTCAAAAGACTCAGAGCCATTTCCATGACCAGAGCCCCTAAACCCCTCCCCAACCTCAAGGGACCAAAGGTTATAGCCCACCGCCTCGACGACTGCTTACACGCTTTGGCATTTCTTGTCATTTTAGGCAGGCTCTGATCAGAGCCTCCCACGGGCACACGAGACCCTCGAAAAGACTGTACCCATTTCAAACGCGCCTCCCAACCCCTGGACCAGTTATAGCCCACCGCCTCATGACTATTTCACGCCACAGGTCACTGGCATTTCTTGCCATTTTAGGGCAACCCTCCGTCAGAGCTCTCCCAATGGGCACACGAGGACCCTCGAAAAGACTGTACCCATTTCAAACGCCCAGAGCCCCCGAACGCCCCTCCCCAAACCCCGCGGACCAAAGACTATAGCCCACCGGCCTCGGCGACTATTTCACGCGCTGCGCCCCTGGACATTTCTTGCCATTTTAGGGCAGGCTTCTGACCGTAGCCTCCCACTGGGCACACGAGGACCCTCGTAAAGACTGTACCCATTTCTGACGACCAGAACTCCCGACACTCCCTCCCCAACCCCCGCGGACCAAAGGCTATAGCCCACCAGCCTTAGTGACTATTTTACGAGCTGCGCCGCTTGGCATTTCTTGTCATTTTAGGGCAGGCCTCTGACCGTAGCCTCCCACGGGGCACACGAGGACCCTCGAAAAGACTGTACCCATTTCCGACGCGCCTCCCCAATCCCCGTGGACCAAAGCACATAGCCCACCGGCCCTGCTGACTATTTCACGCATGGCCATGGTACTTTTGCCATTTTAGGGCAGGCCTCTGACCGTAGCCTCCCAATTGGAACGCGAAGACCCTCCAAAAGACTGTACCCACTTCCGACACCCAGAGCCCCCGAACGCCCCTCCCCAACCCCCGCGGACCAAAGGCTATAGCCCACCGGCCTCGGTGACTATTTCACGCTAAGGCCATTGGACGTTTTCTTACCATTTTAGGGCAGTGCTTATGACCAGAGACTCCCAATAGGCACAAGAGGACCTCAGAAGACTGACCCATTTCCTGACGCACTCAGAGCTCCCCAAACCCCTCCCAACCCTCATGGGACCAAAGGATATAGCCCACTGCCTCAAGTGACTATTTCTCTGCGCTGCAGTAGGCATTTCTTGCCATTTTAGTGGCAGGCTTCTGACCGAAGCCTCCCACAGGGCACACGATGACCCTCGAAAAGACTGGACCCATTTCCGACGCCCAGAGCCCTGTAACTTCCTCCCCAACCCTCATGACCAGCACATAGCCCACTGCCTCGGCGATTATTTCACGCGCCATCACTGGGCATGTCTTGCCATTTTAGGGCAAGCTTGTGACCAGAGCCTCCCATCAAGCACACGAGGACGCCGAAAAGACTGTACTCCATTTCCGACACCTGAGCCCCGAACGCTGACCAAAGGCTATAGCCAACCGGCCTTGTGACTATTTCACGTCCGGCCACAAGCATTTCTTGCCATTTTAGGTAGGCTTGACCGTAGCCTCCCATCGGGCACACGAGGACCCTCGAAAAGACTGCACTCCATTTCCCACACCCAGAGCCCCTGTAACTTCCTCCCAACCCTCATGGACCAAAGGCTATAGCCCATTTGCCTCGGTAACTATTTCGCGCGCTGCGCCGCATGGCATTTCTTGCCATTTTAGGGCAGGCCTCTGACCAGAGCCTCCCATCAAGCACACGAGGACCTCGAAAAGACTGTACCCATTTCCGACGCCTGTGAGCCCCAGAACATTTCTTCCCAACCGCCACGAACCAGGCTTATAGCCCACCGGCCTCGACGACCATTTCCATGCGGCCAAGCATTTCTTGCCATTTTAGTGCAGTGACTGACCGTAGCCTCCCATCGGGCACACGAGACCCTCGAAAAGATCACCCATTTCCGACGCCAGAGCCCCAGAACTTTTCTCCCCAACCGCCATGAACCAGCACATAGCCCACCGCCTGGCGACCATTTCACGCTGGCCAAGCATTACTTGCAATTTTAGGGCAGTCCTCGACCAGAGCCTCCCATGGCACACGAGGACCTCGAAAAGACTGTAGCTATTTCCTACGACCAGAGCCCCTAAACCCTCCCCAACCCTCATGGGACCAGTTATAGCCCACCGCCTCGACGACTGCTTTCACACGCTGCGCTTGGGCATTTCTTGTCATTTTAGGGCAGGCCTGATCAGAGCCTCACACGGGCACACGAGGACCCTCAAAAGACTGTACCCATTTCCAACGCCCAGAGCCCCGAACGCCCCTCCCAACCCCGCATGACCAAAGGCTATAGCCCACCGCCTCGGGCGACTATTTCACGCGTAGCGCCCGACATTTCTGCCATTTTAGGGCAGGCTTCTGACCGTAGCCTTCCATCACACGAGGACCGAAAAGATCAGACCTATTTCCGACAAGGCCCCCAATCCCCGCGGACCAGTTATTATAGCCCACCGCCTCGGTGATTATTTCACGCTACGCCACTGGACATTTCTTGCCATTTTAGGGCAGGCTTATGACCAGAGACTCACTAGGCATGTGGAGGACCCTCAGAAGACTGCACTCCATTTCTCGACCACTGTAGCTCCCAAACCCTCCCCAACTCCTCATGGGACCAAAGGCTATAGCCCACCGGCCTCAAGTGACTATTTCACAAGGCCATTGGCATTTCTTGCCATTTTAGGGGTAGCCTCTGACAGTAGCCTCCCACTGGGCACACGATGACCCTCGAAAAGACTGACCCATTTCCGACGCCTGTGAGCCCTGTAACTTCCCTCCCAACCTCAAGGACCAAAGGCTATAGCCCACCGCCTTTATGGCGATTATTTAACGCCATGCGCCATTGGCATGTCTTGCCATTTTAGGGCAGGCTTGCTACCGTAGCCTCCCACTGGGCACACGAGGACCCTCGAAAAGACTGTACCCATTTCCGACACCCATAGCCCCCGAACGCCCCACCCCAACCCCCGCGGACCCAAGGCTATAGCCCACCGGCCGCGACGACCGGTTCACAAGCTGCGCTGCTGGGCATTTCGTGTCATTTTAGGGCAGGCTCTGATCAGAGCCTCCTGACGTGGGCATGTGAGGACCTCGAAAAGACTGCACCCATTTCCAACGCGCCCCCAACCCCTGTGGACCAGTTATAGCCCACCGCCCCATGATTATTTCATCGCGCGTCACTGGTCATTTCTTGCCATTTTAGGCAACCTCCGTCAGAGCCTCCCAATGGGCACACGAGGACCCTCAAAGACTATACCCATTTCCAACGCCCAGAGCCCCGAACGCCTCCCAACCCCTCAAGGACCAAAGGCTATATAGCCCACCGCCCTCATGACTATTTCACGCTACTGCCTCTAGACATTTCTTGCCATTTTATGGAATGCCTCTGACCGTTGCCTCCCACTGGGCACACGAGGACCCTCAGAAGACTGCAGACTCATTTCCTGACGCACCGTAACCCCTCAAACCCTCCCAACCCTCATGACCAGGCTATAGCCCACCGGCCTCAGTGACTATTTCACGCGCTGCGCCGCTTGGCATTTCTTGTCATTTTAGGGCAGGCCTCTGACCGTAGCCTCCCACGGGGCACACGATGACCCTCGAAAAGACTGTACCCATTTCCGACACCCAGAGCCCCCGAACGCCCCTCCCCAACCCCCGCGGACCAAAGGCTATAGCCCACCCGCCTCGGTGACTATTTCACGCGCTGCGCCGCTGGACGTTTCTTGCCATTTTAGGGCAGGCTAATGACCGTAGTCTCCCACTAGACACAGGAGGACCTCAGAAGACTGTACCATTTCCTGACGCACTGAGCTCCCAAACCCTCCCCAACCTCAAGGACTAAATGCTATAGCCCACGCCTCATGATTATTTCACGCGCTGCTACTGCTGGCATGTCTTGCCATTTTAGGGCAGGCTTATGCATCAGAGCCTCCCATCTGGCACACGAGGACCCTCGAAAAGACTGTACCCATTTCCGACACCTGTGAGCCCTCTCGAACGCCCCTCCCAACCCCTCATGGACCAGCACATAGCCCACCGCCTTGTGACTATTTCACGCGCTGCGCTGCTGGCATGTCTTGCCATTTTAGGGCAGGCTTGTGACCAGAGCCTCCCATGGGCACACGAGACGCCAAAAGACTGTACCCATTTCCGACACCTGTGAGCCCCGAACGCTGACCAGCACATAGCCAACCGCCCTTGATTATTTCACGGCCTCGCTGGGCATTTCTTGCCATTTAAGGGCAGACTTCTGACCGTAGCGTCCCACTGCGCACACGAGGACCCTCGAAAAGACTGTACCCATTTCCGACACCCAGAGCCCTGTAACTTCCTCCCAACCCCATGGACTAGTTATAGCCCACCGCCCGGCGACTATTTCACGCGCCATGCGCTGGCATTTCTTGCTATTTTAGGTTGGCCTCTGACCAGAGCCTCCCATCGGGCACACGAGGACCCTCGAAAAGATCAGACCCATTTCACGCCCAGAGCCCCAGAACGCTTCTCCCAACCGCCGCAACCAGTTATAGCCCACCGCCTCGACGACTGCTTTCACGCGCGCACTGGCATTTCTTGCCATTTTAGTGCAGGCCTCACCGTAGCTCTCCCACTGGGCACACGAGGACCTCGAAAAGACTGTACCCATTTCCGACGCCCAGAGTCTCAGAACTTTTTCTCCCAACCGCCACGAACCAGCTATAGCCCACCGGCGTCGGCGACTATTTCACGCGCTGCGCCGCTGGGCATTTCCTTCAATTTTAGGGCAGGCCTCTGACCGTAGCCTCCCACTGGGCACACGAGGACCCTCGTAAAGACTGTACCCATTTCCGATGACCAGAGCCCCTAAACCCCTCCCAACCCCCATGACCAAAGGTTATAGCCCACTGCCTTGACGACTGCTTACACGCCAAGGCTGCTGGCATTTCTTGTCATTTTAGGGCAGGCTTGACCGTAGCCTCCCACGGGCATACGAGGACCTCGAAAGTTTGTACCCATTTCCAACGCGCCTCCCCAACCCCTGTGGACTCATAGCCCACTGCCTCATGATTATTTCACGCTACTGTGTCACTTGGGCATTTCTTGTCATTTTAGGGCAGCCCTCTGACCGTAGCCTCCCACTGGGCACACGAGGACCCTCGAAAAGACTGTACCCATTTCAAATGCCCAGAGCCCCCGAACTCCCCTCCCCAACCCCCGCGGACCAAAGGCTATAGCCCACCGGCCTCATGACTATTTCACGCGCGCCTGACATTTCTTGCCATTTTAGGGCAGGTTTCTCAGAGCCTCCCACCGGGCACACGAGGACCCTCAAAAGATCAGACCCATTTCCGACGCCTGGGCCCAATCCCTGGACCAAAGGCTATAGCCCACCCGCCTGTGACTATTTCACGCCAAGGCCACTGGACGCTTTTTGCCATTTTGTGCAGGCTTATGACCAGAGACTCCCACTCAGGCACAGTGAGGACCCTCAGAAGACTGTACCCATTTCATTTCGACCAGAGCTCTTAAAGCCCTCCCAACCCTCATGACCAAAGTTATAGCCCACCGCCTCGCTGACTTATTTCACGCGCTGCGCCTCGGACATTTCTTGTAATTTTAGGGCAGTGCCTCCGACTGTAGCCTCCCATCTGGGCACACGAGACCCTCGAAAAGACTGTAGCCATTTCCATGACCAGAGCCCCTAAACCCCTCCCCAACCCCTCATGGACCAAAGTTATAGCCCACCGGCCTTGACGACGACTGCTTACACGCCCGCTGCTGGGCATTTTTGTCATTTTAGTGTGCCTCGACCGTAGCCTCCCACGGGATACACGAGGACCCTCGAAAAGACTGTACCCATTTCCAACGCGCCTCCCCAACCCCCGTGGACCAAAGGCTATAGCCCACCGGCCTCGGCGACTATTTCACGCTATTGTGTCACTAAGCATTTCTTTTGCCATTTTAGGGCAACCCTTCCGTCAGAGCCTCCCAATCGGGCACACGAGGAACCTCAAAAAGGCTGTACCCATTTCCAACGCCCAGAGCCCCCGAACGCCTCCCCAACCCCGCTGACCAGGCTATAGCCCACTGCCTTGATTATTTCACGCGCTGCGCCTGACATTTCTTGTTATTTTAGTGGCAGGCTTGACCGAGCCTCCCACTGCACACGAGGACCTCGAAAGATCAGACTCCATTTCCGACGCCCAGAGCCCTGTAACTTCCTCCCAACCCCTCATGGACCACAGGCTATAGCCAACCGCCTTGGCGACTGCTTACGCACGCTGCCTACTGGCATTGGCATTGCTTGCCATTTTAGGGCAGGCCTCTGATCAGCCTCCCACTGGGCACACACGAGGACCCTCAAAAGACTGTACTCCATTTCCACGACCACAGCCCTCTAAACCCTCCCCCAACCCCGCTCAAGGACCAGGCTATAGCCCACCGGCCTCGGTGACTATTTCGCGCGCTGCGCTGGCATTTCTTGCAATTCTAGGGCAGTGCCTCGACTGAGCCTCCCATCAAGCACACGAGGACCCTCGAAAAGACTGTAGCCATTTCCATGACCGTGAGCCCCTAAACCCCTCCCCAACCCTCATGACCAAAGGTTATAGCCCACCGCCTTGACGACTGCTTTCACACGCCCGCTGGCATTTCTTGTCATTTTAGCAGGCCTCTAATCAGAAGCCTCCCACGGGCACACGAGACCCTCGAAAAGACTGTACCCATTTCCAACGCCTCCCCAACCCCCTGGGACCAAAGGCACAGTAGCCCACCAGCCTAAGGACTATTTCACGCTACTGGGCATTTCTTGCCATTTTAGGGCAGGTGCCTCCTGACCGTAGCCTCCCACTGGGCACACGAGGACCCTCGAAGACTCAGCTATTTCCCATGACCAGAGCCCCTAAACCCCTCCCCAACCCTCATGGACCAGCATAGCCCACCGGCCTTGACGACAGTTTCACACGCTCCGCTGCTGGGAATTTCTTGTCATGTTAGGGCAGGCCTCTATCCGTAGCCTCCCACGGGGCACACGTGGACCCTCGAAAAGAGTGTACCCATGTCCAGCGCGCCTCCCCAACCCCTGTGGACTAGTTATTATAGCCCACCGCCCGGCATGATTATTTCACGCTGCCAGCTGGCATTTCTTGCCATTTTAGGGCAACCTCCGTCAGAGCCTCCCAACGGGCACACGAGGACCCTCGAAAAGACTGTACCCATTTCCAACGCCCAGAGCCCCCGAACGCCCCTCCCCAACCCCCGCGGACCAAAGGCTATAGCCCACCGGCCTCGGCGACTATTTCACGCGCTGCGCCCCTGGACATTTCTTGCCATTTTAGGGCAGGCTTCTGACCGTAGCCTTCCATCACAGCACACGAGGACCTCGAAAAGATCAGACCCATTTCCGCCGCCTGAGCCCCGTAACTTCCCTCCCAACCCCTCATGACCATATAGCCCACCGCCTCGGCGACTGCTTCACGCCAAGGCCATTGGCATTGCTTGCTATTTTAGGGGCAGTGCCTGACCGTAGCCTCCCATCACACGAGGACCCTCGAAAAGACTGTACCCATTTCCGACGCACTGTGAGCCCTCTAAACCTCCCCCAACCCCTCATGACCAGCAGTAGCCCACCGGCCCTGTGACTATTTCACGCGCCTGGCTGGTATTTCTTGCCATTTTAGGCGTGCTCTGCAAGAGCCTCTCCCACTGGGCACACGAGGACCTCGAAAAGACTGTACCATGACCAGAGCCCCTCAACGCCTCCCAACCCCTCAAGGACCAAAGGCTATAGCCCACCGGCCTCGGTGACTATTTCACGCTACTGGCTGACATTTTCACATTTTAGGGCAGGCCTCTGACCATAGCCCACCACGGGCACACGAGGACCCTTTGAAAAAGACTGCATCCAGACCAGACCCAGCTCTGACGCCCTCCCCAACCCTCCTGACCAAAGGCACATAGCCCACCGCCTTGACTATTTCACACGCTGCTGGCTTGGCATTCTTTTGCCATTTGTGGCAAGCCTCTCATCAGAGCTCCTACTCAGGCACACGAGGACCTCGAAAAGACTGTACCCATTTCCAACGCCCAGCCCCAACGCCTCCCCAACCCCTCATGACCAAAGGCTATAGCCCACCGCCTCGGTGATTATTTCACGCGGCTGCGCCATTGGGCATATTTCTTACATTTTAGGGCAAGCTCTGATCAGAGCCTCCCAACGGGTACACGAGGACCTCAAAAGATCAGACTCCATTTCCAACGAGAGCCCCCGAACGCCTCCCCAACCCCCAGGACTAGGCTATAGCCCACCTGCCTCAAGTGATTATTTCACACTACCGCGCCATGGCATTTCTTGCCATTTTAGGGCAGGCTCGACCGTAGCCTCCCACTGGCACACGAGACCTCAAAGACTCAGACCCATTTCACCCTGAGCTCCCTAAACCCCCTCCCAATCCCTGACCAAAGGCTATAGCCCACCGGCCTCAGGACTATTTCACGCGCCGCGCTGGCATTTCTTGTCATTTTAGGGCAGGCCTGACTGTAGCCTCCCATCGGGCACACGAGGACCCTCGAAAAGATCAGCCCATTTCGACTCATGACCAGAGCCTCCTAAACCCCTCCCAACCCTCATGGACCAGTTATAGCCCACCTTCCTGGTGACTATTTCACGCCTCCGCCACTGGGCATTTCTTGCCATTTTATGGCAGGCCACATACCGTAGCCTCCCAATGGGCACACGAGGACCCTAGAAAATACTGTACCCATTTCCAACGCGCCTCCCCAACCCCTCATGGACCAGTTATTATAGCCCACCTTAAGATTATTTCACACGCCACGTGCCACTGGGCATTTTTGCCATTTTAGGGCCTGACCGTAGCCTCCCACAAGGCACACGAGGACCCTCGAAGACTCACTCCATTTCATGACCAGAGCCCCCTAAACCCTCCCAACCCCCTCGGGACCAGCTATAGCCCACCGCCTTGACGACTATTTCACTGTCATTGGCATTTTTTGTCCATTTTAGGCAGGCTCTAACCGTCAGAGCCTCCCACGGGCACACGAGGACCTCGCCTGTAGCTCCAACGCCTCCCCAACCCCTGGATCAGATAGCCCACTGCCTTGACGACTATTTCACGCTGCCTCGGCATTTCATTTTAGGGCAACTCCTGACCAGAGCCTCCCATCAACGGGCACACGAGGACCTCGAAAAGATCAGACTCCATTTCCAACGCCTGTGAGCCCTGTAAACCCCTCCCAACCCCTGCGGGACTGACCAGGCTATAGCCCACCGCCTCGGGCGACTATTTCACGCGCTGCGTCACTGGACATTTCTTGCCATTTTAGGGCAGGCCTCCGTCAGAGCCTCCCAACGGGCACACGAGACCCTCGAAAAGACTGTACCCATTTCCAACGCCTGTGAGCCCTCTAAACGCCCTCCCAACCCTCATGCGGGACCAAAGAGTAGCCCACCGCCCTGCTGACTATTTCCACGCGCCAAGGCTACTGGCATATTTCTTGCCATTTTAGGCAGGCCTCACTGTAGAGCTCTCCCATCAAGCACACGAGGACCCTCGAAAAGACTGTACCCATTTCACGCCCAGAGCCCCGTAACCCTCCCCCAACCCCTCATGGACCAGCAAAGACTATAGCCCACCGGCCTTGGCGACTATTTCCACGCACTGGGCTGGGCATTTCTTGCCATTTTAGGGCAGTGCTCTGACCGTAGCCTCCCATCAAGCACACGAGGACCCTCGAAAAGACTGTACCCATTTCCCATGACTGTGAGCCCCTAAACCCTCCCAACCCCGCAAGTGACTGGGGCAGTTATAGCCCACCGGCCTCAGTGACTATTTCACGCTGCTGCGCTGGGCATTTCTTGCCATTTTAGGGCAGGCTCGACCAGCCTCCCACTGGGCACACGAGGACCCTCGAAAAGACTGCACCATTTCGACTAGAGCCCCTCAAACCCTCCCAACCCCTGGGAGCAAAGATTATAGCCCACCGCCTTGACTATTTCACGCACAAGGCCACTGGCATTTCTTGCCATTTTAGTATGTGCTCTGACCTGCAGCCTCCCACTGGGCACACGAGGACCCTCGAAAAGACTGTACTCCATTTCTGACCAGAGCCCCTCTTAAACCCTCCCCAACCCTCATGGACCAAAGGCTATAGCCCACCGGGCTTGGATTATTTCCTGCCACTGGCATTTCTTGCCATTTTAGGGCAAGCCTCTGACCATAGGCTCCCACTGGGAACACGAGTAGCCTCGAAAAGAATTTACCCATTTCCGACGCCTGTAGCTCCCGAAACGCCTCCCCAACCTGGGACCAGTGCTATAGCCCACCGCCCTAAGTGACTATTTCACGCCAGCTATTGGACATTTCTGCCATTTTAGCGTGCCTGACCAGAGCCTCCCACTGGCACACGAGGACCCTCAAAAGACTCAGACCCATTTCCCGACCAGAGCTCCTCAACGCCTCCCCAACCCCATGGGACCAAAGGCTATAGCCCACCGGCCTCAAGTGATTATTTCACAAGGCTGCGCTGGCATTTCTTGCCATTTTAGGCAGCTTCTGACTGTAGCCTCCCACGGGCACACGAGGACCCTCGAAAAGACTGGTACCCATTTCCAACGCCCAGAGCCCCGAACGCCTCCCCAACCTCAGGACCAAAGGCTATAGCCCACTGCCTCATGACTATTTCACGCTGCGCTACTGGCATTTCTTGTCATTTTAGGGCAGGCTCTGACTGTAGCCTCCCAATCGGGCACACGAGGACCCTCAAAAGACAGACCCATTTCCGACGTGAGCCTCCCAATCCTCCGCTGGACCAAAGGCTATAGCCCACCGCCTCAAGTGACTATTTCACGCGGCCGCATTGGCATTTCTTGCCATTTTAGGGCAGGCCTGATCAGAGCCTCCCACGGGCACACGAGACCCTCGAAAAGATCTGACCCATTTCTCGACACCTCAGAGCCCCAAACGCCTCCCAACCCCCATGGACCAAAGGCTATAGCCCACTGCCTCGGTGACTATTTCACGCTGCGCCATTGGCATTTCTTGCCATTTTAGGGCAGCCTGACCGTAGCCTCCCACTGGGCACACGAGGACCCTCGAAAAGATCAGACCCATTTCGACACCAGAGCCCCGAACGCCTCCCAACCCCCGCGACCAGCACAGCCCACCGCCTTGGTGACTATTTCACGCACTGGCATGTCTTGCCATTTTAGGGCAGCCTCTGACCTGTAGCCTCCCACTCAGGGCACACGAGGACCCTCAAAAGACTGTACCCATTTCTCGACCAGCTCCCGAACCCCTCCCCAACCCCTCATGGGACCAAAGGCTATAGCCCACCGGCCTTGACTATTTCACGCTGGCCAGCTGGGCATTTCTTGCCATTTTAGGGTGCACCAGAGGCCTCTCACTGGGCACACGATGACCTCGAAAAGACTGCACTCATTTCCACACCCAGAGCCCCAGAACTTCCTCCCAACCCTCATGACCAAAGGCTATAGCCCACTGCCTCGTGACTTATTTCACGCGCTGGCGCCATGCTGGGCATGTCTTGCCATTTTAGGGCAGGCTTATGACCGTAGCCTCCCACTGGGCACACGAGGACCCTCGAAAAGACTGTACCCATTTCCGACACCTGTGAGCCCCTGAACGCTCCCCAACCCCCGCGGACCAAAGGCTATAGCCCACCGGCCTGGGCGACTATTTCACGCGCTGCGCCGCTGGGCATTTCTTGCCATTTTAGGGCAGGCTTCTGACCGTAGCCTCCCACTGGGCACACGAGGACCTCGAAAAGACTGTACCCATTTCCGACTCCCAGAGCCCCAGAACTTCCCTCCCCAACCCCTGCGGACCAAAGGCTATAGCCCAACCGCCTGATTATTTCACGCTGCCTGGCTGGGCATTTTTGCCATTTTAGGCAGGCTCTGACCAGAGGCCTCCCACTGGGCACACTCACACGAGGACCTCGAAAGATTGTACCCATTTCCGACGCCCAGAGCCCGTAATCTTCTCCCAACCGCCATGACCAAATGCTATAGCCCACCGGCCTCGACGACTATTTCACGCGCTGCGCCATGGCATTTCTTGTCATTTTAGCAGGCCTTGACCGTAGCCTCCCACACACACGAGACCTCGAAAAGACTGTACCCATTTCCGACACCCAGAGCCCCAGAACTTTTCTCCCAACCGCTGACCAGGCTATAGCCCACCGCCCGACGACTATTTCACGCACTAAGTATTTCTTGTCATTTTAGGGCAACCTCCGTCAGAGCCTCCCAATGGGCACACGAGGACCTCGAAAAGACTGTACCCATTTCCGACACCTGCAGCCCCCTCCCCCAACCCCTGTGGACCAAAGTTATAGCCCACCGCCTCGACGACTATTTCACGCTGCGCCTGGGCATTTCTTGCCATTTTAGGTGCTTCTCACCGTAGCCTCCCACCTGGGCACACGAGGACCCTCGAAAAGACTGTACCCATTTCCAACGCAACCTCCCCTCCCCAACCCCGCTGGACCAGGCTATAGCCCACTGCCTCAAGTGATTATTTCACGCTGCGCTGGCATTTCTTATTCATTTTAGGCAGCCTGACCGTCAGCCTCCCTAATGGGCACACGAGACCTCAAAAGACTGTACCCATTTCCAACCCCGAAACGCGCCCCAACCCCGCTGACCAAACGCTATAGCCCACCGCCTCAAGATTATTTCACGCTGGCTGCCTGGCATTTCTTATTTTAGTGTGCCTGACCAGTAGCCTCCCACTGGGCACACGAGACCTCGAAAGACTGTACCCATTTCCGAAACGCTCCCCAACCTCATGGACCAAAGGCTTATAGCCCACCGGGCCCTTGCGATTATTTCACGCGCTGCCACTGGCATTTCTTGCCATTTTAGTGTGCCTCGACCGAGACTCTCCCACGGGCACACGAGGACCCTCAAAAGACTGTACCCATTTCCGACACCTGTGAGCCCCAAACCCTCCCAACCCCGCGGGACCAAACGTACAGCCCACCGCCCTCGATTATTTCATCGCCATGGCTGCTGGCATTTCTTGCCATTTGTGGCAGGCTTATGACCGTAGCTACTCAGGGCACGAGGACCTCAGAAGACTGTACCCATTTCGACACCCAGAGCTCCCAAACCCCTCCCAAACCCTCAAGGATCAGCATATAGCCCACCGCCCGGTGACTATTTCACGCGGCCATGGCATTTCTTTCCATTTTAGTAAAGCCACTGACTGTAGCCTCCCACTGGGCACACGAGGACCCTCGAAAAGACTATACCCATTTCCTGACCACTGAGCTCCTGAACCCCTCCCCAAACCCTCAAGGACTAAACGCTATAGCCCACTGCCTGGTGACTATTTCACGCTGCGCATTGGCATTCTTGCCATTTTAGGCAGGCTGTGACCGTAGCCTCCCAATGGGAACACGAGGACCCTCGAAAAGACTGTACCCATTTCCTGACGCCTCCCCAACCCCCTCCCATGGACCATAGCCCACCACTCGTGACTATTTCACGCGCTGCGCTGGCATTTCTTGCCATTTAGGCAGGCCTTATGACCGAGACTCCCACGGGAACACGAGGACCCTCAAAAGACTGTACCCATTTCGACACCCAGTAGCCCCGAACCCTCTCCCAACCCCTCATGGGATCAAAGCATAGCCCACCGCCTCGGTGATTATTTCACGCGCTACGGCTGGCATTTCTTGCCATTTTAGGGGAGGGGTGTGAGCGTAGCCTCCCACTGGTCACACGAGGACCCTCGAAAAGATCAGACCCATTTCTCGACACCAGAGCCCCGAAACCCCTCCCCAACCCCTCATGGGACCAGTTATAGCCCTCAATCGCCCTTGATTATTTCACGCGCTGCCATTGGCATGTCTTGCTATTTTAGGGCAGGCTTAGGACCAGAGCCTCCCACGGGCACACGAGGACCTTCTCGAAAAGACTGTACCCATTTCCGACGCTGGCCTCAACCCCTCTGGACCAGGCACATAGCCCACCGCCTGCTGTCCATTTCACGTCAAGGCCGCTTAGGCATTTCTTGCCATTTTAGTATGTGCCTCGACCGTAGCCTCCCACTGGGCACACGAGGACCCTCCAGAAATTGTACCCATTTTGGACTTCACTGTAGAGCCCCCTAAACCCTCCCCAACCCCTCATGGACCAAAGGCTATAGGCCCACCTGCCTCGGCGATGACTATTTCACGCTACCGAGTCAAGATGGCATGTCTTGTTATTTTAAAGTGTGCTTGATCAGAGCTCCAACTCACACGATGACCCTCAGAAAGACTGTACCCATTTTCATGACCAGAGCCCCTAAACCCTCCCAACCCCTCATGGGACTGGGGCACATCGCCCACCGGCCCTGTGAATACTATTTCACGCCACTGGCATTTTGCCATTTCAGGTGCCTCGGATCAGAGCCTCCCACCTGGCACACGAGGACCCGCTGAAAAGATTGTACCATTTGACGACCTGAGCTCCCAAAACTCCTCCCCAACCCTCATGGACCAGCATATAGCCCACCGGCCTCTATGGGACTATTTCACTGCGCTGGCTAAGGCATTTCTTGCATTTTAGGCATGTGCTTCTGACCAGTAGCCTCCAATCGGGTACACGAGACCCTCGAAAAGACTGCACCCATATTCACGACTGTGAGCCCCTAAACCCTCCCCAACCCCTCATGACTAGGGGCACAGTAGCCCACTGCCTGTGTTCATTTCACGCACTACTACTGGCATTTTTTTATTTTTAGGGCAGGCCTCACTGTAGCCTCCCCCTGGGCACACGATGACCCACGAAAAGATTGTACCCTTTTCAGACGCACCAGAGCCCCTAAACCCCTCCCAACCCCCAAGACCAGCTACAGTAGCCCACCGGCCTCTTGACTATTTCACGCGCCAAGACTGGACATTTCGCCATTTAGGGCAGGCCCTCACCGTAGCCTCCCATCAAGTAACACGAGGACCTCGAAAAGATTGTACCCATTTTCACGACCAGAGCCCCCTCAAACCCTCCCCCAACCCCTCAAGGACCAATGCTATAGCCCACCGCCTTGGTGACTATTTCATTGCCATTGGCATTTGTTATTTTAGTGCTCCCGACTGAGCCTCCCACTGGGCACACACGAGACCCCTCAAAAGATCAGACTCCATTTTCATGACCAGAGCCCCCTAAACCCTCCCCAACCCCCTCATGACTAGTTATAGCCCACCGGCCCTGCCATTATTTCCACGCTACTGCGCCATGCATTTCTTGCCATTTTGTATGTGCCTCGATCAGAGCTTTCCTCCCAATGGCACACGAGACCCTCGAAAAGACTGCACTCCATTCTGACGACCGTGAGCCCCTTAAACCCCCTCCCCAACCCTCATGGGACCAAAGGCTATAGCCCACCGCCCTGTGACTTATTTCACGCCGCTTCATTGGCATTTCTTGCCATTTTAGGGCAGGCTTGACCAGAGCTCTCCCACCGGGCACACGAGGACCCTCGAAAAGATCTGCACCCATTTCTGACGCACCAGAGCCCTGTAACCCTCCCCACCCCTTCATGACCAAAGCATTAGTAGCCCACCGGCCTTGCTGACTTTTCACGCGCCACTTGGCATATTTTTGCCATTTTAGGCATGCCTCTAACTCAGTAGCCTCCCATCACACACGAGACCTCAAAAGACTGTACCTTATTTCCCGACGACTGTGAGCCCCTTAAACCCTCCCAACCCCCGGGACTAAAGTTACAGGTCCACCGGCCTCGGACTATTTCACGACTGCGCATGGCTGGGCATGTCTCGTTATTTGTAAGGCAGGCTTGACCGTAGCCTCCCATCAAGCACACGAGGACCCTAGAAAAGACTGTACCCATTTCCGACGCCCAGAGCCCCTGTTAACTTCCCTCCCCAACCCCACATGACCAGCACATAGCCCACCGGCCTTGACTGCTTTCCACGCCATTGGCTAAGCATTTCTTGCCATTTTAGGCAGGCTTCCTGATCAGAGCCTCCCACCTGGGCACACGAAGACCCCTCAAAAGACTGTACATTTCACGGCCATAGCCCCTAGAACTTCCCCTTCCCAACCCTGCTGACCAAAGGTTATAGCCCACCGGCCTTGGGCGACTATTTCACTGCCACACTGGCTAAGCATTTCTTGCCATTTTAGTGGCATGCCTCTAACTGTAGCCTCCCAATCAAGCACACGAGGACCCTCGAAAAGGCTGTACCCATTTCCACAACCAGAGCCCCGAAACCTCCTCCCCAACCTCATGGACTGGGGCATAGCCCACCGCCCTAAGTGATTATTTCATGGCCCATTAAGCATTTTCTTGACACATTTTAGTGTGCCTGACTGTAGCCTCCCATCAAGCACACGAGGACCCTCAAAAAGATTGTATCCATTTCGACACTCAGTAGCCCCCCTAAAACCGGTCCTCCCTCAACCCCTCATGACCAAAGGTTATAGCCCATCGGCCTCGGTGACTATTTCGACGACTGCGCACTGGTATTTCTTGCACATTTTAGGCAGTGCTCTGACCGTAGCCTCCCACCGCCACACGAGGACCCTCGGAAAGACTGTACCCATTTTCAATGACCAGAGCCCCTAAACCCTCCCCAACCCTCATGACCAGCATAGCCCACCGGCCTTGTCCATTTCATCACGCGCCATTGGCATTTCTTGCCATTTTAGGTCAGCCTGACCAGTAGCCTCCCACTGGCACACGAGGACCCTCAAAAGACTGTACCCATTTCACGACCAGAGCCCCTAAACCCCTCCCAACCCCTCATGACTGGACTATATAGCCCACTGCCCTGGTCCATTTCACGCGCTCACTGGCATTTTTGCACATTTTAGGGCAGGCTTCTGACCGTAGCCTCCCACCTGGCACACGAGGACCCTCGAAGACTGTACCCATTTCTCACGCCCAGAGCCCTGTAACTTCCCTCCCCACCCTGCTGGACCAAAGGCTTATAGCCCACCGCCTTGGCTGACTGTTTCACGCTCGTCATTGGCATTTTTGCCATTTTAGGGCATGCCTCTAATCAGCCTCCCATCACACACGAGGACCCTCAAAGACTGTACCCATTTCCACCACTGTGAGCCCCCTAAACCCCTCCCCAACCCCTCGGGACTAAAGGCTATAGTCCACCGCCCCCATGACTATTTTCCACGTGATCTGCGCTACTGGCATGTCTCACATTTTAGGCAGGCTTCAATCAGTAGCCTCCCACTGGGCACACGAGGACCCTAGAAAAGACTGACCCATTTCCCGACGCCCAGAGCCCTGTAACTTCCTCCCAACCTCATGGACAGGCTATAGCCCACCGGCCTCATGACTGCTTCACTGCTACACTGCTGGCATTTCTTCACATTTTAGGGCAGGCTTGACCAGATCAGCCTCCCATCAAGGGCACATCAAGACCCTCGAAAAGACTGTACCCATTTCGGACGCCCATAGCCCTAGAACTTCCTCACCCCATGGACTGCAAGGTTATAGCCCACCGCCTGACTGCTTCACGCGGCCACTGGCTAAGCATTTCTTGCCATTTTAGTGGCATGCCTCTAACCGTAGCCTCCCACTGGGCACACGAGGACCTCAAAAGGCTGTACCCATTTCACAACCAGAGCCCCAAACCTCCTCCCAACCCCTCATGGACTAGCACTATAGCCCACCGCCTTGGTGACTATTTCACGCCACCATGGCATTTCTTGCCATTTTAGGCAGGCTCACCGTAGCCTCCCCATACACGAGGACCTCAAAAGATTGGACACCATTTTCACGCACCAGAGCCCCTAACCCCTCCCAACCTCATGGACAAATGTTATAGCCCACCGCCTTGCACTCATTTCACGCGCTGCGTCATTGACATTTCTTTTGCCATTTTAGGGCAGTGTCAATCAGTAGCCTCCCATCAACACACGAGGACCCTCGAAATGACTGAAACCCATTTTCATGACTGTGAGCCCCTAAACCCTCCCCAACCCCTCAAGGACTAAATATTATAGCCCACTGGCTCAGATCATTTCACGCTGTTACTGGCATTTTTGCTATTTTAGGGCAGTGCCTTCTGACCAGATCAGGCCTCCTAATGGCACACGAGGACCTCTGAAATGATTGTACCCATTTCGACGACCAGCTGCCCCTAAACCTCCTCTAGCCCACCGCCCCATGGACTGCTTCATCACGCCCACGCCATTTCACTTGGCATTTCTTGCCATTTAGGGCATGCCTCTAACCGAGCCTCCCAATGGGCACACGAGACCTCGAAAAGATCTGTACCCATTCCGCCAACCAGAGCCCTGGAAACCCCTCCCCAACCTCATGGACCAGCACATAGCCCACCGCCCTGCTGACTATTTCATCGACGCTACTGTCATCAGCATTGCTTTCATTTTAGGGCATGTGCCTCTAATCAGAAGCCTCCCATGCACACGAGGACCCCGAAAGGCTTGTATCCATTTCCACCAGAGCCCCAAACCCGTCCCCCCAACCTCATGACTAGCACAGAGCCCACCCGCCTGTGACTATTTCGACGCCGACTGGGCCATTGGTATTTTTGTCATTTTAGGGCAAGGTGCCTCCTGACCAGTAGCCTCCCACTGCCACACGAGACCTTGAAAAGATGTACCCATTTTCGACGACCAGAGCCCCTTAAACCCCCTCCCCAACCTCAAGGACTGACCAGGCTATAGCCCACTGCCCTTGGTGACTATTCTGACGCTGGCACGCGCCACTGGTATTTCTTTTGCCATTTTAGGTCAGTGCTTGACCGTAGCCTCCCATCAAGCCACACGAGGACCCTCGAAAAGACCCACCCATTTTCAAGAATGACCGAGCCCCCAACCCCTCCTCAACCCCCGCTGACCATAAGGTTAGCATAGCCCACTGCCCTTTTGGTGGTTCATTTCACGCTACTGGTCACTGGCATTTCTTGCCATTTTACGGCGTGCCACTGACCGTAGCCTCCCACTGGGCACACGAGGACCCTCGAAAGACTGTACCCATTTCTGATGACCAGAGCCCCTAAACCCCTCCCCCACCTCATGCTGACCAGCACAGTAGCCCACCGGCCTTGTCCATTTCCACGCCATGGCATTTCTTGCCATTTTAGGTGCTCAATCAGAGCTCCCTAATCGGGCACACGAGGACCTCGAAAAGATTCCCCTATTTCACGCCCACTGAGCCCCAAACTTCCTCCCAACCCTCATGGACCAAAGGCTATAGTCCACCGCCGATTATTTCTACGCTGCGCCATTGGCATTTCTTGCCATTTTAGGGCATGCCTTAATGTAGCCTCCCATCACACACGAGGACCCTAGAAAAGATCAGACTTATTTCCGACGCCTGTGAGCCCAGAATCTCCTCCCAACCTCAAGGACTCAGCATGCATAGTCCACCGCCTCGGCTGACTGCTTCACGACTGCTACCATTGGCATGTCTTGCCATTTTAGGGCAGGCTTCTGACCGTAGCCTCCCACTGGGCACACGAGGACCCTAGAAAAGACTGTACCCATTTCGACGCCCTGCAGCCCAGAACTTCCTTCCCCAACCCCTCAAGGACTCAGTTATAGCCCACCGCCTCGCATGACTGCTTCACGCTTACGCCTGGCATTTCTTGCCATTTTAGGGCAGGCTCTACCGTAGCCTCCCATCAAGTACACGAGACCCTCGAAAAGACTGTACCCATTTCCGACGCCCATAGCCTCTAGAACCTCCTCCCTCACCCCCGGTGACCAAAGGCTTATAGCCCACTGCCACATGACTATTTCACGCTACTAGGCCATGGCATTTCTTGCCATTTTAGTATGTGCTCTAACTGATCAGCCTCCCATCGGGCACACGAGGACCAAGTTGTACCCATTTCGACGTCAGAGCCCCTGAAACCTCCTCCCCAACCCCTCATGGGACCAGCTATAGCCCACCGGTGCAGACTATTTCCACGCCACACACATTGGCATTTCTTGCCATTTTGTAGGCAAAGCTCAATCAGTAGGCCTCCCAATCGGGCACACGAGGACCTCAAAGACTGAACCCATATTCGATGACCAGAGCTCTAAACCCTCCCAACCCCTCAAGGGACTACATAGCCCACTACTTTGGTCTATTTCACGCACACATACATTTGCTATTTTTAAGGGCAGGCCCTGACCGTAGCCTCCCAACTGGGCACACGAGGACCCCCGAAAAGATTGTACCCATATTCGACGACCAGTGAGCCCCAAACTCCCTCCCCAACCCCTCATGGACTAAAGGCTATAGCCCACCGGCCCGGTGACTATTTCACGCACAAGGCCACTGACATTTCTGCTATTTTTGTGCCTCTCGACTGTAGCCTCCCATCAGCACACGAGACCCTCAAAAGATTGTACCCATTTTGACGACCAGAGCCCCTAAACCCCTCCCCAACCCCCTGGGACCAGTGCACATAGCCCACCGCCTTGGACTATTTCACGCGCATTTCTTGCCATTTTAGGGCAGGCCTCACCAGAGCCTCCCATCAAGTACACGAGACCCTCGAAAAGATTGTACCCATTTTCACTGGCGACCAGTAGCCCTTAAACCCCTCCCCAACCCCTCATGGACCAAATGCTATAGCCCACCGCCTCGGTGACTATTTCACGCGCCACACTGGCATTTCTTGCTATTTTAGGGTGTGCTCGACCAGAGCCTCCCAATGGGCACACGAGTGACCCTCGAAAAGACTGTACCCATTTCACGACCGTAGCCCCCCTAAACCCCCTCCCAACCCCCGCATGACCAGCATAGCCCACCGCCTTGTGACTATTTCACGCATGCCATTGGCATTTCTTGCTATTTTAGGCAGGCCTGACTGTAGCCTCCCAATGGGCACACGAGACCCTCGAAAAGATTGTACCCATTTCTCGACGACCCAGAGCCCTGTAAACCCCCTCCCCAACCCCTCAAGGACCAGCACATAGCCCACTGCCTTGTGACTATTTCCACGCGGCCATGGCTGGCATTTCTGCTATTTTAGGGCAGTGCTTCTAATCAGCCTCCCACTGGGCACACGAGGACTCGAAAGATCACTCCATTTCTCACGCCCAGAGCCCCTGTGAACTTCCCTCCCAACCCCTCATGGGACTGCACATAGCCCACCCGCCTCTTGTGACTATTTCACGCCGCCCGCCTGGTCATTTCTTTGCCATTTTAGGGCAAGCCTGACTGTAGCCTCCACTGCACACGAGGACCCTCGAAAGACCCATGATTTCTGACGACGCCTCAGAGCTCCTCTCGAACCCCTCCCAACCCCTCATGGACCAAAGGCTATAGCCCACCGGCCTTGCTGACTATTCTCACTGCGCCTGCTACATTTCTTGCATTTTAGGGTAGGCTTCTGACCAAAGCCTCCCACTGGGCACACGAGGACCCTCGAAAAGACTCCCATTTCCGGACGCCCAGAGCCCCGTAACTTCCCTCCCAACCCCTCATGGGACTGAAGGCTATAGCCCACTGCCTGTGATTGCTTTCACGCGCTGCGCTCACTGGCATTTTTCACATTTTAGTATGTGCCTGACCAGAGCCTCCCACTGGGCACACGAGGACCCCGAAAAGCTGTACCCATTTCACAACCGTAGCCCCTGAAACCTGTCTCCCCAACCCCTCATGGGACCAAAGGCTATAGCCCACCGGTGTGGACTATTTCACGCTTGCGCTACTGGCATTTCACATTTTGTGGCAGGCCTCGATCAGAGCTCTCCCATGGGCACACGAGGACCTCTGAAAAGACTGTACCATTTTCAATGACCAGAGCCCCAAACCCTCCCAACCCTCAAGGACTGGAAGGCACAGTAGCCCACCGCCTTTGCCATTTCCATTCGACGCGCTGCTACTGGGTATTTCTTACATTTTAGGGCAGGCTCTGACCGTAGCCTCCCACTGGGCACACGAGGACCCCTCGAAAGACTGTGACCCATTTTCAATGACCAGAGCCCCTAAACCCCTCCCCAACCTCATGGACTAAAGTCTATAGCCCACCGGGCCCTTGTGTTCATTTCACGCTGCGCACTGGCATTTCTTGCCATTTTAGGGCAGGCTTGACCAGAGCCTCCCATCACACACGAGGACCCTCGAAAGACTGTACCCATTTCGACGCCCAGAGCCCTAAACTTCCTCCCAACCCCTCATGGGATCCAAAGTGCTATAGCCCACCGCCTCGGCTGTCCATTTCACTGCTACGCCACTGGCATTTCTTGCCATTTTAGGGCATGCCTTCTGATCAGAGCCTCCCACTTGGGCACACGAGACCCTCGAAAAGATCACTGTATTTCGACGCCCAGAGCCCCTGCAAACTTCCTCCCAACCCCTCATGACCAGCTATAGTCCCACTGCCTCGGGCGACTATTTCACACGCTACTGCCATTGGCATTTCTTGCCATTTTAGGGCATGCCTCTAATAGCTCTCCCACCTGGGCACACGAGACCCTAGAAAGACTGTACCCATTTCCGACGCCTGTGAGCTCTCAGAACTCCTCCCAACCTCATGGACAGGCTATAGCTCACTGCCTCATGACTGTTTCACGCTCAAGGCCATTGGCACATTTCTCTTGCCATTTTAGGGCAGGCTTGACCAGTAGGCCTCCCACTGGGCACATCAAGACCTCGAAAAGACTGTACCCATTTGACGCCCATAGCCCTGTGAACTTCCCTTCCCAACCCTTCATGACCAAAGGTTATAGCCCACTGCCTGGCATGACTGCTTTCACGTACACGCCACTGGGCATTTCTTGCCATTTTAGGCATGCCTCTAACCGTCAGCCTCCCACTGGGCACACGAGACCCTCAAAAGACCTGTACCCATTTCCACAACCAGAGCCCTAAACCTCCTCCCAACTCCTCAAGCGGACCAAAGGTTATAGCCCACCTGCCTCGTGACTATTTCACGCGGCCGCGCCACTGGCATTTCTTGCCATTTTAGGGCAGGCCTTTCAGACCGTAGCCTCCCACTGCACACGAGACCCGAAAAGATTGTACCCATTTCTGACGACCAGAGCCCCCAAAACCCCCCACCCCAACCCCGCGGGACTCAGGTTATAGCCCACCGCCTGGTGACTTATTTCACGCACAAGGCCACTGGCATTTCTTGCCATTTTAGGCAGGCCTGACCGTAGCCTCCAATCGGGCACACGAGGACCCTCGAAAAGACTGTACCCATATTCTGGCGACCGAGCCCCTAAACCCTCCCCAACCCCTCAAGGACCAGTTATAGCCCACCGGCCCTATTATTTCCACGCGCTGGCCACTGGCATTTTTGCCATTTTTGGGCAGTGCCTCAATCAGAGCCTCCCACCGGGCACACGAGACCCACGAAAGATTGTACCCATTTCACGACCTGTGAGACCTCAAACCCCTCCCCAACCCTCATGGGACTCAGCTATAGCCCACTGCTCGGTGACTATTTCACGCATGCTGGCCATGGGCATTTCTTGCCATTTTAGGGCAGGCCTCTCATCAGAGCCTCCCACTGGGCAACACGAGGACCCTCGAAAAGATTGTACCCATTTCGACGCACTCAGAGCCCCTAAACCCCTCCCCAACCCTCATGGACCAATGCTATAGCCCACCGCCCTTGACTATTTCACTAAGGCGCTGGCATATTTCTTGCCATTTTAGTGTGCCTCTGATCAGTAGCCTCCCATCCACACGAGGACCTCAAAAGACTGTACCCATTTCCATGACTGCAGCCCCTAAACCCCTCCCCAACCCCTCATGACCAAATGCTATAGCCCACCGCCCTGTGACTATTTCCACGCTGGCTGGCCCGCTGGCATTTCTCCATTTTAGGGCAGGCTCTGACCGTAGCCTCCCACTGGGCACACGAGGACCTCGAAAAGACTGTACCCATTTCACAACCAGAGCCCCAAACCTCCTCCCCAACCCTCATGGGACCAAAGGTTATAGCCCACCGGCCTCGGACTATTTCACGACGCACAGGCCACTGGCATTTCTTGCCATTTTAGGGCAGGCTCCTGACCAGAGCCTCCCATCAAGCACACGAGGACCGAAAAGATTGTACCCATTTCTGACGCACAGAGCCCCCGAACCCCTCCCAACCCTCATGGACCAAAGGCTATAGCCCACCGGCTCCTAAGTGATTATTTCACGCGCCACGGGCATTTCTTGCCATTTTAGGGCAGGCTCGACCAGAGCCTCCCACCGGGCACACGAAGACCTCGAAAAGACTGTACCCATTTCTGACGCCCATAGCCCCCTAGAACTTCCTTCCCCACCCTCATGGGACCAAAGGTTATAGCCCAATCGCCTCTGATTATTTCACGCGCGGCCACTGGCATTTCTTGCCATTTTAGCATGCCTTCAACTGTAGCCTCCCACTGGCACACGAGACCTCAAAAGGCTGTACCCATTTCACAACCAGAGCCCCTAAACCTCCTCCCAACCCCTCATGACCAAAGGCTATAGCCCACTGCCCTTTGTGACTATTTCACGCTGCGCTCACTGGCATTTCTTGCCATTTTAGGCAGTGCCTCCCATCGTAGCCTCCCACCGGGCAACACGAGATCTGAAAAGATTGTACCCATTTCGACGACCGTGAGCCCCAAACCCTCCCAACCCTCAAGGGACCAGTTATAGCCCACTGCCTTTGGTGACTTATTTCACGCGCCGCGCCATTGGGCATTTCTTGCCATTTTAGGGCAGGCTTCTGATCAGAAGCCTCCCAACTGGGCACACGAGGACCCTCAAAAGATTGTACCCATATTCGATGACCAGAGCCCCTAAACCCTCCCCAACCCCTCATGGACCAAAGGTTATAGCCCACCTGCCTTTGTTCTATTTCACGCACGCCTGGCATTTTTTTGCCATTTTAGCAGGCCTCGACCGTATCCTCCCACTGGGCACACGAGGATCCAAAAGATTGTACCCATTTCGACGACCAGAGCCCCAAACCCCTCCCAACCTCATGGACTAAAGGCTATAGCCCACTGCCCTTGACTATTTCACGCGGCTGCCATGACATTTCTTGCCATTTTAGGGCAGGCTCTCACCGTAGCCTCCCATCAAGTACACGAGACCCTCGAAAAGATTGTACCCATTTTCCCACTGTGAGCCCCTAAACCCCTCCCCAACCCCTCAAGGGACTCACATAGCCCACTGCCCTGGTGACTATTTCACGCTACAAGGCTGGCATTTCTTGCCATTTTAGGGCAGGTGCTTCGACCAGAGCCTCCCACTGGCACACGAGGACCCTCGAAAAGACTGTACCCATTTTCATGACCAGAGCCCCCTAAACCCCTCCCAACCTCATGGACCAAATGCTATAGCCCACCGCCTTGGTGACTATTTCACGCTGCGCCACTGGCATTTCTTGCCATTTTAGGCAGGCTTCCGTAGCCTCCCACTGGGCACACGAGACCCTCGAAGATTTGTACCAATTTCCGCCAACCAGAGCCCCCTAAACCTCCTCCCCAACCCCTCATGGACCAGCACATATAGCCCACCGGCCCTTCTGACTATTTCACGGCGCTCACTGGCATTTCTTGCCATTTTAGGGCAGGCCTCGGACCGTAGCCTCCCACTGGGCACACGAGGACCCTCGAAAAGATTGTACCCATTTCGGACGCACTGTGAGCCCCTAAACCCCTCCCCAACCCCTCATGGGACCAAAGGCTATAGCCCACTGCCCTATGGATCATTTCACGCTACTGGCCATTGGCATTTCTTGCACATTTTAGGGCAGGCCTCTGACTGTAGCCTCCAACTAGGCACACTAGGAGCCTCGAAAAGACAGAACCCATTTCAGACCCAGAGCCCCTTAAACCCTCCCCCAACCCCTCAAGGGACTTATTATAGCCCACCGCCCTTTGGATTCATTTCTACGCACAAGGCCATTGGCCATTTCTTGCCATTTTAGGGCAGCCTCTGACCGTAGCCTCCCACTGGGCACACGAGGACCCTCGAAAAGATTGTACCCATTTCTGACGACCAGAGCCCCCGAAACCCCCTCCCCAACCCCCGCGGACCAAAGGCTATAGCCCACCTGCCTCTGTAACTATTTCACGCGCTGCGCCGCTGGGTATTTATTGCCATTTTAGGGAAGGCCTCTCACAGAGCCTCCCATCGGGCACACGAGACCCCTAAAAGATTGTACCCTTTTCGACGCACCAGAGCCCCTAAACCCCTCCCCAACCCTCATGGACCAAATGCTATAGCCCACCGCCTTGGACTTATTTCACGCGCCTGGCTTGGCATTTCTTGCCATTTTAGGCAGGCTTCTGACCAGAGCCTCCCATCAAGTACACGCGGACCCTCGAAAAGACTGTACCCATTTCACGCACCAGAGCCCCTAAACCCCTCCCAACCTCAAACTGCTATAGCCCACCGGCCTGACTATTTCACGCACAAGGCCATTGGCATTTCTTGCCATTTTGTGGCAGGCTGATCAGAGCCTCCCACTCACACGAGGACCCTCGAAAAGACTGTACTCCATTTTCGGCGACCAGAGCCCCTAAACCCCTCCCCAACCTCATGACCAAAGCTTATAGCCCACTGCCTTGGTCATTTACGCGCTGCGCCACTGGCATTTCTTGCATTTTAGGTCAGGCTTCCTGACTGTAGCCTCCCACTGGCACACGAGGACCTCAAAAGACTGTACCCATTTCATGACCAGAGCCCCTAAACCCCTCCCCAACCCCTCATGGACCAGCACATAGCCCACTGCCTTGGTTCATTTCACGCCAAGCGCACTGGCATTTCTTGCCATTTTGTCAGGCAGTGCCTGATCAGAGCCTCCCATCCTGGCACACGAGACCCTCGAAAAGATTGTACCCATTTCATGACCAGAGCCCCTAAACCCCTCCCCAACCCTCATGGGTATAGGCCCACCCACTGCCTAGGATTATTTCACGCGCGCTACTGGCATTTCTTGCCATTTTAGGTAGGCCTTGACCGTAGCCTCCCACCGGGCACACACGAGACACGAAAAGATTGTACCCATTTCGACGACCAGAGCCCCTAAACCCCTCCCAACCCCTCATGACCAAAGGCTATAGCCCACCGCCCTTGATTATTTCACGCCATGCCTGGTATTTCATGCCCTTTAGGTAGGCCTCGACCGTAGCCTCCCATCAAGCAAACGAGACCCTCGAAAAGATTGTATCCATTTCTGAGGACCAGAGCCCCTAAACCCCTCCCAACCCTCAAGGACCAAAGGCTATAGCCCACCGCCCAGTGTGATTATTTGACGACGCTACCACTGCATTTCTTTTTCCATTTTAGGGCAGGCTTGACCGTAGCCTCCCACCTGGCACACGAGGACCTCGACAAGACTTTACCCATTTCCGACGCCTGTGAGCCCCTGTAACTTCCCTCCCCAACCCCTCATGGGACCAGCATTATAGCCCACCGCCTTTGCTGACTGCTTTCACGCACAAGGCCACTGGCATTTCTCACATTTTAGGCAGGCCTCCCACTGTGAGCCTCCCATCACACACGAGGACCGAAAAGATTGTACCCATTTCGACGACCAGAGCCCTCTAAACCCTCTCCCAACCCTCGCGGACCAGTTATTATAGCCCACCGGCCTGTGACTATTTCACGCACAGGCCACTGGCATTTCTTGCCATTTTAGGCAGTGCTTCGACCAGAGCTCCCATCTGCACACGAGGACCTCGAAAAGACTGTACCATTTCTGGATGACCAGAGCCCCTAAACCCTCTCCCCAACCCTCATGACCAAAGGCTATAGCCCACTGCCTTGGTGACTATTTCTACGCTAAGGCCACTGGCATTTCTATTTTGTGTGGCAGGCCTGACCAGAAGCCTCCCACGGGCACACACGAGACCCTCAAAAGATTGTACCCATTTCGACGACCAGAGCCCCCAAACCGCCTCCCCAACCCCGCTGGACCAAAGGCTATAGCCCACTGCCTCGGTGACTATTTCCACGCACTGGCGCCATTGGGCATTTCTTGCCATTTTAGGGCAGGCTCTGACTGTAGCCTCCCACGGGCACACGATGACCCTCAAAAGATTGTATCCATTTCACGACCAGAACCCCTAAACCCCTCCCAACCCTCATGGACCAATTTTATAGCCCACCGCCTGTGACTATTTCACGCGCTGCCATGGCATTTCTTGCCATTTTAGGGCAGGCTTCTGACCGTAGCCTCCCACTGGGCACACGAGGACCCTCGAAAAGACTTGACCCATTTCCTGACGCCTGAGCCCTCTAAACTTCCCTCCCCAACCTCATGACTAAAGTGCTATAGCCCACCGCCCTGTGACTATTTCACGCACATACGCTGGCCATTATCTTTTTTCATTTTGCAGGCCTCCTGACCAGAGCCTCCCACTGGACACACGAGGACCTCGAAAAGAATGTACCCATTTCGACCAGAGCCCCAAATCCCTCCCAACCCCTCATGACCAAAGGCTATAGGCCCACCGCCTCATGACTTATTTCACGCTCACATGGCATGTCTTTGCCATTTTAGGGCAGGCTTCTGACTGTAGCCTCCAACTAGGCACACGAGGACCTCAAAAGACTGTGACCCATTTCCTGGCACCCAACCCCAGAACTTCCCTCCCAACCCCTCATGACTAAATGCTATAGCCCACCGCCCTGTGAATATTTCACGCTGCGCCACCATCTCTTGCCATTTTAGTGGCAGCCTCGATCAGAGCCTCCCATCACACGAGACCTCGAAAAGATTGTACCCATTTTCACGACCAGAGCCCCTAAACCCCTCCCCAACCCTCATGACTAAAGGTTATAGCCCACTGCCTGTGGACTATTTCACACGCGCACACTGGCATTTCTTGCCATTTTAGGCAGGCTTCTGACTGTAGCCTCCCATCACACGAGGACCCTCGAAAAGATCACCCATTTTCACGCACTGAGCCCCTAAACCCTCTCCCAACCCCCTCATGGACCAAAGGCTATAGCCCACCGCCCGGTGTCAATTTCACGGCCACACTGGCATTTCTTGCCATTTTAGGTGCAGGCTTCGACAGTAGCCTCCCACTGGGCACACGAGGACCCTCAAAAGATTGTACCCATTTCGACGACCAGAGCCCCTAAACCGCCTCCCCAACCTCATGACCAGCTATAGCCCACTGCTCTTGATTATTTCATTACGCTGCGCCTGGCATTTTTGCCATTTTTTAGGCAGGCCTGATCAGCCTCCCACAAGCACACGATGACCCCTCAAAAGATTGTATCCATTTCTGACCACTGTAACCCCTAAACCCCTCCCAACCCCTCATGGACCAAATATAGCCCACCGCCTTGTGACTATTTGACGCGCTGCGCCATTGGCATTTCATTTTAGGGCAGGCTTGTGACCGTAGCCTCTCACTGGGCACAGGAGGACCCTCCAAAAGACTTTACCCATTTTCGATGACCAGAGCCCTCTAAACCCCCCCCCAACCCCCGCAGACCGAAGTCTATAGCCCACCGGCATCGGCGAGTATTTCACGCGCTGCGCCGCTGGGTATTTCTTGCCATTTTAGGGCAGGCTTCTGACCGTAGCCTCCCACTGGGCACACGAGGACCCTCGAAGACTGACCCATTTCCACGCCCAGAGCCAGAACTTCCTCCCAACCCCGCATGACCAAAGGCTATAGCCCACCGCCCTGGGCGACCGCTTTCACACCAAGGCCACTGGCATTTCTTGCTATTTTAGGGCAGGCTCTAATCAGAGCCTTCCCATCGGGCACACGATGACCCTCGAAAAGACTGTACCCATTTCTGACCAGAACCCCTAAACTCCTCCCAACCCCTCAAGGACCAAAGGCTATAGCCCACCGCCTATGATTATTTCACGCGCCACTGGCATTTCTTGCCATTTTAGAAGTGCATCTGACCGTAGCCTCCCACTGGGCACACGAGGACCTCAAAAGATTGTATCCATTTCACGCACTAACCCCCTAAACCCCTCCCCAACCTGCTGGGACTGGCTATAGCCCACCGCCCTTGTGACTATTTTGACGCGCTACACTGGCATTTCTTGCCATTTTAGGCGTGCATCTGATCAGAGCCTCCCTCTTGGCACTCGAGGTCACTCGAAAAGATTGTACCAATTTCTGTCGTCCAGTGCCCCCTAAAACCCCTCCCCAACCCCCGCGGACCAAAGGCTATAGCCCACCGGCCTCGGTGACTATTTGACGCACGCGCTGGCCACTGGCATTTCTTGCCATTTTAGGGCAGGCTTCCTGACCAGTAGCCTCCCACTGGCATACACGAGACCTCGAAAAGACTGTACCCATTTCGACCAGAGCCCCTAAACCTCCTCCCCAACCCTCAAGGACCAAAGGCTTATAGCCCACCGCCTCATGATTATTTCACGCTGCGCCATTGGCATGTCTTGTTATTTTATGGCAGGCTCTGACTGAGCCTCCCACTGGCACACGAGGACCTCGAAAAGACTGTACCCATTTCCACACCTGTAACCCAGAACTTCCTCCCCAACCCCTCATGACCAAATGCTATAGCCCACCGCCTTGGTGATTATTTCACGCTGCCGCCACATGGCATCTCTTGCAATTTTAGGCAGGCCTCTGACCGTAGCCTCCCACTGGGCACACGAGGACCCTCGAAAAGATTGTACCCATTTCCGACCACCGTGAGCCCCAAACTCCCTCCCTAACCCCCACAAGACCAAAGTTATAGCCCACCGCCCCATGACTATTTCACGCCATACTGGCATGTCTTGCCATTTTATGGCAGGCTCGATCAGAGCCTCCCACTGGGCACACGAGACCCTCGAAAAGATTGTACCCATTTCCACGCCCAGAGCGCCAGAACTTCCTCCCAACCCCGCTGACCTAAGGCTATAGCCCACCGCCATGACTATTTCACACGCTGCCACTGGCATTTCTTGCTATTTTGTGGCAGGCTCTAACTGTAGCCTCCCACTGGGCTCACGATGACACTATAAATGACTGTACCCACTTCCGACGCCCAGAGCCTATGACTTCCCTCCCCAACCCCTCATGGACTAATGCTATAGCCCACCGCCCTATGACTATTTCACGCTGATGCGCCTGGGCATGTCTTGCCATTTTAGTGGCAGGCTTCTGATCAGAGCCTCCCACTGGCACACGAGGACCTCGAAAAGACTGTACCCATTGGCGACCAGAGCCCCTAAACCCCTCCCCAACCCCGCTGACTAGCTATAGCCCACCGCCCTTGTCCATTTCACGCTGGCACCGCTGGCATTTCTTGCCATTTTAGTGTGCCTCGACCGTAGCCTCCCACCGGGCACACGAGGACCTCAAAAGATTGTACCCATTTTCATGACCAGAGCCCCCTAAACCCCTCCCCAACCCCTCATGACCAAAGGCTATAGCCCACCGCCTTGGTGACTATTTCACGCGGCCTACTGGCATTTCTTGCCATTTTAGGGCAGTGCCTCTGACCAGTAGCCTCCCACCTGCACACGAGGACCGAAAAGACTGTACCCATATTCGACGACCAGAGCCCCCAAACCCCTCCCCAACCCCTCATGGAGTTAAAGGCTTATAGCCCACCTGGGCATGACTATTTCACGCGGCCACTGGCATTTCTTGCCATTTTAGGCAGTGCCTCGACCGTAGCCTCCCACTGGGCACACGAGGACCCTCAAAAGATTGTATCCATTTCTGACCCACTGAACCCCTAAACCCCTCCCCAACCCTCAAGGACTGGGGCACATAGCCCACCGGCCTTGGTGACTATTTCGACGCACAAGGCCTGGCATTTCTTGCCATTTTAGGGCAGGCATCTGACCGTAGCCTCCCACTGGGCACACGAGGACCCTCGAAAAGATTGTATCCATTTCTGACGACCAGAACCCCCTAAACCCCCTCCCCAACCCCCGCGGACCAAAGGCTATAGCCCACCGGCCTCGGTGACTATTTGACGCGCTGCGCCGCTGGGCATTTCTTGCCATTTTAGGGCAGGCTTCTGACCGTAGCCTCCCACTGGGCACACGAGGACCCTCGAAAAGACTGTACCCATTTTCGATGACCAGAGCCCCTAAACCCCCTCCCCAACCCCCGCGGACCAAAGGCTATAGCCCACCGGCCTCGGCGACTATTTCACGCGCTGCGCCGCTGGGCATGTCTTGCCATTTTATGGCAGTATTCTGACAGTATCCTCTCACTGGCACACGAGACCCTCGAAAAGACTGTACCCATTTCCGACACCCGTAACCCCAGAACTTCCTCCCAACCTCAAGGACCAATGTTATAGCCCACCGCCCTTGGAATATTTCACGCTGCTACGCCATCTCTTGCCATTTTAGGGCAGGCTCTGATCAGAGCCTCCCACTGGCACACGAGGACCCTCGAAAAGATTGTACCCATTTCTCACTCACCGAGCCCCTAAACTCCCTCCCTAACCCTCACAAGACCAAAGGCTATAGCCCACCGCCCCATGACTATTTCACGCCACACACTGGCATGTCTTGCCATTTTATGGCAGTGCTCGACCGTAGCCTCCCACTGGGCACACGAGGACCTCGAAAAGATTGTACCCATTTCCCACGCCTGAGCGCCTGTAACTTCCTCCCAACCCCTCATGGACCAAAGGCTATAGCCCACTGCCCCATGACTGCTTCACACGCCAAGGCCACTGGCATTTCTTGCTATTTTAGTGGCAGGCTCTAACCGTAGCCTTCCATCGGGCACACGAGGACCCTCGAAAAGATCAGACCCATATCTGACCCCTGAGCCTGTAACTTCCTCCCAACCCCTCATGGACTAATGCTATAGCCCACCGGCCTCGGTGACTATTTCACGCGATGCGCCTCTGGGCATGTCTTGTCATTTTTGTGCAGGCTTCTGACCGTAGCCTCCCACTGGGCACACGAGGACCCTCGAAAAGACTGTACCCATTTCCGACGCCCAGAGCCCCAGAACTTCCCTCCCCAACCCCCGCGGACCAACTGCTATAGCCCACCGGCCTCGGTGACTATTTCACGCGCTGCGCCGCTGGGCATTTCTTGTCATTTTAGGGTAGGCCTCTGACCGTAGCCTCCCATCGACACACGAGGACCTCGAAAAGAATGTACCCATTTCCCACCACTCAGAGCCCCTAAACCCCTCCCAACCCACGCTGACCAGCAGGCTAGCCCAACGGCCTCGGTGATTATTTCACGCGCGCTGGCCTGGCATTTCTTGCCATTTTAGGCAGGCTTGACCGTAGCCTCCCACTGAACACGAGGACCCTCGAAAAGACTGTACCCATTTTCGACCAGTAACCCCAAACCCCTCCCAACCTCGGGACCAGCATTATAGCCCACCGCCCTTGATTATTTTACGCTTGCTACTGGCATTTTGCCATTTTAGCAGGCCTGACCGTAGCCTCCCACTGGGCACACGAGGACCCTCGAAAAGATCAGACCCATTTTTGATGACCAGAGCCCCTAAACCCCTCCCCAACCCCGCTGACTAAAGGCTATAGCCCACTGCCTCGACGATTATTTCACGGCCAAGCTGGCATGTCTTGCCATTTTAGGGCAGGCTTGACCGTAGCATCCCACTGGGCACACGAGACCATCGAAAAAGACTGTACCCATTTCCCACCCCTGTGAGCCCTGTAACTTCCTCCCCAACCTCAAGGACTAAATGCTATAGATCACCGCCTTGTGACTATTTCACGCGCTACTGCCATCTCTTTGTCATTTTAGGTAGGCCTCGATCGTAGCCTCCCACTGACACACGAGGACCCTCGAAAAGAATGTACCCATTTCCACTTAACAGAGCCCCTCAAATCCCTCCCAACCCCGCGGGACCAAAGGCTATAGGCCACCGGCCATGACTATTTCACGCTACTGCGCCTGGCATGTTCCATTTTACGGCAGGCTTCTGACTGTAGCCTCCCACTGGGCACACGAGGACCTCGAAAAGACTGTACCCATTTCCACGCCCAGAGCCCTATAACTTCCTCCCCAACCTCATGGACCAAAGGTTATAGCCCACTGCCTTGCGACTATTTCACGGCCATGCGCCACTGGGCATTTCTTGCCATTTTAGGCAGGCCTCGACCGTAGCCTCCCATCGGGCACACGAGGACCCTCGAGAAGATTGTACCCATTTCACGACCTGAGCCCCTAAACCTCCTCCCAACCCCTCACAAGACCAAATGCTATAGTCCACCGCCTCATGATTATTTCAGACGCCACTGGCATGTCTTGTTATTTTATGGTGCTTTGACCGTAGCCTCCCATCGGCACACGAGGACCTCGAAAAGATTGTACCCATTTCCCACGCCTGTGAGCCCCAGAACTTCCTCCCAACCCTCATGGACTTATAGCCCACCGCCTCATGACTGCTTTCACGCTACCACTTGGCATTTCTTGCCATTTTAGGGCAGGCTCTGACCGTAGCCTCCCACTGGCACACACGAGACCCTCGAAAGATTGTACACATTTCACGACCAGAGCCCCCTAAACCCCTCCCCAACCCTCACAGACCAAAGGCTATAGCCAACCGCCTTGCGATTATTTCACACGCTCATGGCATGTCTTTGTTATTTTATGGCAGTTTCTAATCAGAGCCTCCCACTGGGCACACGAGGACCCTCGAAAAGACTGTACCCATTTCCGACGCCCAGAGCCCAGAACTTCCCTCCCCAACCCCCGCGGACCAAATGCTATAGCCCACCGGCCTCGGTGACTATTTCACGCGCTGCGCCGCTGGCCATCTCTTGTCATTTTAGGGTAGGCCTCTGACCGTAGCCTCCCACTGGACACACGAGGACCCTCGAAAAGAATGTACCCATTTCCCACGACCAGAGCCCCCTAAACCCCCTCCCCAACCCTCGCGGACCAAAGGCTATAGCCCACCGGCCTCGGTGACTATTTTACGCGCTGCGCTGCTGGGCATTTCCTCCCATTTTAGGGCAGGCTTCTGACCGTAGCCTCCCACTGGGCACACGAGGACCCTCGAAAAGACTGTACCCATTTTCGATGACCAGAGCCCCCTAAACCCCCTCCCCAACCCCCGCGGACCAAACGCTATAGCCCCCCGGCCCTTGCGACTATTTCACGCGCTGCGCCGCTGGGCATGTCTTGCCATTTTAGGGCAGGCTTCTGACCTTAGCATCCCACTGGGCACACGAGGACCATCGAAAAGACTGTACCCATTTCCCACCCCTGCAGAGCCCTGTAACTTCCTCCCAACCCCTCATGGACCAAATGCTATAGATCACCGCCCTTGACTATTTCACGCCACACTGGGCCATCTCTTGTCATTTTAGTAGGCCTCCTGACTGTAGCCTCCCACTAGACACACGAGGACCTCAAAAGAATGTACCCATTTCCGACTTAACAGAACCCCAAATCCCTCCCAACCCCTCATGGACCAAAGGCTATAGCCCACCGCCTCATGATTATTTCACGCGCTGCGCCTCTGGGCATGTCTTGCCATTTTACGGCAGGCTTCTGACCGTAGCCTCCCACTGGGCACACGAGGACCATCGAAAAGATTGTACCCATTTCCGACGCCCAGAGCCCCAGAACTTCCCTCCCCAACCCTCGCGGACCAAATGCTATAGCCCACCGGCCTCGGTGACTATTTTACGCGCTGCACCGCTGGCCATCTCTTGTCATTTTAGGGTAGGGCTCTGACCGTAGCCTCCCACTGGGCACACGAGGACCCTCGAAAAGATTGTACCCATTTTCGACCAGAGCCCCCTAAACCCCCTCCCCAACACCCGCGGACCAAAGTCTATAGCCCACCGGCCTCGACGACTATTTCACGCGCTGCGCCGCTGGGCATGTCTTGCCATTTTATGGCAGGCTTCTGACGGTAGCCTCCCACTGGGCACACGAGGACCCTCGAAAAGACTGTACCCATTTCCGACGCCCAGAGCCCCAGAACTTCCCTCCCCAACCCCCGCGGACCAAATGCTATAGCCCACCGGCCTACATTATTTCACGCTGAGCTGGCCATCTCTTGTCATTTTAGGTAGGCCTCTGACCAGCCTCCCACGGGCACCATTTTATTCAACGTGCATCGCAAACGAGCCTCCCACTGGGCACACGAGGACCAAAAGACTGTACCCATTTCATGACCAGAACCCCTAAACCCCTCCCCAACACCCATGACCAGGCTATAGCCCTCCGCCTCTGACTATTTCACGCACGCGCTGCCGCTTAGGCATGTCTTGCCATTTTAGGGCAGGCTTCGATCAGAGCATCCCATGGCACACGAGGACCTCGAAAAGACTGCACCATTTCCGACGCCCAGAGCCCTGTAACTTCCCTCCCAACCTCATGACCAAATGCTATAGCCCACCGCCCTTGTGACTATTTCACGCACTGGCTGGCCATATCTTTGTCATTTTAGTAGGCTCGACCGTAGCCTCCCATCGACACACGAGAGGACCCTCGAAAAGAATGTACCCATTTCCCACGACGACTGAGCCCCTAAACCTCCTCCCCAACCCCTCACAAGACCAAATGCTATAGCCCACCGCCTCGTTGACTATCCTTCCCCCAACCCTCATGGACCATGCTATAGGCGACCACCGCATGATTATTTCACTGCTACTGCGCCTGGGCATGTCTTGCACATTTTACGGCAAGCTTCTGACCAGAGCCTCCCATGGCACACGAGACCCTCGAAAAGATCACCCATTTCCCACGCCCAGAGCCCCCAACTCCTCCCAACCCTCAAGGACCAAAGGTTATAGCCCACCGCCTCTGACTGCTTTACGCGCGCTACTGGGCATTTCTTGCCATTTTAGGGCAGGCCTCTGACCGAGCCTCCCATCACACGAGGACCCTCGAAAAGATTGTACATTTCGACGCACTGAGCCCCCTAAACCCTCCCCCAACCCCTCAAGACCAAAGGCTATAGCCAACCGCCCGGCGATTATTTCACACGCGCTGGCTGGCATGTCTTGCCATTTTATGGCAGGCTTCTAATCAGTAGCCTCCCATCTGCACACGAGGACCCTCGAAAAGACTGTACCCATTTCCGACGCAGAGCCCCTGTGAACTTCCCTCCCAACCCTCATGACCAAATGCTATAGCCCACCGCCCTTGACTATTTCACGCGCTGCGCCGCTGGCCATCTCTTGTCATTTTAGGGTAGGCCTCTGACCGTAGCCTCCCACGAGGCACACGAGGACCCTCGAAAAGGCTGTACCCATTTCCCACGACCAGAGCCCCCGAAACCCCCTCCCCAACCCTCATGACCAGCATTATAGCCCACCGCCCTTGACTATTTCACGCGCGCCGCTGGGCATTTCTTGTTATTTTAGGGCAAGCATCAGAGCCTCCCACCTGGCACACGAGGACCCTCAAAAGACTGACCCATTTTCGGCGACTGAGAGCCCCTAAACCCCTCCCCAACCCTCATGGACCAAAGTCTATAGCCCACCGCCTCATGATTATTTCACGCGCTGCGCCGCTTATGCATGTCTTGCTATTTTAGGGCAGGCTTGACCAGAGCCTCCCACGGGCACACGAGACCCTCGAAAAGACTGTACCCATTTCCGACGCCCGTGAGCCCCTAAACTTCCTCCCCAACCTCATGGACCAAATGCTATAGCCCACCGCCTTGGTGACTATTTCACGCGGCCATACCGCTGGCCATCTCTTTGTCATTTTAGGGTAGGCTCTGACCAGAGCCTCCCACTGGGCACACGAGGACCCTCGAAAAGATTGTACCCATTTCCCAGAGCCCCCTAAACCCCTCCCCAACCCCTCACAAGACCAAAGTGCTATAGCCCACCGCCCCATGCGACTATTTCACACAGCGCCTGGGCATGTCTTTCCATTTTATGGCAGGCTTCTGACTGTAGCCTCCCACTGGGCACACGAGGACCCTCGAAAAGACTGTAACCATTACCGACGCCCAGAGCCCTGTAACTTCCTCCCCAACCCCTCAAGGACTAAATGCTATAGCCCACCGCCCTTGGTGATTATTTCACGCCAGCTGCTGGCCATCTCTTGTCATTTTAGGGTAGGCTCTCACCGTAGCCTCCCACGAGGCACACGAGGACCCTCAAAAGACTGTACCCATTTTCGACCAGAGCCCCTAAACCCCTCCCCAACCCTCATGGACCAAAGTCTATAGCCCACTGCCTCGTGACTATTTCACGCTGCCAAGGCCATTGGCATGTCTATTTTAGGCAGGCTTCTGACCAGAGCCTCCCACTGGCACACGAGGACCCTCGAAAAGACTGTACCCATTTCCCACGCACCAGAGCCCCCTAAACCCCTCCCCAACCCTCATGGACCAGGCTATAGCCTCACCGGCCCTATGATTATTTCACGCTGCGCTGGGCATGTTCTTATTTTATGGCAGGCTTGACCAGAGCCTCCCACGGGCACACGAGGACCCTCGAAAAGACTGTACCCATTTCACGCCTGTGAGCCCCTGTAACTTCCTCCCAACCCCATGGACCAAAGGCTATAGCCCACCGCCTCGGTGATTATTTCACGCGCGCTGGCTGGCCATCTCTTTTCATTTTGGCAGGCCTCGACCGTAGCCTCCCACTGGACACACGAGGACCCTCGAAAAGAATGTACCCATTTCACGCAACAGAGCCCCCAAATCCCTCCCCAACCCTCATGGACTAAAGGCTTATAGCCCACCGCCTCATGAGTATTTCACGCGCTGGCCATTGGCATGTTATTTTATGGCATGTGCTTCTGACCGTAGCCTCCCACTGGGCACACGAGGAGCCTCGAAACGACTGTACCCATTTCCTACACCCAGTAACCCTGAACTTCCTCCCAACCCCTCAAGGACCAAATGCTATAGCCCACCGCCCTATGGACTATTTCACGCACTGGCCACACATCTCTTGCCATTTTAGGGCAGGCCTCTGACCGTAGCCTCCCTCTGGGCACACGTGGACCCTCAAAAGATTGTACCCATTTCCACGACTCAGAGCCCCTAAACTCCTCCCAACCCTCAAGACCAAAGGCTATAGCCCACCTGCCCCATGACTTATTTCACGCTGCGCACTGGCATGTCTTGCCATTTTATGGCAGGCTTGACCGTCAGAGCCTCCCACTGGGTACACGAGGACCCTCGAAAAGACTGTACCCATTTCCGACGCCTAGAGCCCCAGAACTTCCCTCCCCAACCTCAAGGACCAAAGCTATAGCCCACCGCCCTATGACTGCTTCACACGCCACTGGCATTTTTTTGTTATTTTAGGGCAGGCCTCTGACCAGTAGTTCCACTCACACACGAGACCTCGAAAAGACTGTACCCATTTCGACGACCAGAGCCTGTAACTTCCTCCCAACCTCATGGACTAAATGTTATAGCCCACCGCCTCTGTGACTATTTCACGCGATGCGCCTGGCATGTCTTGCCATTTTAGGCAGGCTGACCGTAGCCTCCCACTGGGCACACGAGACCCTCAAAAGACTGTACCCATTTTCGACGCCTGAGCCCTGTAACTTCCCCTCCCAACCCCTCATGGACCAACTGCTATAGCCCACCGGCCTCGGTGACTATTTAACGCGCTGCGCCGCTGGCCATCTCTTGTCATTTTAGGGTAGGCCTCTGACAGTAGCCTCCCACTGGACACACGAGGACCCTCGAAAAGAATGTACCCATTTCCGACGAACAAGGTCTCAAATCCCTCCCAACCCTCATGACCAGGCTATAGGCCACCGGCCCCATGACTATTTCACGCTACACGCCTGGGAATGTCTTGCCATTTTATGGTAGGCTTCTGACCGTAGCCTGCCACTGGGCACACGAGGACCCTCGAAAAGACTGTACCCATTTCCCACGACCAGAGCCCCCTAAACCCCGTCCCCAACCCTCGCGGACCAAAGGCTATAGCCCACCGGCCCTGGGCGATTATTTCACGCGCCCACTGGCATGTCTCATCATTTTATGTGCTTCGATCAGAGCCTCCCACTGGTACACGAGGACCCTCGAAAAGACTGTACCCATTTCCCGACGCCCAGAGCCCTGTAACTTCCCTCCCAACCCCGCTGGACCAAAGGCTATAGCCCACCGCCATGACTTTACACGCCGCTGGCATTTCTTGCTATTTTAGGGCAGCTCCTGACCAGAGCCTTCCACCGGGCACACGAGGACCCTCGAAAAGATCACCCATTTCTGACGTGAGCCTGTAACTTCCTCCCAACCCTCATGGACCAATGCTATAGCCCACCGCCCTTGACTATTTCACGCGATGCGCCTGGCATGTCTTGCTATTTTAGGGCAGGCTTCGACAGAGCCTCCCACTGGGCACACGAGGACCTCGAAAAGACTCACCCATTTTCGACGCCCAGAGCCCCTGTAACTTCCCTCCCAACCTCATGGACCAAATGCTATAGCCCACCGGCCTTGACTATTTCACCACGCGCTACTGGCCATATCTCTTGTCATTTTAGGTAGGCCTCGACCGTAGCCTCCCACTGACACACGAGGACCTCAAAAGAATGTACCCATTTCCGACGAACAGAGCCCCGAATCCCTCCCAACCCCTCAAGGACCAGGCTTATAGGCCACCGCCCTGCTGACTATTTCACGCTACTGCCTCCTGGCATGTTCCACATTTTACGGCAGTGCTGACCAGTAGCCTCCCACCGGGCACACGAGGACCTCAAAAGACTGTACCCATTTCCCACGACTGAGCCCCTAAACCCCTCCCCAACCCTCAAGGACCAAAGGCTATAGCCCAACGGCCTCATGACTATTTCACGCCGCGTCACTGGCATGTCTTCACATTTTAGTATGTGCTTCTGACCGTAGCCTCCCACTGGGCACACGAGGACCCTCGAAAAGATTGTACTCATTTCCCACGACCAGAGCCCCCTAAACCCCCTCCCCAACCCCCGCGGACCAAAGGCTATACCTCACCGGCCCATGACTATTTCACGCTGGCCACTGGCATGTCTAGCCATTTTATGGCATGTGCTCGACCGTAGAGCCTCCCACTGGGCACACGAGGACCCTCGAAAAGATCAGACCCATTTCTCACGCCCAGAGCCCTAACTTCCTCCCAACCTCATGGACCAAAGGCTATAGCCCACCGGCCCTGGTGACTATTTCACGCACACTGCGCCTGGCCATCTCTTTTCATTTTAAGGTGCCTGACCGTAGCCTCCCACTGACACACGAGGATCCTCAAAAGAATGTACCCATTTCACGACCCAGAGCCCCAAATCCCTCCCAACCCCCATGGACCAAAGGCTATAGCCCACCGCCTCATGATTATTTCACGCCATTGCCACTGGGCATGTCTTATTTTATGGCAGGCTCTGATCAGAGCCTCCCATCGGGCACACGAGGACCCTCGAAAAGACTGTACCCATTTCACACCCGTAACCCCTAAACTTCCTCCCAACCCCTCATGACCAAATGCTATAGCCCACCGCCTTTGTGACTATTTCACGCGCCTACTGGGCCATCTCTTGCCATTTTAGGGCAGGCTCTGACCGTAGCCTCCCACTGGGCACACGAGGACCTCGAAAAGATTGTACCCATTTCCACGCACTGTGAGCCCCTAAACTCCTCCCCAACCCCTCACAAGACCAAAGGCTATAGCCCACCGCCCCATGACTATTTCACGCTACATGCTGGCATGTCTTGCCATTTTATGGCAGGCTTCTGACCGTAGCCTCCCACTGGGCACACGAAGACCCTCGAAAAGACTGTACCCGTGTCCGACGCCCAGAGCGCCTGAACTTCCCTCCCCAACCCCCGCGGACCAAAGGCTATAGCCCACCGCCCCATGACTGCTTTCACACGCTGCGCCGCTGGCATTTCTTGCTATTTTAGGGCAGGCCTCTAATCGTAGCCTTCCACTGGGCACACGAGGACCCTCGAAAAGACTGTACCCATATCTGACACCTGTGAGCCTGTAACTCCTCCCAACCCCTCAAGGACCAATGCTATAGCCCACCGCCTCGTGACTATTTCACGCGATGCGCCTGGGCATGTCTTGCCATTTTAGGGCAGGCTTGACCAGTAGCCTCCCACTGCACACGAGACCTCGAAAAGACTGTTCCCATTTCCGACGCCCAGAGCCCTGTAACTTCCTCCCCAACCCCTCAAGGACCAAATGCTATAGCCCACCGGCCTTGGTGATTATTTCACGCGCTGGCCATCTCTTGTCATTTTAGGTAGGCTCTGACCGTAGCCTCCCATCGACACACGAGGACCTTCGAAAAGAATGTACCCATTTCCCACGCACTGTGAGCCCCCTAAACCCCTCCCCAACCCCTCATGGGACCAGCATACCTCACCGCCCTTGACTATTTCACGCATGCGCCTGGCATGTCTAGCCATTTTATGGCGTGCTTCTGATCAGAGCCTCCCACTGGGCACACGAGGACCCTCGAAAAGACTGTACCCATTTCCACGCCCAGAGCCCTGTAACTTCCTCCCAACCCTCATGGACCAGGCTATAGCCCACCGGCCTCGGTGACTATTTCACGCGCTGCGCCGCTGGCCATCTCTTTTCATTTTAAGGCAGGCCTCTGACCGTAGCCTCCCACTGGACACACGAGGATCCTCGAAAAGAATGTACCCATTTCCGACGAACAGAGCCCCCGAAATCCCCTCCCCAACCCCCGCGGACCAAAGGCTATAGCCCACCGGCCTCATGATTATTTCACGCTACGCATTGGCATGTCTTGCCATTTTATGGCAGGCTTCGATCAGAGCCTCCCACTGGGCACACGAGGACCCTCGAAAAGACTGTACCCATTTCCGACACCTGTAACCCTGTAACTTCCTCCCAACCCTCATGGACTAAATGCTATAGCCCACCGCCCTTGGACTATTTCACGCTGGCTGGCCATCTCTTGCCATTTTAGGCAGGCCTGATCGGAGCCTCCCACTGGGCACACGAGGACCCTCGAAAAGATTGTACCCATTTCCGACGACCAGAGCCCCCTAAACCCCCTCCCCAACCCCCGCGGACCAAAGGCTATAGCCCACCGGCCTCGGCGACTATTTCACGCGCTGCGCCGCTGGGCATGTCTTGCCATTTTATGGCAGGCTTCTGACCGTAGCCTCCCACTGGGCACACGAAGACCCTCGAAAAGATCACCCATTTCTCACGCCCAGAGCGCCTAAACTTCCTCCCAACCCCTCATGACCAAAGGCTATATAGCCCACCGCCCCATGACTGCTTCACACGCGTCACTGGCATTTCTTGCTATTTTAGGGCAGGCCTCTAACCGTAGCCTTCCACTGGGCACACGAGGACCTCGAAAAGACTCAGACCCATATCTGACCCCAGTGAGCCTAACTTCCTCCCAACCCTCATGACTAAGCTATAGCCCACCGCCCTTGACTATTTCACGCTGCGCCCTGGCATGTCTCACATTTTAGGGCAGTGCTTCGACTGTAGCCTCCCACTGGGCACACGAGGACCCTCGAAAGACTGCTCCCATTTCCGACGCCCAGAGCCCTGTAACTTCCCTCCCAACCTCATGGACTAAATGCTATAGCCCACCGCCCTGACTATTTCACGCGCGCTGGCTGGCCATCTCTTGTCATTTTAGGGTAGGCCTCTGACCGTAGCCTCCCATCGACACACGAGGACCTCGAAAAGAATGTACCCATTTCCCACGACTGAGCCCCTAAACCCCTCCCCAACCTCATGACCAAAGGCTATAGCCCAACGGCCCTTGATTATTTCACGCTGCTGCACTGGCATTTCTTGTCATTTTAGGCAGGCTTGACCGTAGCCTCCCACTGAACACGAGGACCCTCAAAAGACTGTACCCATTTTCGATGACCCAACTCCCTAAACCCTCCCCAACCTCATGACTAGCACAGCCCACCGCCCTGTGACTATTTTACGCCAAGGCTACTGCTGGGCATTTTTGCCATTTAGGGCAGGCTTCGACCGTAGCCTCCCACCGGGCACACGAGACCTCGAAAAGATCAGTACCCATTTTTGATGACCTCAGAGCCCCTAAACCCCTCCCCCAACCCCCCGCTGGACCAAAGGCTATAGCCCACCGCCTCATGACTTATTTCACGCGTCAGGCTGGCTTGGCATGTCTTTGCCATTTTAGTGGCAAAGCTTGATCAGAGCATCCCACCTGCACACGAGACCATCGAAAAGACCGATCCATTTCCCGACCCCCTGAGCCCTGTAACTTCCTCCCCAACCTCATGGACTAAATGCTTATAGATCACCGGCCTCGGTGACTATTTCACGACTGCGCACTGGCTGGCCATCTCTTGTCATTTTAGGTAGGCCTGATCTGTGAGTCCCACTGGACACACGAGGACCCTGAAAAGAATGTACCCATTTCTGACGAACAGAGCCCCGAATCCCTCCCAACCCCCCGCTGACCAGTGCTATAGGCCACCGCGGGCGACTTATTTCACGCTGGCGCCTCTGGCATGTCTTGCCATTTTACGGCAGGCCTCACTGTCAGCCTCCCATCTGGGCACACGAGGACCTCAAAAGATTGTACCCATTTCCTGACGCCCAGAGCCCTAACTTCCTCCCCAACCCCCATGACCAAATGCTAGTAGCCCACCGCCCTTGATTATTTTACGCGGCGCTGCCGGGCATTTCTTTCCATTTGTAGGCTTCGAACGTAGCCTCCCATCGGCACACGAGGACCAAAAGACTGTACCCATTTTCATGACCAGAACCCCTAAACCCTCCCCAATTCCCTCATGACTAGCAATATAGCCTCGCCTCGGGCGACTATTTCACGCACAAGGCCATTGGCATGTCTTGCCATTTTGTATGTGCTCTGACCAGAGCATCCCATCGGGCACACGAGGACCCTCGAAAAGACTGTACCCATTTCCGACGCCCAGAGCCCCAGAACTTCCCTCCCCACCCCGCGGACTAAATGCTATAGCCCACCGGCCTCGGTGACTATTTCACATGCATGGCCATCTCTTGTCATTTTAGGTAGGCCTGACCGAGCCTCCCATCGACACACACGAGGACCTCGAAAAGAATGTACCCATTTCCCACGCACCTGAGCCCCTAAACCTCCTCCCCACCCCTCACAGCACCAAATGCTATAGCCCACCGCCTTGGCACTATCCTCCTCCCAACCTCAAGGACCAAAGGCTATATAGCGATCGGCCCTGGCGATTATTTCACGCTGGCTGCGCCTGGCATGTCTTGCATTTTACGGCAAGCTTCTGATCAGAGCCTCCCATCTGGGCACACGAGGACCTCGAAAAGACTGTACCCATTTCCCGACGCCCAGAGCCCTGAACTTCCCTCCCAACCCTCATGACCAGTACATAGCCCACCGCCTCACGACTGCTTCACTGCGCCATTGGGCATTTCTTGCCATTTTAGGCAGGCTCCCATCAGAGCCTCCCATCGGCACACGAGGACCCTCGAGAAGATTGTACCCATTTCCGACGACCTGAGCCCCTAAACCTCCTCCCAACCTCAAGACCAAATGCTATAGTCCACCGCCTCGGCGACTATTTCACGCTCACACTGGCATGTCTTCACATTTTATGGCATGTGCTCTGACGTAGCCTCCCACTGGGCACACGAGGACCTCGAAAAGATTGTACCCATTTCCACGCTCTCTTCCCCAGAACTTCCTCCCAACCTCATGACCAGGCTATAGCCCACTGCCTGACTGCTTCACGCCAAGGCCATTGGCATTTTCTTGCCATTTTAGGGCAGGCATCTGACCGTAGCCTCCCACTGGGCACACGAGGACCCTCGAAAAGATTGTACACATTTCCGACGACCAGAGCCCCCTAAACCCCCTCCCCAACCCCCGCGCACCAAAGGCTATAGCCAACCGGCCTCGACGACTATTTCACACGCCGTCATTGGCATGTCTTTGTTATTTTATGGCAGGCTTCAACCAGAGCCTCCCAATCGGGCACACGAGGACCTCGAAAAGACTGTACCCATTTCCACGCACAGAGCCCTGTAACTTCCCTCCCCAACCCCTCATGACCAAATGCTATAGCCCACCGGCCTATGGATTATTTCACGCGCGCTGGCTGGCCATCTCTTGTCATTTTAGGTAGGCCTCTGACCGTAGCCTCCCATCGGACACACGAGGACCTCAAAAGAATGTACCCATTTCCCACGCACCAGAGCCCCTAAACCCCTCCCCAACCTCAAGGGACCAAAGGCTATAGCCCACCGCCCTTGGATTATTTTACGCTGCGCTGCTTGGGCATTTCTCCCATTTTAGGGCAGGCTTCAGACCGTAGGCTCCCACTGCGCACCCGAGGACCCTCAAAAGACTCACCCATTTTCGGCGACCAGAGCCCCTAAACCCCTCCCCAACCCTCATGACCAGCACATAGCCCACCGCCTCGGCTGATTATTTCACGCCATGCGCGCCACTGGGCATGTCTTGCCATTTAGGCATGTGCTTCGATCAGAGCATCCCACTGGCACACGAGGACCATCGAAAAGACTGTACCCATTCCCACCCCTGAGAGCCCTGTAACTTCCTCCCAACCCCTCATGACCAATGCTATAGATCACCGCCCTTGGTGACTATTTCCCCACGCGCGCTACTGGCCATCTCTTTGTCATTTTAGTGTAGGCCTCGATCAGAGCCTCCCACTAGACACATGAGGACTGCCGAAAAGAATGTACCCATTTCGGCTACTAACAGAGCCCCCAAATCCCTCCCAACCCTCATGGGACCAAAGGCTATAGCCCACCGCTCCCATGATTATTTCACGCTACTGCGCCTGCATGTCTTGTTACATTTTATGCAGGCCTCAATCGTAGGCCTCCCACCGGGCAGTACACGAGGACCATCGAAAAGATTGTACCCATTTCCGACGCCTAGAGCCCTGCAACTTCCTCCCCAACCCTCAAGGACTATGCTATAGCCCACTGGCCTCGGTGACTATTTTACGCTTGCAATCACTGGCCATCTCTTGTCATTTAGGTGGCCTGACTGAGCCTCCCACCTGCACACGAGACCCTCGAAAAGATTGTACCCATTTTCACTGAGCCCCTAAACCCCCTCCCCAACACCATGACTGAAAGTCTATAGCCCACCGCCTCGACGATTATTTCCACGCACAAGCACTGGCATGTCTTGCCATTTTATGGCAGGCTTCTGACGGTAGCCTCCCACTGGGCACACGAGGACCCTCGAAAAGACTGTACCCATTTCCGACGCCCAGAGCCCCATAACTTCCCTCCCCAACCCCAGCGGACCAAATGCTATAGCCCACTGCCTACATTATTTCACGCTACTGAGTCACCATATCTCTTGTCATTTTAGGGTAGGCCTCTGACCGTAGCCTCCCACGGGCACACGAGGACCCTCAAAAGACTGTACCCATTTCCCACGCACTGAGCCCCCTAAACCCTCCCCAACCCTCATGGACCAGCATAGCCCACCGCCCTTGACTATTTTACGCTGGCGTCATGCTGGCATTTCTTTCCATTTTAGGCGTACTTGAACGAGCCTCCCACCTGGCACACGAGGACCCTCGAAAAGACTGCACCCATTTTCATGACCGTAACCCCTAAACCCTCCCCAACCTCATGGACCAGCATATAGCCTCCGCCTCGGGCGATTATTTCCCACGCCGTCACTGGGCATGTCTTGCCATTTTAGGGCGTGCCTGATCAGAGCATCCCATCAAGCACACGAGGACCTCGAAAAGACTCAGTACCCATTTCGACGCCCAGAGCCCTGTAACTTCCTCCCCAACCTCGCTGACCAAATGCTATAGCCCACCGGCCTTGGTGATTATTTCACGCTGGGCCGCTGGCCATCTCTTGACATTTTAGGGTAGGCCTCTGACCGTAGCCTCCCACGGGGCACACGAGGACCCTCGAAAAGACTGTACCCATTTCCACGACCAGAGCCCCATAAACCCTGTCCCCAACCCTCGCGGACCAAAGGCTATAGCCAACTGCCTCATGATTATTTCACGCGCTGCGCTGGCATGTCTTGCCATTTTAGGGCAGGCTTCTGACCGTAGCCTCCCATCGGGCACACGAGGACCCTCAAAAGACTGTACTCCATATCCGACGCCTGTGAGCCCTGTAACTTCCTCCCAACACCATGACCAAATGCTATAGCCCACCGCCCTTGACTATTTCACGCGCTGCGCCATGGCCATCTCTTGTCATTTTAGTAGGCCTCTGACTGTAGCCTCCCACGGGCACACGAGACCCTCGAAAAGACTGTACCCATTTCCACGCACTGTGAGCCCCTAAACCCCCGTCCCCAACCCTCATGGACCAAAGGCTATAGCCCACCGCCCTTGGTGACTATTTCACGCGCCAAGGCCACTGGCATTTCACATTTTCGGCAGGCTTCTGACCGTAGCCTCCCACTGCGTACACGAGGACCCTCGAAAAGACTGTACCCATTTTCGACGACTGTGAGCCCCCTAAACCCCTCCCAACCCCTCATGACCAAAGTCTATAGCCCACCGGCCTCATGATTATTTCACGCTACAAGGCCTGGCATGTCTTGCCATTTTAGGGCAGGCTTCTGACCATAGCCTCCCACTGGGCACACGAGGACCCTCGAAATGACTGTACCCATTTCCGACGCCCGGAGCCCCAGAACTTCCCTCCCCAACCCCCGCGGACAAAAGGCTATAGCCCACCGGCCTCGGCGACCGTTTCACGCGCTTCGCCGCTGGGCATTTCTTGCCATTTTAGGGCAGGCCTCTGACCGTAGCCTCCCACTGGGCACACGAGGACCCTCGAAAAGATTGTACCCATTTCCGACCACCAGAGCCCCCTAAACCCCCACCCCAACCCTCATGGGACTAAAGTCTATAGCCCACCGCCTCATGATTATTTCACGCTGCTGGCTGGGCATGTCTTGCCATTTTAGGGCAGGCTTTTGACCGTAGCCTCCCACTGGGCACACGAGGACCCTCGAAAAGACTGTACCCATTTCCGACGCCCAGAGCCCCAGAACTTCCCTCCCCAACCCCCGCGGACCAAATGCTATAGCCCACCGGCCTCGGTGACTATTTCACGCGCTGCGCCGCTGGCCATCTCTTGTCATTTTAGGGTAGGGCTCTGACCGTAGCCTCCCACTGGGCACACGAGGACCCTCGAAAAGATTGTACCCATTTTCGACGACCAGAGCCCCCTAAACCCCCTCCCCAACTCCCGCGGACCAAAGTCTATAGCCCACCGGCCTCGGCGACTATTTCACGCGCTGCGCCACTGGGCATGTCTTGCCATTTTATGGCAGGCTTCTGACGGTAGCCTCCCACTGGGCACACGAGGACCCTCGAAATGACTGTACCCATTTCCGACGCCCAGAGCCCTGTAACTTCCTCCCAACCTCATGGGACCAAATGCTATAGATCCCACCGCCTTGGTGATTATTTCACGCTGCTGCGCTGGCCATCTCTTGTCATTTTAGGTAGGCTCGACCGTAGCCTCCCACTAGACACACGAGGACTGCCGAAAAGAATGTACCCATTTCCGACTAACAGAGCCTCAAATCCCTCCCAACCCTCATGGACCAAAGTTATAGCCCACCGCCTCGGGCGACTATTTCACGCTACCGCGCCTGGCATGTCTTGTTATTTTACGGCAGGCTCGATCAGAGCCTCCCACTGGGCACACGAGGACCATCGAAAAGATTGTACCCATTTCTTACGCCCAGAGCCCCTGTAACTTCCTCCCAACCTCATGGACCAAATGCTATAGCCCACCGCCCTGTGACTATTTTACGCCATGCACCACTGGCCATCTCTTGTCATTTTAGGTAGGGCTCACCGTAGCCTCCCATGGCACACGAGGACCCTCGAAAAGATTGTACCCATTTTCACTGTGAGCCCCTAAACCCCTCCCCAACACCTCATGACCAAAGTCTATAGCCCACCGGCCTCGACGACAATTTCACGCGCGCTACTGGCATATGTCTTGCCATTTTATGGCAGGCTCGACGTAGCCTCCCACTGGGCACACGAGGACCTCGAAAAGATCAGACCCATTTCCACGCCTGTGAGCCCTGTGAACTTCCTCCCAACCTCATGACCAAATGCTATAGCCCACCGGCCCTACATTATTTCACGCTACTGAGCTGGCCATCTCTTGTCATTTTAGGGTAGGCCTCTGACCGTAGCCTCCCACGGGGCACACGAGGACCCTCGAAAAGACTGTACCCATTTCCCACGACCAGAGCCCCCTAAACCCCCTCCCCAACCCTCGCGGACCAAAGGCTATAGCCCACCGGCCTCGGTGACTATTTTACGTGCTGCGCTGCTGGGCATTTCTTTCCATTTTAGGGCAGACTTCTGAACGTAGCCTCCCACTGGGCACACGAGGACCCTCGAAAAGACTGTACCCATTTTCGATGACCAGAACCCCCTAAACCCCCTCCCCAACACCCGCATGACCAGCATAGCCCTCCGCCCTGACTATTTCACGCTGGCCGTCAAGGCATGTCTTGCCATTTTAGGGCAGGCTTGACCAGTAGCATCCCATCAAGGGCACACGAGGACCCTCGAAAAGACTGTACCCATTTCCGACGCCTGTGAGCCCCTGTAACTTCCTCCCAACCCCTCATGGACCAAATGCTATAGCCCACCGCCTTGGTGACTATTTCACGCGCCACACTGGCCATCTCTTGTCATTTTAGTAGGCCTCCTGATCAGTAGCTCTCCCACGGGCACACGAGACCCTCGAAAAGACTGTACCCATTTCCACGACCACTGAGCCCCATAAACCCCTGCCCCAACCCTCATGGACCAAAGGCTATAGCCAACCGCCTTGATTATTTCACGCCACAAGGCCACTGGCATGTCTTTATTTTAGGCAGGCTTGATCAGTAGCCTCCCACTGGGCACACGAGGACCCTCGAAAAGACTGTACCCATATCCGACGCCCAGAGCCCCAGAACTTCCCTCCCCAACCCCCGCGGACCAAATGCTATAGCCCACCGGCCTCGGTGACTATTTCACGCGCTGCGCCGCTGGCCATCTCTTGTCATTTTAGGGTAGGCCTCTGACCGTAGCCTCCCACGGGGCACACGAGGACCCTCGAAAAGACTGTACCCATTTCCCACGACCAGAGCCCCCTAAACCCCGTCCCCAACCCTCGCGGACCAAAGGCTATAGCCCACCGGCCTCGGTGACTATTTCACGCGCTGCGCCGCTGGGCATTTCTTGCCATTTTAGGGCAGGCTTCTGACAGAGCCTCCCACTGGCACACGAGGACCTCGAAAAGACTGTACCCATTTTCGACCTGTGAGCCCCTAAACCCCCTCCCAACCCCCGCGGACCAAAGTCTATAGCCCACCGGCCTTGCGACTATTTCACGCGCTGCGCCGCTGGGCATGTCTTGCCATTTTAGGGCAGGCTTCTGACCATAGCCTCCCACTGGGCACACGAGGACCCTCGAAATGACTGTACCCATTTCCGACGCCAGAGCCCTGTAACTTCCTCCCCAACCTCATGGACAAAGGCTATAGCCCACCGCCCTGGCGACTGCTTCACGCTGGCTCACTGGGCATTTCTTGCCATTTTAGGGCAGGCCTCTGACCGTAGCCTCCCACTGGGCACACGAGGACCCTCGAAAAGATTGTACCCATTTCCGACCACCAGAGCCCCCTAAACCCCCACCCCAACCCCCGCGGACCAAAGTCTATAGCCCACCGGCCTCGGCGACTATTTCACGCGCTGCGCCGCTGGGCATGTCTTGCCATTTTAGGGCAGGCTTCTGACCGTAGCCTCCCACTGGGCACACGAGGACCCTCGAAAAGACTGTACCCATTTCCGACGCCTGTGAGCCCTGTAACTTCCTCCCAACCTCATGGACCAAATGCTATAGCCCACCGGCCTCGGTGACTATTTTACGCGCTGCACCGCTGGCCATCTCTTGTCATTTTAGGGTAGGGCTCTGACCGTAGCCTCCCACTGGGCACACGAGGACCCTCGAAAAGATTGTACCCATTTTCGACCAGAGCCCCCTAAACCCCCTCCCCAACACCCGCGGACCAAAGTCTATAGCCCACCGGCCTCATGATTATTTCACGCTACTGCCACTGGGCATGTCTCCATTTTATGGCAGGCATCTGACGGTAGCCTCCCATCAAGTACACGAGACCCTCGAAATGACTGTACCCATTTCCGACGCCTGAGCCCCTGTAACTTCCTCCCAACCCTCATGGACCAAATGCTATAGCCCACCGGCCTCGGTTACTATTTCACGCGCTGCGCCGCTGGCCATCTCTGGTCATTTGAGGGTAGGCTTCTGACCGGAGCATCCCACTGGGCACACGAGGACCCTCGAAAAGACTGTACCCATTTCCGACGCCTGAGCCCTGTAACTTCCCTCCCAACCTCATGGGACCAAATGCTATAGCCCACCGGCCTCGGTGACTATTTCACGCGCTGCGCCGCTGGCCATCTCTTGTCATTTTAGGGTAGGCCTCTTACCGTAGCCTCCCACGAGGCACACGAGGTTCCTCGAAAAGACTGTACCCATTTCGACCAGAGCCCCTAAACCCCTCCCCAACCCCTCATGGACCAAAGTCTATAGCCCACCGCCTCGGCGATTATTTCACGCGCTGCGCTAAGGCATGTCTTGCCATTTTAGGGCAGGCTTCACCGTAGCCTCCCATCACACGAGGACCCTCAAAAGACTGTACCCATTTCCCACGACCAGAGCCCCTAAACCCCTCCCCAACCTCATGGGACCAAAGCATAGCCCACTGCCCCATGATTATTTCACGCCTCTGCGCTGGCTGGGCATGTCTTGCCATTTTAGGCAGGCTCGACCAGAGCCTCCCACTGGGCACACGAGGACCCTCGAAAAGATCAGTACCCATATCCGACGCCTGAGCCCTGTAACTTCCTCCCAACCCTCATGGACCAAATGCTATAGCCCATGTGCCCTTGACTATTTCACGCGCTGCGCCGCTGGCCATCTCTTGTCATTTTAGCTTAGGCCTCTGACCGTAGCCTCCCACGAGGCACACGAGGACCCTCGAAAAGACTGTACCCATTTCCCACGACCAGAGCCCCCTAAACCTCGTCCCCAACCCTCGCGGACCAAAGGCTATAGCCCACCGGCCTCGGTGACTATTTCACGCTGGCCACTGGCATTTCCATTTTAGGGCAGGCTTCTGACCGTAGCCTCCCACTGGGCACACGAGGACCCTCGAAAAGACTGTACCCATTTTCGACGACCAGAGCCCCCTAAACCCCCTCCCAACCCCCGCGGACCAAAGTCTATAGCCCACCGGCCTCGGCGACTATTTCACGCGCTGCGCCGCTGGGCATGTCTTGCCATTTTAGGGCAGGCTTCTGACCGTAGCCTCCCACTGGGCACACGAGGACCCTCGAAAAGACTGTACCCAATTTCGACGCCCTGAGCCCCGTAACTTCCCTCCCAACCCTCATGGGGTTATAGCCCACCGCCTCGGCGACTATTTCACGCGCTTCACCGCTGGGCATTTCTTTCCATTTTAGGGCAGGCCTCTGACCATAGCCTCCCATCACACGAGGACCCTCGAAAAGATTGTACCCATTTCCGACCCACTGTGAGCCCCCCTAAACCCTCCCCAACCCCTCATGGACCAAAGTCATAGCCCACCGCCCTGGCGATTATTTCACGCGCTGCTGGCATGTCTTGCCATTTTAGGGCAGGCTGACTGAGCCTCCCACTGGGCACACGAGGACCTCGAAAAGACTGTACCCATTTCCGACGCCCAGAGCCCCTGTAACTTCCTCCCAACCCTCATGGACTAAATGCTATAGCCCACCGCCTCGGTGATTATTTCACGCGCATGCTGGCCATCTCTTTGTCATTTTAGGTAGGCTCACCAGAGCCTCCCATCTGGGCACACGAGGACCCTCGAAAAGATTGTACCCATTTTCACCACCAGAGCCCCTAAACCCCTCCCCAACTCCCATGACCAAAGTTCATAGCCCACCGCCCTTGACTATTTCACATGCGCCACTGGGCATGTTCACATTTTATGGTGCTTCGACGTAGCCTCCCATGGCACACGAGGACCTCGAATGACTGCACCCATTTCCGACGCCCAGAGCCCCAGAACTTCCTCCCAACCTCATGGGACCAAATGCTATAGCCCACCGCCCTACATTATTTCACGCGCTGCGCTGGCCATCTCTTTGTCATTTTAGGTAGGCTTGACCGAGCATCCCACCGGGCACACGAGACCCTTGAAAAGACTGTACCCATTTCCGCCACGCCTGAGCCCTGTGAACTTCCTCCCAACCCTCAAGGACTGACCAAATGCTATAGCCCACCGGCCTCGGTGACTATTTCACGCGCTGCGCCGCTGGCCATCTCTTGTCATTTTAGGGTAGGCCTCTTACCGTAGCCTCCCACGAGGCACACGAGGTTCCTCGAAAAGACTGTACCCATTTTCGATGACCAGAGCCCCCTAAACCCCCTCCCCAACCCCCGCGGACCAAAGTCTATAGCCCACCGGCCTCGGCGACTATTTCACGCGCTGCGCCGCTGGGCATGTCTTGCCATTTTAGGGCAGGCTTCTGACCGTAGCCTCCCACTGGGCACACGAGGACCCTCGAAAAGACTGTACCCATTTCCCACGACCAGAGCCCCCTAAACCCCCTCCCCAACCCCCGCGGACCAAAGGCTATAGCCCACCGGCCTCGGCGACTATTTCACGCGCTGCGCCGCTGGGCATGTCTTGCCATTTTAGGGCAGGCTTCTGACCGTAGCCTCCCACTGGGCACACGAGGACCCTCGAAAAGACTGTACCCATATCCGACGCCCAGAGCCCCAGAACTTCCCTCCCCAACCCCCGCGGACCAAATGCTATAGCCCACCGGCCTCGGTGACTATTTCACGCGCTGCGCCGCTGGCCATCTCTTGTCATTTTAGGGTAGGCCTCTGACCGTAGCCTCCCACGGGGCACACGAGGACCCTCGAAAAGACTGTACCCATTTCCCACGACCAGAGCCCCCTAAACCCCGTCCCCAACCCTCGCGGACCAAAGGCTATAGCCCACTGCCCCTTGACTATTTCACGCCACTGGCTGCATTTCTTGCCATTTTCGGCAGGCTTGACAGAGCCTCCCACTGGTACACGAGACCCTCGAAAAGACTGTACCCATTTTCACGAAACAGAGCCCCTAAACCCTCCCAACCTCAAGGACCAAAGTTCATAGCCCACCGCCCGCGATTATTTCACGCTGCTGGGCATGTCTTGCCATTTTAGGGCAGGCTTGACAGAGCATCCCATCGGGCACACGAGGACCATCGAAAAGACTGCACCCATTTCCGACCTCGAGCCCTGTAACTTCCCTCCCCAACCCCTCATGGACCAAATGCTATAGCCCACCGCCTTGACTATTTCACGCGCTGCGCTGGCCATCTCTTTGTCATTTTAGGTAGGCTTCTGACCGTAGATCCCACCGGGCACACGAGGACCATCGAAAAGACTGTACCCATTTCCGACCCCTGAGCCCTGTAACTTCCTCCCCAACCTCATGGACTAAATGCTATAGCCCACCGCCCTACATTATTTCACGCTGCTAGCCATCTCTTGTCATTTTAGGTAGGCTTCTGACCGTAGCATCCCATCACACGAGGACCTCAAAAAGAATGTACCCATTTCCGATTAACAAAGCCCCGAAATCCCTCCCAACCCCCGCTGACCAAAGGCTATAGGCCACCGCCTCATGACTATTTCACGCCACGCTGCGCCTGGGCATTTCTTTCCATTTTACGGCAGCCTACTGAACGTACCCTCCCACCGGGCACACGAGGACCTCGAAAAGACTGTACCCATTTCACGCCCAGAGCCCTGTAACTTCCCTCCCCAACCCTCATGGGACCAAATGCTATAGCCCACCGGCCTCGGTGACTATTTCACGCGCTGCGCCGCTGGCCATCTCTTGTCATTTTAGGGTAGGGCTCTGACCGTAGCCTCCCACTGGGCACACGAGGACCCTCGAAAAGACTGTACCCATTTTTGATGACCAGAGCCCCCTAAACCCCCTCCCCAACCCCCGCGGACCAAAGGCTATAGCCCACCGGCCTCGGCGACTATTTCACGCGCTGCGCCGCTGGGCATGTCTTGCCATTTTAGGGCAGGCTTCTGACCGTAGCATCCCACTGGGCACACGAGGACCCTCGAAAAGACTGTACCCATTTCCGACGCCTGTGAGCCCTGTAACTTCCTCCCAACCCCTCATGGGACCAAATGCTATAGCCCACCGCCCTTGGACTATTTCACGCGCCATGGCTATCTCTTGTCATTTTAGGTAGCCTCTGACCGTAGCCTCCCACTGACACACGAGGACCCTCGAAAAGAATGTACCCATTTCCTAACAGAGCTCCCAAATCCCTCCCAACCCTCATGGACCAAAGGCTATAGGCCACCGCCCTTGCTGACTATTTCACGCCTGCGCCTGGGCAAGTCTTGCCATTTTACGGGCTCCTGACCAGAGCCTCCCACTGGGCACACGAGGACCCTCGAAAAGATTGTACCCATTTCCGACGCCCAGAGCCCTGTAACTTCCTCCCAACCCCGCTGGGACCAAATGCTATAGCCCACCGCCCTACATTATTTCACGGCCATTGGCCAATATCTCTTGTCATTTTAGGTAGGCTTGACCAGAGTATCCCACTGGGCACACGAGGACCCTCGAAAAGACTGTACCCATTTCCGCCGCCCAGAGCCCCAGAACTTCCCTCCCCAACCCCCGCGGACCAAATGCTATAGCCCACCGGCCTCGGTGACTATTTCACGCGCTGCGCTGCTGGGCATTTCTTGCCATTTTAGGGCAGGCTTCTGACCGTAGCCTCCCACTGGGCACACGAGGACCCTCGAAAAGACTGTACCCATTTTTGATGACCAGAGCCCCCGAAACCCCCTCCCCAACCCCCGCGGACCAAAGGCTATAGCCCACCGGCCTCGGCGACTAATTCACGCGCTGCGCCGCTGCTCATGTCTTGCCATTTTAGGGCAGGCTTCTGACCGTAGCATCCCACTTGGCACACGAGGACCCTCGAAAAGACTGTACCCATTTCCGACGCCCAGAGCCCCAGAACTTCCCTCCCCAACCCCCGCGGACCAAATGCTATAGCCCACCGGCCTCGGTGACTATTTCACGCGCTGCGCCGCTAGCCATCTCTTGTCATTTTAGGGTAGCCCTCTGACCGTAGCCTCCCACTGGACACACGAGGACCCTCGAAAAGAATGTACCCATTTCCGACGAACAGAGCCCCCGAAATGCCCTCCCCAACCCTGCTGACCAAAGCTATAGGCCACTGCCTCATGACTATTTCACGCACGCGCCTGGGCAAGTTCTTGCATTTTACGGCAGGCTTGACCAGTAGCCTCCCACTGGGCACACACGAGGACCTCGAAAAGATTGTACCCATTCTCGACGCCTGAGCCCCTGAACTTCCCTCCCAACCTCATGACCAAATGCTATAGCCCACCGGCCTCATGACTGCTTCACGCTGCGCCGCTTAGGCATTTCTTGCCATTTTAGGGTAGGCCTCTGACCTAAGCCTCCCACTAGGCACACGAGGACCCTCGAAAAGATTGTACCCATTTCCGACGACCTGAGCCCCCTAAACCCCTCCCCAACCCCCGCTGACCAAAGTCTATAGCCCACCGCCTCTGATTATTTCACGCTACTGCGGCTGGCATGTCTTGCCATTTTATGGCAGGCTTCGACGGTAGCCTCCCATCAGACGAGGACCTCGAAAAGACTGCACCCATTTCCGACGCCCAGAGCCCTGTAACTTCCTCCCAACCCCGGGACTAAATGCTATAGCCCACCGCCTCTACATTATTTCACGTGTTGCGCTGGCCATCTCTTGTCATTTTAGGTAGGCTCTGACCGTAGCCTCCCACGGGCACACGAGGACCCCGAAAAGACTGTACCCATTTCCCACGCACTGAGCCCCTAAACCCCTCCCCAACCCTCATGGGACCAAAGCTATAGCCCACCGCCCGGTGATTATTTTACGCGCTGGCTGGCATTTCTTGCCATTTTAGGCAGGCTTCTGATCAGAGCCTCCCACTGGCACACGAGGACCCCCGAAAAGACTGTACCCATTTACGTCGACCAGAGCCCACGAAACCCCATAACCAACCCACATGGACCAAAGGCTATAGCCCACCGGCCTCGGCGACTATTTCACGCGCTGCGCCGCTGGGCATGTCTTGCCATTTTAGGGCAGGCTTCTGACCGTAGCATCCCACTGGGCACACGAGGACCATCGAAAAGACTGTACCCATTTCCGACCCCCAGAGCCCCAGAACTTCCCTCCCCAACCCCCGCGGACCAAATGCTATAGCCCACCGGCCTCGGTGACTATTTCACGCGCTGCGCCGCTGGCCATCTCTTGTCATTTTAGGGTAGGCCTCTGACCGTAGCCTCCCACTGGACACACGAGGACCCTCGAAAAGAATGTACCCATTTCCGACGAACAGAGCCCCCGAAATCCCCTCCCCAACCCCCGCGGACCAAAGGCTATAGGCCACCGGCCTCGGCGACTATTTCACGCGCTGCGCCTCTGGGCAAGTCTTGCCATTTTACGGCAGGCTTCTGACCGTAGCATCCCACTGGGCACACGAGGACCATCGAAAAGACTGTACCCATTTCCGACCCCCAGAACCCCAGAACTTCCCTCCCCAACCCCCGCGGACCAAATGCTATAGCCCACCGCCCTACATTATTTCACGCGCTGCGCTGGCCATCTATCTCTTGTCATTTTAGGGTAGGCTCTGACCAGAGCCTCCCACGGGCACACGAGACCCTCAAAAGACTGTACCCATTTCCCACCAGAGCCCCTAAACCCTCCCCCAACCCTCATGGGACCAGTATAGCCCACCGCCCTCGGTGACTATTTTACGCGCTGGCCATTGGCATTTCTTCCATTTTAGGCAGGCTTCTGAACGAGCCTCCCACTGGGCACACGAGGACCTCAAAAGACTGTACCCATTTTCATGACCAGAGCCCCTAAACCCCTCCCAACCCCTCATGACCAAAGGCTATAGCCTCCGGCCCGGCGACTATTTCACGCTACTGGCATGTCTTGCCATTTTAGGGCTTCGATCAGAGCATCCCACTGGGCACACTAGGACCTCGAAAAGACTGTACCCATTTCCACGCCTGAGCCCTGTAACTTCCCTCCCAACCCCGCTGGGACCAGGCTATAGCCCACCGCCCGTGATTATTTCACGTGCTGCGCCACTGGCATTTCTTGTCATTTTAGGGTAGGCCTCTGATCAGAGTTCTCCCACGGGCACACGATGACCCTCAAAAGATTGTACCCATTTCCTGACGACCAGCCCCAGAACCCTCCCTAACCTCAAGGACCAAAGGCTATAGCCCACCGCCCTGATTATTTCACGCCACGCGGCCACTGGCATGTCTTGTCATTTTATGGCAGGCTTCTGTCCGTAGCCTCCGACAGGGCACACGAGGACCCTAGAAAAGACTGTACCCATTTCACGCACTGTGAGCCCCAAACCCCTCCCCAACCCACGCTGACCAGCTATAGCCACCGCCTCATGATTATTTCACGCGCTACGCCGCTGGGCATGTCTTGCCATTTTAGGGCAGGCTTCTGACCGTAGCCTCCCACTGGCACACGAGGACGCTTGAAAAGACTGTACCCATTTCCGACGACCAGAGCCCCATAAACCCCCTCCCCAACCCCCGCGGACCAAAGGCTATAGCCCACCGGCCTCGGTGACTATTTCACGCGCTGCGCCGCTGGCCATCTCTTGTCATTTTAGGGTAGGCCTCTGACCGTAGCCTCCCACTGGACACACGAGGACCCTCGAAAAGAATGTACCCATTTCCGACGAACAGAGCCCCCGAAATCCCCTCCCCAACCCCCGCGGACCAAAGGCTATAGGCCACCGGCCTCGGCGACTATTTCACGCGCTGCGCCTCTGGGCATGTCTTGTCATTTTACGGCAGGCTTCTGACCGTAGCCTCCCACTGGGCACACGAGGACCCTCGAAAAGACTGTACCCATTTCCGACGCCCAGAGCCCCAGAACTTCCCTCCCCAACCCCCGCGGACCAAAGGCTATAGCCCACCGGCCTCGGCGACCGTTTCACGCTCTGCGCCGCTGGGCATTTCTTGCCATTTTAGGGCAGGCCTCTGACCGTAGCCTCCCACTGGGCACACGAGGACCCTCGAAAAGACTGTACCCATTTCCGACGACCAGAGCCTCCTAAACCCCCTCCCCAACCCTCACAAGACCAAATGCTATAGCCCACCGCCTCATGATTATTTCACACGCTGCGCACATTGGCATGTCTTGCTATTTTATGGCAGTGCTTCTGACCAGAGCCTCCCAATGGGCTAACGAGGTACCTCGAAAAGACTGTACCCATTTCCGACGCCCAGAGCCCCAGAACTTCCTCTCCCAACCCCATGGACCAAAGGCTATAGCCCACCGCCCCATGACTGCTTCACGCCAGCGCCACTGGCATTTCTTGCCATTTTAGGCAGGCTCTGACTGTAGCCTCCCACTGGGCACACGAGGACCCTCGAAAAGATTGTACCCATTTCCACAACCAAAGCCCCTAAACCCCTCCCAACCCTCACAAGACCTAAGGCTATAGCCCACCGCCCCATGACTATTTCACGCACACGCTGGCATGTCTTGCCATTTTATAGGCTTCTAATCAGTAGCCTCCCACTGGGCACACGAGGACCCTCGAAAAGACTGTACCCATTTCCACGCCCAGAGCCCTGTAACTTCCCTCCCAACCCTCATGACCAAATGCTATAGCCCACCGCCTTGGTGATTATTTCACGCGCGCGCCACTGGCCATCTCTTGTCATTTTAGGTAGGCCTCTGACAGAGCCTCCCACTGGGCACACGAGGACCCTCGAAAAGATTGTACCCATTTCCGACGCACTGAGCCCCTAAACCCCTCCCCACCCCTCACAAGACCAAAGGCTATAGCCCACCGCCTTGCTGACTATTTCACACGTCATACTGGCATGTCTTGGTATTTTATGGCAGGCTTCTGACCGTAGCCTCCCACTGGGCACACGAGGACCTCGAAAAGACTGTACCCATTTTCGTTGACCGGAGCCCCATAAACCCCCTCCCCAACCCCTCGGAACAAAGGCTATAGCCTCCGCCCTGACTATTTCACGTGGCCACTGGCATGTATTTACATTTTAGGTCAGGCTTCTGAACGTAGCATCCCACTGGGCACACTAGGACCCTCGAAAAGACTGTACCCATTTCCGACGCCCAGAGCCCCAGAACTTCCCTCCCAACCCTCATGACCAAATGCTATAGCCCACCGCCTCGTGACTATTTCACGCTACCGCTGGCCATCTCTTGTCATTTTAGGTAGGCCTCGACCGTAGCCTCCCACTGACACACGAGACCCTCGAAAGGAATGTACCCATTTCCGACTAACAGAGCCCCCGAAACCCCCTCCCAACCCCTCATGGACCAAAGGCCATAGCCACCATGACTATTTCACGCTGCGCCCTGGGCATGTTCTTGCATTTTACGGCAGGCTTGACCAGAGCCTCCAACTGGGAACACTAGTACCTCGAAAAGACTGTACCCATTTCCAACGCCCTGAGCCCCAGAACTTCCCTCCCCAACCCCCGCGGACAAAAGGCTATAGCCCACCGGCCTGACTGCTTTCACGCACACCATGGCATTTCTTGCCATTTTTTAGGGCAGGCCTGACCAGTAGCCTCCCACTGGGCACACGAGGACCTCGAGAAGATTGTACCCATTCTCACGACTGAGCCCCTAAACCTCCTCCCAACCTCACAAGACTAAATGCTATAGCCCACCGCCCCATGATTATTTCACTGCTACTTGGCATGTCTTGCCATTTTATGGTGCTTCTGACCGTAGCCTCCCACTGCACACGAGACCCTCGAAAAGACTGTACCCATTTCCGACGCCCAGAGCCCCGTAACTTCCCTCCCAACCTCATGGACCAGTTATAGCCCACTGCCTCTGACTGCTTTCACGCCAAGACTGGCATTTCTGCCATTGTAGGGCTGGCCTCTGACAGTAGCCACCCACTGGGCACACGAGGACCCTCGAAAAGATTGTACCCATTTCCGACGACCAGAGCCCCTAAACCCCTCCCCCAACCCTCAAGGACTAAAGTCTATAGCCCACCGCCCTGGATTATTTCACGCCAAGGCCACTGGCATGTCTTGTTATTTTATGGCAGTGCTTGACCGTAGCCTCCCACTGGGCACACGAGGACCCTCGAAAAGATTATACCCATTTCCCACGCCTGTGAGCCCTGTAACTTCCTCCCAACCCCTCATGGACTAAAAGCTATAGCCCACCGCCTCAGATCGCGCCGCTGGCCATCTCTTGTCATTTTAGGGTAGGTCTCTGACCGTAGCCTCCCACTGGGCACACGAGGACCCTCGAAAAAACTGTACCCATTTCCGACGACAAGAGCCCCCAAAAACCCCGACCCCAACCCCCCCGGACAAAATGCTATAGGCCACCGCCCTTGGATTATTTCCCACGCGCAAGGCCATGGGTATTTCTTGCCATTTTAGGGCAGGCTTCTGACCGTAGCCTCCCATTGGGCACACGAGGACCCTCGAAAAGTCTGTACCCTTTTGGTTTGACCAGATCCCCCAAACCCCACTCCTCAACCCCCGCGGACAAAAGGCTATAGCCCACCGGCCTCGTCGACTATTTTGCTCGCTGCGCCGCTGGGCATTTCTTGCCATTTTAGGGCAAGCCTCTGACCGTAGCCTCCCACTGGGTACACGAGGACCCTCGAAAAGACTGTACCCATTTTCGGCGACCAGAGCCCCCGAAACCCCCACCCCCCAACCCCCGCGGACAAAAGGCTATAGCCCACCGGCCCCATGACTATTTCTCGCCAAGCCTGGCATGTCCATTTTAGGGCAGGACTCTGACCGTAGCCTCCCACTGGGCACACGAGGACCCTCGAAAAGACTGTACCCATTTCTAACGACCAGAGCCCCCGAAACCCCCCCCCAAACCCCTCATGGATAAAGGTATAGCCCACCGCCCTTGTGACTATTTCACGCTGCGCCATTGGCATTTTTTGCCATTTTAGGCAGTGCTCGACCGTAGCCTCAAGATCGACACACGAGGACTCTCGAAAAGAATGTACCCATTTCCGACGACCAGAGCCCCTAAACCCCTCCCCAACCCACGCGACTAGGCTATAGGCCACTGCCTTGAACTATTTCACGCGGCCACTTGGCATGTCTTGTCATTTTAGGCAGTGCTTCTGACCGTAGCCTCCCACTGGCACACGAGGACCTCAAAAGACTGTACCCATTTCCGACGCCCAGAGCCGCAGAACTTCCTCCCAACCCTCATGGACTAAATGCTATAGCCCACCGCCGTGACTTATTTCACGCGCTGCGCTGGCATTTCTTGTCATTTTAGTAGGCCTCGACCAGAGCCTCCCACGGGCACACGATGACCTCAAAAGAATGTACCCATCTCAAGACCAGAGCACCCTAAACCCCTCCCAACCCTCATGGACCAAAGGCTATAGCCCACCGGCCTTGACTATTTCACGCTGCGCCACTGGCATGTCTTGCCATTTTAGGCAGGCCTGACCGGAGCCTCCCACCGGGCACACGAGGACCCTAGAAAAGACTGCACCCATTTCCGACGCCCAGAGCCCCTGTAAACTTCCCTCCCAACCCTCATGACCAAATGCTATAGCCCACCGGCCTCGGTGACTATTTCACGCGCTGCGCCGCTGGCCATCTCTTGTCATTTTAGGGTAGGCCTCTGACCGTAGCCTCCCACGAGGTACACGAGAACCCTCGAAAAGACTGTACCCATTTCCCACGACCAGAGCCCCCTAAACCCCCTCCCCAACCCTCGCGGGGCAAAGGCTATAGCCCACCGGCCTCGGTGACTATTTCACGCGCTGCGCCGCTGGGCATTTCTTGCTATTTTAGGGCAGGCTTCTGACCGTAGCCTCCCACTGGGCACACGATGACTCTCGAAAAGAGTGTACCCATTTCCGACGACCAGAGCCCCCGAAACCCCCTCCCCAACCCACGCGGACCAAAGGCTATAGCCCACCGGCCTCGGGGACTATTTCACGCGCTACGCCGCTGGGCATGTCTTGCCATTTTAGGGCAGGCTTCTGACCGTAGCCTCCCACTGGGCACACGAGGACCCTTGAATAGACTGTACCCATTTCCGACGCCCAGAGCCCCAGAACTTCCCTCGCCCACCCCTCATGACCAGCACAGTATAGCCCACCGGCCCTGTGACTATTTCACGCGCTCACGCTGGCATTTCTTGTCATTTTAGGTAGGCTCTGATCAGAGCCTCCCACGGGCACACGATGACCCTTGAAAAGATCAGTACCCATTTCTAACGACTGTGAGCCCCTAAACCCCTCCCAAACCCTCATGACTAAAGGCAATAGCCCACCGCCCCTTGACTATTTCACGCGCTGCCACTGGCATTTTTGCCATTTTAGGGCAGGCTGACCGTAGCCTCAGACTGACACACGAGGACCTCGAAAAGAATGTACCCATTTCCGACGACCAGAGCCCCCCAAACCCCCTCCCCAACCCACGCGGACCAAAGGCTATAGGCCACCGGCCTCGGCAACTATTTCACGCGCTGCGCCGCTGGGCATGTCTTGCCATTTTAGGGCAGGCTTCTGACCGTAGCCTCCCACTGGGCACACGAGGACCCTCGAAAAGACTGTACCCATTTCCGACGCCCAGAGCCACAGAACTTCCCTCCCCAACCCCCGCGGACCAAATGCTATAGCCCACCGGCGTCGGTGACTATTTCACGCGCTGCGCCGCTGGGCATTTCTTGTCATTTTAGGGTAGGCCTCTGACCGTAGCCTCCCACGGGGCACACGATGACCCTCGAAAAGAATGTACCCATTTCCGAAGACCAGAGCACCCTAAACCCCCTCCCCAACCTCAAGGACCAGCTATAGCCCACCGGCCTTGGTGATTATTTCACGCGCGTCACTGGCATGTCTTGCCATTTTACGGGCAAAGGCCCTGACCGTAGCCTCCCACCGGGCACACGAGACCCTAGAAAAGATCACCCATTTCTCGACGCCTGTGAGCCCCTAACTTCCCTCCCAACCCTCATGGACCAAATGCTATAGCCCACCGCCCTTGTGACTATTTCACGCACTGCCTGGCCATCTCTTGTCATTTTAGGGTAGGCCTCTGACCGTAGCCTCCCACGAGGTACACGAGAACCCTCGAAAAGACTGTACCCATTTCCCACGACCAGAGCCCCCTAAACCCCCTCCCCAACCCTCGCGGGGCAAAGGCTATAGCCCACCGGCCTCGGTGACTATTTCACGCGCCGCATTGGCATTTCTGTTATTTTAGTAGTGCTCTGACCGTAGCCTCCCACTGGGCACACGATGACCCACGAAATGAGTGTACCCATTTCCGACGACCAGAGCCCCCGAAAACCACTCCCCAACCCTCGCTGACCAAAGGCTATAGCCCACCGGCCTCGGTGACTATTTCACGCGCTACGCCGCTGGGCATGTCTTGCCATTTTAGGGCAGGCTTCTGACCGTAGCCTCCCACTGGGCACACGAGGACCCTTGAATAGACTGTACCCATTTCACGCCTGTGAGCCCCAGAACTTCCTCCCAACCCTCATGGACCAAAGTGCTATAGCCCACCGCCTTGGTGACTATTTCACGCTGCCACTGGGCATTTCTTGTCATTTTAGGTAGGCCTGATCAGTAGCCTCCCACGGGCACACGATGACCCTTGAAAAGACCGTACCCATTTCTAACGCACTGTGAGCCCCCTAAACCCCTCCCAAACCCTCATGGACTAAAGGCACAGCCCACCGCCTTGACTATTTCACGCGCTGCGCACTGGAAGCATTTTTTGCCATTTTAGGGCAGGCTCTGACCGTAGCCTCAAGATCGACACACGAGGACCCTCGAAAAGAATGTACCCATTTCCGACGCACTGTGAGCCCCTAAACCCCTCCCAACCCACGCGACCAAAGGCTATAGGCCCACCGCCCTGCAACTTATTTCACGCGGCCAGCTGGGCATGTCTTGCCATTTTAGGCAGGCTTGACCAGAGCCTCCCACTGGGCACACGAGGACCCTCGAAAAGACTGTACCCATTTCCCACGCCCAGTGAGCCCAGTAACTTCCTCCCAACCCCCGCATGACCAAATGCTATAGCCCACCGCGCTTGTGACTATTTCACGCACTGCGCTGGCATTTCTTGTCATTTTAGGGTAGGCTCTGATCAGAGCCTCCCACGGGCACACGATGACCTCGAAAAGAATGTACCCATTTCAAGACCAGAGCACCCTAAACCCCTCCCAACCCTCATGGACCAGGCTATAGCCCACCTGCCTGTGATTATTTCACGCTGCCAAGCCACTGGCATGTCTTGCCATTTTACGGCAGGCGTCTGACCGTAGCCTCCCACTGGGCACACGAGGACCCTAGAAAAGACTGTACCCATTTCTGACGCCCAGAGCCCCAGAACTTCCCTCCCCAACCCCCGCGGACCAAATGCTATAGCCCACCGGCCTCGGTGACTATTTCACGCACTGCGCCGCTGGGCATTTCTTCTCATTTTAGGGTAGGCCTCTGACCGTAGCCTCCCACGGGGCACACGATGACCCTCGAAAAGACTGTACCCATTTTTGACGACCAGAGCCCCCTAAACCCCCTCCCCAACCCCCGCGGACCAAAGGCTATAGCCCACCGGCCTCGGTGACTATTTCACGCGCTGCGCCGCTGGGCATGTCTTGCCATTTTACGGCAGGCGTCTGACCGTAGCCTCCCACTGGGCACACGAGGACCCTAGAAAAGACTGTACCCATTTCTGACGCCCAGAGCCCTGTAACTTCCTCCCAACCCCCCTGGACCAAATGCTATAGCCCACCGGCCTCGGTGACTATTTCACGCACTGCGCCGCTGGGCATTTCTTGTCATTTTAGGGTAGGCCTCTGACCGTAGCCTCCCACGGGGCACACGATAACCCTCGAAAAGACTGTACCCATTTTCGACGACCAGAGCCCCCTAAAACCCCTCTCCAACCCACGCGGACCAAAGGCTATAGGCCACCGGCCTCGGTGACTATTTCACGCGCTATGCCGCTGGGCATGTCTTGCCATTTTAGGGCAGGCTTCTGACCGTAGCTTCCCACTGGGCACACGAGGACCCTCGAAAAGACTGTACCCATTTCCGACGCCCAGAGCCCCAGAACTTCCCTCCACAACCCCCGCGGAACAAAGGCTATAGCCCACCGGCCTCGGCGAGTATTTCACGTGCTGCGCCGCTGGGCATTTCTTGTCATTTTAGGGTAGGCCTCTGACCGTAGCCTCCCACGGGGCACACGATGACCCTCGAAAAGATTGTACCCATATCTGACGACCAGAGCCCCCTAAACCCCCTCCCTAACACGCATGATCAAAGGCTATAGCCCACTGCCCGCTGATTATTTCACGCTACTGCCAAGCATGTCTTGCTATTTTATGGCAGGCTTCTGACCGTGAGCCTCCCACTGGGCACACGAGGACCCTAGAAAAGACTGCACTTTTTCCGACGCCAGAGCCCTGTAACTTCCTCCCAACCCTCATGACCAAATGCTATAGCCCACCGGCCTCGGTGACTATTTCACGCACTGCGCCGCTGGGCATTTCTTGTCATTTTAGGGTAGCCCTCTGACCGTAGCCTCCCACGGGGCACACGATGACTCTCGAAAAGAGTGTACCCATTTCCGACGACCAGAGCCCCCTAAACCCCCTCCCCAACCCCCGCGGACCAAAGGCTATAGCCCACCGGCCTCGGTGACTATTTCACGCGCTGCGCCGCTGGGCATGTCTTGCCATTTTAGGGCAGGCTGCTTACCGTAGCCTCCCACTGGGCACACGAGGACTCTCGAAAAGACTGTACCCATTTTCGACGACCAGAGCCCCCGAAACCCCCTCCCCAACCCATGCGGACCAAAGGCTATAGGCCACCGGCCTCGGCGACTATTTCACGCGCTACGCCGCTGGGCATGTCTTTCCATTGTAGGGCAGGCTTCTGACCGTAGCCTCCCACTGGGCACACGAGGACCCTCGAAAAGACTGTACCCATTTCCGACGCCTGAGCCCTAACTTCCCTCCCAACCCCTCAAGGACCAAAGGCTATAGCCCACCGCCCTATGACTATTTCACGCGCGCTGGCTGGGCATTTCTTGTCATTTTAGGGTAGGCTCTCTGACCAGTAGCCTCTCACGGGCACACGATGACCTCGAAAAGACTGTACCCATATTCGACGACCAGAGCCCCCTAAACCCCCACCCAAACCCCCGCAGACCAAAGGCGATAGCCCCCCGACCTCGGTGACTATTTCACGCGCTGCGCCGCAGGGCATTTCTTTGCATTTTAGGGCTGTCCTCTGACCGTAGCATCCCACTGGGCACACGAGGACCCTCGAAAAGAATGTACCCATTTCGACAACCAGTGAGCCCCCAAACCCCCTCCCCAACCCACGCGGACCAAAGGCTATAGGCCACCGGCCTCGGCGACTATTTCACGCGCTACGCCGCTGGGCATGTCTTGCCATTTTAGGGCAGGCTTCTGTCCGTAGCCTCCCACTGGGCACACGAGGACCCTCGAAAAGACTGTACCCATTTCCGACGCCCAGAGCCCCAGTAATTCCCTCCCCAACCCCCGCGGACCAAATGCTATAGCCCACCGGCCTCGGTGACTATTTCACGCGGCCATGGCATTTCTTGTCATTTTAGGGGAGGAATCTGACCGTAGCCTCCAACTGGGCACACGATGACCCTCGAAAAGAATGTACCCATTTCCGAAGACCAGAGCACCCTAAACCCCATCACCCACCCCCGCGGTACATAGGCTATAGCCCACAGGCCTCGTTGACTATTTCACGCTGGCGCCATGGAATTTCTTGCCATTTTAGGGCAGGCCCCTGACCGTAGCCTCCCACTGGGCACACGAGGACCCTAGAAAAGACTGTACCCATTTCCGACGCCCATAGCGCCTAACCTCCCCGCCCCAACCACCGAGGACCAAATGCTATAGCCCACCGGCCTCGGTGACTCTTTCACGCTCTGCGCCGCTGGGCATTTCTTGTCATTTTAGGGTAGGCCTCTGACCATAGCCTCCCACGGGGCCCACGATGACCTCAAAAGACTGTACATATTTTGACGCACTGAGCCCCTAAACCCTCCCAACCCCTCATGACCAGCTATAGCCCACTGCCTTGGTGACTATTTCACGCACTGCGCCTGGCTGGCATGTCTCATTTTAGGGCAGGCTTGACTCAGCCTCCCACTGGGCACACGAGGACCCTCAAAAGACTGTACCCATTTCGACGCCTGTGAGCCCCGTAACTTCCTCCCAACCCTCATGGACCAAAGGCTATAGCCCACCGCCTCGGCGATTATTTCACGTGCGCCGCTGGCATTTCTTGTCATTTTAGGTAGGCCTCTGATCAGAGCCTCCCACGGGCACACGATGACCCTCGAAAAGATTGTACCCATTTCTGACGCACTGAGCCCCAGAACCCCTCCCTAACCCCTCATGACCAAAGGCTAGCCCATGATTATTTCACGCACGCCATGGGCATGTCTTGCCATTTTATGGCAGGCTTCTGACCGTAGCCTCCCACTGGGCACACGAGGACCCTAGAAAAGACTGTACCCATTTCCGACGACCAGAGCCCCCGAAACCCCCTCCCCAACCCACGCGGACCAAAGGCTATAGGCCACCGGCCTCGGCGACTATTTCACGCGCTACGCCGCTGGGCATGTCTTGCCATTTTAGGGCAGGCTTCTGACCGTAGCCTCCCACTGGCACACGAGGACGCTTGAAAAGACTGTACCCATTTCCGACGACCAGAGCCCCATAAACCCCCTCCCCAACCCCCGCGGACCAAAGGCTATAGCCCACCGGCCTCGGTGACTATTTCACGCGCTGCGCCGCTGGGCATTTTTTGCCATTTTAGGGCAGGCCTCTGACCGTAGCCTCCCACTGGACACACGAGGACCCTCGAAAAGAATGTACCCATTTCCGACGACCAGAACCCCCGAAACCCCCTCCCCAACCCACGCGGACCAAAGGCTATAGGCCACCGGCCTCGGCGACTATTTCACGCGCTGCGCCGCTGGGCATGTCTTGCCATTTTAGGGCAGGCTTCTGACCGTAGCCTCCCACTGGGCACACGAGGACCCTCGAAAAGACTGTACCCATTTCCGACGCCTGTGAGCCCCGTAACTTCCTCCCAACCCCTCATGACCAATGCTATAGCCCACCGGCGTCGGTGACTATTTCACGCGTTGCGCCGCTGGGCATTTCTTGTCATTTTAGGGTAGGCCTCTGACCGTAGCCTCCCACGGGGCACACGATGACCCTCGAAAAGAATGTACCCATTTCCGACGACCAGAACCCCCGAAACCCCCTCCCAAACCCACGCGGACCAAAGGCTATAGGCCACCGGCCTCGGCGACTATTTCACGCTGGCTGGCATGTCTTGCCATTTTACGGGCAGGCCTGGTCAGAGCCTCCCACTGGGCACACGAGGACCCTAGAAAAGACTGCACCCATTTCCACGCCCAGAGCCCTGTAACTTCCTCCCAACCCTCATGGACCAAATGCTATAGCCCGCCGCCCTTGGTGACTATTTCACGACTGCGTCACTTGGCATTTCTTGTCATTTTAGGGTAGGCCTCTGACCGTAGCCTCCCACGGGCACACGATGACCCCTCGAAAAGATCAGACCCATTTTCGACCACTGTGAGCCGCTAAACCCTCCCCAACCCCTCATGGGACCAAGGCTATAGCCCATCGGCCCTTGACTATTTCACGCGCGCTGCGCTACTGGGCATGTCTTGCCATTTTAGGGCAGGTGCTTCTGATCAGTAGCCTCCCACCGGGCACACGAGGACCCTCGAAAAGACTGTACCCATTTCCGACGCCTGCAGCCCTGTAACTTCCCTCCCAACCCCTCATGGGACCAAAGGCTATAGCCCACCGCCTCGTGATTATTTCACGCATGCGCGCTGGCATTTCTTGTCATTTTAGGGTAGGCCTCGATCAGAGCCTCCCACGGGCACACGATGACCCCTAAAAGATTGTACCCATTTCACGACCAGTGAGCCCTCAGAACCCCTCCCTAACCCCTCATGACCAAAGGCTATAGCCCACCGCCTCATGATTATTTCACGCCACCACTGGCATGTCTTGCCATTTTATGGCAGTGCTCTGACCGAGCCTCCCACCGGGCACACGAGACCCTAGAAAAGACTGTACCCATTTCCACGACCAGAGCCCCCAAAACCCCCTCCCCAACCCCAGCTGACCAAAGGCTATAGGCCACCGCCTCGGCGATTATTTCACGCTGCCACGCTGGGCATGTCTTGTCATTTAGCAGGGCTTCTGACCGTAGCCTCCCAATGCACACGAGGACGCTTGAAAAGACTGTACCCATTTACGACGACCAGAGCCCCATAAACCCCTCCCAACCCCTCATGGGACTATTATAGCCCACCGCCTTGACAATTTCACGCGATGCACCGCTGGGCATTTCTTGCCATTTTAGGGCAGGCTTCTGACCGTAGCCTCCCACTGGCCACACGAGGACCTCGAAAAGACTGTATCCATTTCCAACGCTCAGAGCCCCAGAACTTCCCTCGCCAACCCCTGCGGACCAAAGGCTATAGCCCACCGGCCTCGGCGATTATTTCACGTGTTGCGCCATTGGCATTTCTTGTCATTTTAGGTAGGCCTCTGACTCAGAGCTCCCACTGGGAACACGATGACCCTCGAAAAGAATGTACCCATTTCCGACGACCAGAGCCCCTAAACCCCTACCCAACCCCCCCCGGACCAAAGGCTATAGCCCCCCGCCCCCGGTGACTATTTCACGGCTATACTGGCATGTCTTGCCATTTTACGGCAGGCTTCTGACCGTAGCCTCCCACTGGGCACACGAGGACCCTAGAAAAGACTGTACCCATTTCCGACGCCCAGAGCCCCAGAACTTCCCAACCCAACCCCCGCGGACCAAATGTTATAGCCCACCGGCCTCGGTGACTATTTCACGTACTGCGCCGCTGGGCATTTCTTCTCATTTTAGGGTAGGCCTCTGACCGTAGCCTCCCACGGGGCACACGATGACCCTCGAAAAGACTGTACCCATTTTCGACGACCAGAGCCCCCTAAACCCCATCCCCAACCCCCGCAAGTTATAGCCCACCGCGTGACTATTTCACGCTGCTGGCCATGGCATGTCTTGCCATTTTAGGGCAGGCTTCTGACCAGAGCCTCCCATCGGGCACATGAGGACCTCGAAAAGACTGTACCCATTTCCGACGCCTGAGCCCCTGAACTTCCTCCCAACCTCAAGGACCAAAGGCTATAGCCCACCGCCTTGGCGATTATTTCCACTGCTTGGCATTTTTGTCATTTTAGGGTAGGCTCTGATCAGAGCCTCCCACGGGCACACGATGACCCTCAAAAGACTGTACCCATGACCAGAGCCCAGAACCCCTCCCTAACCCTCATGACCAAAGGCTTTAGCCCACTGCCTCATGACTATTTCACGCTACCGCTGGCATGTCTTGTTATTTTAGGGCAGGCTCTGAATCAGTAGCCTCCCACTGGGCACACGAGGACCCTAGAAAAGACTGTAACCATTTCAGACGACCAGAGCCCTCGAACCCCCCGCCCCAACCCACGCTGGGACCAGGCTATAGCCACCGCCTCATGCGATTATTTCACGCTACGGCTGGGCATGTCTTGTCATTTTAGGGAGGCTCTGACCAGTAGCCTCCCACTGGGCACACGAGGACGCTTTGAAAAGACTGTACCCCATTTCCGACCACCGAGCCCCATAAACCCTCCCAACCCTCATGACCAAAGGCTATAGCCCACCGCCCTTGGTGACTATTTCACGCGCCATACACTGGCATTTTATTTTTGCCATTTTAGGGCAGGCCTGACCGTAGCCTCCCACTGGGCACACGAGGACCCTCGAAAAGAATTTACCCATTTCCGACGCAGAGCCCCCGAAAACCCCTCCCCAACCCACGCCAGGCTATAGGCCCACCGCCCCATGACTATTTCCACGCACGCCACTGGCATGTTTCTTGCCATTTTAGGGCAGGCTCTGACCAGAGCCTCCCACTGGGCACACGAGGACCTCGAAAAGACTGTACCCATTTCACGCCCAAAGCCCTCAAACTTCCTCCCCAACCTCATGACCAAAGGCTATAGCCCACCGCCTCATGATTATTTCACGCTGCCACACCACTGGCATTTCTTGTCATTTTAGGTAGGCCTCTGACCATAGCCTCCCACGGGGCACACGATGAACCTCACAAAGACTGTACCCATTTCGACGCCCAGAGCCCCAAACATCCCTCCCAACCCCGCATGGACCAAAGGCTATAGCCCACCGGCGACTATTTCACGCCACGCTGGGCATTTCCTGTCATTTTAGGGCAGGGCTCTGACCGTAGCCTCCCACTGGGCACACGAGGACCTCGAAAAGATTGTACCCATTTCACACTGAGCCCCTAAACCCTCCCTAACCCCTCATGGACCAAAGGCTATAGCCCACCGCCCTATGATTATTTCACGCGCGCTGGGCATGTCTTGTCATTTTATGGCAGGCTTGACCGTAGCCTCCCACGGGCACACGAGACCCTAGAAAAGACTGTACCCATTTCCGACGCCAGAGCCCCTTAAACCCCTCCCCAACCCACGCTGACCAAAGGCTATAGGCCACCGCCCTTGGACTATTTCACGCGCCATGGGCATGTCTTCATTTTAGGGCAGGCTTGATCAGAGCCTCCCACTGGGCACACGAGGACCCTCGAAAAGACTGTACCCATTTCACGCCCAGAGCCCCTAACTTCCTCCCAACCCCTCATGGACTAAAGCTATAGCCCACCGCCTGCTGACGATTATTTCACGCTGCTGCACACTGGCATTTCTTGTCATTTTAGGTAGGCTTCTGACCGTAGCCTCCCACGGGCACACGATGACCCTCAAGACTGTACCCATTTCCCACGCCCAGAGCCCTGCAGAACTTCCTCCCAACCCCTCATGACCAGGCTATAGCCCACCGCCATGATTATTTCACGCGCTACTGGCTGGCATTTCTGTTTGTCATTTTAGGGCAGGCTTCTGATCAGAGCCTCCCACGGGCACACGAGACCCTCGAAAAGACTGTACCCATTTCCGACGCCTCAGAGCCCCCTAAACCCCTCCCTAACCCCTCATGGGACCAGCTATAGCCCACCGCCCCATGACTATTTCACGAGCTGCGCTGGCATATTCTTTATTTTATCGCAGGCTTCTGACCTTATCCTCCCACTGGGCACACGAGGACCCTAGAAAAGACTGTACCCATTTCCGACGACCAGAGCCCCCGAAACCCCCACCCCAACCCCCGCGGACCAAAGGCTATAGCCCACCGGCCCATGATTATTTCACGCGCCACTGGCATGTTGCCATTTTAGGGCAGGCTTCGACCGTAGCCTCCCATCGCACACGAGGTCGCTGAAAAGACTGTACCCATTTCCAATGACCAGAGCCCCAAAAACCCCCCCCCAACCCCCAAGGACCAAAAGCTATAGCCCACCGCCTGTAGACTATTTCACGCGCTGCGCTGCTGGGCATTTTTTGCCATTTTAGGGCAGGCCTCTGACCGTAGCCTCCCACTGGGCACACGAGGACCCTCGAAAAGAATGTACCCATTTCCGACGACCAGAGCCCCTAAACCCCCTCCCCAACCCCCGCGGACCAAAGGCTATAGCCCACCGGCCTCGGTGAATATTTCACGCGCTGCGCTGGCATGTCACATTTTAGGGCAGGCTCGACCGTAGCCTCCCACCGTGCAAACGAGGACCCTTGAAAAGACTGTACCCATTTCCGACGCCCAGAGCCCTGTAACTTCCTCCCCAACCTCATGGACCAAATTATAGCCCACCGCCCCATGACTATTTCCACGCGCTGCGTCATGGCATTTCTTGTCATTTTAGGTAGGCCTGACCGTAGCCTCCCACGGGCACACGATGACCTCGAAAAGACTGTACTCCATTTCCGACGCCTGTGAGCCCCGTAACTTCCTCCCCAACCCCGGGACCAAAGTATAGCCCACCGCCTCGGCGACTATTTCACGCACTGCGCTGGGCATTTCTTGTCATTTTAGGCAGGCCTGACTGTAGCCTCCCATCGGGCACACGAGACCCTCGAAAAGACTGTACCCATTTCCGACCCACTGAGCCCCATAAACCCCTCCCCCAACCACTGGACCAAAGGCTTATAGCCCACCGCCTCGTGACTATTTCACGCCACAAGGCCATTGGCATTTTTGCCATTTTAGGGCAGGCTCTGACCGTAGCCTCCCACTGGACACACGAGACCCTCGAAAAGACTGTACCCATTTCCACGACTGAGCCCCGAAACCCCTCCCAACCCACGCTGACCAAAGGCTATAGTCCACCGCCCTATGATTATTTCACGCGCGCTTGGGCATGTTCTTCATTTTAGGGCAGGCTTCTGACAGTAGCCTCCCATGGGGCACACGAGGACCCTCGAAAAGACTGTACCCATTTCCGACGCCAGAGCCCTCTGTAACTTCCTCCCCAACCTCATGACCAAATGTTATAGCCCACCGGCCTCATGATTATTTCACGCATTGCGTCTGGCATTTCTTGTCCATTTTAGTAGGCTCGACCATAGCCTCCCACGGGCACACGATGACCCTCCAAAAAGACTGTACCCATTTCCGACGCCTGTGAGCCCCTAACTTCCTCCCAACCCACGCTGACCAAAGGCTATAGCCCACCAGCCCCATGACTATTTCACGCTACCGCTGGGCATTTCTTGTCATTTTAGGCAGGCCTCCTGACCGTAGCCTCCCACCGGGCACACGAGGACCCTCAAAAGATTGTACCCATTTCCGACCCAGAGCCCCTAAACCCCTCCCAACCCCTCAAGGACCAAAGGCTATAGCCCACCGCCCGACTATTTCACGAGCTGCGCTACTGGCATTTCTTGTCATTTTATGGCAGGCTTGACAGAGCCTCCCATCGGGCACACGAGACCCTAGAAAAGACTGTACCCATTTCCCACTGAGCCCCCTAAACCCCTCCCAACCCACGCTGACCAAAGGCTATAGGCCCACCGGCCCCGATGACTATTTCACGCGCACGCTGGCATGTCTTGCCATTTTAGGCAGCCTGACCGTAGCCTCCCACTGGGCACACGAGGACGCTTGAAAAGACTGGACCCATTTCCGACCACTGTGAGCCCCATAAACCCCTCCCCAACCCCTCATGACTAAAGGCTATAGCCCACCGCCTGGTGATTATTTCACGCGCCACTGGGCATTTTTTGCCATTTTAGGCAGGCCTCGACCGTAGCCTCCCATCGGGACACACGAGGACCCTCGAAAAGAATGTACCCATTTCCCACGACTGAGCCCCCCAAACCCCTCCCCAACCCACGCGACCAAATGCTATAGGCCCACCGCCCTGATTATTTCACGCTGGCTGCGGCTGGGCATGTCATTTTAGGGCAGGCTTCTGACTGTAGCCTCCCATCAAGTACACGAGGACCCTCGAAAAGACTGTACCCATTTCCGACGCCTGTGAGCCCTAACTTCCTCCCAACCCATGGGACCAAATGCTATAGCCCACCGCCCTCAAGTGACTATTTCTGCGCGTCACTGGCATTTCTTGTCATTTTAGGTAGGCCTGACCATAGCCTCCCACGGGCACACGATGACCCTCGAAAAGACTGTACCCATTTCCCGACGCCCAGTGAGCCCTAAACTTCCTCCCAACCTCAAGGACCAAGAGCTATAGCCCACCGCCTCTGACTATTTCACGCGCTGCGTCACTGGCATTTCTTGTCTTTAGGGCAGGCCTCTGACCAGTAGCCTCCCACTGGGCACACACGAGACCTCAAAAGACTGTACCCATTTCTCGACCAGAGCCCCATAAACCCCTCCCAACCCCCGCTGACTAAAGGCTATAGCCCACCGCCTTGTGACTATTTCACGCTACGCCACTGGCATTTTTTTGCCATTTTAGGCAGCCTCGACCGTAGCCTCCCACCGACACACGAGGACCTTGAAAAGAATGTACCCATTTCCCACCACCAGAGCCCCTACACCCCTCCCCAACCCACGCATGACCAAAGGCTATAGGCCACCGCCCTGACTATTTCCACGCTACTGGCGCATGTTTTGCCATTTTAGGCAGTGCTCTGACCAGTAGCCTCCCACTGGGCACACGAGGACCTCGAAAAGAATGCACCCATTTCCGACGACCAGAGCCCCTAGAACTTCCCTCCCCAACCTCTGGACCAAGGCTATAGCCCACCGCCCCATGACTATTTCACGCTGCGCCATGGGGTATTTCTTGTCATTTTAGGGCAGGCCTCTGACCGTAGTCTCCCACTGGGCACACGAGGACCCTCGAAAAGACTGTACCCATTTCACTCACTGAGCCCCTAAACCCACTCCCAACCCCTCAAGGACCAAAGGCTATAGCCCACCGGCCCCATGACTATTTCACGCTACTGCCACTGGCATGTCTTGCCATTTTATGGCAGGCTTCTGACCGAGCCTCCCACTGGGCACACGAGGACCCTCGAAAAGACTGTACCCAATTCCGACGCCCAGATCCCCTGAACTTCCCTCCCAACCCCTCATGGGACCAAATGCTATAGCCCACCGCCTGTGACTATTTCACGCACGCTGCTGGCATTTCTTGCCATTTTAGGGTAGGCTCATGACCGTAGCCTCCCACGGGCACACGATGACCCTAGAAAAGACTGCACCCATTTCCGACGACAAGAGCCCCTAAACCCCTCCCAACCCTCATGGACCAGCTTATAGCCCACCGCCCTTGGTGACTATTTCACGCGGCCACTGGCATGTCTTGCCATTTAGGGCAGGCTCGATCAGAGCCTCCCACGGGCACACGAGGACCCTTCAAAAGCCTGTACCCATTTCTGACGCACAGAGCCCCGTAACTTCCTCCCAACCCCTCATGGACCAAATGCTATAGCCCACCGCCCCATGACTTATTTCACGCGCTACACTGGCATTTTTTTGTCATTTTAGGGTAGGCCTGACCATAGCCTCCCATCGGGCACACGATGACCTCGAAAAGACTGTACCCATTTCCCACGCCTGTGAGCCCTAACTTCCCTCCCCAACCTCATGGGACTAAAGGCTATAGCCCACCGGCCTCACGACTATTTCACGCGCTGCTACATTGGGCATGTCTTGCCATTTTAGGCAGGCTTGACCAGTAGCCTCCCACTGGGCACACGAGGACCCTTGAAAAGACTGTACCCATTTCCGACGCCTGTAGCCCTAACTTCCTCCCAACCCCTCATGACCAAATGCTATAGCCCACCGCCCTATGACTATTTCACGCGTCACTGGGCATTTCTTGTCATTTTAGGGTAGGCTCTGACCATAGCCTCCCATCGGGCACACGATGACCCTCGGAAAAGACTGTACCCATTTCCACGCCTGTGAGCCCTGTAACTCCCTCCCAACCCTCATGACCAAAGGCTATAGCCCACCGCCCGCTGATTATTTCACGCACTGCGCTGGCATTTCTTGTCATTTTAGGCAGGCCTCTGATCAGAGCCTCCCACTCGGGCACACGAGGACCTCGAAAAGACTGTACCCATTTCACCACTGTGAGCCCCATAAACCCCTCCCAACCCCTCTGACCAAAGGCTATAGCCCACCGCCCTTGACTATTTCACGCGCTGCGCCGCTGGGCATTTTTTGCCATTTTAGGCAGGCCTCAATCAGACTCCCACTGACACACGAGACCCTCGAAAAGAATGTACCCATTTCACGACTGAGCCCTAAACCCCTCCCCAACCCACGCTGACCAAAGGCTTATAGTCCACCGGCCTCGGCGACTATTTCACGCGCTGCGCCGCTGGGCATGTCTTGCCATTTTAGGGCAGGCTTCTGACCGTAGCCTCCCACTGGGCACACGAGGACCCTCGAAAAGACTGTACCCATTTCCGACGCCCAGAGCCCCAGAACTTCCCTCCCCAACCCCCGCGGACCAAATGCTATAGCCCACCGGCCTCAGTGAAAATTTCACGCACTGCGCCGCTGGGCATTTCTTGTCATTTTAGGGTAGGCCTCTGACCGTAGCCTCCCACTGGGCACACGAGGACCCTCGAAAAGACTGTACCCATTTCCGACGCCCAGAGCCCAGAACTTCCCTCCCCAACCTCATGACCAGTATAGCCCACCAGCCTCTGTTTCACGCACACAAGTCACTGGCATTTCTTGTCATTTTAGGGCATGCCTCTGACTGTAGCCTCCCACTCACACACGAGGACCTCAAAAGATTGTACCCATTTCTCGACGGCCAGAGCCCCCTAAACCCTCCCTAACCCCTCAAGGGACCAAAGGCTATAGCCCACCTGCCTCGGCGAATATTTCACGCTACTGGCTGGGCATGTCTTGCCATTTTATGGCAGGCTCTGATCAGAGGCCTCCCACCGGGCACACGAGGACCCTAGAAAAGACTGTACCCATTTCCACGACCGTGAGCCCCCAAACCCCTCCCCAACCCACGCTGACCAAAGGCTATAGGCCACCGCCCCATGACTATTTCACGCCACGCTGGGCATGTCTTGCCATTTTAGGGCATTCCTGACCAGAGCCTCCCACGCACACGAGGACGCTTGAAAAGACTGTACCCATTTCCTACCCACTGAGCCCCATAAACCCCTCCCAACCCTCATGGACCAAAGGCTATAGCCCACCGGCCTTGTGATTATTTCACGCGCTACCACGCTGGGCATTTCTTGCCATTTTAGGGCAGGCCTCTGACCGTAGCCTCCCACTGGACACGCGAGGACCCTCGAAAAGAATGTACCCATTTCTGACGACCAGAGCCCCCGAAACCCCCACCCCAACCCCCGCGGACCAAAGGCTATAGTCCACTGCCCCCATGATTATTTCACGCGCTGCCAAGCATGTCTTACATTTTAGGGCAGGCTTGATCAGAGCCTCCCACTGGGCACACGAGACCTCGAAAAGACTGTACCCATTTCCTCACGCCCAGAGCCCCAGAACTTCCCTCCCCAACCCCCGCGGACCAAATGCTATAGCCCACCGGCCTCGGCGACTATTTCACGCGCTGCGCCGCTGGGCATTTCTTGTCATTTTAGGGTAGGCCTCTGACCATAGCCTCCCACGGGGCACACGATGACCCTCCAAAAGACTGTACCCATTTCCGACGCCCAGAGCCCCAGAACTTCCCTCCCCAACCCCCGCGGACCAAAGGCTATAGCCCACCGGCCTCGGCGACTGTTTCACGCGCTGCGCCGCTGGGCATTTCTTGTCATTTTAGGGCAGGCCTCTGACCGTAGCCTCCCACTGGGCACACGAGGACCCTCGAAAAGATTGTACCCATTTCTGACGGCCAGAGCCCCCTAAACCCCCTCCCTAACCCCCGCGGACCAAAGGCTATAGCCCACCGGCCTCGGCGACTATTTCACGAGCTGCGCCGCTGGGCATGTCTTGCCATTTTATGGCAGGCTTCTGACCGTAGCCTCCCACTGGGCACACGAGGACCCTAGAAAAGACTGTACCCATTTCCGACGACCAGAGCCCCCGAAACCCCCTCCCCAACCCACGCGGGACTGGCTATAGCCACCGGCCCTATGATTATTTCACGCGCCACTACTGGGCATGTCTTGCCATTTTAGTATGTGCTTCTGATCAGAGCCTCCCACTGCACACGAGGACGCTTGAATAGACTGTACCCATTTCCGACCACACTGAGCCCCATAAACCCCTCCCAACCCTCATGGACCAGTTATTATAGCCCACCGCCCTATGGATTATTTCACGCTGCGCGCTGGTATTTTTTTGCCATTTTAGGCAGGCCTTGACCGTAGCCTCCCATCGGACACACGAGGACCCTCAAAAGAATGTACCCAATTCCGACGACTGAGCCCCGAAACCCCTCCCCAACCCACGCTGACCAAATGCTATAGCCACCGCCTCATGACTATTTCACGCGCTGCGCCGCTGGGCATGTCTTGCCATTTTAGGGCAGGCTTCTGACCGTAGCCTCCCACTGGGCACACGAGGACCCTCGAAAAGACTGTACCCATTTCCGACGCCCAGAGCCCCAGAACTTCCCTCCCCAACTCCAGCGGACCAAATGCTATAGCCCACCGGCCTCGGCGACTATTTCAAGCGCTGCGCCGCTGGGCATTTCTTGTCATTTTAGGGTAGGCCTCTGACCATAGCCTCCCACGGGGCACACGATGACCCTCGAAAATACTGTACCCATTTCCGACGCCCAGAGCCCCAGAACTTCCCTCCCCAACCCTCGCGGACCAAAGGCTATAGCCCACCGGCCTCGGCGACTGTTTCACGCGCTGCGCCGCTGGGCATTTCTTGTCATTTTAGGGCAGGCCTCTGACCGTAGCCTCCCACTGGGCACACGAGGACCCTCGAAAAGACTGTACCCATTTCCGACGACCAGAGCCCCATAAATCCCCTCCCCAACCCCCGCGGACCAAAGGCTATAGCCCACCGGCCTCGGTGACTATTTCACGCGCTGCGCCGCTGGGCATTTTTTGCCATTTTAGGGCAGGCCTCTGACCGTAGCCTCCCACTGGACACACGAGGACCCTCGAAAAGAATGTACCCATTTCCGACGACCAGAGCCCCCGAAACCCCCTCCCCAACCCACGCGGACCAAAGGCTATAGGCCACCGGCCTCGGCGACTATTTCACGCGCTGCGCCGCTGGGCATGTCTTGCCATTTTAGGGCAGGCTTCTGACCGTAGCCTCCCACTGGGCACACGAGGACCCTCGAAAAGACTGTACCCATTTCCGACCAGAGCCCCCTAACTTCCTCCCCAACCTCATGACTAAATGCTATAGCCCACCGCCCGCTGATTATTTCACGCGCTGCGCCGCTGGGCATTTTTGTCATTTTAGGTAGGCCTGACCCTAGACTCCCACCCGGCACACGATGACCCTCGAAAAGTCTGTACCCACTTCCGTCGCCCAGAGCCCTGTAACTTCCTCTCCCAACCCCTCAAGGACCAAAGGCTATAGCCCACCGCCCCATGATTTTCACGCGCTACCATGGCTGGTATTTCTTGTCATTTTAGGCAGGCCTGACCGTAGCCTCCCACTGGGCACCCGAGGACCTCGAAAAGATTGCCAGAGCCCCTAAACCCCTCCCTAACCCCTCATGGACCAAAGGCTATAGCCCACCGGCCCTACATGATTATTTCACGCGGCCAAGGCCACTGGCCTTTCTTGCTATTTTAGGGCAGGCTTCTGATCATAGCCTCCCACTGGGCACACGAGGACCCTAGAAAAGACTGTACCCATTTCCGACGCCCAGAGCCCTGTAACTTCCTCCCCAACCCTCATGACCAATGCTATAGCCCACCGGCCCTTGATATTTCACGCACTGCGCCGCTGGGCATTTCTTGTCATTTTAGGTAGGCCTCTGACCGTAGCCTCCCACGGGGCACACGATGACCCTAAAAAAGACTGTACCCATTTCCGACGACAAGAGCCCCTAAACCCCTCCCAACCCCCAAGGGACCAAAGGCTATAGCCCACCGCCTGGTGACTATTTCACGCTGCTACCGCTGGCATGTCTTGCCATTTTAGGGCAGGCTCTGACCGTAGCCTCCCACGGGCACACGATGACCTCAAAGACTGTACCCATTTCCGACGCCTGTGAGCCCCAGAACTTCCCTCCCAACCTCATGGACTAAATGCTATAGCCCACCGCCTCATGACTATTTCACGCGCTGCGCCGCTGGGCATTTCTTGTCATTTTAGGGTAGGCCTCTGACCATAGCCTCCCACGGGGCACACGATGACCCTCGAAAAGAGTGTACCCATTTCCGACGCCCAGAGCCCCCGAAAATCCCTCCCAACCCTCAAGGACCAGCACATAGCCCACCGCCTCGATGACTTTTCACGCTGCGCTGGGCATGTCTTGCCATTTTAGGGCAGGCTTCTGACCGTAGCCCCCCACTGGGCACACGAGGACCCTTGAAAAGACTGTACCCATTTCCGACGCCCAGAGCCCTAACTTCCTCCCAACCTCATGGACTAAATGCTATAGCCCACCGCCTGGCGATTATTTCACGCTGCCACTGGCATTTCTTGTCATTTTAGGGTAGGCCTCTGACCATAGCCTCCCACGGGGCACACGATGACCCTCGAAAAGACTGTACCCATTTCCGACGACCAGAGCCCCGTAAACTTCCTCCCAACCCTCATGGACCAGGCTATAGCCCACCGCCTCATGACTATTTCACGCGCGCTGGCATTTTCTTGTCATTTTAGGCAGGTCTCTGACCGTAGCCTCCCAAGCGCACGAGGACCCTCGAAAAGACTGTACCCATTTCCGACGCACTGAGCCCCATAAACCCCTCCCCAACCTCAAGGACCAAAGGCTATAGCCCACCGCCCTTGACTATTTCACGCGCTGGCCATTGGCATTTTTTGCCATTTTAGGGCAGGCCTCTGACCGTAGCCTCCCACTGGACACACGAGGACCCTCGAAAAGAATGTACCCATTTCCGACGACCAGAGCCCCCGAAAACCCCTCCCCAACCCCCGCGGACCAAAGGCTATAGCCCACCGGCCACGGCGACAATTTCACGCTCGGCAGCATGTCTTGCCATTTTAGGGCAGGCTTCTGACCGTAGCCTCCCACTGGGCACACGAGGACCCTCGAAAAGACTGTACCCATTTCCGACGCCCAGAGCCCCAGAACTTCCCTCCCCAACCCCCGCGGACCAAATGCTATAGCCCACCGGCCTCGGTGACTATTTCACGCGCTTCGCCGCTTGGCATTTCTTGGCATTTTAGGGTAGGCCTCTGACCATAGCCTCCCACGGGGCACACGATGACCCTCGAAAATACTGTACCCATTTCCGACGCCTGTGAGCCCTGAACTTCCTCCCCAACCCTCAAGGACCAAATGCTATAGCCCACCGCCTCATGATTATTTCACGCTGCTACTGGCATTTCTTGTCATTTTAGGTAGGCCTCTGACCATAGCCTCCCACAGGGCACACGATGACCTCAAAAGACTGTACCCATTTCCGACGCCCAGAGCCCTGTAACTTCCCTCCCAACCTCGGACCAAAGGCTATAGCCCACCGCCCGGCATGATTGTTTTCACGCGCTACTGGCATGTCTTTGCCATTTTAGGCAGGCTTGACTGAGCCTCCCACTGGGCACACGAGGACCCTTGAAAAGACTGCACCCATTTCCCGACGCCTGTGAGCCCTGTAACTTCCCTCCCCAACCCTCAAGGACCAAATGCTATAGCCCACCGCCTCATGACTATTTCACGCGCTGGCTAAGCATTTCTTGTCATTTTAGGTAGGCTCTCGACCATAGCCTCCCATCGGGCACACGATGACCTCGAAAAGACTGTACCCATTTCCCACGCCCAGCCCCTGTAACTTCCTCCCCAACCCTCATGGACCAGCTATAGCCCACCGCCTCATGATTGTTTCACGCCATGCGCTGGCATTTCTTGTCATTTTAGGGCAGGCCTCTGACCGTAGCCTCCCATGGGCACACGAGACCCTCGAAGACTGTACCCATTTCCACTGTGAGCCCCATAAACCCTCCCCAACCCTCATGACCAAAGGCTATAGCCCACCGGCCTCGGTGACTATTTCACGCGCTGCGCCGCTGGGCATTTTTTGCCATTTTAGGGCAGGCCTCTGACCGTAGACTCCCACTGGACACACGAGGACCCTCGAAAAGAATGTACCCATTTCCGACGACCAGAGCCCCCGAAACCCCCTCCCCAACCCACGCGGACCAAAGGCTATAGTCCACCGGCCTCGGCGACTATTTCACGCTGGCCATACTGCATGTTCACATTTTAGGGCAGGCTCTGACCGTAGCCTCCCACTGGGCACACGAGGACCCTAAAAGACTGTACCCATTTCACGCCCAGAGCCCAAACTTCCTCCCAACCCTCAAGGACCAAATGCTATAGCCCACCGCCTCATGATTATTTCACGCGCTGCGCCGCTGGGCATTTCTTGTCATTTTAGGGTAGGCCTCTGACCATAGCCTCCCACGGGGCACACGATGACCCTCCAAAAGACTGTACCCATTTCCGACGCCCAGAGCCCCAGAACTTCCCTCCCCAACCCCCGCGGACCAAAGGCTATAGCCCACCAGCCTCATGACTTTTCACGCGGCCATGCCATTGGCATTTCTTGTCATTTTAGGCATGTGCCTGACCGTAGCCTCCCACTGGGCACACGAGGACCCTCGAAAAGATTGTACCCATTTCTGACGGCCAGAGCCCCCTAAACCCCCTCCCTAACCCCCGCGGACCAAAGGCTATAGCCCACCGGCCTCGGCGACTATTTCACGAGCTGCGCACTGGCATTTTTTGCCATTTTAGGGCAGGCCTCTGACCGTAGCCTCCCACTGGGCACACGAGGACCCTAGAAAAGACTGTACCCATTTCCGACGACCAGAGCCCCCGAAACACCTTCCCCAACCCCCGCGGACCAAAGGCTATAGCCCACCGGCCTCTGATTATTTCACGCCACGCACTGGGCATGTCTTGCCATTTTAGGGCAGGCTTGACCGTAGCCTCCCACCGCACACGAGGACGCTTGAAAAGACTCACCCATTTCCGACGACCCAGAGCCCCATAAACCCTCCCAACCCCAGCTGGACCAGCTATAGCCCACCTGCCCTTGACTATTTCACGCGCTGCGCATTGGTATTTTTGCCATTTTAGGCAGGCCTCTGACCGTAGCCTCCCACGACACACGAGGACCCTCGAAAAGAATGTACCCATTTCCACGCCCAGAGAGCCCCTAAACCCCTCCCAACCCAAGCTGACCAAATGCTATAGCCCACCGCCTCGGCTGACTATTTCACGCCACGCACTGGCATGTCTTGCATTTTATGGCAGGCTTGACCGTAGCCTACCATTGGGCAAACGAGGACCCTAGAAAAGACTGTACCCATTTCCGACGCCTGTGAGCCCCTAACTTCCTCCCCAACCCCGCTGACCAATAGCCCACCGCCCTGTGACTATTTCACGCTGCCACTGGCATTTCTTGTCATTTTAGGGTAGGCCTCTGACCGTAGCCTCCCACGGGGCACACGATGACCCTAGAAAAGACTGTACCCATTTCCGACGACAAGAGCCCCCTAAACCGCCTCCCCAACCCCCGCGGACCAAAGGCTATAGCCCACCGGCCTCGGTGACTATTTCACGCGCTGCAAGGCCATGGCATGTCTTGCCATTTTTGGGCAGGCTTGTGACCCTAGCCTCCCACTGGGCACACGAGGACCCTCGAAAAGACTGTACCCATTTCCGACGCACAGAGCCCCCGAACGCCCCTCGCCAACCCCCGCGGACCAAAGGCTATAGCCCACCGGCCTGATTATTTCACGCTGCCACGCTGGCATGTCTTGTTATTTTAGCGCAGGCTCTGACCGTAGCGTCCCTCTGAGCAGATGAGGTCCCTCGAAGACTGTACCCATTTCCACGCACAGAGCCCTGTAACATCCTCCCAACCCTCATGGACCAAAGCCATAGCCCACCGCCCTATGATTATTTCACGCACTACCGCTGGGTATTTCTTGTCATTTTAGGGTAGGCTCTGACCGTAGCCTCCCACGGGCACACGATGACCCTCAAAAGACTGTACCCATTTCCGACGCACTGAGCCCCCTAAACCTCCCCCAACCCTCAAGGGACCAGTTATAGCCCACCGCCCTTGATTATTTCACGCGCTGCGCCATGCTGGGCATTTTTGCCATTTTAGGCAGGCCTCTGATCAGAGCTCCCATCGACATACGAGGACCCTCAAAAGACTGTACCCATTTCCGACGACCAGTAACCCCTAAACCCCTCCCAACCCACGCTGACCAAACGCTATAGGCCACCGCCCCATGACTATTTCACGCCACACGCCACTGGCATGTTCAGCCATTTTAGGGCAGGCTTCTGACCAGTAGCCTCCCATCAAGCACACGAGGAACCTGGAAAAGACTGTACCCATTTCCGACGCCCAGTGAGCCCTGTAACTTCCTCCCAAACCCTCATGACCAAAGGCTATAGCCCACCGCCTCGCGACTTATTTCACGCTGCTGGCATTTCTTGTCATTTTAGGTAGGCCTCTGATCAGAGCCTCCCACGGGCACACGATGACCCTCGAAAAGATTGTACCCATTTCTCGACGCACCAGAGCCCCCTAAACCCCTCCCAACCCCTCGACTGACATAGCCCACCGCCTGTGATTATTTCACGCCATGCGCTGGCATTTTTGCCATTTTAGGCAGACTCTGATCAGAGCCTCCCACGGGCACACCAGGACCCTCGAAAAGACTGTACCCATTTCCGACGCCTGTGAGCCCCTAACTTCCTCCCCAACCCTCATGGGACCAAAGTTATAGCCCACCGCCTCGGGCGATTATTTCACGCACGCTGCTGGGCATGTCTTGCCATTTTAGGGCAGGCTTTTGATCAGAGCCTCCCCCTGGGCACACGAGGACCCTCGAAAAGACTGTACACATTTCCGACGCCCAGATCCCCATAACTTCCCTCCCCTACACCCTCTGACCAAAGGCTATAGCCCACCGGCCTCGGTGACTATTTCACGCGCCATGCTGGCATTTCTTGTCATTTTAGGGTAGGCCTCTGATCAGAGCCTCCCACGGGCACACGATGACCTCGAAAAGATTGTACCCATTTCTGACGACTGAGCCCCCTAAACCCCTCCCAACCCTCATGGGACCAGTTATAGCCCACCTGCCCTATGATTATTTCACGCCCGCTACTGGCATTTTTGCCATTTTAGGCAGGCCTCTGACCAGAGCCTCCCACCGGGCACACCAGGACCTCAAAAGACTGTACCCATTTCCGACGCCCAGAGCCCTGAACTTCCTCCCAACCCCGCTGGACCAAAGGCTATAGCCCACCGCCCCATGATTATTTCACGCGCCACTGGGCATGTCTTGCCATTTTAGGCAGGCTTTTGATCAGAGCCTCCCACCTGGCACACGAGACCCTCGAAAAGGCCAGTACCCATTTCCACGCCTGAGCCCTAACATCCCTCCCAAACCCTCATGGACCAAAGGCTATAGCCCACCTGCCTCATGATTATTTCACGCTGCATTGGCATTTCTTGTCATTTTAGGGTAGGCCTCGACCAGAGCCTCCCACGGGCACACGATGACCTCGAAAAGACTGTACCCATTTCACGACCAGAGCCCCTAAACCCCTCCCCAACCCCGCTGGACCAAAGTTATAGCCCACCGCCTTGACTATTTCACGCGCAAGGCCACTGGCATTTTTGCCATTTTAGGGCAGGCCTTGACTGTAGCCTCCCATCGACACACGAGGACCCTCAAAAAGAATGTACCCATTTCCGACAAGAGCCCCTAAACCCCTCCCCAACCCCATGGGACCAAAGGCACAGCCCACCGGCCTGTGACTATTTCACGCGCGTACTGGCATTTCTTGCCATTTTAGGGCAGGCCTCTGACCGTAGCCTCCCACTGGACACACGAGGACCCTCGAAAAGAATGTACCCATTTCCGACGACCAGAGCCCCCGAAAAACCCTCCCCAACCCCCGCGGACCAAAGGCTATAGCCCACCGGCCATGATTATTTCACGCACGCTACGCTGGCATGTCTTGCCATATTTTAGGCAGGCTTCTGACCAGCCTCCCACCGGGCACACACGAGACCCTCGATAAGACTGTACCCATTTCCGACGCCCAGAGCCCTGTAACTTCCCTCCCAACCCCGGACTAAAGGCTATAGCCCACCGCCTGCAACTGCTTTTCACTGGGCATTTCTTTCCATTTTAGGGCAGGCCTCTGACCGTAGCCTCCCACTGGGCACACGAGGACCCTCGAAAAGAATGTACCCATTTCCGACGCCCAGAGCCCCAGAACTTCCCTCCCCAACCACCGCGGACCAAATGCTATAGCCCACCGGCCTCGGTGACTATTTCACGCGCTTCGCTGCTGGGTATTTCTTGCCATTTTTGGGCAGGCTTCTGACCGTGGCCTCCCACTGGGCACACGAGGACCCTCGAAAACACTGTACCCATTTCCGACGACCAGAGCCCCCGAAACCCCCTCCCCAAGCCACGCGGACCAAAGGCTATAGCCCACCGGCCTCATGATTATTTCACGCCGCTGGCATGTCTTGTCATTTTAGGGGCTCTGACCGTAGCCTCCCACTGGGCACACGAGGACCCTCGAAAAGACTGTACCCATTTCCGACCACCAGAGCCCCCGAAAACCCCTCCCCAACCCCCGCGGACCAAAGGCTATAGCCCACCGCCCATGATTATTTCACGCGCCACTGGCATGTCTATTATTTTAGCGCAGGCTTCTGACCGTAGCCTCCCATCGAGCACATGAGACCCTCAAAAGGCTGTACCCATTTCCCACGCCAGAGCCCCTGAACATCCCTCCCAACCTCATGTGACCAAAGGCTATAGCCCACCGCTGATTATTTCACGCCATGGTATTTCTTGTCATTTTAGGTAGGCTCTGATCAGAGCTCCCACGGGCACACGATGACCCTCGAAAAGACTGTACCCATTTCCCACCAGAGCCCCTAAACCCCTCCCAACCTCATGACCAGCATAGCCCACCGCCTTGGATTATTTCACACGCGCTGGCCACATTTTTGCATTTTAGGCAGGCCTCTGACCGTAGCCTCCCATCGACATACGAGGACCTCGAAAAGACTGTACCCATTTCACCCAGAACTCTAAACCCCTCCCAACCCACGCTGACTAAACGCTATAGGCCCACCGCCCTGATTATTTCACGCGCCACGCTGGGCATGTCTGCCATTTTAGGGCAGGCTTGACCGTAGCCTCCCACTGGGCACACGAGGACCTCCTGCACCCATTTCCGACGCCCAGAGCCCTGAAACTTCCCTCCCAAACCCCTCATGGACCAGGCTATAGCCCACCGCCTCATGATTATTTCACGCGCCACTGGCATTTCTTGTCATTTTAGGTAGGCCTCCTGACCTCCCACGGGCACACGATGACCTCAAAAGATTGTACCCATTTCACGACCCTGAGCCCCTAAACCCTCCCAACCCCTCATGACCAGCTATTATAGCCCACCGCCTGTGACTATTTCACGCGCTACGCTGGCATTTTTTTGCCATTTTAGGCAGACCTCCTGACCAGTAGCCTCCCATCGGGCACACCAGGACCCTCGAAAAGACTCAGTACCCATTCCACGCCCAGAGCCCCGTAACTTCCTCCCAACCCCTCATGACCAGGCTATAGCCCACCGCCCTGACTATTTCACGCTACACTGGCATTCTTGCCATTTTAGGGCAGGCTTTTGATCAGAGCCTCCCACTGGGCACACGAGGACCTCGAAAAGGCTGTACCCATTTCCCGACGCCCAGAGCCCTAACATCCCTCCCAAACCCCTCATGACCAAAGGCTATAGCCCACCGCCTCGATTATTTCACGTTGCGCTACTGGCATTTTTGTCATTTTAGGGCAGGCCTCCGATCAGCCTCCCACGGGCACACGATGACCCTCGAAAAGATTGTACCCATTTCACCACTGTGAGCCCCTAAACCCTCCCCCCAACCCCTCATGGGACCAGTTATACAGCCCACCGCCTTGTGATTATTTCACACGCTGGCCACTGGCATTTTTGCCATTTTAGGCAGGCTGACCAGAGCCTCCCACTGGCACACCAGACCTCGAAAAGACTGTACCCATTTCCCGACGCCCAGAGCCCTGAACTTCCCTCCCAACCCCTCATGGGACCAAAGGCTATAGCCCACCGCCTTGGCGACTATTTCACGCTGCTGGGCATGTCTTGCCATTTAGGGCAGTGCTTTGACCGTCAGAGCCTCCCACACACGAGACCTCGAAAAGGCTGTACCCATTTCCCACGCCCAGAGCCCCTAACATCCTCCCAAACCCTCATGACCAAAGGCTATAGCCCACCCTTATGACTATTTCACGCGTCATTGGCATTTCTTGTCATTTTAGGGTAGGCCTCTGACCGTAGCCTCCCACGGGGCACACGATTCCGCTCGTCAAGGCTGTACCCATTTCCGACGACCAGAGCCCCCAAAACCCCCGCCCCAACCTCATGGACCAAAGGTTATAGCCCACCGCCTGACTATTTCACGCACAAGGCCATATTTTTGCCATTTTAGCAGGCCTTGACCGTAGCTCCCACTGACACACGAGACCTCGAAAAGAATGTACCCATTTCCGACAAGAGCCCCTAAACCCCTCCCCAACCCCCTGGACCAGCAATAGCCCACCGCCTTGACTATTTCACGCTGCCACTGGCATTTTTTGCCATTTTAGCGCAGGACTCTGACCGTAGCCTCCCATGGACACACGAGGACCTCTAAAAGAATGTACCCATTTCCGATGACCAGAGCCCCCTAAACCCCTCCCAACCCCCGCGGACCAAAGGCTATAGGCCACCGCCTCATGACTATTTCACGCACACTGGCATGTTGCCATTTTAGGCGTGCTCGATCAGAGCCTCCCACTGGGCACACCAGGACCTCGAAAAGACTGTACCCATTTCCGACGCCAGAGCCCCGAACTTCCTCCCCAACCCCGGGACCAGCATATAGCCCACCGCCCTTGCAACTATTTCACGCTACTGTGTCATTGGCATTTCTTTCCATTTTAGGGCAGGCCTGACCGTAGCCTCCCACTGGGCACACGAGACCCTCGAAAAGAATGTACCCATTTCCGACGCCTGAGCCCTGTAACTTCCTCCCAACCACCGCATGACCAAATGCTATAGCCCACCGCCCTCGTGATTATTTCACGCGCCACTGGCTGGGTATTTCTTGCCATTTTAGTGGCCTCGACCGTGCCTCCCACTGGGCACACGAGGACCCTCGAAACACTGTACCCATTTCGACCCACTGAGCCCCCTCAAACCCCTCCCAACCCACGCGACCAAAGGCTATAGCCCACCGCCTCATGACTATTTCACGCGCCACTGGCATGTCTTGCCATTTTAGGACAGGCTCGACAGAGCCTCCCATCTGGGCACACGAGGACCCTCGAAGACTGTACCCATTTCCGACGCCTGAGCCCCAGAACTTCCTCCCAACCACTCATGGACCAAATGCTATAGCCCACCGCCCTTTGATTATTTCACGCGCTGGGTATTTCTTGTCATTTTAGGGCAGGCTCACCGTGGCCTCCCATCGGGCACACGAGGACCTCGAAAAGACTGTACCCATTTCACCACTGAGCCCCCAAACCCCTCCCAACCCACGTGACCAAAGGCTATAGCCCACCGCCTCGGCGATTATTTCACGCTGCTACGCCATTGGCATGTCTTGCCATTTTAGGGCAGGCTTGACCGTAGCCTCCCACTGGGTACACAAGGGACCCTCGAAAAGACTCAGACCCATTTCCGACGCCTGAGCCCTAGAACTTCCTCCAACCCCTCATGGGACCAAAGGTTATAGCCAACCGCCTCGTGACCATTTCACGCTGCGCCGCTGGGCATTTCTTGCCATTTTAGCGCAGGCCTCTGACCGTAGCCTCCTACTGGGTACACGAGGAGACTCGAAAAGACTGTACCCATTTCTGACGACCAGAACCCCCGAAACCCCCTCCCCAACCCCCGCGGACCAAAGGCTATAGACCACCGGCCTCGGCGACTGTTTCACGCGATGCGCCGCTGGGTATTTCTTGCCATTTTAGGGCAGGCTTCTGACCGTAGCCTCCCACTGGGCACACGAGGACCCTCGAAAAGACTGTACCCATTTCCGATGCCCAGAGCCCCCGAACCCCCCTCCCCAACCCCCGCGGACCAAAGGCTATAGCCCACTGCCTCGTAGTATTTCACGACTGCGCTACTGGTATTTCTTATCATTTTAGGGCAGGCTTTTGCCCGTAGCCTCCCACTGGGCACACGAGGACCCTCGAAAAGACTGTACCCATTTCCGACACCCAGAGCCCCCGAACGCCCCTCCTCAACCCCCGCGGACCAAAGGCTATAGCGCACCGGCCTCAGCGACTATTTCACGCGCTGCGCCGCTGGGCATGTCTTGCCATTTTAGGGCAGGCTTCTGACCGTAGCCTCCCACTGGGCACAAGTGGACCCTCGAAAAGACTGTACCCATTTCCGACGACCAGAGCCCCCGAAACCCCACCCCAACCCCCGCGGACCAAAGCCTATAGCCCACAGGCCTCGGCGACTATTTCACGAGCTGCGCCGCTGGGCATTTCTTGTCATTTTAGGGTAGGCCTCTGACCGTAGCCTCCCACAGGGCACACAATGACCCTCGAAAAGACTGTACCCATTTCCGACGACCAGAGCCCCCGAAACCCCCTCCCCAACCGACGCGGACCAAAGGCTATAGGCCACCGGCCTCGGCGACTATTTCACGCTGCCTGGCTGGCATTTCTTGCCATTTTAGGGCAGGCTTCTGACCGTAGCCTCCCACTGGGCACACGAGGACCTCAAAAAGACTGTACCCATTTCCGACGCCCAGAGCCCCAGAACTTTCCTCCCCAACCCCTGCGGATCAAAGGCTATAGCCCACCGGCCTGAACTGCTTTCACGCCAAGGCTGGGCATGTCTTGCCATTTTAGGGCAGGCTTCTGACCGTAGCCTCCCACTGGGGACACGAGGACCCTCGAAAAGACTGTACCCATTTCCGACGACCAGAGCCCCCGAAACCCCCTCCCCAACCCACGCGGACCAAAGGCTATAGGCCACCGGCCTCGGCGACTATTTCACGCGCTACGCCGCTGGGCATGTCTTGCCATTTTAGGGCAGGCCTTTGACCGTAGCCTCCCACTGGACACACGAGGACCCTCAAAAAGAATGTACCCATTTCCGACGACCAAAGCCCCCGAAACCCCCTCCCCAACCCTCTGACCAAAGCCTATAGCCCACCGCCTTGCTGACTATTTCACGAGCTGCGCCTGGGCATTTTTGTCATTTTAGGTAGGCCTCTGACCGTAGCCTCACCACGGGCACACGATGACCCTCAAAAGACTGTACCCATTTCCTCACGACCAGAGCCCCTAAACCCCCTCCCCAACCCTCATGGACCAAAGGATATAGCCCACCGCCCTTGACTATTTCTCGCGCGCTGCCACTGGGCATTTTTGCCATTTTAGTGCCTGACCGTAGCCTCCCACTCGACACACGAGGACCTCGAAAAGAATGTACCCATTTCCGACCCACCAGAGCCCCTAAACCCTCCCAACCCTCATGGACCAAAGTATAGCCCACCGGCCTTGTGACTATTTCACGAGCTGCTACTGGGCATTTCTTGTCATTTTAGGGTAGGCCTCGATCAGAGCCTCCCACGGGCACACGATGACCTCGAAAAGACTGTACCCATTTCCGACGCACCAGAGCCTCAAACCCCTCCCAACCCACGCTGACCAAAGGCTATAGGCCACCGCCTCATGATTATTTCACGCTGCGCGCTGGCATGTCTTATTATTTTAGGGCAGGCTTCGACCGTAGCCTCCCACCGGGCACACGAGACCTCGAAAAGACTGTACCCATTTCCGACGCCCAGAGCCCCGTAACTTCCTCCCAACCTCCACGGACCAGGCTATAGCCCACCGCCTCGAACTGCTTTCACGCGCGCTACTGGCCAGCATGTCTTGCCATTTTAGGCAGGCTCTGATCAGTAGCCTCCCACTGGGACACGAGGACCCTCGAAAAGACTGTACCCATTTCCGACGACCGTGAGCCCCTCAAACCCCTCCCCAACCCACGGGACCAAAGGCTATAGCCACCGCCTCATGACTATTTCACGCGCCACTGGCTGGCATTTTTTTGCCATTTTAGGCAGGCCTCTGACCAGTAGCTCCCACTGGACACACGAGGACCTCGAAAAGAATGTACCCATTTCCGACGACCAGCCCCTAAACCCCTCCCCAACCTCATGACCAAAGGCTATAGCCCACCGCCTCATGATTATTTCACGCGCCACTGGCATTTTTTTGCCATTTTAGGGCAGTGCCTGACCAGTAGCCTCCCACTGGCACACGAGGACCCTCGAAAAGACTGTACCCATTTCGACGACTGAGCCCCTCAAACACCCTCCCAACCTCATGGACCAGCACATAGCCCACCGGCCTATGACTATTTCACGCCATACTGGCATTTCTTGTCATTTTAGGCAGGCTTGAACGTAGCCTCCCACTGGGAACACGAGGACCCTCAAAAGACTGTACCCATTTCGACCAGTAACCCCTAAACCCCTCCCCAACCTCCGGGACCAAAGGCTATAGCCCACCGCCTCTGATTATTTCACGCGCCACTGGCTGGGCATTTTTGCCATTTTAGGCAGGCCTGACCGTAGTCTCCCACTGGGCATACGAGGACCCTCAAGAGACTGTACCCATTTCGACGACTAGAGCCCCAAACCTCCGATCCAACCCTCACAACTGGGGCACATAGCCCACCGGCCTGTGACTATTTCACGGCCGTGGGCATTTCTTGCCATTTTAGGCAGGCCTGACCAGAGCCTCCCACCGGGCACACGAGGACCTTCAAAAGACTGTACCCATTTCGACGCCTGAGCCCCAACTCCCTCCCCAACCTCATGGACCAAAGGCTATAGCCCACCGGCCTGACTATTTCACGCCGGCCACTGGCATTTCTTGTCATTTTAGGGCAGGCCTCTGACCAGTAGCCTCCCACTGGGCACACGAGGACCCTCGAAAAGACTGACCCATTTCCTGACGCACCGTGAGCCTCAAACCCCTCCCAACCCCTCATGGACCAAAGGCTACCCCACCTGCCTGTGGACTATTTCCCGCATCAAGGCCATTGGCATTTCTTGTCATTTTAGGGCAGTGCCTCGACAGAGCCTCCCACGGGCACACTGAAGACCCTCCAAAAGATCACCCATTTCCCGACGCCTCCCCCATCCCAACCTCATGACCAAAGGCTATAGCCCACCGGCCTGGACTATTTCCTGCACTGGCCATTGGCATTTCTTGCCATTTTAGGGCATGTGCCTCGACTGTAGCCTCCCACTGGGCACACGAGACCCTCGAAAAGACTGTACCCATTTCCGACGACTGTGAGCCCCTCAAACACCCCTCCCAACCCCATGGACCAAAGGCTATAGCCCACCGCCTGTGACTATTTCTGACTGCTACTGGCATTTCTTGTCATTTTAGTAGGCCTGACTCAGAGCCTCCCACTGGGCACACGAAGGACCCTCCAAAAGACTGTACCCATTTCCCGACGCCTCCCCATCCCCCGCTGGGACTAAAGGCTATAGCCCACTGCCTGACTATTTCCTCAGGCCATTGGCATTTCTTGCCATTTTAGGGCAGTGCCTCATCAGAGCCTCCCACTGGGCACACGAGACCCTAAAAGACTGTACCCATTTCCCGACGCCTGTGAGCCCCCGAACGCCTCCCAACCCTCATGGACCAAAGGCTATAGCCCACCGGCCTCGCGATTATTTCCGCGGCACACCGCTTAGTCATTTCTTGCCATTTTAGGGCAGGCCGCTGACCGTAGCCTCCCACTGGGCACACAAGGACCCTAAAAAAGACTGTACCCATTTCTGACGCCCAGAGCCCCCGAAACCCCCTCCCCAACCCCCGCGGGCCAAAGGCTATAGCCCACCGGCCTCAGTGACTATTTCCCGCGCCACTGGCATGTCTTGTCATTTTAGGGCAGGCTCGACCGTAGCCTCCCATCGGCACACGAGACCCTCGAAAGACTGCACCCATTTCCGACGCTTCTCCCTAACCCCTGACCAAAGGCTATAGCCCACCGCCTGTGACTATTTCCGGCGACGCTGGCATTTTCTTGCCATTTTAGGCATGACTCGACAGAGCCTCCCACTGGGCACACGAGGACCCTCGAAAGATCAGACCCATTTCGATGCCCAGAGCTCGAACGCCCCTCCCCAACCCTCAAGTGACCAAAGGCTATAGCCCACCGCCCTATGACTATTTCACGCGCCATTGGTATGTCTTGCACATTTTAGGGCAGGCTCGACCGTAGCCTCCCACTGGCACACGAGGACCCTCAAAAGACTGTACCCATTTTTCGACGACCAGAGTCTCCTAAACCCCCTCCCCAACCCCCAAGGACCAAAGGCTATATCCCACCGCCTCATGACTATTTCACGCGCCACTGCTGCATTTCTTGCCATTTTAGGTGCTTCTGACCGTAGCCTCCCCCTGGGCACACGAGGACCCTCGAAAAGACTGTACCCATTTCCGACGACCAGAGCCCCCTAAACCCCCTCCCCAACCCCCGCTGACCAAAGGCTATAGCCCACCGGCCTCGGTGACTATTTCACGCCACGTCATTGGCATTTCTTGCCATTTTAGGGCAGGCCTGACAGTAGCCTCCCACTGCACACGAGACCCTCGAAAAGACTCTACCCATTTCGACACCTGTGAGCCCCGAACGCCCCTCCCAACCCCCGGGACCAAAGGCGATAGCCCACCGCCTCGGTGACTATTTCACGACGCGCCACTGGCATTTCTTGCCATTTTAGGGTAGGCCTCTGACCGTAGCCTCCCACTAGGCACACGAGGACCCTCAAAAAGACTGTACCCATTTCCGACGACCAGAGCCCCCTAAACGCCCTCCCCAACCCCCGCGGACCAAAGGCTATAGCCCACCGGCCTCGGTGGCTATTTCACGCGCTGCGCCGCTGGGCATTTCTTGCCATTTTAGGGCAGGCTTCTGACCGTAGCCTCCCACTGGGCACCCGAGGACCCTCGAAAAGACTGTACCTATTTCGGACGACTGTGAGCCCCTCAAACCCCCCCCCATCCTCATGGGACCAAAGGCTATAGCCCACCGCCTCATGACTATTTCTCACACTGGCCATTGGGCATTTCTTGTCATTTTAGGGCAGGCCTCTGATCAGAGCCTCCCACGGGCACACGAAGACCCTCCAAAAGACTGTACCCATTTCCTGACGCCCCCCCCATCCCCTCATGACCAAAGGCTATAGCCCATCGGCCTCGTGACTATTTCCCGCGCGCTGGCTGGCATTTCTTGCCATTTTAGGGCAGGCTCGACAGAGCCTCCCACTGGGCACACGAGGACCCTAAAAGACTGTACCCATTTCCGACGCCCAGAGCCCCCGAACGCCCCAACCCCCGGGACCAAAGGCTATAGCCCACTGCCTCGTGATTATTTCACACAAGGCCGCATTTCTTGCCATTTTAGGCAGTCACTGACCAGGCCTCCCACTGGGCACACGAAGGACCCTAAAAAGACTGTACCCATTTCCCGACGCCCAGAGCCCCGAACCCTCCCAACCTCAAGGGACCAAAGGCTATAGCCCACCGCCCTTGACTATTTCTCACTGGCCACTTGGGTATGTCTTGCCATTTTAGGGCAGACCTCAGAGCCTCCCATGGCACACGAGACCCTCGAAAAGACTGTACCCATTTCCCGACGCCTCCCCAACCCCTCATGGACCGGGCCATAGCCCACCGCCCGGTGACTATTTCCTGCGCCACTGGCATTTCTTGCCATTTTAGGGCAGGCTTGATCAGAGCCTCCCATCACACGAGGACCCTCGAAGATCAGACGATTTCGATGCCCAGCCCCCTAACGCCCTCCCCAACCCTCGGACCAAAGGCTATAGCCCACCGCCTGACTATTTCCACGCTGCGCCACTGGCATTTCTTGCCATTTTAGTGGAAGGCCTGACCAGTAGCCTCCCACTGGGCACACGAGGACCCTCGAAAACACTGGACCCATTTCCGACCACCATAGCCCCCTAACCCCCCTCCCCAACCCCATGACCAGGCTATAGCCCACCTGCCTCGGATTATTTCACGCGCTGCGCTGGCATTTCTTGCCATTTTAGGCAGGCCTGACCGTAGCCTCCCACTGCACACGAGGACCTCGAAAAGACTGTACCCATTTTCGACCACCTGTAACCCCTAAACCCCTCCCCAACCCTCATGACCAAAGGCTATAGCCCACTGCCTGTGATTATTTCACGCACGCGCCAGGCATTTCTTGCCATTTTAGGGCAGGCCCTGACCGTAGCCTCCCACTGGGAACACGAGGATCCTTGAAAAGACTCTACCCATTTCCGACACCCAGAGCCCCCGAACGACCCTCCCCAACCCCCGCGGGCCAAAGGCTATAGCCCACCGGCCTCGACGACTATTTCACGCACTGCGCCGCTGGGCATTTCTTGCCATTTTAGGGCAGGCCTCTGACCGTAGCCTCCCACTAGGTACACGAGGACCCTCGAAAAGACTGTACCCATTTCGGACGCCCAGAGCCCCCGAACGCCCCTCCCAACCCCTGGACCAGCTATAGCCCACCGCCTCGTGACTATTTCACGCTGCGCCATAGGGCATGTTCTTATTTTAGGGCAGGCTCTGACCGTAGCCTCCCACTGGGCACACGAGACCCTAAAAAGACTGTACCCATTTCCGACGCCTGTGAGCCCCCTAACGCCCCAACCCCCGCTGGGCCAAAGGCTATAGCCCACCGCCTCGTGACTATTTCAGCGCCACACTGGGCATGTCTTGTCATTTTAGGTCAGGCCTCTGACAATAGCCTCCCACAGGGCAAACGAAGTCAATCGAAAAGACTGTACCCATTTCGTACGCCCCTCCCCGCCCCCGGCGGACCAAAGGCTATAGCCCACCGCCTTGACTATTTCACTTGCGCACTGGCATTTCTTTGCCATTTTAGGTGACTTCTGATCAGAGCCTCCCACCGGGCACACGAGACCCTCAAAAGACTGTACTCCATTTCCACGCCAGAGCCCTCAACTTCCTCCCAACCCTGGACCAAAGTTATAGCCCACCGCCTTGGCGACTATTTCACGCCGCGCCACTGGCATTTCTTGTCATTTTAGGGTAGTCCTCTGACAGTAGCCTCCCACGGGGAACACGAGGACCCTAGAAAAGACTGTACCTTTTTCCGACGACAAGAGCCCCCTATACCCCCTCCCCAACCCCTCAAGGACCAAAGGTTACAGGATAGCCCACTGCCTCGGTGACTATTTCACGCGCTGCGCATCTTGGCATGTCTTTCCATTTTAGGGCGTGCTTCTGACCAGCCTCCCATCGGGCACACGAGGACCCCGAAAAGACTGTACCCATTTCCACGCACCAGTAGCCCCAAACCCCTCCCAACCCACGCTGGACCAAAGGCTATAGGCCACCGCCTCGCGATTATTTCACGCGCCACGCTGGCTGGGCATGTCTTTGTTATTTTAGCGCAGCTTCCACCGTAGCCTCCCACTGAGCACATGAGGACCCTCAAAAGGCTGTACCCATTTCCACGCCCAGAGTCTCTGAACTTCCCTCCCAACCCTCATGGGACTAAAGGCTATAGCCCACTGCCCCATGATTATTTCACGCGGGCTACCGCTGGCATTTCTTGTCATTTTAGTAGGCCTCGACAGCCTCCCACGGGCACACGATGACCCTCGAAAAGACTGTACCCATTTCCGACGACTGTGAGCCCCCTAAACCCTCCCAACCCCGCTGGACCATGGCTATACAGCCCACCGGCCTCGTGACTATTTCACGCGCTACCATGGCATTTTTTGCCATTTTAGGCAGGCCTCCTGACTGCATTCCTCCCATCGGACATACGAGGACCCTCAAAAGATCTGTGACCCATTCCCACGACCAGAGCCCCCGAAAAACCCTCCCCAACCCACGCTGACTAAACGCTATAGGCCACCGCCTCGGCATGATTATTTCACGCGCCACGTCATTGGCATGTCTGCCATTTTAGGCAGGCTTGACCGTAGCCTCCCACCTCACACGAGACCCCTAGTGGCTGTACCCATTTCCGACGCCCAGAGCCCCAGAACTTCCCTCCCAAACCCCCGCGGACCAAAGGCTATAGCCCACCGGCCTCATGATTATTTCACGACGCTGCCACTGGCATTTCTTGTCATTTTAGGTAGGCCTGATCAGAGCCTCCCACGGGCACACGATGACCTCGAAAAGACTGTACCCATTTCGACGACAGAGCCCCCTAAACCCCCCCCAACCCTCATGACTGGACCAGTTATAGCCCACCGCCTCATGGATTATTTCACGCGCTACTGCGCTGGAATTTTTGCCATTTTAGGGCAGGCCTCTGATCAGAGCCTCCCACCTGGGCACACCAGACCTCGAAAAGACTGCACCCACCCGACGCCTGAGCCCTGAACTTCCTCCCAACCCCGCTGACCAAAGGCTATAGCCCACCGGCCCCATGATTATTTCACGCGCCACGCTGGCATGTCTTGCCATTTTAGGCAGGCTTTTGATCAGAGCCTCCCATCAAGTACACGAGACCTCGGTTGCTGTACCCATTTCACGCCTGTGAGCCCCGTAACATCCCTCCCAAACCCCTCATGACCAGCACATAGCCCACCGCCCGGCTGATTATTTCACGCGCTGCGCCAATACTGGCATTTCTTGTCATTTTAGGGTAGGCCTGTGACCAGTAGCTCTCCCACGGGCACACGATGACCTCGAAAAGACTGCACCCACTCCATGACCAGAGCCCCAAACCCCTCCCCAACCTCATGGACCAAAGGTTATAGCCTATTTAATTATTTCACGCTCAGTATTTTTGCCATTTTAGGCAGGCCTTGATCAGAGCCTCCCACGGGGCACACGATGACCCCCGAAAAGACTGTACCCATTTCTGACGCCCAGAGCCCCCTACACCCCCGCCCTACCCCACGCGGACCAAAGGCTATAGCCCACCGGCCTCGGTGACTATTTCACGCACAAGCTGGGCATTTTTGCCATTTTAGCAGGCCTTGACCGTAGCCTCCCACTGGCACACAGACCTCGAAGACTGTACCCATTTCCGACGCCAGAGCCCCGTAACTTCCCTCCCCAACCCCAATGACCAAAGGCTATAGCCCACCGGCCTTCTAAGAACTGCTTTCACACGCTACCGCCAAGCTGGGCATTTCTTTCCATTTTAGGGCAGGCCTCTGACCGCAGCCTCCCACTGGGCACACGAGGACCCTCGAAAAGAATGTACCCATTTCCGACGCCCAGAGCCCCAGAACTTCCCTCCCCAACCACCGCGGACCAAATGCTATAGCCCACCGGCCTCGGTGACTATTTCACGCGCTTCACCGCTGGGTATTTCTTGCCATTTTAGGGCAGGCTTCTGACCGTGGCCTCCCACTGGGGGCACGAGGACCCTCGAAAACACTGTACCCATTTCCGACGCACTGAGCCCCAAACCCTCCCAAGCCACGCTGGACCAAAGCATAGCCCACCGCCCCATCGATTATTTCACGCGCTGCGCTACATGTCTTGCCATTTTAGGACAGGCTTCTGACCGTAGCCTCCCACTGGGCACACGAGGACCCTCGAAAAGACTGTACCCATTTCCGACGCCCAGAGCCCCAGAACTTCCCTCCCCAACCCCCGCGGACCAAAGGCTATAGCCCACCGGCCTCGGTGACTATTTCACGCCACACTGGGTATTTCTTGTCATTTTAGGGCAGTGCCTGACTGTGGCCTCCCACGGGCACACGAGGACCCTCGAAAAGACTGTACCCATTTCCCGACGCACTGTGAGCCCCAAACCCCTCCCAACCCACGCTGACCAAAGGCTATAGCCCACTGCCTTGGCGATTATTTCACGCCACACGCCCGCATGTTCTGTTACATTTTAGGCGTGCTCGACCGTAGCCTCCCACTGCACACGAGACCCTCGAAAAGACTGCATTTCCGACGCCTGAGCCCCTGAACTTCCCTCCCAACCCCACGGACTAAAGGCTATAGCCCACCGCCTCGCAGACTGCTTTCACGCACGCCACTGGCATGTCTTGCCATTTTAGGCAGTGCTTCTGACCGTAGCCTCCCACCTGGGACACGAGGACCCCGAAAAGACTGCACCCATCTCCGACGACCGTGAGCCCCAAACCCCTCCCAACCCACGCCAACTAAAGGCACATAGGCCACCGCCCCATGACTATTTCACGCTGCCACGCGCTTGGGTATGTCTTGCCATTATTTTAGGCAGGCCTTGACCGAGCCTCCCACTCGACACACGAGGACCCTCAAAAAGAATGTACCCATTTCAGACGACCAGTAGCCCCCAAACCCCTCCCCACCACGGGACCAAAGGCTATAGGCCACCGTCGCATGATTATTTCACGCACATGGCATGTCTTACATGTTATTTTAGGGCAGGCTTGATCAGAGCCTCCCACCTGGGCACACGAGGACCCTCGAAAGACTGTACCCATTTCCCGACGCCTGTGAGCCCCTTAACTCCCTCCCAACCCCCACGGACCAGGCTATAGCCCACCGGCCCCAAGAACTCGCTTTCACGCCACCGCTGGCATGTCTCACATTTTAGGGCAGGCTTCTGTCCCAGAGCCTCCCACTGGGACACGAGGACCCTCGAAAAGACTGTACCCATTTCCCACCCACTGAGCCCCCAAACCCTCCCAACCCACGCCAACCAAAGGCTATAGCCACCGGCCTAAGAACTATTTCACGCCACGCCCGCTGGGCATGTCTTGCCATTTTAGGGCAGGCCTTTGACCGTAGCCTCCCACTGGACACACGAGGACCCTCAAAAAGAATGTACCCATTTCCGACGCACTCGAGCCCCCAAACCCTCCCAACCCTCATGACAAAGCCTAGCCCACCGCCTCGGCGACTATTTCACGAAAGGCTGGCATTTTTGTCATTTTAGGTAGGCCTCTGACCGTAGCCTACCACGGGCACACGATGACCCTCAAAAGACTGTACCCATTTCCTACCAGAGCCCCCTAAACCCTCCCAACCCTGACTAAAGGATATAGCCCACTGCCTTGACTATTTCTCGCGCTGCGCTACTGGCATTTTTGCCATTTTAGGCAGGCTTCACCGTAGCCTCCCACCTGGACACACGAGGACCTCGAAAAAGAATGTACCCATTTCCGATGACCACTGAGCCCCTAAACCCCTCCCCAACCTCATGACCAGCATATAGCCCACCGCCTTGGACTATTTTCACGAGCTGCGCCATTGGCATTTCTTGTCATTTTAGGGTAGGCTCTGACCTCAGAGCCTCCACGGGCACACGATGACCCTCGAAAAGACGCCCATTTCCCACCACCGTAGCCTCAAACCCCTCCCCAACCCACGCTGACCAGCAATATAGGCCACCGCCTCGGCGAGTATTTCACGCACGCCACATGCATGTCTTGCCATTTTAGGCAGTCTTCTGACCAGAGCCTCCCATCGGGCACACGAGGACCCTCGAAAGATCGCACTCCATTTCCCGACGCCCAGAGCCCCAGTAACTTCCTCCCAACCCCACGGACCAAAGGCTATAGCCCACCGCATCGGCGATTATTTCACGCGCAAGCGCCGCTGGGTATTTCTTGCCATTTTAGGGCAGGCTTCTGACCGTAGCCTCCCACTGGGCACACGAGGACCCTCGAAAAGACTGTACCCATTTCCGACGACCAGAGCCCCCCAAAACCCCACCCCAAACCCCGCCGACCAAAGGCAATAGCCCACCGGCCGCGGCGACAATTTAACGCGCTGCGCCGCAGGGCCTGTCTTGCCCTTTTAGGGCAGGCGTCTGACCCTAGCCTCCCACCGACACACGAGACCCCTCAAAGAATGTACCCATTTCACTCACTGTGAGCTCCTGAAACCCTCCCAACCCCTCATGACCAAAGGCTATAGCCCAATCGCCTCATGACTATTTCACGCACAAGCTACTTGGCATGTCTTGCATTTTTAAGTGTGCTTCTGACCGTGAGCCTCCCATCCGCACATGAGGACCTCGAAAAGACTGCACCCATTTCCGACGCCCAGAGCCCTGTAACTTCCTCCCAACCCCTCAAGGGACCAATTATAGCCCACCGCCTTGGTGACTATTTCACGCGCAGCGCCGCTTGGTATTTCTTATTTTGTGGCAGGCTTCGATCGAGCCTCCCACTGGCACACGAGGACCCTCAAAAGATCACCCATTTTCGGCGACCGTAACCCCCTAAACCCCCTCCCCAACGCCCGCGGACCAAAGGATATATCCCTCCGGCCTCGAGGACTATTTCACGCGCTGCGCCGCTGGGCATTTTCTGCCATTTTAGGGCAGGCCTCTGACCGTAGCCTACCACTGGACACACGAGGACCCTCGAAAAGAATGTACCCATTTCCGACTACCAGAGCCCCCGAACTCCCCTCCCCAACCCTCATGGACCAAAGCATATAGCCCACCGCCTCGACTATTTCACTCACAGGCGTCATGGCAAGCATTTTTGCATTAGGGCAGGCCTCTGACCGTAGCCTCCCACTGGGCACACGAGGACCCTCGAAAAGACTGTACCCATTTCCGACGACCAGAGCCCTCGAAACACCCTCCCCAACTCCCGCGGACCAAAGGCTATAGCCCACCGGCCTCGGTGACTATTTCACGCGCTGCGCCGCTGGGCATTTCTTGTCATTTTACGGCAGGCTTTTGAACGTAGCCTCCCACTGGGCACACGAGGACCCTCGAAAAGACTGTACCCATTTTCGATGACCAGAACCCCCTACACCCCCCTCCCCGACCTCCGCGGACCAAAGGCTATAGCCCACCGGCCTCAGTGACTATTTCACGCGCTGCGCTGCTGGGCATTTTTTGCCATTTTAGGGCAGGCCTCTCACCGTAGTCTCCCACTGGGCATACGAGGACCCTCGAAGAGATCAGACCCATTACCCACTGAGCCCCGAAACCCCATATCCAACCCTCACAACCAAAGGCTATAGCCCACCGCCCTATGACTATTTCCTCAAGGCCAGCAGTGGCATTTCTTGCCATTTTATGGCAGTGCCTCTGACCAGTAGCCTCCCAATCGGGTACACGAGGACCCCTCAAAAGAATGTACCCATTTCGACGACTGTGAGCCCCTAAACCCTCCCCAACCCTCATGACCAGTTATAGGCCACCGGCCTCGGCGACTATTTCACGGGCTGCGCCGCTGGGCATTTCTTGTCATTTTAGGGTAGGCCTCTGACCGTAGCCTCCCACTGGGCGCACGATGTCCCTCGAAAAGACTGTACCCATTTCCGACGACCAGAGCCCCCGAAACCCCCACCCCAACCCACGCGGACCAAAGGCTATAGGCCACCGGCCTCGGCGACTATTTCACGCGCTGCGCCATTGGCATGTCTTGTTATTTTAGGGCAGTGCTTCGACCGTAGCCTCCCACCTGGGCACACGAGGACCTCAAAAGATCACCCATTTCCGACGCCCAGAGCCCCAGAACTTCCCTCCCCAACCCCCACGGACCAAAGGCTATAGCCCACCGTCATCGGCGACTATTTCACGCGCTGCGCCGCTGGGTATTTCTTGCCATTTTAGGGCATGTTTGATCAGAGCCTCCCACGGGCACACGATGACCCTCGAAAAGACTGTACCCATTTCTCACGACTGAGCCCCTAAACCCCTCCCAAACCCTCATGGGACCAAAGTTATAGCCCACCGGCCTCGGTGACTATTTCACGGGCTGCGCCATTGGCATGTCTTGCCATTTTAGGGCAGTGCCTTGACCGTAGCCTCCCACTGACACACGAGGACCTCAAAAGAATGTACCCATTTCCACGACCAGAGCCTGAACCCCTCCCCAACCTCAAGGGACCAAAGGCTATAGCCCACCGCCTCATGATTATTTCACGCGCTGCGCTTGGCATGTCTATTTTTGGGCAAGCTCTGACCAGTAGCCTCCCACTGCGCACACATGAGGACCCTCGAAAAGACTGTACCCATTTCCCGACGCCCAGAGCCCTGAACTCTCCTCCCAACCCCTCAAGGACCAAAGTTATAGCCCACCGCCCTGTGACTATTTCACGCCAAGAGCGCCACTGGTATTTCTTATTTTAGGGCAGTGCTTCGATCAGAGCCTCCCACTGGTACACGAGGACCCTCGAAAAGACTGTACCCATTTTCGATGACCAACCCCTAAACCCTCCCCTAACGCCTCATGACCAAAGGATATATCCTCCGGCCTCGAGGACTATTTCACGCACGCCACTGGCATTTTCTTGCCATTTTAGGCAGGCCTCCTGACCGTCAGCCTACCACTGACACACACGAGACCCTCAAAAGAATGTACCCATTTCCCGACTCACTGAGCCCCCGAACTCCCTCCCAACCCCTCATGGACCAAAGCTATAGCCCACCGCCTCGCCGACTTATTTCACCTGCTGCGTCATTGGCATTTTTGTAATTTTAGGCAGGCCTCCGACCGTAGCCTCCCACTGGGCACACGAGGCCCCTCAAAAGACTGACCCATTTCCACGACCAGAGCCCTCAAACACCCTCCCCAACTCCTCATGACCAGCATTATAGCCCACCGCCTGACTATTTCACGCAGCGCCACTGGCATTTCTTGTCATTTTACGGCAGGCTTTTTGAACGTAGCCTCCCATCTGGCACACGAGACCCTCAAAAGACTGTACCCATTTTCGGCGACCAGAACCCCCTACACCCTCCCCGACCTCATGGACCAGCACATAGCCCACCGCCTCAAGTGACTATTTCCACGCGGCTGGCATTTTTGCCATTTTAGGCAGGCCTCTCACCGTAGTCTCCCACCTGCATACGAGGACCTCAAGAGATCACCCATTTTCACACCAGTGAGCCCCCGAAACCCCGATCCAACCCCTCATGAACCAGGCTATAGCCCACCGGCCCTGACTTATTTCACAAGGCCAGCAGGGCATTTTTTGCCATTTTATGGCAGTGCCTGATCAGAGCCTCCCACTGGGTACACGAGGACCTTCGAAAGATCAGACCCATTTCGACGCCCAGAGCCCCGAACTCCCTCCCAACCCTCAAGGGACCAGGCTTATAGCCCACTGCCTCACGACTATTTCACGCCAAGGCTACTGGCATGTCTTGTCATTTTAGGTGCTGACCGTCAGCCTCCCACCGGGCACACGAGACCCTAAAAGTCTCTGTACCCATTTCACGACTGTGAGCCCCCAAACCCCACCCCATCCCTCAAGGACCAGTTATACCCCACCGCCTGTGGACTATTTCCAGCATCAAGGCCATTGGCATTTCTTGCCATTTTAGGGCAGGTGCCTGATCAGTAGCCTCCCACGGGCACACGAGGACCCTAAAAGATCAGTACCCATTTCGACGCCCAGAGCCCCCGAACGCCCCCAACCCCTCATGGGACCAAAGGCTATAGCCCACTGCCTGCTGATTATTTCCTGGGCACGCCATTGGTCATTTGCCATTTTAGGGCAGGTCAGGCTGACCGTAGCCTCCCACCTGGGCACACAAGGACCCTAAAAGATCAGACCCATTTCTGACGCCTGAGCCCCTCAAACCCTCCCCAACCCCTCATGGGCTAAAGGCTATAGCCCACTGCCAAGTGATTATTTCATGCACAAGGCCATTGGCATGTCTTGTCATTTAGGCAGGCCTGACAATAGCCTCCCATGTGGCACACGAAGACCTCAAAAGACTGTACCCATTTCCGACGCCTCCCAACCCCTCATGGACCAGGCTATAGCCCACCGCCTTGTGATTATTTCCGTGTTGCGCTACTGGCATTTCTTGCCATTTTAGTGTGGACTGACCAGCCTCCCACTGGTACACACGAGGACCCCAAAAGACTGCACGATTTCGATGCCCAGAGCTCAACGCCCCTCCCAACCCCTGTGACCAAAGCATAGCCCACTGCCTTGGTATATTTCACGCGCTGCGCCACTGGTATGTCTTATTTTAGGGCAGGCGTCTGACCGTAGCCTCCAACCGGGCACCCGACGACCCTCGAAAAGACTTGTACCCATTTCTCACCACTGTGAGCCTCCTAAACCCCTCCCCAACCGCCATGGACCAAAGGCTATAGCCCACCCGCCTTTGACTATTTGACGCCAAGCTGGCATTTCTTGCCATTTTAGGGGTGCTTCGACCGTAGCCTCCCACTGGGCACACGAGGACCCTCGAAAAGTCTGTACCCATGTCCGACGACCTGAGCCCCCGAAAACCCCACCCCATCCCCCGTGGACCAAAGGCTATACCCCACCGGCCTCAGTGACTATTTCCGTGACTGCGTCATTGGCATTTCTTGCCATTTTAGGCGTGCTTGACCGAGCCTCCCACTGGGCACACGAGGACCCTCGAAAAGACTGTACCCATTTCCCACGACCAGCCCCTAAACCCCTCCCCACCTCATGGGACCAGTTATAGCCCACCGCCTCTGATTATTTCACGCAAGGCCACATTGGCATTTCTTGCCATTTGTATGGCCCTGATCAGAGCCTCCCACTGGAACGCGAGGATCCTTGAAAAGACTCTACCCATTTCCCACACCAGAGCCCCCAACGCCTCCTCCCCAACCCCCTCCAATAAAGGCTATAGCCCACCTGCCTCATGACTATTTCACGATCAAGGCTGGCTGGCATTTCTTGCCATTTTAGGGCAGGCCTCTGACCGTGAGCCTCAAGACTAGGTACACGAGGACCCTCGAAAGACTGTACCCATTTCGACGCCTGAGCCCCCGAACGCCTCCCCAACCCCTGTGGGACCAGCACATAGCCCACCGGCCCTTGTGACTATTTCAAGCGCCGCTAGGCATGTTCTGCCATTATTTTAGGGCATGTGCTTCGACCGTAGCCTCCCACTGGCACACGAGGACCCTCGAAAAGACTGACCCATTTCACGCACTGAGCCCCAAACCCCCACCCCATCCCCCGCTAAACTAAAGGCTATACCCCCACCGGCCTCAAGTGATTATTTCCCGTGACTGCACTACTGGCATTTCTTGTCATTTTAGGCAGGCCTCTGATCAGTAGCTCCCCCCACGGGCACACGAAGACCCTCCAAAAGACTGCACCCATTTCCGACGCCCTCCCATCCCCTCTGGGACTAAAGGCTATAGCCCACCGCCTATGACTATTTCACAAGCCATTGGCATTTCTTGCCATTTTAGGCAGGCCTCTGACCAGCCTCCCACTGGGCACACGAGACCCTAAAAAGATCAGACCATTTCGACGCCTGAGCCCCGAACGCCCCCAACCCCTCATGACTACCAAAGGTTATAGCCCACTGCCTTGCTGATTATTTCCCGCTGGCCATGGCTGCATTTCTTGCCATTTTAGGCAGGCTGACCGTAGCCTCCCATCGGGCACACAAGGACCCTAAAAGATCAGACCCATTTCTCGACGCCTGAGCCCCAAACCCCTCCTAACCCCTCAAGGGCTAAAGGCTATAGCCCACCGGCCTCATGACTATTTCCCGCTGGCCATCACTGGCATGTCTTGTCATTTTAGGGCAGTGCCTCTGAATCAGAGCCTCCCATTGTGGCACACGTAAGACCTCGAAAAGATCAGACCCATTTCCGACGCCCTCCCCAACCCTCATGGGACCAAAGTATAGCCCACCGCCTCGTGACTATTTCCGTGTCACATTGGCATTTCTTGCCATTTTAGGCGTGACTCGACTGTAGCCTCCCATCGGGTACACGAGACCCTGAAAGATCAGACGATTTCGGATGCCCAGAGCCCCGAACGCCCTCCCACCCCTGTGGACCAGCATATAGCCCACCGCCTGGTGATTATTTCACGCACAAGGCCATGGTATGTCTTGCCATTTTAGGCAAGCCTGACCGTAGCCTCCCATCAAGCACACGAGACCTCGAAAAGACTGTACTCCATTTCCGACGCACCAGAGCCTCCTAAACCCTCTCCCAACCGCCATGACCAAAGGCTATAGCCCACCCGCCTCGGACTATTTGACGCCACCGCTGGGCATTTCTTTTCCATTTGGGCAGGCTTCACCGTAGCCTCCCACTGGCACACGAGGACCTCGAAAAGACTGTACCCATTTTCGACGACCAGAGCCCCCTAAACCCCCCCCACCCCCTCATGGACCAGCACATAGCCCACCGCCTTGATTATTTGACGCCATTGGGCCATTTTTTCATTTTAGGGCAGGCTCTGACCGTCAGAGCTCCCACCGGGCAAACGAGGACCCTTGAAAAGACTGTACCCATTTTCGACGTCTCGAGCCCCCCAAACCCTCCTCCCACCCCTCATGACCAGACATAGTCTCACCCTCCATGATTATTTCACGCTACCACTGGCATTTCTTGCCATTTTAGGGCAGGCTCCCGATCAGAGCCTCCCACTGGGAACGCGAGGATCCTTGAAAAGACTGTACCCATTTCCGACACCCAGAGCCCCCAACGCCTCCCCAACCCCTCAAGGCCAGTTATAGCCCACCGCCTCATGACTATTTCACGCACTCACGGCTAGGCATTTCTTTGCCATTTTAGGGCAGGCCTGACCGTAGCCTCCCACCAGGCACACGAGGACCTCGAAAAGACTGTACCCATTTCTCGACGCCTGTGAGCCCTGAACGCCCCTCCCAACCCCTCAGGACAGCATAGCCCACCGGCCTCGTGACTATTTCATGCGCTAGGGCATGTTCTGCACATTTTAGGCAGGCTTCTGATCAGAGCCTCCACTGGCACACGAGGACCCTCAAAAGACTGCACCCATTTCCCACACTGAGCCCCCAAACCCCCACCCCATCCCCATGACCAAAGGCTATACCCCACCGGCTCAAGTGACTATTTCAGACTGCGCTGGCAAGCATTTCTTGTCATTTTAGGCAGGCCTCTGATCAGAGCCTCCCACGGGCACACGAAGACCCTCGAAAAGACTGTACCCATTTCCGACGCCTCCCATCCCCCATGGACCAAAGGCTATAGCCCATCGGCCTCAAAGGACTATTTCTCGCGGCTTGGCATTTCTTGCCATTTTAGGCAGGCTCTGATCAGAGCCTCCCCACGGGCACACGAAGACCCTCGAAAAGACTGTACCCATTTCCCGACGCCGCCTCCCATCCCTCAAGGACCAAAGGCTATAGCCCATCGGCCTCAAGTGACTATTTCCTGCGTCTCACTGGGCATTTTCTTGCCATTTTAGGCAGGCCTCGACCGTAGCCTCCCACTAGGTACACGAGGACCCTCGAAAAGATCAGACCTATTTCTGACGCCTGTGAGCCCCGAACGCCTCCCCAACCCCTCAGGACCAGCATATAGCCCACCGCCTTGGTGACTTATTTCATGCGCTACCGCTAGGCATGTTCTGCCATTTTAGGCAGTGCTTCTGACAGTAGCCTCCCACCGGGCACAGGAGACCCTCGAAAAGACTGTACCCATTTCCGACACCAGAGCCCTCAAACCCCACCCCATCCCTCATGATCAGTATTATACCCCACGCCTCAAGTGACTATTTCCGTGACTGCGCTGGCTGGCATTTCTTTTGTCATTTTAGGCAGGCCTGATCAGAGCCTCCCACGGGCACACGAAGACCCTCAAAAGACTGACCCATTTCCGACGCCCCCATCCCCTCATGGGACCAGCACATAGCCCACCGCCTCGTGACTATTTCCTGCTGCGCTGGCATTTTGCCATTTTAGGTGTGACTGACCAGTAGCCTCCCACTGGGTACACGAGGACCCCGAAGACTGTACCATTTCGATGCCCAGAGCCCCCGAACGCCCCTCCCCAACCCCTGCGGGACCAGCACATAGCCCACCGGCCTGTGATTATTTCACGCCAAGGCCATTGGTATGTTCTTGCCATTTTAGAAGGCTTCGACTGCATTCTCCCACTGGGCACACGAGGACCTCGTACCCATTTAACGACGCCCACTGCCCCCTCAAACCCCTCCCAACCGCCAAGGACCAAAGGCTATAGCCCACCTGCCTCAAGTGACTATTTGACGCTGGCGCTGGCATTTCTTGCCATTTTAGGGCATGTGCTTGACCGTAGCCTCCCACTGGGCACACGAGGACCCTCAAAAGACTGCACTCCATTTTCGACGACCAGAGCCCCCTAAACCCTCCCCTACCTCCATGACCAGTATAGCCCACCGCCTCGATTATTTCACGCTACTGCACAGCATTTCTTGCCATTTTAGGGCAGGCTCTGATCAGAGCCTCCCACTGAACACGAGGATCCTTGAAAAGACTCTACCCATTTCCGACACCCAGAGCCCCCCAACGACCCTCCCCAACCCCCGCTGGCCAAATGCTATAGCCCACCGGCCTCACCGACTATTTCACGCACTGCGCCGCTGGGCATGTCTTGCGATTTTAGGGCAGGCCTTCGACCAGCCTCCCACTAGGTAGACGAGGACCTCGAAAAGACTGTACCCATTTCTGACGCCTGAGCCCCGAACGCCTCCCCAACCCCTGTGGACCAGTACATAGCCCACCGCCCTTGACTATTTCACGCTGCGCCGCTAGGCATGTTCTGCCATTTTAGGCAGGCTTGTGACCGTAGGCCTCCCACTGGGCACTCTCGAATCAAAAAGACTGCCCATTTCCGACGACCAGAGCTCAAACACCCTCCCAACTCCGCTGACCAAAGGCTATAGCCCACCGGTGATTATTTCACGCGCGCTGGCTGGCATTTCTTGCCATTTTAGGGCAGGCTCTGAGCCTCCCATCAAGACGAGGACCCTCGAAAAGACTGTACCCATTTTCGATGACCAGAGCCCCCTAAACGACCCTCCCCGACCTCCGCGGAACAAAGGCTATAGCCCACCGGCCTCAGTGACTATTTCACGCGCTGCGCTGCTTGGCATTTTTTGCCATTTTAGCGCAGGCCTCTCACCGTAGTCTCCCACTGGGCACACGAGGACCCTCGAAAAGACTCACTATTGACGACCAGAGCCCCCAAACCCCCGCCCAACCCTCGCTGACAAAGGCATATAGCCCACCGCATCGGTGATTATTTCACGCCAGTAGGGCATTTCTTGCCATTTTATGGCAGGCCTGACTCAGTAGCCTCCCACCGGGTACACGAGGACCTTCAAAAGATCAGACCCATTTCTTGACGCCCAGAGCCCCGAACTCCCTCCCCAACCCTCGCGGACCAGGCTATAGCCCACCGCCTCAGCCGACTATTTCCACGCTACCATTGGGCATGTCTTGTCATTTTATGTGCCTGACTGTAGCCTCCCACCTGGGCACACGAGGACCCTCAAAAAGACTGTACCCATTTCCCACGCACCAGCCCCAAACCCCACCCCATCGCCCGCTGGACTATACCCCACCGCCTCAAGGACTATTTCACCGCCACACTGGCATTTCTTGTCATTTTAGGCAGGCCTGACCGTAGCCTCCCACGGGCACACGAAGACCTCCAAAAGACTGTACCCATTTTCGACCAGAGCCCCTAAACGACCCTCCCGACCTCCTGACCAAAGGCTATAGCCCACCTACCGTGACTATTTCCCACGCGCTGCCGCTTGGCATTTTTGCCATTTTAGCGCAGGCCTCTCACCGTAGTCTCCCACTGCACACGAGACCCTCAAAGATCTGTACCCATTTTCGACGACTGAGCCTCCTCAAACCCCGCCCCAACCTCATGCCAACCAGGCTATAGCCCACTGCCTTGGTGACTATTTCACACAAGGCAGGCATTTCTTGCCATTTTATGGCAGGCCTGATCAGAGCCTCCCACCTGGCACACGAGGACCTTCAAAAAGACACCCATTTCTGACGCCCAGAGCCCCCAACTCCCTCCCAACCCTCGGACCAGGCTATAGCCCACCTATGACTATTTCCACGCTGCCACTGGCATGTCTTGTCATTTTAGGGCAGGCTTCTGACCGTAGCCTCCCACTGGGCACACGAGGACCCTCGAAAAGTCTGTACCCATTTCCGACGACCTGAGCCCCCGAAACCCCCCCCCCAACCCCCGTGGACCAGTTATTATACCCCACTGCCTCAAGTGACTATTTCCTCATCAAGGCCATTGGCATTTCTTGTCATTTTAGTGTGCCTCATCAGAGCCTCCCACGGGCACACAAGACCTCCAAAAGACTGTACTCATTTCCAACGCGCCTCCCATCCCCTCGGACCAAAGGCTATAGCCCACCTCAAGGATTATTTCAAGGCCATACTTGGCATTTTAGGCAGGCCTCTGACCAGAGCCTCCCATCACACAAGGACCTCGAAAAGACTGTACCCATTTTCGACACTGAGCCCTAAACCCCTCCCCCTACCCCTCACAGCAGTTATAGCTGCCCTCATGATTATTTCCACGCTGCCATTGGCATTTTCTTGCCATTTGTAGGCAGGCTCGACCAGAGCCTCCCACGAACGCGAGGATCCTTGAAAAGACTCACCCATTTCCGACACCTGAGCCCCGAACGCCCTCCCAACCCTCAAGGGCCAAAGGCTATAGCCCACTGCCTTGATTATTTCCTCAAGGCTGCTGGCATTTTTGCCATTTTAGGCAGGCTCTGATCAGAGCCTCCCATCAAGGGCACACAAGGACCCTTAAAAGATCAGACCCATTTCTGACGCCCAGAGCCCCTCAAACCCTCCCAACCCTCAAGGCCAAAGGCTTATAGCCCACCGCCTGTGACTATTTCAAGGCCATTGGCATGTCTTGTCATTTTAGGGGCCTCGACTGTAGCCTCCCTGTGGCTCACGAAGACCCTCGAAAAGACTGCACCCATTTCCGACGCCTCCCCAACCCCCGCTGACCAAAGGCTATAGCCCACCGCCTGGTGATTATTTCACGCACAACACTGCATGTCTTGCCATTTTAGTGAAGGCTTCTGACCAGAGCCTCCCATCGGGCACACGAGACCCTCGAAAGACTGTACCCATTTCCGATCACTACCATAGCCTCCTAAACCCTCCCCAACCGCTCAAGGGACTAAAGGCTATAGCCCACCCGCCTCGGTGATTATTCGACGCCAAGGCCATTTCTTGTCATTTAGTATGTGCCTCGACCGTAGCCTCCAACTGGGCACACGAGGCCGCTCAAAAAGACTGTACCCATTTTCGACACTGTGAGCCCCTAAACCCTCCCTACCCTCGCTGACCAAAGGCTATAGCCCACCGGCCCTTGTGATTATTTCACGCCACTGGCATTTTTGCCATTTTGGGGCAGTGCCTCGACTGTAGCCTCCCACTGGGAACGCGAGGATCCTTGAAAAGACTCTACCCATTTCCGACACCCAGAGCCCCCGAAACCCCCGCCCCAACCCCCGCGAACCAAAGGCTATAGCCCACCGGCCTCGGTGACTATTTCTCACAGTGGCATTTCTGCCATTTTATGGCGTGCCTCGACTGTAGCCTCCCACTGGGTACACGAGACCTTCGAAAAGACTGTACCCATTTCCTGACGCCCAGAGCCCCCGAACTCCCTCCCAACCCTCTGGGACCAGTATAGCCCACCGGCCTCGCCGATTATTTCACGCGGCCACTGGCATGTCTTGTCATTTTAGGCAGTGCTTCGACAGAGCCTCCCACTGGGCACACGAGGACCTCGAAAGTCTGTACCCATTTCCGACCACTGAGCCCCCAAACCCCCACCCCATCCCCCTGTGGACTAAAGTTATACCCCACCGGCCTCAAGGACTATTTCTGACTCTACTGGCATTTTCTTGTCATTTTAGGGCAGGCTCGACTGTAGTTCTCCACGGGCACAAGACCTCCAAAAGACTCAGACTCCATTTCCAACGCTGCCCCATCCCCTCATGGGACCAAAGGCTATAGCCCACCTGCCTCAAGGATTATTTCCGCTGGCCACACTGGCATTTCTTGCCATTTTAGGCAGGCCTGACCGTGAGCCTCCCACAAGTACACACGAGACCCTAAAAGACTGCATTTCTCGACGCCCAGAGCCCCGAACGCCCCCAACCCTCATGGGCCAAAGGCTATAGCCCACCGCCTCGATCATTTCCGCTGTCTTGGCATGTCTTGTCATTTTAGGTGCCTCGACCGTAGCCTCCTTGTGGCACAGTAAGACCTCAAAAGACTGCACCCATTTCGACGCCCTCCCCAACCCCCTCAAGTGACCAGGCTATAGCCCACCGCCTATGGACTATTTCCGTGTTGCGCCATTGGTATTTCTTGCCATTTTAGGTGTGACTCAGAGCCTCCCACTGGGTACACGAGACCCCTAAAAGATCAGTACGATTTCGATGCCCAGAGCTCTCGAACGCCTCTCCCAACCCCCGTGACCAGCACATAGCCCACCGGCCTTGGTGACTATTTCACGCACAAGGCACTGGTATGTCTTGCCATTTGTGGCTTCGACCGTAGCCTCCCATCGGGCACACGAGGACCTCAAAAGACTGTACCCATTTCAAGACCGTAGCCTCCTAAACCCTCCCCAACCGCCATGGACCAAAGGCTATAGCCCACCGCGCCTGGTGACTATTTGACGCTGGCATTGGCATTTCTTGCCATTTGTGGTGCTCACCGTAGCCTCCCACTGGGCACACTAGGACCCTCGAAAAACTGTACCCATTTGCGACGACCAGAGCCCCCGAAACCCCCCCCCCCACCCCCGCGGACCAAAGGCTATAGCCCACCGCCTGCTGATTATTTCACGCTACGTCACTGGTATTTCTTGCCATTTTAGGGCAGGCCCTGACCAGAGCCTCCCACCTGGGAACACGAGGATCCTTGAAAAGACTTTCTACCATTTCGACACCTGTAGCCCCGAACGACCTCCTAACCCCCGCCAAAGGCTATAGCACACCGGCCTCGACGATTATTTCCCACGCAGATCAAGGCCACTAGCATTTCTGCCATTTTAGGCAGGCCTCCTCTGACCGTAGCCTCCCACTAGGTACACGAGACCCTCGAAAGACTCACCCATTTCCTGACGCCCCAGAGCCCCGAACGCCCCTCCCCAACCCCTCATGTGGACTAGGGCACAGCCCACCGGCTCGGTGATTATTTCCCGCTCATGCCAGCAGAGGGCATTTCTTGCCATTTTAGGCAGGCCTCTGACCGTAGCCTCCCCACCGGGTACACGAGGACCCTCTTTGAAAAGACTTGCACCCATTTTGATGCCCAGCCCCTTCGGAACTCACCCTCCCAACCCCGCTGACCAAAGGCTTATAGCCCAACGGGCCACGATTATTTCACGCTCACACATTGGCATGTCTTATGATTTTGTGGCAGGCTTCTGACCGTAGCCTCCCACCAATACACGAGACCTCGAAAAGACTCAGACTCCATTTCATCACTCAGAGCCCCCAAACGCCCTCCCATCCCCCGCATGGACTAAAGGCTATAGCCCACCTACCAAGAATTATTTCCCACACAAGGCCATTGGCATTTCACATTTTAGGCAGTGCCTCGACCAGTAGCCTCCCACTGGGCACACGAGGACCCTAAAGACTCAGACCCATTTCTGATGCCCAGAGCCACCGAACGCCTCCCAACCCCGCTGACCAGCATAGCCCAACGGCCTCGGCGATTATTTCCAGCTGGCCAAGGCTACTGGCATGTCTTGCCATATTTTATGTGCAGGCTCTGACCGTAGCCTCCCACCGGCACACGAGACCCTAAAAAGACTCAGACTCCATTTCTAACGCCCAGAGCCCCAAACCCTCTCCAACCCCCTGCATGGGACCAAAGGCTATAGCCCACCGGCCTCAAGAATATTTCCCATGCTGCGCCTGCTAGGCATTTCTTGCTTATTTTAGGGCAGGCTCGACCGTAGCCTCCCACTGGGTACACGAGGACCTTCAAAGACTGACCCATTTTCGACGCCTGTAGCCCCGAACTCCCTCCCAACCCCCGCTGACCAGCACATAGCCCACTGGGCCGATTATTTCACGCGCTACACAGTATGTCTGCATTTTAGGCATGTGTTCCTGACTGAGCCTCCCACCGGGGACACGAGGACCCTAAAAGACTGTCAGATTTTTTCGCACAACCGTGAGCCCCCCTTAAACCCCTCCCTCCAACCTCATGGAACAAAGGCTATAGCCCACCGCCATGTGATTATTTCACGGCGCCACTGGCAAGTATTTCTTGCCATTTTAGGGTAGGCTCGACCTCTAGCCTCCCACTGGGCACACACTAGGACCCTTGAAAAGACTGCACCCATTTCGGACGCATCAGAGCCTCTAAACCCCTCCCCAACCCCTCATGACCAAAGTTTAGCCCACCGGCCTGGCATGATTATTTCACGCACAAGGCCACTGGTATTTTTTGCAATTTTAGGGCAGTGCCTCGACTGTAGCCTCCCACTGGGTACACGAGGACCTTCAAAGATCAGACCCATTTTGACGCAACCAGCCCCTGAACTCCCTCCCTAACCCCTCACGACTAAAGGCTATAGCCCAACGGCCTCAGCCGATTATTTCACTGCGCCACTGGCATGTCTTATGCCATTTTAGGGTAGGCTTCTGACCGTAGCCTCCCATCAAGTACACACGAGGACCCTCGGAAGATCAGTACCCATTGCCGACGCACTGTGAGCTCCCCAAACTTCTCCCATCCCCCATGACTAAAGTTATAGCCCACCGGCCTCAGGTGACTATTTCCACGCTACCGCCACTGGCATTTCTTGCCATTTTAGGCATGTGCCTCTTACCGTAGCCTCCCACTGGGCACACGAGGACCCTAAAAAGACTGTACCTATTTCGACGCCCAGCCCCGAACGCCCCTCCCCAACCCCCAAGGACCAAAGCACATAGCCCACCCATGACGATTATTTCCAGCGTCATCAAGGCATGTCTAACCATTTTAGTATGTGCCTCGACCAGAGCCTCCCACCTGCACACGAGGACCCCAAAAAGATCTGCACCTATTTCTAACGCCCTGTGAGCCCCTTAAACCCCCCTCTCCAACTCCCTCAAGTGACCAAAGGCTATAGCCCACCCTGTGAATATTTCTCCACGCTGCTACTGTAGGCATTTCTTGCCATTTTGTGGCAGTGCCTCTGACCGTAGCCTCCCACCTGGGTACACGAGGACCTTCGAAAGACTCAGACCCATTTCTCACGCCCAGAGCCCCGAACTCCCTCCCCAACCCTCGCTGGACCAGCTATAGCCCACCGCCTCGCCGATTATTTCACGGGCTGCGCCTGGGCATGTTCTTGCCATTTTAGGTCAGGTTTGACCGTGAGCCTCCCACCTGGCACACGAGGACCCTCAAAAAGACTCACCCATTTTAACGCCCCTTAAACCCCACCCCTACCCCTCACGGACCAAAGTTATATAGCCCACCTGCTCCGATGACTATTTCATCACGCGCATTGGCATTTCTTGTTATTTTAGGTGTGCCTCGATCCGTAGCCTCCCAATCGGGTACACGAGGACCCTCAAAAAGATCAGTACCCATTTCCTCGACGCACTGTGAGCCCCCAAACACCCTCCCAACTCCCAAGGACTATAGGCTATAGCCCCACTGCCATGATTATTTCCCACGGCTGCGCCAACTGGCATTTCTTGCCATTTTAGGCAGGCTTCCGAACGTAGCCCCATCAACCTGGCACACGACCCTCGAAAAGACTGCACTCCATTTTCTGGCGACTGTGAGCCCCTTAAACCCCTCCCGACCCTACCTCCATGCGGACTAAAGGCCATAGCCCACCGCCTCAAGTGATTATTTCACGCTACAAGCGCCACATGGGTATTTTACATTTGTAGGCGTGCCCCACCGTAGTCTCCCACCTGCACACGAGACCCTCAAAGACTCAGACCCATTTCCGACCCACTGTGAGCTCAAACCCCGCCCCCAACCCCATGAACCAAAGGCTATAGCCCACCGCCTGTGACTATTTCCTCAGTCACTGCAGGCATTTTCTTGCCATTTTATGGCAGGCCTCAACTGAGACTCCCACTGGTACACGAGGACCTTCAGAAGATCGACTCCATTTCTGCACGCCCAGAGCTCTGAACTCCCCTCCCAACCTCGTGGACAAAAAAGGCTATAGCCCACCTGCCTCAATGGATTATTTCACGCGACAAGGCTGGCTGGGCATGTCTTGTCATTTTTAGGGCAGTGCTCGACCGTAGCCTCCCACTGGGCACACGAGGGACCCTCGAAAAGTCCCAGACCCATTTCCCGACGACCAGAGCCCCCGAAACCCCACCCCATCCCCGCGTGACCAGCGCTATAGCCCACCGGCCTACCAGTGACTATTTCCCCTCACTGCCGCAGGCATTTCTTTGCCATTTTATGGCAGGCCTCCTGATCAGAGATCTCTAATCGGGTACACGAGGACCTTCGAAAGATCGACCCATTTCAGACGCCTGAGCCCCCTTAACTCCTCCCAACCTCATGGGACAAAGGCTATAGCCCACCGCCTACCACGATTATTTCACGCCAAGGCCATTGGCATGTCTTGTCATTTTTAGGCAGCCTGATCAGAGCCTCCCATCCGCACACGAGGACCTCGAAAAGTCTGTACTCCACTCCACGACTGAGAGCCCTTTAAACCCCACCCCATCCCCTCATGGACTAAAGGCTATACCCCACCTACCTCAAGTGACTATTTCCTGATCCACAGGCTTGGCATTTCTTGTCATTTTAGGCAGGCCCTGATCAGAGCTCCCACGGGCACACGAAGACCTCCAAAGACTGCACTCCATTTCCCGACGCTGCCTCCCATCCCTCATGGGACCAAAGGCTATAGCCCACCGGCCTCATGACTATTTCACGCTGCGCCACTGGCATTTCTTGCATTTTAGTAGTGCCTCAATCAGAGCCTCCCACCTGGGCACACGAGGACCCTAAAAAGACTGTACCCATTTCCTGACGCCCAGAGCCCCGAACGCCCTCCAACCCCATGGGACTAAAGGCTATAGCCCAATGCCTCGGCGATTATTTCCACTGTCACACCATTGGTATTTTTGCCATTTTGTGCGCTGGATCAGTAGCCTCCCACTGGGCACATAAGGACCTCTAAAAGACTCAGACCCATTTTGACGCCCAGAGCCCCGAAACCCGCCTCTCCCTAACCCCTCAAGGGGCCAAAGGCTATAGCCCACCGGCCTCAAGTGATTATTTCGCCTCAAGGCCATTGGCATGTCTTGGCAGGCGTAGTGGCCGAGCCTCCCTATTCTGGCTGTAAGACACGAAGACCCTCGAAAGACTGACGCCCCCCATCCACGCCTCCCAACCCCTCATGGGACCAGCAAGCTATAGCCCACCGCCTTGACTATTTCCTGTGTGGCCATTGGCATTTCTTGCCATTTTAGTGACTGACTGACCAGAGCCTCCCACTCGGGTACACGAGACCCTCAAAAGACTGCACCCATTTTTGACGCCTGTGAGCCCCGAACGCCTCCCAACCCCCTGTGACCAGCACAGCCCACCGCCCTGGTGATTATTTCGCCTCAGGCCGCTAGGCATGTTCTGCCATTTTTAGGTGCTCGACCGTAGCCTCCCACTGGCACACGAGGACCCTCGAAAAGATCAGACTATTTCCACGACCAGAGCCCCTCAAACCCCACCCCATCCCCTCATGGACTAAAGGCTTATACCCCACCGGGCCTGTGACTATTTCCTGCATCAAGCGCCATTGGCATTTTTGTCATTTTAGGGCCTCTGATCAGAGCCTCCCACGGGCACACGAAGACCCTCCAAAAGACTCCAGACCATTTCCGACGCTGCCTCCCCATCCCCTCATGGACCAAAGGCTATAGCCCACCGCCTCAAGTGACTATTTCCTGCACAAGGCCTGGCTGGCATTTTGCCATTTTAGGCATGTGCCTAATCAGTAGCTCTCCCACCGGGCACACGAGGACCCTAAAAGACTCAGACCCATTTCCGACGCCTGAGCCCCGAACTTCTCAACCGCTGGGACCAAAGGCTATAGCCCACTGCCTTGACTATTTCCTGCTACAAGGCTGGTCATTTCACATTTTAGTGTGTCGATCAGAGCCTCCCACGGGCACACAAGGACCCTCAAAAGATCACTCCATTTCCACGCCTGTATCCCCCTAAACCCTCCCTACCCCTCATGGGACCAAAGTTATTATAGCCCACCGCCTCGCATGACTGCTTTCACGCACAAGGCCATTGGCATGTCTTGCTATTTTGTATGTGCCTTCATCTCAGAGCCTCCCACTGGGAACGCGAGATCCTTGAAAAGACTCACCCATTTCCGACACCCTGAGCCCCCCGAACGCCCTCCCAACCCCCTGGGCCAAAGGCTATAGGCCACTGCCCATGAACTATTTCACGCGCTACGCTCACTGGCATGTCTTGCCATTTTAGGGCAGTGCCTTGACCGTAGCCTCCCAATCGGACACACGAGGACCCTCAAAAGAATGTACCCATTTCCGACCCACTGAGCCCCTAAACCCTCCCCAACCCTCATGGGACTAAAGCCTATAGCCCACCGCCCGCGATTATTTCACGAAGGCGCGCTAGGCATGTTCTGCCATTTTAGGTAGGCCTCGATCAGAAGCCTACCACGGGCACACGATGACCTCGAAAAGACTGTACTCCATTTCCGACGAACTGAGCCCCCTAAACCCTCCCCCGACCCCCGCTGACCAAAGGATATAGCCCACCGCCCTTGACTATTTCTCGGCACAAGGCCAGCATTTTTTTGCCATTTAGGTGTGCCTCTGACCGTAGCCTCCCACTGACACACGAGACCCTCGAAAAGAATGACCCATTTCCGACGACCGTGAGCCCCTAAACCCCCTCCCCAACCCCTCATGACCAGGCTATAGCCCACCGCCCCTGACTTATTTCACGAGCTGCGCCAAGCATTTCTTGTCATTTTAGGGTAGGCCTCTGATCAGAGCCCCACGGGCACACGATGACCCTCGAAAAGACTCAGACCCATTTCCACGCACTGAGCCCCAAACCCCTCCCCAACCCACGCTGGACCAGTATAGGCCACCGGCCTGCATGACTATTTCCACGCTGGGCACAGCTGGCATGTTCTTTGCTATTTTAGTGGCAGCTTCTGACCTGTAGCCTCCCACTGGGCACACGAGGACCCTCAAAAGACTCAGTACCCATTTCCGACGCCCAGAGCCCCTGTAACTTCCCTCCCAACCCCACGGACCAGCAAGGCTATAGCCCACCGTCCATCGGGCGATTATTTCACGCCGCTGCGCTTGGTATTTCTTGCCATTTTAGGCATGCTTGACCGTAGCTCTCCCACGGGCACACGATGACCCCTCGGAAAGACTGTGACCCATTTTGCCACTTACCAGAGCCCCTAAACCCCTCCCAAACCCTCATGGGACCAAAGGTTACAGTAGCCCACCGCCTCTTGGTGACTATTTCACGCGGCCAGCGCTGGCATGTCTTGCCATTTTAGGCAGGCCTTTGACCGTAGCCTCCCACCTGACACACACGAGGACCCTCAAAGAATGTACCCATTTCCGACGACCAGAGCCTGAAACCCCTCCCAACCTCATGGACTAGCATATAGCCCACCGCCTTGCTGATTATTTCCACGCTACTGGCTACATGGCATGTTCACATTTTAGGGCAGTGCTCGACCGTAGGCCTCCCATCAAGGCACACGAGGACGCTCGAAAAGACTGTATCCATTTCCGACACCTAGAGCCCTGTAACGTCCCTCCCAACCCCGCATGGACCAATGCTATAGCCCACCGCCCCATGACTATTTCACGCGCAGGCCACGCTGGGTATTTCTTGCTTATTTTAGTGCCTCCTGACCGTAGCCTCCCATCGGCACACGAGGACCCTCGAAAAGACTGTACTCCATTTCCGACGCCAGAACTCCCCTAAACCCTCCCCAACGCCCATGGGACCATGGATATAGCCCTCCGGCCTGAGGACTATTTCACGCGGCCAAGGCCACTGGCATTTTCTGTTATTTTAGGGCAGTGCTCTGACTGTAGCCTACCACTGACACACGAGGACCTCGAAAAGAATGTACCCATTTCCCACTCACTGTGAGCCCCCGAACTCCCTCCCCAACCCCTGCTGGACCAGTTATAGCCCACCGCCTCAGCCGACTATTTCACCTGCTGCGCAAGGCATTTTTGTAATTTTAGGCAGGCTCCTGACTGTAGCCTCCCACCGGGCACACGAGGACCTCGAAAAGACTGCACCCATTTCCGACGACTGAGCCCCTCAAACACCCTCCCCAACTCCCATGACCAGCACTAGCCCACCGGCTATAGCCCATCGTGACTATTTCACGCGCTGCTACTGGCATTTCTTTTGTCATTTTCACGGCAGTGCTTTGAACGAGCCTCCCATCGGGCACACGAGACCCTCAAAAGACTGTACCCATTTTGGCGACCAGAACCCCCTACACCCCCCTCCCCACCTCCGCAAGGACCAGGCTATAGCCCACCGCCTCATGACTATTTCACACGCTGCGCTTGCTGGCATTTTTGCCATTTTAGGCATGTGCCTCACCGTAGTCTCCCATCATACGAGGACCCTCAAGAGACTGTACCCATTTTCGACGCACTGTGAGCCCTCAAACCCCCGATCCAACCCCTCAACCAGCACAGGTAGCCCACTGCCTTGGTGACTATTTCACACAAGGCTAGGCATTTCTTGCCATTTTATGGCAGCCTCCTGACCAGCCTCCCACCGGGTACACGAGGACCTTCAAAAGACTGTACCCATTTCGACGCCCAGAGCCCCGAACTCCCTCCCAACCTCGCTGACCAAAGGCTATAGCCCACCGCCTCGGGCCGATTATTTCCCACGCTACTGCGCCACTGGCATGTCTTGTCATTTTAGGCAGGTGCCTGACGTAGCCTCCCATCACACGAGGACCTCGAAAAGACTGTACCCATTTCGACGACCGTAGCCCCCAAACCCCCACCCCATCCCCTCAAGGACCAAAGGCTATACCCCACCGGCCTCAGTGGACTATTTCCTGACTGCGCCACTGGCATTTTTTGCCATTTTAGTATGTGCCTGACCGTCAGAGCCTCCCATCAAGTACACGAGGACCCTAAAAAGATCACCCATTTTCACGCCCAGAGCCCCCCGAACGCCCATCCAACCCTCATGGGACCAAAGGCTATAGCCCACTGCCTTGCTGACTATTTCCTGCACACCGCTGTGAATTTCTTGCCATTTTAGGGCAGGCCGCTGACCGTAGCCTCCCACTGGGCACACAAGGACCCTAAAAAAGACTGTACCCATTTCTGACGCCCAGAGCCCCCGAAACCCCTCCTAACCCTCAAGGGCTAAAGGCTATAGCCCACTGCCTGCTGACTATTTCCCGCGGCGCTGGCATTTCTTGCCATTTTAGGGTAGGCCTCTGACCGTAGGCTCCCACTGGGCACACAAGACCCCTCGAAAGGACTGGACCCATTTCCGACGCCCCTCCCCAACCCTCAAGGACTAGTATAGCCCACCGCCTCGTGACTATTTCCTGCACACACTGGCATTTCTTGCCATTTTAGGCAGTGACTCGATCAGTAGCCTCCCACCGGGTACACGAGGACCCCCGAAGACTGACGATTTCGATGCCCAGAGCCCTCGAACCCCCCTCCCCAACCCCCTCGGACCAATGTCTCTAGCCCACTGCCTTGCATATTATTTCACGCTGGCCACAGTATGTCTTCACATTTTAGTGGCTTCCACCAGTAGCCTCCCATCGGGCACACGAGACCTCGAAAGATCAGTACTCATTTCGACGACTGTGAGCCTCCTAAACCCCTCCCCAACCGGGCCATGGGACCAAAGGCTATAGCCCACCGCCCTTCTGGACTATTTGACGCCATTGCTGCTGGGCATTTTCATTTTAGGGCAGTGCTTCCTGAATCAGCCTCCCATCAAGACACGAGGACCCTCGAAAAGTCTGTACCCATTTCCACGACTCAGAGCCTCCAAACCCCCACCCCATCCCTCGGGACCAAAGGCTACTATACCCCACCGCCTCGTGGACTATTTCCCTGATCATTGGCATTTCTTGCCATTTTAGTGTGCTTCGACAGAGCCTCCCACTTGGCACACGAGGCCCTCAACAAGACTGTACCCATTTCCGACGACCAGAGCCCCCTAAACCCCCTCCCCACCCCCCGCGGACCAAAGGCTATAGCCCACCGGCCTCGGCGACTATTTCACGCGCTGTGCCGCTGGGCATTTCTTGCCATTTTAGGGCAGGCTCGATCAGTAGCCTCCCACTGAACGCGAGATCCTTGAAAAGACTTCTACCCATTTCGGACACCCAGAGCCCCCTAACGCCCTCCCCAACCCCTCATGGGCCAAAGGCTATAGCCCACCGCCTCGGGCGATTATTTCACGATCTGGCCATTGGCATTTCTTGCCATTTTAGGCAGGCCTGACCAGAGCTCAGACTAGGTACACGAGGACCTCGAAAAGATCAGACCCATTTCGGACGCCTGAGCCCTCAACGCCCCTCCCCAACCCCTGGGACCAGCTATAGCCCACCGCCTGTGACTATTTCAAGCGCACCGCTAGGCATGTTCTCACATTTTAGGGCAGGCCTCGATCCGTAGCCTCCCACTGGGCACACGAGGACCCTCGAAAAGAATGGACCCATTTCCGACGACCAGAGCCCCCGAAACCCCCACCCCAACCCCCCCCGAACAAACGCAATAGCCCACCGGCCTCCGTGACTATTTCCTGATCAAGGCCACTGGCATTTCTTGTCATTTTAGGGCAGGCCTCTGATCAGAGCCTCCCACGGGCACACGAAGACCCTCCAAAGACTGTACCCATTTCCGACGCCCCCCCCATCCCCCATGGACCAACGGCTATAGCCCACCGCCTGGACTATTTCCTGCCAAGGCCATCACTGGCATTTCTTGCCATTTTAGGTGTGCCTCTGATCAGAGCCTCCCACGGGCACACGAGGACCCTAAAAGATCAGACTCCATTTCGACGCCCAGCCCTCAACGCCCCCAACCCTCAAGGGACTAAAGGCTATAGCCCACCGCCCGGCGATTATTTCCACCGCTATTTCATTTCACATTTTAGGGCAGGCTGCTGACCGTAGCCTCCCATCACACAAGGACCCTAAAAGATCAGTACCCATTTCGACGCCCAGAGCCCCCAAACCCTCCTAACCCCTCATGGGCCAAAGGCTATAGCCCACTGCCTCATGACTATTTCCGCCAAGGCCATGCTGGCATGTCTTGTCATTTTAGGGCAGGCCTCTGACCGTAGCTCTCCATGTGGCACACAAGAAGACCCTAAAAGACTGCACTCCATTTCCGACGCCTCCCCAACCCTCAAGGACCAAAGGCTATAGCCCACCGCCTTGACGCCGCCACTGGGCATTTCTTGCCATTTTAGGTGTGACCTCACTGTAGCCTCCCACCGGGTACACGAGACCCTAAAAGATCAGACTCCATTTTGATGCCCAGAGCCCTGAACGCCCCTCCCCAACCCCGCGGGACCAGCACATAGCCCACCGCCTTGATTATTTCACGTCACAAGGCCATTGGTATTTCTTGCACATTTTAGGCGTGCTTCGACCGTAGCCTCCCACGGGCACACGAGGACCCTCGAAAAGACTGTACCTATTTCCGGATGCCCACTGAGCTCCCTAAACCCTCCCCAACCGGGCCATGACTGGCACAGCCCACCCACCGCTTTGATTATTTGACGCTGCGCTGGCATTTTTTTTCCATTTTAGTGTGCTTCCGACCGTAGCCTCCCATCAAGCACACGAGACCCTCAAAAGACTGTACCCATTTTCGACCACTGAGCCCCCAAACCCCTCCCTACCCTCATGACCAGCATAGCCCACCCGCCTTTGGTGACTATTTGACGCTACCGTCATTGGCATTTCTGCCATTTTAGTATGTGCTTCGACCAGAGCCTCCCACTGGGCACACGAGGACCCTTGAAAAGACTGCACCCATTTTCGACGACCAGAGACCCATAAACCCCCTCCCTACCCCTCATGGACCAGTATAGCCCACCGGCCCTTGGGGATTATTTCCACGCACTGCCACTGGCATTTCTTGCCATTTTAGGCAGGTGCCTGACCAGAGCTCTCCCACCTGGGAACGCGAGGATCCTTGAAAAGACTCTACCCATTTCCCGACACCAGAGCCCCGAAACCCCTCCCCAACCCTCATGACCAAAGGCTATAGCCCACCGCCTCTGATTATTTCACGCACTGCGCCGCTAGGCATTTCTTGCCATTTTAGGCAGGCCTGACCGTAGCCTCCCACTCAGGTACACGAGGACCCTCAAAAGATCACCCATTTCGGACGCCCAGAGCCCCCGAACGCCTCCCCAACCCCTGTGGACAAAGCACATAGCCCACCGCCTCTGACTATTTCACGCTGACCGCTTAGGGCATTTCTGCCATTTTAGGGCAGGCTTCTGACCGTAGCCTCCCACTGGGCACACGAGGACCCTCGAAAAGACTGTACCCATTTCCGACGACCAGAGCCCCCGAAACCCCCACCCCATCCCCCGCGGACCAAAGGCTATACCCCACCGGCCTCAGTGACTATTTCCCGCACTGCGCCGCTGGGCATTTCTTGTCATTTTAGGGCAGGCCTCTGACCGTAGCCTCCCACGGGGCACACGAAGACCCTCCAAAAGACTGTACCCATTTCCGACGCGCCTCCCCATCCCCCGCGGACCAAAGGCTATAGCCCATCTGACTATTTCCTGCACTGCGCCTGCTGGGCATTTCTTTCCATTTTAGTCAGGCCTCCTGATCAGAGCCTCCCACGGGCACACGAAGACCTCGAAAAGACTGTACCCCTTTACGAAGCGCCTACCCATCCCCCGCGGAGCAAAGGCTATAGCCCACCGGCCCCTGACTATTTCTGCGCTGCCACAAGCATTTCTTGCCATTTTTTAGGCAGGCCTCTGACCGTAGCCTCCCACTAGGTAGAGCCCAACGCTAAGCCCACTGCCCTGTGACTATTTCCTGCTACTGCCTAGGCATGTTCTATTTTAGGGCAGGCTCTGATCAGAGCCTCCCACTGGGCACACGAGGACCCTCGAAAAGATCAGACCCATTTCCGACGACTGAGCCCTCAAACCCCCACCCCATCCCCCGCGGACCAAAGGCTATACCCCACCGGCCTCAGTGACTATTTCCCGCACTGCGCCGCTGGGCATTTCTTGTCATTTTAGGGCAGGCCTCTGACCGTAGCCTCCCACGGGGCACACGAAGACCCTCGAAAAGACTGTACCCATTTCCGACGCGCCTCCCCATCCCCCGCGGACCAAAGGCTATAGCCCATCGGCCTCAGTGACTATTTCCTGCGCTGCGCCGCTGGGCATTTCTTGCCATTTTAGGGCAGGCCTCTGACCGTAGCCTCCCACGGGGCACACGAAGACCCTCGAAAAGACTGTACCCATTTCCGACGCGCCTCCCCATCCCCCGCGGACCAAAGGCTATAGCCCATCGGCCTCAGTGACTATTTCCTGCGCTGCTGGCATTTCTTTCCATTTTAGGGCATGTGCCTCGATCAGAGCCTCCCACTAGGTACACGAGACCTCGAAAGATCTGTACCCATTTCGACGCCTGTGAGCCCCGAACGCCCCTCCCCAACCCCCGTGGACCAAAGGCTATAGCCCACCGGCCTCGGTGACTATTTCATGCGCTGCGCCGCTAGGCATGTTCTGCCATTTTAGGGCAGGCTTCTGACCGTAGCCTCCCACTGGGCACACGAGGACCCTCGAAAAGACTGTACCCATTTCCGACGACCAGAGCCCCCGAAACCCCCACCCCATCCCCTGGACCAGCATATACCCCACCGGCCCTGACTATTTCCTGCCACTGGGCATTTCTTGTCATTTTAGGGCAGGCCTCTGACCGTAGCCTCCCACGGGGCACACGAAGACCCTCGAAAAGACTGTACCCATTTCCGACGCGCCTCCCCATCCCCCGCGGACCAAAGGCTATAGCCCACCGGCCTCGGTGACTATTTCCCGTGCTGCGCCGCTGGGCATTTCTTGCCATTTTAGGGCAGGCCTCTGACCGTAGCCTCCCACGGGGCACACGAAGACCCTCGAAAAGACTGTACCCATTTCCGACGCGCCTCCCCATCCTCTGGGACCAAAGCATAGCCCATCGGCCTCAAGTGACTATTTCCTGTGCCACTGGGCATTTCTTGCCATTTTAGGGCAGGCCTCTGACCGTAGCCTCCCACTGGGCACACGAGGACCCTCGAAAAGACTGTACCCATTTCTGACGCCCAGAGCCCCCGAACGCCCCCCCCCAACCCCCGCGGACCAAAGGCTATAGCCCACCGGCCTCGGTGACTATTTCACGCAGGCCATTGGCATGTTCTTGCCATTTTAGGGCAGGCTCGACCGTAGCCTCCCACTGGGCACACGAGACCCTGAAAAGACTGTACCCATTTCCGACGACTGTAGCCTCCTAAACCCTCCCCAACCGCCAAGGACCAAAGGCTATAGCCCACCGCCTTGACTATTTGACGCGCACATGCTGGCATTTCTTTCCATTTTAGCAGGCTTCGACCGTAGCCTCCCATCACACGAGACCCTCAAAAGACTGCACTCCATTTTCGACGACCACTGTGAGCCCCCTAAACCCCTCCCCACCCTCATGGACCAAAGGCTATAGCCCACCGCCTTGTGACTATTTGACGCGCACTGGCTGGCATTTCTGCCATTTTGTGGCAGGCCTGATCAGTAGCCTCCCACCGGGCACACGAGGACCCTTGAAAAGACTCAGACTCCATTTTCGACGACCACTGTGAGCCCCTAAACCCTCCCCACCCCCATGGACCAGGTTATAGCCCACGGCCGGCGATTATTTCACGTTGCTGGCATTTCTTGCCATTTAGGGCAGGCTGACTCAGTAGCCTCCCACTGGGAACGCGAGATCCTTGAAAAGACTCTACCCATTTCCGACACCCAGAGCCCCGAACGCCCCCTCCCAACCCTCACTAAAGGCTATAGCCCACCGCCCCATGACTATTTCCCGTGCTACGCCGCTAGGTATTTCTTGCCATTTTAGGGCAGGCCTCTGACCGTAGCCTCCCACTGGGCACACGAGGACCCTCGAAAAGACTGTACCCATTTCTGACGCCCAGAGCCCCCGAACGCCCCTCCCCAACCCCCGCGGACCAAAGGCTATAGCCCACCGGCCTCGGTGACTATTTCACGCGCTGCGCCGCTAGGCATGTTCTGCCATTTTAGGGCAGGCTTCTGACCGTAGCCTCCCACTGGGCACACGAGGACCCTCGAAAAGACTGTACCCATTTCCGACGACCAGAGCCCCCGAAACCCCCACCCCATCCCCCGCGGACCAAAGGCTATACCCCACCGGCCCTAAGGACTATTTCACTGCGCGCTGGGCATTTCTTGTCATTTTAGGCAGGCTCTGATCAGTAGCCTCCCACGGGCACACGAAGACCTCGAAAAGACTGTACCCATTTCCGACGCGCCTCCCATCCCTCATGACCAAAGGCTATAGCCCATCCGGCCTCAAGTGACTATTTCCCGCTCTGCGCCGCTGGGCATTTCGTTCCATTTTAGGGCAGGCATCTGACCGTAGCCTCACACGAGGCACACGAAGACCCACGAAAATACTGTAGCCATTTCCGACGCGCCTCCCCATCCCCCGCGGGCCAACGGCTATCGCCCACCGCCTCGCGACTATTTCCTGCGCTGCGCCGCTGGGCATTTGCTGCCATTTTAGGGCAGGCCTCGACCGTAGCCTCCCACTAGGTACACGAGACCCCGAAAAGACTGTACCCATTTCGACGCCCAGAGCCCCGAACGCCTCCCCAACCCCTGTGACAAAGGCTACAGCCCACTGCCTCGTGACTATTTCATGCGCTGCGCCGCTAGGCATGTTCTGCCATTTTAGGGCAGGCTTCTGACCGAGCCTCCCACTGCACACGAGGACCCTCAAAAGACTGTACCCATTTCACGACCCAGAGCCCCCAACCCCCACCCCATCCCTCATGGGACCAGCTATACCCCACCGGCCTCAGTGACTATTTCATGACACTGGCATTTCTTGTCATTTTAGGGCAGGCTCTCTGATCAGAGCCTCCCACGGGCACACGAAGACCCTCGAAAAGACTGTACCCATTTCCGACGCGCCCCCATCCCCTCATGGACCAAAGGCTATAGCCCATCGGCCTCAAGTGACTATTTCCTGCGCGCCATTGGCATTTCTTTCCATTTTAGGCAGTGCCTCTGATCAGAGCCTCCCACGGGCACACGAAGACCTCTCGAAAAGACTGACCCATTTCCGACGCGCCTCCCATCCCTCATGGACCAAAGCTATAGCCCATCGGCCCTGGACTATTTCCTGCGGCCACTGGGCATTTCTTGCCATTGTAGGTAGTGCCTCTGACGGTAGCCTCCCACTGGGCATACTAGGCCACTCGAAAAGACTGTGCCCATTGCAGACACCCAGAACCCCAAACCCCCCTCCCCAACCCCTGGACCAGCATAGCCCACCGGCCCTTGACTATTTCATGCGCCATGCGCTTAGGCATTTCCATTTTAGGCAGTGCCTCGACCGTAGCCTCCCATCGGGCACACGAGGACCTCGAAAAGACTGTACCCATCGACGGCCCAGAGCCCCCAAAAACCCCACCCCATCCCCCGCTGGGACCAGCTATACCCCACCGGCCTCTGACTATTTCCTGACTGCGCTACTGGCATTTCTTGTCATTTTAGGCAGGCTCTGATCAGAGCCTCCCACGGGCACACGAAGACCCTCGAAAGACTGTACCCATTTCCGACGCTCCCCATCCCCTGTGACCAGACAGTATAGCCCACCGGCCTCGTGACTATTTCCGTGTTGCGCCTGGCTGGCATTTCTTGCCATTTTAGGCAGGCCTCTGATCAGCCTCCCACGGGCACACGAAGACCTCGAAAAGATCAGACCCATTTCCTGACGCGCCCCCATCCCCGCTGGACCAAAGCACATAGCCCATCGCCTCAAGTGACTATTTCCTGCGGCCATTGGCATTTCTTGCCATTTTAGTGGCAGTGCCTCGATCAGTGAGCCTCCCACTAGGTACACGAGGACCCTCGAAAGACTGTACCCATTTCTGACGCCTGAGCCCCCGAACGCCTCCCAACCCCTGGACCAAGGCTATAGCCCACCGCCTCGTGACTATTTCACGCACAAGGCCACTGGTATGTCTTGCCATTTTAGTGCTCTCACTGTAGCCTCCCACTGGCACACGAGACCTCGAAAAGACTGTACCCATTTCCGACGACTGAGCCTCCTAAACCCCTCCCCAACCGCCAAGGGACCAGCACATAGCCCACCGCCTTTGACTATTTGACGCGGCTGGCGCTTGGGCATTTCTTTCCATTTTAGGCAAAGCCTGACCTCAGAGCCTCCCACTGGCACACGAGGACCCTCGAAAGACTGTACCCATTTTCACCACTGAGCCCCTAAACCCCTCCCCACCCCTCATGACCAGTATAGCCCACCGGCCCTTGACTATTCGACGCTTGGCGCTCTGGCATTTCTTGCCATTTTAGTAGGTGCCTGACCGTAGCCTCCCACTGGGCGCACTAGGACCCTTGAAAAGACTGTACCCGTTATCGACGACCAGAGCCCCCTAAACCCCCTCCCTACCCCTCATGGGACTGTTATAGCTCACCGGCCCCATGATTATTTCACGCGGCTGGCATTTCTTGCCATTTTAGGGCAGGCTTCTGACCAGAGCCTCCCACTGGGAACGCGAGGATCCTTGAAAAGACTTCACCCATTTCCTGACACCCAGAGCCCCTCGAACGCCCTCCCTAACCCTCATAAAGGCTATAGCCCACCGGCCTGGCTGACTTATTTCACGACTGCGCCGCTTAGGTATTTCTTGCCATTTTAGGCAGGCCTCTGACTGAGCCTCCCACTAGGTACACGAGGACCCTCGAAAAGATCAGACCCATTTCGACGCCCAGAGCCCCGAACGCCTCCCAACCCCTGTGGACAAATACATAGCCCACCGCCTTGACTATTTCATGTGCGCCGCTTAGGCATGTTCTCATTTTAGGCAGGCTTCAGAGCCTCCCACTGGCACACACGAGGACCCTCGAAAAGACTGTACCCATTTCCGACGCACTGTGAGCCCCAAACCCCACCCCATCCCCCATGGACCAAAGGTTATACCCCACCGCCTCAAGTGACTATTTCCCGCACTGCACATTGGCATTTCTTGTCATTTTAGGGCAGGCCTCTGATCAGAGCCTCCCACGGGCACACGAAGACCCCTCGAAAAGACTCAGACCCATTTCCGACGCGCCTCCCATCCCCTCAAGGGACCAAAGGCTACAGCCCATCGGCCTCAAGTGACTATTTCCTGCACTAGCATTTTCCATTTTAGGGCAGGCCTCGATCAGAGCTTCTCCACGGGCACACGAAGACCCTCGAAAAGACTGTACCCATTTCCGACGCCTCCCCATCCCCCGCTGGCGAAAGGCTATAGCCCACCGCCTCAAGTGACTATTTCCTGCGCTACTGGCATTTGCCATTTTAGGGCAGGCTCGACCGTAGCCTCCCACTAGGTACACGAGGACCTCTAAAAGATCAGACCCATTTCGACGCCCAGAGCCCCCGAACGCCCCTCCCAACCCCTGTGGACAAAGCATTACAGCCCACCGCCCTTGGTGACTATTTCCATGCGCTGCGCCGCCAGGCATGTTCTGCCATTTTAGGCAGGCTTCTGACCGTAGCCTCCCACTCACACGAGACCCTCGAAAAGACTCACCCACTCACGCACCAGAGCCCTCAAACCCCACCCCATCCTCATGGGACTAAAGGCTATACCCCACCGCCTGATTATTTCCTGCATCTGGCCACTGGCATTTCTTGTCATTTTAGGCAGGCTCTGATCAGAAGCCTCCCACGGGGCACACGAAGACCCTCGAAAAGACTGTACCCATTTCCGACGCGCCTCCCCATCCCCCGCGGACCAAAGGCTATAGCCCATCGGCCTCAGTGACTATTTCCTGCGCTGCGCCGCTGGGCATTTCTTTCCATTTTAGGGCAGGCCTCTGACCGTAGCCTCCCACGGGGCACACGAAGACCCTCGAAAAGACTGTACCCATTTCCGACGCGCCTCCCCATCCCCCGCGGACCAAAGGCTATAGCCCATCGGCCTCAGTGACTATTTCCTGCGCTGCGCCGCTGGGCATTTCTTGCCATTTTAGGGCAGGCCTCTGACCGTAGCCTCCCACTAGGTACACGAGGACCCTCGAAAAGACTGTACCCATTTCGGACGCCCAGAGCCCCCGAACGCCCCTCCCCAACCCCCGTGGACCAAAGGCTATAGCCCACCGGCCTCGGTGACTATTTCATGCGCTGCGCCGCTAGGCATGTTCTGCCATTTTAGGGCAGGCTTCTGATCAGAGCCTCCCACTGGGCACACGAGACCCTCGAAAAGACTGTACCCATTTCACACTGTGAGCCCTCAAACCCCCACCCCATCCCCTCATGGACTAAAGGCTATATACCCCACCGGCCTCAGTGACTATTTCTGCACTGCGCCACTGGCATTTCTTGTCATTTTAGGCAGGCCTGATCAGTAGCCTCCCACGGGCACACGAAGACCCTCGAAAAGATCAGACCCATTTCCGACGCTGCCCCCATCCCCCTCATGGACCAGCATTATAGCCCACCGCCTGTGACTATTTCCTGTGTTGCGCCACTGGCATTTCTTGCCATTTTAGGGCAGGCTCTGATCAGAGCCTCCCACGGGCACACGAAGACCTCGAAAAGACTGTACCCATTTCCGACGCGCCCCCATCCCTCAAGGACCAAAGCACATAGCCCATCGGCCTGACTATTTCCTCACAGCTGCTGGCATTTCTTGCCATTTTAGGCAGGCCTCTGATCAGCCTCCCACTAGGTACACGAGGACCTCGAAAAGATCGACTCCATTTCGACGCCTGTGAGCCCCCGAACGCCTCCCAACCCCTGTGGACTGGCTATAGCCCACCGCCCTGTGACTATTTCACGCTGCGCCACTGGTATGTCTTGCCATTTTAGGAAGGCTTCACCAGCATTCTCCCACTGCACACGAGGACCCTCGAAAAGACTGCACCCATTTCCCGACGACCAGCACCTCAAACCCCTCCCCAACCGCCATGGGACCAAAGGCTATAGCCCACCCGCCGTGACTATTTGACGCGCCACATTGGCATTTTCACATTTTAGTGTGCTTCTGACCGTAGCCTCCCATGGGCACACGAGGACCCCTCAAAAGACTGTACCCATTTTCGATACTGTGAGCCCCTAAACCCCTCCCCATCCCCCATGGACCAGCACATAGCCCACCGCCTCGTGACTATTTCCGTGTTGCGCTACTGGCATTTCTTGCCATTTTAGGCAGGCTCTGATCAGAGCCTCCCACGGGCACACGAAGACCTCGAAAAGACTGTACCCATTTCCGACGCGCCCCCATCCCCTCATGGGACCAAAGGCTATAGCCCATCGGCCTCCGTGACTATTTCCCGCTGCCACACTGGCATTTCTTGCCATTTTAGTGGTGCCTGACCGTAGCCTCCCACTAGGTACACGAGGACCCTCGAAAAGACTGTACTCCATTTCGACGCCCAGAGCCCCCCAACGCCTCCCAACCCCTGTGGACCAAAGCACATAGCCCACTGCCTTGGTGACTATTTCACGCCACTGGGTATGTCTTGCCATTTTAGGAAGGCTTGACTGCATTCTCCCATCGGGCACACGAGGACCTCGAAAAGACTGCACTCCATTTCCGACCAGACCTCAAACCCTCCCCAACCGCCATGACCAAAGGCTATAGCCCACCCGCCTTGGTGACTATTCGACGCATGGCGCTGGCATTTCTATTTTAGTATGTGCTCTGACCGTAGCCTCCCATCACACGAGGACCTCGTAAAGACTGTACCCATTTTCGACCACCAGAGCCCCTAAACCCTCCCTACCCCTCATGGACCAGGCTATAGCCCACCGCCTGCATGATTATTTCACGCGCCACTTGGCATTTCTTGCCATTTTTGTATGTGCCCCTGATCAGAGCCTCCCACTGGGAACGCGAGGATCCTTGAAAAGACTCCCACCCATTTCCGACACCCAGAGCCCCGAACGCCCTCCCCAACCCCCTGCTGGTCAAGGCTATAGCCCACCGCCTGGGCTGACACTTCACGACTGACTGGCTGGCATTTCTTGCCATTTTAGGCAGTGCCTCTGACCGTAGCCTCCCACTCAGGTAGACGAGGACCTCGAAAAGACTGTACCCATTTTGACGCCCAGAGCCCCCAACGCCCTCCCCAACCCCTGTGGGACCAGCTATAGCCCACCGGCCTTGACTATTTCACGCTGCGCTGCTTAGGCATGTTCTGCCATTTTAGGCAGGTGCTTGTGACCAGCCTCCCACTGGGCACACGAGGGACCTCAAAAGACTGTACCCATTTCTCACCACCAGAGCCCTCAAACACCCTCCCAACTCCTCAAGGGACTAAAGGCTATAGCCCACCGCCCTTGGTGATTATTTCACGCCATGCGCTGGCATTTTTTCACATTTTAGGCAGGCTCAACGTAGCCTCCCATCGGGCAGACGAGGACCCTCGAAAAGACTGCATCGACTTTCATGACCAGAGCCCCTAAACGACCCTCCCGACCATGGAACAAAGGCTATAGCCCACCGCCTCAAGTGATTATTTCACGCGCCATGCTTTGGCATTTTTGCCATTTTAGCAGGCCTCTCACCGTAGTCTCCCATCTGCACACGAGGACCCTCGAAGATCAGACCCATTTTCGACGACCACTGAGCCCCCAAACCCCGCCCTAACCCCCGAACCAAAGGCTATAGCCCACCGGCCCTGTGACTATTTCCTCACACAGTAGGCATTTCTTGCCATTTTATGGCAGGCCTGACTGTAGCCTCCCACTGGTACACGAGACCTTCGAAAGACTGCACTCCATTTCGACGCCCAGAGCCCCGAACTCCCTCCCCAACCCTCGCGACCAGGTTATAGCCCACCTGCCTCGCTGATTATTTCACGCACAAGGCCATTGGCATGTCTTGTCATTTGTAGTGCTTCTGACCGTAGCCTCCCACTGGCACACGAGGACCCTCGAAAGTCTGTACCCATTTCCGACGCACTGTGAGCCCCCAAACCCCCACCCCACCCCCCCGTGGACCAGCTACTATACCCCACCGCCTCAAGGACTATTTCCTGCATCACACTGGCATTTCTTGTCATTTTAGGGCAGGCCTCACCGTAGCCTCCCACGGGCACACGAAGACCCTCCAAAAGACTGCACCCATTTCCAACGCCTTCCCATCCCCCTCTGGACCAAAGGCCATAGCCCACCGCCTCAAGTGACTATTTCCGCCAAGGCCATTGGCATTTCTTGCCATTTTAGGCAGTGCCTCGATCAGTAGCCTCCCATCGGCACACAAGGACCTCAAAAGATTGTACCCATTTTCACGACTGTGAGCCCCCTAAACCCTCCCCACCCCTCATGGACTCAGTTATTATAGCCCGCCGGCCTCATGGATTATTTCACACGCGCGTCTGGCATTTCTTGCCATTTTAGGGCAGGCCCTGATCAGAGCCTCCCACTGAACGCGAGGATCCTTGAAAGACTCTACCCATTTCCACACCCAGAGCCCCGAACGCCCCTCCCAACCCTGGGCCAAAGGCTATAGCCCACTGCCTCATGATTATTTCCACAAGGCACATTGGCATTTCTTGCCATTTTAGGGCAGGTCTTGACCGAGCCTCCCACCGGGCACACACAAGGACCCTAAAAAGATCTGTACCCATTTCTGACGCCCAGAGCCCTAAACCCCTCCCTAACCCCTCATGGGCCAAAGGCTATAGCCCACCGGCCTTGACTATTTCTGCTGTCACTGGCATGTCTTGTCATTTTAGGCAGGCCTGACCAGAGCCTCCCATTGTGGCTCACGAAGACCCTCGAAAAGACTGTACCCATTTCCGACGCCTCCCAACCTCATGGGACCAGCACATAGCCCACTGCCTGTGACTATTTCCTGTGTTGCGCTGGCATTTCTTGCCATTTTAGTGCAGACTGATCAGAGCCTCCCACTGGGTGCACGAGGACCTCGAAAGATCAGACCCATTTCAGACGCCTGAGCCCCGACGCCCTCCCTAACCCCATGCTGGGCCAAAGGCTAGAGCCCACCGCCTCATGACTATTTCACGACTGACTGCGCTTAGGCATTTCTGCCATTTTAGTGGCAGGCCTGACCGTAGCCTCCCACTAGGTACACGAGACCTCGAAAAGATCAGACCCATTTCGACGCCCAGAGCCCCGAACGCCCCTCCCCAACCCCTGTGGACCAAAGGGGCACATAGCCCACCGCCTCGTGACTATTTCATGCTGCGCCGCTAGGGCATGTTCTGCACATTTTAGGCAGGCTTCTGACCAGAGCCTCCCACCGGGCACACGAGGACCTCAAAAGACTGTACCCATTTCCGACGACTGTGAGCCCTCAAACCCCACCCCATCCCCTCATGGACTAGCTATACCCCACCGCCCTCAAGTTGACTATTTCCGATGCGCGCTGGCATTTCTTGTCATTTTAGGGCAGGCCTCTGACAGTAGCTCTCCCACGGGCACACGAAGACCCTCGAAAAGACTGTGACCCATTTCCCGACGCGCCCCCATCCCCTGGGACCAAAGGCTATAGCCCATCGGCCTGACTATTTCCTGGCCATGCCACTGGCATTTCTTGCCATTTTAGGCAGGCTCGATCAGAGCCTCCCACGGGCACACGAAGACCCACGAAAGACTGTACCCATTTCCGACGCGCCTCCCATCCCCTCATGGACCAAAGGCTATAGCCCATCGGCCAAGTGACTATTTCCTCAGGCTGCACTGGCATTTCTTGCTATTTTAGGCAGGCCTCACCGTAGCCTCCCACTAGGTACACGAGGACCTCGAAAAGATCTGACCCATTTCGACGCCCAGAGCCCCGAACGCCTCCCAACCCCCGTGGACCAGCACATAGCCCACCGCCCTGTGACTATTTCATGCGCTGCGCTAGGCATGTTCGCCATTTTAGGCAGGCTTCACCAGAGCCTCCCACTGGGCACACGAGGACCCTCAAAAGACTCAGACCCATTTCCTGACGCACTGAGCCCTCAAACCCCCACCCCATCCCCTCATGGACCAAAGAGCTATACCCCACCGCCTGTGACTATTTCCCGTGACTGCGCCTGGCATTTCTTGTCATTTTAGGCAGGCCTCTGATCAGAGCCTCCCACGGGCACACAAGACCCTCAAAAAGACTGTACCCATTTCCGACGCGCCTCCCATCCCCTCATGGGACCAAAGGCTATAGCCCATCGGCCTCATGACTATTTCCCGCTGCTCACATTGGCATTTCTTGCCATTTTAGGGCAGGCCTGATCAGAGCCTCCCACGGGCACACGAAGACCCTCGAAAAGACTGTACCCATTTCCGACGCTGGGCCCCCATCCCTCAAGGGACCAAAGGCTATAGCCCATCGGCCTCAGTGACTATTTCCTGCGCTGCGCCGCTGGGCATGTCTTGCCATTTTAGGGCAGGCCTCTGACCGTAGCCTCCCACTAGGAACACGAGGACCCTCGAAAAGACTGTACCCATTACGAACGCCCAGAGCACCCCAACGCCCCTCCCAACCCCCGTGACCAGCATATAGCCCACCGCCTCGGTGATTATTTCATGCGCCCGCTAGGCATGTTCTGCCATTTGGCAGTGCTTCGACCGTAGCCTCCCATCAAGCACACGAGGGACCCTCGAAAAGACTGTACTCCATTTCCGACCACTGTGAGCCCTCAAACCCCCACCCCATCCCCCGCGGACCAAAGGCTATACCCCACCGGCCTCAGTGACTATTTCCTGACTGCGCACTGGCATTTTTTGTCATTTTAGGGCAGGCCTCTGATCAGAGCCTCCCACGGGGCACACGAAGACCCTCGAAAAGACTGTACCCATTTCCGACGCCCCTCCCCATCCCCCGCGGACCAAAGGCTATAGCCCACCGGCCTCGGTGACTATTTCCCGTGCTGCGCCGCTGGGCATTTCTTGCCATTTTAGGCAGGACTCTGACCGTAGCCTCCCACTGGGTACACGAGGACCCCCGAAAAGACTGTACGCATTTCGGATGCCCAGAGCCCCCGAACGCCCCTCCCCAACCCCCGTGGACCAAAGGCTATAGCCCACCGGCCTCGGTGACTATTTCACGCGCTGCGCCGCTGGGTATGTCTTGCCATTTTAGGGAAGGCTTCTGACCGTACCCTCCCACTGGGCACACGAGGACCCTCGAAAAGACTGTACCCATTTCCGACGACCAGACCCTCGAAACCCCCTCCCCAACCGCCGCGGACCAAAGGCTATAGCCCACCTGCCTCGGTGACTATTTGACGCGCTGCGCTGCTGGGCATTTCTTGCCATTTTAGGGCAGGCTTCTGACCGTAGCCTCCCACTGGGCACACGAGGACCCTCGAAAAGACTGTACCCATTTTCGACGACCAGAGCCCCCTAAACCCCCTCCCCTACCCCCGCGGACCAAAGGCTATAGCCCACCGGCCTCGGCGACTATTTCACGCGTCACTGGCATTTTCTTGCCATTTTAGGCAGGCCTGATCAGCCTCCCACTGGAACTCGAGGATCCTTGAATAGACTCTACCCATTTCCGACACCCAGCGACCCCGAACGCCCCTCCCAACCCCTCAAGGGCCAAAGCTATAGCCCACCGCCTCAGCGACTATTTCACGACTGATCTACTGGCATTTCTTGCCATTTTAGGGCAGGCCTGACCGTAGCCTCCCACTAGGTAGACGAGGACCCTCGAAAGACTGTACCCATTTCGACGCCCAGAGCCCCGAACGCCCCTCCCAACCCCTGTGGGACCAGTTATAGCCCACCGCCTTGACTATTTCACGCGCGCCGCTTAGGCATGTTCTGCCATTTTAGGGCAGGCTGACCGTAGCCTCCCATCGGGCACACGAGGACCCTCGAAAAGACTGCAGACCCATTTCCGACGCACGAGCCCCCAAACACCCTCCCCAACTCCCAAGGACCAGCTATAGCCCACCGCCTTGGTGATTATTTCACGCGCTGCGCTACTGGCATTTCTGCCATTTTAGGCAGTGCTTCGAACGTAGCCTCCCATCAAGGCAGACGAGGACCTCGAAAAGACTCAGACCCATTTTCGGCGACCAGAGCCCCTAAACGACCCTCCCGACCTCCCATGACCAAAGGCTTATAGCCCACCGCCTCAAGTGACTATTTCACGTGCGCGCTTTGGCATTTTTGCCATTTTAGCGCAGGCCTCACCGTAGTCTCCCACTGGGCACACGAGGACCTCGAAAAGATCAGACCCATTTTCACCACTGTGAGCCCCAAACCCCGCCCCAACCCCCGCTGAACCAAAGGCTATAGCCCACCGCCTTGACTATTTCACAGCGCCAGGGCATTTCTTGCCATTTTATGGCAGGCTCTGACCAGAGCCTCCCACCTACACGAGGACCTTCGAAAGATCAGACCCATTTCTGACGCCCAGAGCCCCGAACTCCCTCCCCAACCTCGGACCAGCACTATAGCCCACCGCCTCACCGATTATTTCACGCGCTGCGCCACTGGGCATGTCTTGTCATTTTAGGGCAGTGCTCGACCAGTAGCCTCCCATCTGGGCACACGAGGACCCTCGAAAGTCTGTACCCATTTCCACGACTGTGAGCCCCTCAAACCCCACCCCATCCCCTGTGGACCAGCTATACCCCACCGCCCTGACTATTTCCCGCACTGCGCCGCTGGGCATTTCTTGTCATTTTAGGGCAGGCCTCTGACCGTAGCCTCCCACGGGGCACACGAAGACCCTCCAAAAGACTGTACCCATTTCCGACGACCAGACCCTCGAAACCCCCTCCCCAACCGCCGCGGACCAAAGGCTATAGCCCACCTACCTCGGTGACTATTTGACGCCATACATTGGCATTTTTGCCATTTTAGGGCAGTGCTTGACCAGTAGCCTCCCACTGGCACACGAGGACCCTCAAAAGACTGTACCCCATTTTCACGACCAGAGCCCCTAAACCCCTCCCTACCCCTCATGACCAAAGGCTTATAGCCCACCGCCTGGCGATTATTTCACGCACAAGGCCACTGGCATTTCTTGCCATTTTAGGGCAGGCCCTGACCGTAGCCTCCCACTGGGAACGCGAGGATCCTTGAAAAGACTCTACCCATTTCCGACACCCAGAGCCCCCGAACGCCCCTCCCCAACCCCTCAAGGGGCCAAAGGCTATAGCCCACCGCCTCAATGACTATTTCACGATCACAAGGCATTTCTTGCCATTTTAGGGCAGGCTCTCTGACTGTAGCCTCCCACTAGGTAGACGAGGACCTCGAAAAGATCAGTACCCATTTCGACGCCCAGAGCCCCGAACGCCCCTCCCCAACCCCTGTGGACCAGCATAGCCCACCGGCCTCATGACTATTTCACGCGCTGCGCTATAGGCATGTTCTGCTATTTTAGGCAGGCTTCGACTGTAGCCTCCCACCGGGCACACGAGGACCCTCGAAAAGACTCACCCATTTCCGACGACTGAGCCTCAAACACCCTCCCCAACTCCCGCGGACCAAAGGCTATAGCCCACCGGCCTCGGTGACTATTTCACGCGCTGCGCCGCTGGGCATTTCTTGCCATTTTAGGGCAGGCTTCTGAACGTAGCCTCCCACTGGGCAGACGAGGACCCTCGAAAAGACTGTACCCATTTTCGATGACCAGAGCCCCCTAAACGACCCTCCCCGACCTCCGCGGACCAAAGGCTATAGCCCACCGGCCTCAGTGACTATTTCACGCGCTGCGCTGCTTGGCATTTTTTGCCATTTTAGCGCAGGCCTCTCACCGTAGTCTCCCACTGGGCACACGAGGACCCTCGAAAAGACTGTACCCATTTTCGACGACCAGAGCCCCCGAAACCCCCGCCCCAACCCCCGCGAACCAAAGGCTATAGCCCACCGGCCTCGGTGACTATTTCCACAAGGCCAGAGGGCATTTCTGCCATTTTATGGCAGGCCTCGACCAGTAGCCTCCCACCGGGTACACGAGGACCTTCGAAAAGACTCAGTACCCATTTCGACGCCCAGAGCCCCCTTAACTCCCTCCCAACCTCGCTGGACCAAAGGCTATAGCCCACTGCCTGCCGACTATTTCACGCACAAGGCCATTGGCATGTCTTGTCATTTTAGGCGTGCTTCTCGACCAGAGCCTCCCACTGTGCACACGAGGACCGTCGACAAGTCTGTACCCATTTCCGACGCCCAGAGCCCCCCCAAACCCCCACCCCACCCCCCGGGACCAAAGAGCTATACCCCACTGCCTCAAGGACTATTTCCGTGACTGCGCCACTGGCATTTCTTGTCATTTTAGGGCAGGCCTCGACCGTAGCCTCCCACGGGCACACGAAGACCCTCCAAAAGACTCAGACCCATTTCCAACGCCAGCCTCCCATCCCCCGCTGGGACCAAAGGCTATAGCCCACCGCCCATGACTATTTCCCACTGGCCATTGGCATTTCTTGCCATTTTAGGCGTGCCTGATCAGAGCCTCCCACTGGCACACAAGGACCTCGAAAAGATCACCCATTTTCACCACCAGAGCCCCTAAACCCCTCCCCCTACCTCATGACCAAAGTTATAGCCCGCTGCCTCATGATTATTTCACGCACAAGGCCATTGGCATTTCTGCCATTTTAGGCAGGCCTCGATCAGAGCCTCCCACTGGGAACGCGAGGATCCTTGAAAAGACTCTACCCATTTCCGACACCCAGAGCCCCCGAACGCCCTCCCAACCCCTCGGGCCAAAAAGGCTATAGCCCACCTGCCTCATGATTATTTCTCATGGCCATTGGCATTTCTTGCCATTTTAGTGCAGGTCACTGACCGTAGCCTCCCACGGGGCACACAAGGACCCTAAAAAGACTGACTCCATTTCTCGACGCCCAGAGCCCTCAAACCCTCCCTAACCCCCTGGGCCAAAGGCTATAGCACTCCGCCTCAAGTGATTATTTCCTGCGGCGGGCTGGCATGTCTTGTCATTTTAGGCAGGCCTGATCAGAGCCTCCCATTGTGGCTCACGAAGACCTCGAAAAGACTGTACCCATTTCCGACGCCTCCCCAACCCCTCAAGGACCAGCATAGCCCACTGCCTCGGTGACTTATTTCACGCGCTGCGCCATTGGTATGTCTTGTTATTTGTGAAGGCTTCTGACCAGTAGCCTCCCATCACACGAGACCCTCGAAAAGACTGTACCCATTTCCACTCACCATAGCCTCCTAAACCCCTCCCCAACCGGCCATGGACCAAAGGCTATAGCCCACCCGCCTTGGATTATTTGACGCCGCTGCTGGCATTTCTGCCATTATTAGGCAAAGCCTGATCAGAGCCTCCCACTGGGCACACGAGACCCTCAAAAGACTGTACCCATTTTCGACCAGAGCCCCTAAACCCCTCCCTACCCCCTCATGACCAAAGGCTATAGCCCACCTGCCTCATGACTATTTCACGCACGCCACTGGCATTTCTTGCCATTTTAGTGGCAGCCCTGATCAGTAGCCTCCCAATCGGGAACGCGAGGATCCTTGAAAAGACTTCTACCCATTTCCGACACCCAGAGCCCCTCAAACCCCGCCCAACCCTCATGCTAAAGGCTATAGCCCACTGCCTTGGTGACTATTTCCATGCCCAGGCATTTTGCCATTTTATGGCAGGCCTCGACCGTAGCCTCCCACCTGGGTACACGAGGACCTTCAAAAGATCACCCATTTCGACGCCCAGAGCCCCCGAACTCCTCCCAACCCTCATGACCAAAGGCTATAGCCCACCGCCCGCCGACTATTTCACGCGCTGCTACTGGCATGTCTTGTCATTTTAGGGCATGTGCTTGACCGTAGCCTCCCACTCGGGCACACGAGGACCCTCGAAAGTCTGTACCCATTTCACCCACTGAGCCCCTCAAACCCCCACCCCATCCCCCTGTGGACCAAAGGCTATACCCCACCGCCCTGCTGACTATTTCTGCATCACTACTGGCATTTCTTGTCATTTTAGGGCAGGCCTCGACCGTAGCTCCCACGGGCACACGAAGACCCTCCAAAAGACTGTACTCCATTTCCAACGCCTCCCATCCCCTGTGACCAAAGGCTATAGCCCACCGGCCTCAAGTGACTATTTCCTCAAGGCCATTGGCATTTCTTGCCATTTTAGGCAGGCCTCGACCGTAGCCTCCCACCGGGCACACGACGACCCTAAAAAGATCAGACCCATTTCGACGCCTGTGAGCCCCGAACGCCTCTAACTCCTCATGGGCCAAAGGCTATAGCCCACCGGCCTGTTGACTATTTCCGCCACAAGGTCATGGCATGTCTTGTCATTTTAGGGCAGGCCTCGACCGTGTAGCCTCTCCATTGTGGCACACGAAGACCCTCGAAAAGACTGCACTCCATTTCCGACGCCCCTCCCCAACCCCTGCTGGACCAGGCTATAGCCCACCGCCTCGTGACTATTTCCGTGGTTGCGCCACTGGTATTTCTTGCCATTTTAGTGTGACTCACAGAGCCTCCCACTGGGTACACGAGACCCCCGAAAGATCTGTACGATTTCGGATGCCCAGAGCCCCGAACGCCTCCCAACCCCTCGGGACCAGCACATAGCCCACCGGCCCTGTGACTATTTCACGCGCTACTGGCTGGTATGTCTTGCCATTTTATGTGCTCTGACCGTGAGCCTCCCATCGGGCACACGAGACCTCGAAAAGACTGACCCATTTCCGACCACTGTGAGCCTCCTAAACCCTCCCCAACCGGCCATGACCAAAGGCTTATAGCCCACCCGCCTTGGATTATTTGACGCTACACATTGGCATTTTCGTTATTTTAGGTGCTCGACCGTAGCCTCCCACTGGGCACACGAGGACCCTTGAAAAATCAGACCCATTTGCGACGACCAGAGCCCCTAAACCCCTCCCTACCTCATGGGACCAGCATAGCCCACCGCCCGGCGATTATTTCACGCCACTACTGGTATTTCTTGCCATTTTAGGGCAGGCCTGATCAGAGCCTCCCACCGGGAACACGAGGATCCTTGAAAAGACTTCCCACCCATTTCCGACACCCAGAGCCCCAACGACCCTCCCAACCCCTCACAATAGGCTATAGCCCACCGCCTCGACGACTATTTCACGACTGGCCACTGGCATTTCTTTTGCCATTTTAGGGCAGGCCTCTGACCGTAGCCTCCCACTAGGTACACGAGGACCCTCGAAAAGACTGTACCCATTTCGACGCCTGTGAGCCCCGAACGCCCCTCCCAACCCCCTGGACCAGCACATAGCCCACCGCCCTATGACTATTTCCTCGCCTGCAGGGTATTTCTTGCCATTTTAGGCAGGCCTCCTGACCAGAGCCTCCCACCGGGTACACGAGGACCTTCAAAAGACTGCACTCCATTTTGACGCCCAGAGCCCCTTAACTACCCTCCCAACCCTCACGACCAAAGGCTATAGCCCAACGGCCTCACGATTATTTCACGCGCCATGCCACTGGGCATGTCTTACATTTTAGGGCAGGCTCTGACCGTAGCCTCCCACGGGCACACGAGGACCCTAAAAAGACTGACCCACTCCCACGACTGTGAGCCCCAAACCCCTCCCATCCTCATGACCAAAGGCTATAGCCCACCGCCCAAGTAATATTTCCCACGCTGCATTGGCATTTCTTGCCATTTTAGGCAGTGCCTCGACTGTAGCCTCCCACCGGGCACACGAGGACCCTAAAAGATCAGACTTATATTTCCGACGCCCAGAGCCACCGAACGCCTCCCCAACCCCTCATGGGACCAAAGGCTATAGCCCACTGCATGATTATTTCCAGCCAAGGTCACTGGCATGTCTTGCCATTTTAGTATGTGCCTGATCAGTAGCCTCCCACTGGGCACACGAGGACCCTAAAAGATCAGACTCCATTTCTAACGCCCAGAGCCCCTCAAACCCCTCTCTCCAACCTCCTCAAGGACCAAAGGCTATAGCCCACCGCCTTGTGAATATTTCCTCACAAGGCCACAGGCATTTCTTGCCATTTTAGTGCCTGACCGTAGCCTCCCACCTGGGTACACGAGGACCTTCAAAGATCAGACCCATTTCGACGCCCAGAGCCCCAACTCCCTCCCAACCCTCGCTGACCAAAGGCTATAGCCCACCGCCTCGCCGATTATTTCACGCACTGGCCACTGGCATGTTCTGCATTTTAGGCAGGCTTCACCGTCAGAGCCTCCCACTGGGACACGAGACCTCAAAAGATCAGATTTTTCCGACAACCAGAGCCCCCTAAACCCCTCCCCAACCTCATGCTGAACAAAGGCTATAGCCCACCGCCAAGGTGATTATTTCACAGGCTACTGGCATTTCTTGCCATTTTAGGGTAGGCTTGACCCTAGCCTCCCACTGGGCACACTAGGACCCTTGAAAAGACTCAGACCCATTTTCACCACTGTGAGCCCCTAAACCCCTCCCCCAACCCCTCATGACCAAAGCCTTTAGCCCACCGCCCTTGACTATTTCACGCGCGCGCCACTGGTATTTTTGCAATTTTAGGCAGGCCTCGACCGTAGCCTCCCACCTGGGTACACGAGGACCTTCGAAGATCAGACCCATTTCTGACGCCCAGAGCCCTCGAAATCCCTCCCAACCCTCACTGACCAAAGGCTATAGCCCAACGGCCTCCGATTATTTCACTCACTGGCATGTCTTATGATTTTAGGGCAGGCTTCGACCAGTAGCCTCCCACTGGGCACACGAGGACCCTCGAAAAGAATGCACCCATTGCCGACGACTGAGCCCCCAAACCCCTCCCCATCCCTCATGGACTAAAGGCTATAGCCCACCGCCCTGTGACTATTTCCCACGTCATTGGCATTTCTTGCCATTTTAGGCAGGCCTCGACTGTAGCCTCCCACCGGGCACACGAGGACCCTAAAAGATCAGACTTATTTCTCGACGCCCAGAGCCCCCGAACGCCCTCCCAACCCTCATGGACCAAAGGCTATAGCCCACTGCTCATGATTATTTCCAGCTGCCAAGGCCACTGGCATGTCTTGCCATTTTAGTGTGCCTGACCGTAGCCTCCCACTGGGCACACGAGGACCCTAAAAAAGACTGTACCCATTTCTAACGCCCAGAGCCCCTGAAACCCTTCCAACCTCATGACCAGTTATAGCCCACCGGCCTCGGTGAATATTTCCTGCTGCGCCATAGGGCATTTCTTGCCATTTTAGTGGCAGGCCTGATCAGAGCCTCCCACTGGGTACACGAGGACCTTCAAAAGATCAGACCCATTTTGACGCCCAGAGCCCCGAACTCCTCCCAACCCTCACGGGACCAAAGGCTATAGCCCACTGCCTCGCCGATTATTTCACGGGTTGCGCCACTGGCATGTCTTGCCATTTTAGGTCAGCTTCTGACCAGAGCCTCCCATCGGCACACACGAGGACCCTCGAAAAGACTGTACCCATTTTCGACGAACAGAGCCCCTTAAACCCCCACCCTACCCCTCAAGGGACCAGGCTATAGCCCACTGCCCCATGATTATTTCACGCCATGTCATTGGCATTTCTTGCCATTTGGGCAGTGCCCCTGACCAGAGCCTCCCACCGGGCACACGAGACCCTCAAAAGACTGTACCCATTTCCGACGACTGAGCCCCTCAAACACCCTCCCCAACTCCGCATGACCATAGGCTATATAGCCCACCGCCTTGTGATATTTCACGCTGCGCCATTGGCATTTCTTGCCATTTTAGGGCGTGCTCAACGAGCCTCCCATCACACGAGGACCCTCAAAAGACTGCACCCATTTTCATGACCAGAGCCCCTAAACCCCTCCCGACCTCCGCTGGACCAAAGGCTATAGCCCACCGCCTCAAGTGACTATTTCACGCTGGCCATGCAAGTATTTTTGCCATTTTAGCAGTGCCTCTCACCGTAGTCTCCCACTGGGCACACGAGACCTCGAAAAGACTCAGACCCATTTCCGACCACTGAGAGCCCCTAAAACCCCGCCCCAACCCCCGCGGAACCAGCAATATAGCCCACTGCCCTGTGACTATTTCCTCAAGGCCATAGGCATTTCTTGCCATTTTATGGCAGTGCCTCGATCAGACTCCCACCTGGGTACACGAGGACCTTCAGAAGACTGTACCCATTTCAGACGCCCAGAGCCCCGAACTCCCTCCCAACCTCATGAAAAAGGCTATAGCCCACCGCCTCAGCTGACTATTTCACGCACAAGGCCACTGGGCATGTCTTGTCATTTTAGTGTGCTCTGACCGTAGCCTCCCACTGGGCACACGAGGACCCTCGAAAAGACTGTACCCATTTCCGACGACCAGAGCCCCCCGAAACCCCCACCCCACCCCCCCCGGCCCAAAGGCTATAGCCCACCGCCTGGACTTATTTCTCAAGGCTGGGTGGCATTTCTTGCCATTATTTTGTATGTGCCTCGATCAGACTCCCACCGGGTACACGAGGACCTTCAAAAGATCAGACCCATTTCAGACGCCCAGAGCCCCGAACTCCCTCCCAACCTCATGGACAAAGGCTATAGCCCACCGGCCTCAGCGATTATTTCACGCGCACAAGGCCATTGGCATGTCTTGTCATTTTAGGCAGGCTTCCTGACCAGTAGCCTCCCATCACACACGAGGACCCTCGAAAAGTCTCTGTACCCATTTCCGACGACTGTGAGCCCCTCAAACCCCACCCCATCCCTCATGGGACCAGTATATACCCCACTGCCTCAAGTGACTATTTCCGTGACTGCGTCATTGGCATTTCTTGTCATTTTAGGCAAAGGCCTGACTGTAGCCTCCCACGGGCACACGAAGACCCTCCAAAGACTCAGACCCATTTCCGACGCGCCTCCCCATCCCCTCATGGACCAAAGGCTATAGCCCACCGCCTCATGACTATTTCTCAGCACAAGGCCATTGGCATTTCTTGCAATTTTAGTATGTGCCTGACCGTAGCCTCCCACCTGCACACGAGACCCTAAAAGATCAGACCCATTTCTCGACGCCCAGAGCCCTCTTAACGCCCCCCAACCCTCATGGACCAAAGGCTATAGCCCACCGCCTCGGCTGATTATTTCCGCACAAGGCCATTGGTATTTCTTGCCATTTTAGGCAGGTCACTGACCAGAGCCTCCCATCACACAAGGACCCTAAAAAAGATGACCCATTTTTGACGCCCAGAGTCTCAAACCCGCCTCCCAACCTCACTGGCTATAGCCCACCGCCTCAAGTGATTATTTCTGCTCACTTGGCATGTCTTGTCATTTTAGGGCAGTGCCTCTCAGAGCCTCCCTGTGGCACACGAAGACCCTCGAAAAGACTGCACTCCATTTCCGACGCCTCCCCAACCCTCATGGACCAGCATATAGCCCACCGGCCTTGGTGACTATTTCCTGTGTTGCGCCATTGGCATTTCTTGCCATTTTAGGTGTGACTGACCGTAGCCTCCCACTGGGTACACACGAGACCCCGAAAGATCAGACGATTTCGATGCCTGTGAGCCCCGAACGCCCCTCCCCAACCCCTGGGACCAGGCTATAGCCCACCGCCTCAAGTGATTATTTCACGCGGCCATGGTATGTCTTGCCATTTTAGGCAGTGCTCTGACCGTAGCCTCCCACTGGCACACGAGGACCTCAAAAGACTGTACCCATTTCCGACGACTGAGCCTCCTAAACCCTCCCCAACCGCCATGGGACCAAAGGCTATAGCCCACCTGCCTTGACTATTTGACGCCTGCTGCTGGCATTTCTTGCCATTTTAGCATGCCTGACCGAGCCTCAAGACTGGCACACGAGGACCCTCGAAAAACTGTACCCATTTTCGACGACCAGTGAGCCCCTAAACCCCTCCCTACCCCTCATGGACCAGCTATAGCCCACCGCCTCGGCGATTATTTGACGCGCGTCACTGGCATTTCTTGTCATTTTAGGGCAGGCTTCTGACCGTAGCCTCCCACTGGGCACACGAGGACCCTCGAAAAGTCTGTACCCATCTCCGATGACCAGAGCCCCTGAAACCCCCACCCCATCCCCCGCGGACCAAAGGCTATAGCCCACCGGCCTCAGTGACTATTTCCTCAAGGCCACTGGCATTTCTTGCCATTATTTAGTGTGCCTCGACAGAGACTCCCACCGGGTACACGAGGACCTTCGAAAAGACTCAGACCCATTTCAGACGCCCAGAGCCCCCGAACCACTCCTCCCAACCCCTCACGACCAAAGGCTATAGCCCAACGGCCTCAATGATTATTTCACGCGCGCCACTGGCATGTCTTGTCATTTTAGTGTGCTTTGACCAGAGCTCCCACTGGGCACACGAGGACCCTCGAAAAGTCTGTACCCATTTCCCACGACTGTGAGCCCCTCAAACCCCACCCCATCCCTCATGGACCAAAGAGCTATACCCACCGCCTCAAGTGACTATTTCCCGTGACTGCGCTACTGGCATTTCTTGTCATTTTAGGGCAAAGGCCCTGACTGTAGCTTCCCACGGGCACACAAGACATCTCCAAAAGACTGTACCCATTTCCGACGGCCCCCATCCCTCATGGGACCAAAGGCTATAGCCCACCGCCTGCGATTATTTCCGCTGGCCATTGGCATTTCTTGCCATTGTAGGGCAGGCCGCTGACCGTAGCCTCCCACTGGGCACACAAGGACCCTGAAAAAGACTGTACCCATTTTTGACGCCCAGAGCTCAAACCCGCCTCCCTAACCCCTCAAGGGCTAAAGGCTATAGCCCACCGCCTGCTGACTATTTCCTCAAGTCATTGGCATGTCTTGTCATTTTAGGGCAGGCTCTGACCGTAGCCTCCTGGGCACACAAGACCCTCGAAAAGACTGCACCCATTTCCGACGCCTCCCAACCCCTCATGACCAAAGGCTATAGCCCACCGCCTTGGTGACTATTTCCGTGCTGGGCCACTGGCATTTCTTGCCATTTTAGGTGACTCGACTGTAGCCTCCCACTGCACACGAGGACCTCAAAAGACTGACGATTTCTGATGCCCCAGAGCCCTCAACGCCCCTCCCCAACCCCTGTGGACCAAAGGCTATAGCCCACCGCCTCGATGACTATTTCACGCACAAGGCCATTGGTATGTCTTGCTATTTTAGTGGCAGCCTGACCGTAGCCTCCCATCGGGCACACGAGGACCCTCGAAAAGACTGCACTCCATTTCCGACGACTGTGAGCCTCCTAAACCCCTCCCCAACCGCCATGACCAGGCACATAGCCCACCGCCTTGACTATTTGACGGCCATGCTGTTGGGCATTTCTTGCCATTTTAGGGCAGGCTCGACCAGTAGCCTCAAGATCCGGGCACACGAGGACCCTCAAAAAACTGTACCCATTTCATGACCACTGAGCCCCCTAAACCCCTCCCCACCCCTCATGGGACCAGTTATAGCCCACCGCCTCAAGGATTATTTCACGCACAAGGCCATTGGCATTTCTTGCCATTTTAGGGCAGGCCCTGACTGTAGCCTCCCACTGGGAACGCGAGGATCCTTGAAAAGACTCTACCCATTTCCGACACCCAGAGCCCCCGAACGCCCCTCCCCAACCCCCGCGGGCCAAAGGCTATAGCCCACCGGCCTCAGCGACTATTTCACGCACTGCGCTTAGGCATTTCTCACATTTTAGGCAGGCCTGACCGTAGCCTCCCACTAGGTACACGAGGACCTCGAAAAGATCAGACCCATTTCGACGCCCAGAGCCCCCTGAACGCCTCCCAACCCCTGTGACCAAAGGCTATAGCCCACCGGCCCTTGTGACTATTTCATGCGCGCGCCGCTAGGCATGTTCTGCCATTTTAGGGCAGGCTCGACTGTAGAGCCTCCCATCAAGGGCACACGAGGACCTCAAAGACTGACCCATTTCCGACGCACTGAGCCCCAAACCCCCACCCCATCCCCTCATGGACCAGCAGTTATACCCCACCGCCTCAAGTGACTATTTCTGACTGCCATTGGCATTTCTTGTCATTATAGGGCCGGCCTCTGACCGTAGCCTCCCCCGGGGCACACGACGACCCTCCAACCGACCGGTCCCCTTACCCACGCCCCTCGCCAACCCCCGCGGACCAAAGGCTATAGCCCACCGCCTTGATTATTTCTGCAAGGCCACTGGGCATTTCTTGCCATTTTAGCAGTGCCTGACCGTAGCCTCCCATCAAGCACACGAGGACCCTCGAAAAGACTGTACCCATTTCCCACGACTGTGAGCCTCCTAAACCCTCCCCAACCGCCATGACCAAAGGCTATAGCCCACCCGCTTGGTGACTTATTTGACGCGCCAGCTGGGCATTTCTTGCACATTTTAGGCAGGCTTCTGATCGTAGCCTCAAGACTGGCACACGAGGACCCTCGAAAAACTGTACCCATTTTCGACGCACTGTGAGCCCCTAAACCCCTCCCCTACCCCTCATGACCAGGCTATAGCCCACTGGCTCATGACTATTTCACGCTGCCACTGGCATTTCTACATTTTAGGGCAGGCCCTGACCGTAGCCTCCCACTGGGAACGCGAGGATCCTTGAAAAGACTCTACCCATTTCCGACACCCAGAGCCCCCGAACGCCCCTCCCCAACCCTCATGCTGGCCAGCATAGCCCACTGCCCCATGACTATTTCCTGCGCTGCGCCGCTGGGCATTTCTTGCCATTTTAGGGCAGGCCTCTGACCGTAGCCTCCCACTAGGTACACGAGGACCCTCGAAAAGACTGTACCCATTTCGGACGCCCAGAGCCCCCGAACGCCCCTCCCCAACCCCCGTGGACCAAAGGCTATAGCCCACCGGCCTCGGTGACTATTTCATGCGCTGCGCCGCTAGGCATGTTCTGCCATTTTAGGGCAGGCTTCTGACCGTAGCCTCCCACTGGGCACACGAGGACCCTCGAAAAGACTGTACCCATTTCCGACGACCAGAGCCCCCGAAACCCCCACCCCATCCCCTCATGGACTAAAGAGTTATACCCCACCGCCTTGACTATTTCCGCATCAAGCCATTGGCATTTCTTGTCATTTTATGGCAGGCCTCTGATCAGCTCCCACGGGCACACGAAGACCTCCAAAAGACTGTACTCCATTTCCGACGCAGCCCCCATCCCCTCATGACCAAAGGCTATAGCCCACCGGCCTCAAGTGACTTATTTCCACGCTGGCCATACTGGCATTTCTTGCCATTTTAGGCAGTGCCTCGACCGTAGCCTCCCATCACACGAGACCCTCGAAAAGACTGTACCCATTTCTCATGACCCACTGAGCCTCCAAACCCTCCCCCAACCGCCATGGACCAGCACAGGCCCACCTCGCCTGGTGACTATTTCACGTTGCTATACTGCGCTGCTGGCATTTCTTGCCATTTTAGGGGCAGGCTTGACCGTAGCCTCAAGACTGGGCACACGAGGACCCTCAAAACTGTACCCATTTTCACTGCAGAGGCCTCCCTAAACCCCTCCCCTACCCCCCTGGACCAGCACATAGCCCACCACCCATGATTATTTCACGCCACTGCATACCAAGGCCATTGGCATTTCTGCCATTTTAGGGCAGGCTCTGGTAGCTCTCCCACTGGAACCGCGAGATCCTTGAAAAGACTCCCACCCATTTCCCGACACCTGAGCCCCCGAACGCCCTCCCCAACCCCACACAGTTATAGCCCACCGCCTGGGCGACTATTTCACGTGATCACCGCTGGGCATTTCTTGCCATTTTAGGGCAGGCTCTCGACCGTCAGCCTCTGACTAGGTACACGAGAGACCCTCGAAAAAGACTGTACCCATTTCGACGCCCAGAGCCCCCAACGCCCCTCCCAACCTCCTGTGGACCAAAGTGCACAGCCCACCGCCCTTGCGTGACTATTTCAAGCGCTACCGCTAGGGCATACCCTGCCATTTTAGGCAGGCTTCGACCTGAGCCTCCCACTGGGCACACGAGGACCCTCGAAAAGTCTGTACCCATTTCCGACGACCAGAGCCCCCGAAACCCCCACCCCATCCCCCGTGGACCAAAGGCTATACCCCACCGGCCTCAGTGACTATTTCTCACTGATCTACATCACTGGCATTTCTTGTCATTTTAGGCAGGCTCTGATCAGAGCCTCACGGGCACACGAAGACCTCCAAAAGACTGTACCCATTTCCGACTGGCCTCCCCATCCCCCATGGACCAAAGGCTATAGCCCACCGCCTCATGACTGGCATTTCTTGCCATTTAGGGCAGCCTGACCAGAGCCTCCCACCGGGCACACGAGGACCCCTCAAAAGATCAGACTCCATTTCTGACGCCTGCAGCCCTCGAACGCCTCCAACCCCGCTGGACCAGCACATAGCCCACTGCCTCGGCTGATTATTTCCTGGCGCTACACTGGCTGGTCATTTCTGCTATTTTAGGCATGTGTCAATGACCGTAGCCTCCCACCGGGCACACAAGGACCCTAAAAGACTGACCCATTTCTGACGCCTGTGAGTCTCAAACCCCTCCCAACCTCATGGGCCAAAAGGCTATATAACCCACTGCCTGTTGACTATTTCCCGCCAAGGCCATTGGCATGTCTTGTCATTTTAGGCAGTGCCTCTGACTGTCAGCCTCCCACACACACGAGACCTCGAAAAGACTGTACTCCATTTCACGACCACTGAGCCTCCAAACCCTCCCCAACCGGGCCATGGACCAAAGGCTATAGCCCACCGCCTCGGTGATCATTTGACGCTGGCCAGCTTGGCATTTCTTATTTATGTGTGGCTTCTGACCGTAGCCTCCCACTGGGCACACGAGGACCCTTGAAAAGACTGTACCCATTTTCGACGACCAGAGCCCCAAAACCCTCCCCTACCCCTCATGACCAAAGGGGCTATAGCCCGCTGCCCCATGATTATTTCACGCTACACACACATTTCTTGCCATTTTAGGGCAGGCCCTGACCGTAGCCTCCCACTGGGAACGCGAGGATCCTTGAAAAGACTCTACCCATTTCCGACACCCAGAGCCCCCGAACGCCCCTCCCCAACCCCCGCGGGCCAAAGGCTATAGCCCACCGGCCTCGGCGACTATTTCACGCACTGCGCCGCTGGGCATTTCTTGCCATTTTAGGGCAGGCCTCTGACCGTAGCCTCCCACTAGGTACACGAGGACCCTCGAAAAGACTGTACCCATTTCGGACGCCCAGAGCCCCCGAACGCCCCTCCCCAACCCCCGTGGACCAAAGGCTATAGCCCACCGGCCTCGGTGACTATTTCACGCGCTGCGCCGCTGGGCATTTCTTGCCATTTTAGGGCAGGCCTCTGACCGTAGCCTCCCACTGGGTACACGAGGACCCTCGAGAAGATCAGACCCATTTCTGACGCCCAGCCCCAACGCCTCGCCAACCCCCGTGGACCAGTTATAGCCCACCGCCTGGTGACTATTTCACGCTGCGCCTGCTAGGCATGTTCTGCCATTTTAGGGCAGGCTTCACCGTAGCCTCCCACCGGGCACACGAGGACCCTCGAAAAGACTGCACTCCATTTCCACCACTGAGCCCTCAAACACCCTCCCCAACTCCCCGCTGACCAGGCTATAGCCCACCGCCTTGTGACTATTTCACGCTCACTTGGCATTTTTGCCATTTTAGGGCAGGCTCAACGTAGCCTCCCATCAAGGCAGACGAGGACCTCGAAAAGACTCAGACTCCATTTTCATGACCAGAGCCCCTAAACCACCCTCCCGACCTCCATGACCAAAGGCTATAGCCCACCGCCTCAAGTGACTATTTCCCACGCTGCGTCATTGGCATTTTTGCCATTTTAGTGGCAGGCCTCTCACCGTAGTCTCCCACCTGGCACACGAGACCCTCGAAAAGATCAGACTCCATTTTCGACGCACTGCAGCCCCAAACCCCGCCTAACCCCCATGAACCAGTATAGCCCACCGGCCTGTGACTATTTCCGCCAAGGCACAGGCATTTCTTGCCATTTTATGGCAGTGCCTCGATCAGTAGCCTCCCACCGGGTACACGAGGACCTTCGAAGACTGCACCATTTCAGACGCCCAGAGCCCCCGAACTCCCTCCCAACCCTCATGACCAGTTATAGCCCACCGGCCCGATTATTTCACGCTGGCCACTGGCATGTCTTGTCATTTTAGGGCAGGCTTCTGACCGAGCCTCCCACTGGGCACACGAGACCTCGAAAGTTCAGTACCCATTTCCCACGACCGAGCCCCTCAACCCCCACCCCATCCCCCGCGGACCAAAGGCTATACCCCACCGGCCTCAGTGACTATTTCCCAGACTGCATCACTGGCATTTCTTGTCATTTTAGGGCAGGCTCGACTGTAGCCTCCCACGCTGCACACGGCATCTCTCCAAAGACTGCACCTCCATTTCCAACGCCTCCCCATCCCCCTGGACCAAAGGCTATAGCCCACCGCCTCAAGGATTATTTCCCTGCCATTGGCATTTCTTGCCATTTTAGTATGTGCCTGACCGTAGCCTCCCACTCACACGAGACCCCGAAAGATCAGTACGATTTTGATGCCCAGAGCTCCCCGAACGCCCCTCCCCAACCCCGCGGGACCAAAGGCACTATAGCCCACCGCCTTTGGTGACTATTTCACGCACGCGCCACACATTGGTATGTCTTGCCATTTTAGTGTGCCTGACCGTAGCCTCCCATCACACGAGGACCCTCGAAAAGATCGACTCCATTTCCGACCACTGTGAGCCTCCTAAACCTCTCCCAACCGCTGTGACCAAAGGCTATAGCCCACCCGCCTTGGATTATTTGACGCTACTGGGCATTTTGCCATTTTAGGCAGGCTTCGACCGTAGCCTCCCACCGGGCACACGAGGACCCTTGAAAAATCAGACCCATTTGCGACGACTGTGAGCCCCCTAAACCCTCCCTACCCCCTCAAGGACCAGCATTATAGCCCACCGCCTCAAGGCTGATTATTTCACGCTGCCACACTGGTATTTCTTGCCATTTTAGGGCAGGCCCTGACCGTAGCCTCACTCTGGGAACACGAGGATCCTTGAAAGACTCTACCCATTTCCGACACCTGTGAGCCCCCGAACGACCCTCCCTAACCCCGGGCCAAAGCTATAGCCCACCGCTCCATGACTATTTCACGACCGCGCTGGCATTTCTATTTTATTTAGGGCAGGCCTCTGACCGTAGGCCTCCCACTAGGTACACGAGGACCTCGAAAAGACTGTACCCATTTCGGACGCCCAGAGCCCCGAACTACCCTCCCAACCCTCACGACCAAAGGCTATAGCCCAACGGGGCCTCACGATTATTTCACGCACAGGCCACTGGCATGTCTTTATGATTTTAGCATGTGCTTCTGACCGTAGCCTCCCATCGGGCACACGAGGACCTCGAAAAAGACTCACTCCATTTCCCGACGCACTGTGAGCCCCTCAAACCCTCCCCATCCCTCATGGACCAAAGGCTATAGCCCACCGGCCTCAAGTGACTATTTCCCACGCCATTGGCATTTCTTGCCATTTTAGGCAGCCTCGATCAGAGCTCCCACCGGGCACACGAGGACCCTAAAAGACTGTACCTATTTCCTGACGCCCAGAGCCCTCCGAACGCCCCTCCCAACCCTCATGGGACCAAAGGCTATAGCCCACTGCCCTGGCGATTATTTCCAGCACACCATTGGCATGTCTTGCCATTTGTAGTGTGCCTCGACAGTAGCCTCCCACCGGGCACACGAGGACCCTAAAAGACTGTACCCATTTCTAACGCCCAGAGCCCCCTGAACCTCTCTCCAACCTCATGGACCAAAGGCTATAGCCCACCGGCCTGTGAATATTTCCTGCCTGCAGGGCATTTCTTGCCATTTTAGGCAGTGCCTGATCAGTAGCCTCCCACCTGGGTACACGAGGACCTTCGAAAAGATCAGACTCATTTCTGACGCCCAGAGCATCCGAACTCCCTCCCAACCCTCACGACCAGCAGGCTATAGCCCACCGCCTCGACTTATTTCACGCACAAGGCCATACTGGCATGTTCGCATTTTAGGCAGGCCTGACCCAGAGCCTCCCACTGGGACACGAGGACCTCGAAAAGACTGTACTTTTCCGACAACCAGAGCTCCCTAAACCCCTCCCCAACCCCACTGGAACAAAGGCTATAGCCCACCTGGCCATGGTGATTATTTCACGCACACATTGGCATTTCTTGCCATTTTAGGTAGGCTCAATTTAGCCTCCCACCTGGGCACACTAGGACCCTTGAAAAGACTGTACCCATTTTCGACGCACTGAGAGCCCCTAAACCCCTCCCCAACCCCTCATGGACTAAAGCCTTTTAGCCCACCGCCCTTGGTGACTATTTCACGCTGCGCCTACTGGTATTTTTGCACTTTTAGGCGCACCTGATCAAGCCTCCCACTGGGCACACGAGGACCCTCGAAAAGACTGTACCCATTTCCCACGACTGAGCCCCAAACCCCTCCCAACCCCTCATGACCAAGGCTATAGCCCACCGCCCTTGTGACTATTTCCTGCCAAGCAGGCATTTCTTGCCATTTTAGGCCTGATCAGTAGCCTCCCACTGGTACACGAGACCTTCAAAGATCAGACTCCATTTCGGACGCCTGTGAGCCCCTAACTCCTCCCAACCCCCGCTGACCAAAGTTATAACCCAACGGCCTCACGATTATTTCACGCTGGCGCTACTGGCATGTCTTATGATTTTGTATGTGCTTCGACAGTAGCCTCCCACTGGGCACACGAGGAGCCTCGAAAAGACTGTACCATTGCCGACCCACTGAGCCCCAAACCCTCCCATCCCTCATGACCAAAGGCTATAGCCCACCGGCCCTGACTATTTCCCACGCCGCCATTGGCATTTCTTGCCATTTTAGGGCAGTGCCTCTGACCGTAGCCTCCCACCGGGCACACGAGGACCCTAAAAGATCAGACCTATTTCGACGCCTGTGAGCCCCGAACGCCCTCCCCAACCTCATGGGACCAAAGGCTATAGCCCACGCATTTGCTGATTATTTCCACACAAGGCTGGCATGTCTTGCCATTTTATGTGCCTCGACTGTAGCCTCCCACTGGGCACACGAGGACCCTAAAAGACTGTACCCATTTCTAACGCCTGTGGCCCCTGAACCCCTCTCCAACCCCTCATGACCAAAGGCTATAGCCCACCGCCTGGTGAATATTTCCTGCACACTGCAGGGCATTTTTGTCATTTTAGGCAGTGCCTCTGACCGTAGCCTCCCACTGGGTACACGAGGACCTTCGAAAGATCAGACTCCATTTCTGACGCCCAGAGCCCCGAACTCCACTCCCAACCCCCGCTGACCAGTGCTATAGCCCACCGCCTCGCCGACTATTTCACGCGCCAAGGTCACTGGCATGTCTTGCCATTTTAGGGTCGCCTGACAAGCCTCCCATCAAGGCACACGAGGACCCTCGAAAAGACTGACCCATTTTCACTTTAACAGAGCCTCTTAAACCCCCACCCCTACCCCCAGACCAAAGGCTATAGCCCACCGCCTCATGACTATTTCACGCGCTGCCAAGGCTGGCATTTCTTTGCCATTTTAGGGCAGGCCCTGATCAGAGCCTCCCACTCACACGAGGACCCTCAAAAGACTGCACTCATTTCCGACGCACTGAGCCCCAAACACCCTCCCCAACTCCCATGACCATAGGCTATAGCCCACCGCCTCGGTGATTATTTCACGCTGCGCCACTGGCATTTCTTGCACATTTTAGTGTGCTTGAACGAGCCTCCCACTGGCACACGAGGACCCTCGAAAAGACTGCACCCATTTTCATGACTGAGCCCCTAAACCCCCCTCCCCGACCTCCGCGGACCAAAGGCTATAGCCCACCGGCCTCAGTGACTATTTCACGCGCTGCGATGCTGGGCATTTTTTGCCATTTTAGGGCAGGCCTCTCACCGTAGTCTCCCACTGGGCACACGAGGACCCTCGAAAAGACTGTACCCATTTCCGACGACCAGAGCCCCCGAAAACCCCGCCCCCAACCCCCGCGAACCAAAGGCGATAGCCCACCGCCTGTGACTATTTCCCATGCGCTACCACAGGCATTTCTTGCCATTTTATGGCAGGCCTCTGACCGTAGACTCCCACTGGGCACACGAGGACCTTCGTAAAGACTGTACCCATTTCAGACGCCCAGAGCCCCGAACCCTCCCAACCCTCATGGACAAAGGCTATAGCCCACCGCCCGCCGATTATTTCACGCGCTGGCCACTGGCATGTCTTGTCATTTTAGGGCAGGCTTCTGACCGTAGCCTCCCATCAAGCACACGAGACCTCGAAAAGTCTCAGACCCATTTCCGACCACTGTGAGCCCCTAAAACCCCACCCCCATCCCCGCTGACCAAAGGCTATAGCCCACTGCCTTGATTATTTCGCGCGCCACTGGCATTTCTTGCCATTTTAGGCAGGCCTCCTGATCAGAGACTCCCACTCACACGAGGACCTTCAAAAGACTCACTCCATTTCAGACGCCCAGAGCCCCCGAACTCCCTCCCAACCCTCATGGACAAAGCACAGGCCCACCGGCCTCACGATTATTTCACGCGCAAGGCCACTGGCATGTCTTGTCATTTTAGGCAGTGCTTGATCAGTAGCGTCCCACTGGGCACACGAGGACCGAAAGTCTCAGACCCATTTCCGACACCGTGAGCCTCAAACCCCCACCCCATCCCCCTGGACCAAAGGCTATACCCCACCGCCTTGACTATTTCCGATGCGCCTGGCTGGCATTTCTTGTCATTTTAGGTCGCTGCCTCGACTGAGCTCTCCCACGGGCACAAAGACTCTCCAAAAGACTGTACCCATTTCCGACGCGCCCCCATCCCCTCATGGACCAAAGGCTATAGCCCACCGCCTCAAGTGATTATTTCCTGGCCACATTGGCATTTTTGTAATTTTAGTGCAGCCTCGACCGTAGCCTCCCACTGGGCACACGAGGACCCTAAAAGATCACCCATTTCTGACGCCCAGAGCCCCGAACGCCCCAACCCCTCATGGACCAAAGGCTATAGCCCACTGCCTCATGATTATTTCTCACACTACTGGCATTTCTTGCCATTTTAGGCAGGCTGCTGACCGTAGCCTCCCACTCACACAAGGACCCTAAAAGACTTTACCCATTTTTGACGCCCAGAGCCCGCAAACGCCCCTCCCGAACCCCCGCGGGCCAAAGGCTATAGCCCACCTGCCTTGACTATTTCCCGCCTCAAGGCCACTGGCATGTCTTGTCATTTTAGGCAGGCTCTGACCAGTAGCCTCCCATGTGGCACACGAAGACCCTCGAAAAGACTGTACCCATTTCCGACGCCTCCCCAACCCTCATGGACCAAAGCATAGCCCACCGCCTTGGATTATTTCCTGTGTTGCGCCATTGGCATTTCTTGCCATTTTAGGCAGTGTGACTGACAGAGCCTCCCACTGGTACACGAGACCCCCGAAAAGACTCAGACGATTTCGATGCCCAGAGCCCCAACGCCTCTCCCAACCCCCCTGTGGACCAAAGGCTATAGCCCACCGGCCTTGGTGACTATTTCACGCACAAGGCCACTGGGTATGTCTTGCCATTTTAGCGTGCTCGATCAGCCTCCCACGGGCACACGAGACCCTCGAAAAGATGCACTCCATTTCCGACGACTGTAGAGCCTCCTAAACCCTGCCCAACCGCTGGACCAAAGGCTATAGCCCACCGCCCTATGGACTTATTTGACGCGCTGCACTGGCATTTCTGCCATTTTAGTGGCTTGACCGTAGCCTCAAGACTGGGCACACGAGGACCCTCGAAAGAACTGTACCCATTTTCGACGACCAGAGCCCCTAAACCCCTCCCCTACCCTCATGACCAGTTATAGCCCACCTGCCTCGGGCGATTATTTCACACGCCAAGGCCACTGGCATTTTTGCCATTTTAGGCAGGCCCCGACCAGAGCCTCCCACTGGAACGCGAGATCCTTGAAAAGACTCCCACCCATTTCACACCTGAGCCCCCGAACGCCCTCCCCAACCCCCTGGGCCAGGCTATAGCCCACCGCCCCATGACTATTTCACTGCGCACTGGCATTTCTTGCCATTTTAGGCAGGCTTGACAGCCTCAAGATCAAGCACACGAGGACCCTTGAAAAGACTGTACCCATTTCCGACGACCAGAGCCCCCAAAACCCCCACCCAACCCCTCATGGGACTAAAGGCTATAGCCCACCTGCCATGTGACTATTTCACGCGCACCATTGGCATTTCTTGCCATTTTAGGTAGGCTTCGACCTAGCCTCCCACCTGGGCACACTAGGACCCTTGAAAAGACTGTACCCATTTTCACGCACTGAGCCCCTAAACCCCTCCCCAACCCCTCAAGGACTAAAGCTTCATAGCCCACCGGCCTTGGTGAGTATTTCACGCACAAGGCCACTGGCATTTTTGTAATTTTAGGCAGGCCTCTGACCGTAGCCTCCCACTGGGCACACGAGGACCCTCGAAAAGACTGTACCCATTTCCGACGACCAGAGCCCCCGAAAACCCCTCCCCAACCTCATGACTAAAGGCTATAGCCCACCGCCCTTGGGACTATTTCCGCTGGCGCCAGTAGTGGCATTTCTTGCCATTTTAGGGCAGGCCTTTGACCGTAGCCTCCCACTAGGTACACGAGGACCTTCGAAAAGACTGTACCCATTTCGGACACCCAGAGCCCCCGAACACCCCACCCCAACCCCCCCGGACCAAAGGCGATAGCCCACTGCCTCCGATTATTTCACGCACGCGCCATGGCATGTCTTATGATTTTAGGTCAGGCCTGACCGTAGCCTCCCACTGGGCACACGAGGACCCTCGAAAAGACTGTACCAATTTGACCACTGAGCCCTGTAAACCCTCCCATCCCCCGCTGGGACTGCACATAGCCCACCGCCTCAAGTGACTATTTCACACGCTCATGGTATTTCTTGCCATTTTTGGGCAGGCCCTGACCGTAGCCTCCCACCAAGTACACGAGGACCCTAAAAAGATCTGTACTTATTTCTCGACGCCCAGTGAGCCCCGAACCCCCCTCCCCAACCCCTCAAGGGACCAAAGGCTATAGCCCACTGCCCATGACGATTTCCGGCCACAAGGGCATGTCTTGCCATTTTAGGGCAGGCCATGACCGTAGCCTCCCACTGGGCACACGAGGACCCTAAAAAAGACTGTACCCATTTCTAACGCCCAGATCCCCCGAAACCCCCTCTCCAACCCCCGCGGACCAAAAATTATTGCCCACCGGCCTCGGTGACTATTTCCCGCGCTGCGCCGCAGGGCATTTCTTGCCATTTTAGGGCAGGCCTCTCACCGTAGCCTCCCACTGGGTACACGAGGACGTTTGAAAAGACTGTACCCATTTCGGAGGCCCAGAGCCCCCGAACTCCCCTCCCCAACCCCCGCTGACCAAAGGCCTTAGCCCACCGGCCTCAGCGACTATTTCACGCGCTGCGCCGCTGGGCATGTCTTGCCATTTTAGGGCAGGCTTCTGACCGTAGCCTCCCACTGGGCACACGAGGACCCTCGAAAAGAGTGTACCCATTTCCGACGACCGTGAGCCCCTCAAACCCCTCCCATCCCCTCATGACAGTATTATAGCCCACCGCCTGCTGACTATTTCCCACATCACTGGCATTTCTTGCCATTTTAGGCCAGGCCTCTGACCGTAGCCTCCCACTGGGTACACGAGGACCCTAAAAAAGACTGTACCTATTTCTGACTCCCAGATCCCCCGAACGCCCCTCCCCAACCCCCGCGGACCAAAGGCTATAGCCCACTGCCCTCATGATTATTTCCAAGGCCATTGGCATGTCTTGCCATTTTAGGGCAGGCCTCTGACCGTAGCCTCCCACTGGGCACACGAGGACCCTAAAAAAGACTGTACCCATTTCTAACGCCCAGAGCCCCCGAAACCCCCTCCCCAACCCCCGCGGACCAAAGGCTATAGCCCACCGGCCTCAGTGACTATTTCCCACGCTGCGCCGCTGGGCATTTCTTGCCATTTTAGGGCAGGCCTCTGACCGTAGCCTCCCACTGGGCACACGAGGACCCTAAAAAAGACTGTACCTATTTCTGACGCCCAGAGCCCCCGAACGCCCCTCCCCAACCCCCGCGGACCAAAGGCTATAGCCCACCGGCCTCGGCGACTATTTCCAGCGCTGCGCCGCTGGGCATGTCTTGCCATTTTAGGGCAGGCCTCTGACCGTAGCCTCCCACTGGGCACACGAGGACCCTAAAAAAGACTGTACCCATTTCTAACGCCCAGAGCCCCCGAAACCCCCTCTCCAACCCCCGCGGACCAAAGGCTATAGCCCACCGGCCTCGGCGACTATTTCCCGCGCTGCGCCGCTGGGCATTTCTTGCCATTTTAGGGCAGGCCTCTGACCGTAGCCTCCCACTGGGCACACGAGGACCCTCGAAAAGACTGTACCCATTTCATACGACCAGAGCCCCCGAACGCCGCTCCCCAACCCCTCACAAGTATTATAGCCCACTGCCTCGGGCGATTATTTCACGTGACTGCGCCTGGCATTTCTTGCCATTTTAGGCAAGCCTCTGACTCAGAGTCTCCACGGGCACACGAAGACCCTCGAAAGGACTGTACCCATTTCCGACGCCCATCCCCAACCCCCGCAGACCAAAGGCTATAGCCCACCGGCCTCGGCGAATATTTCACGCGCTGCGCCGCTGGGCATTTCTTACCATTTTAGGGCAGGCCCTGACCGTAGCCTCCCACTGGGCACGCGAGGACCCTCAAAAAGACTGTACCCATTGCCGACGCCCAGAGAACGCTCCCCCAACCCTGGACCAAAGGCTATCGACCACCGCCTCGATTATTTCACGCATGCTGGCATTTCTTGCATTTTTGGGGAGGGCTCTGACCGTAGCCTCCCACTAGGTACACGAGGACCCTCGAAAAGACTGTACCCATTTCTGACGCCTGTGAGCCCTCGAACGCCTCCCAACCCTCAAAGGCACATCGCCCACCGCCTCGGGCGATTATTTCACGTGACTGCGCTGGGCATTTCTTGCCATTTTAGGGCAAGCCTTTTGATCAGAAGCTCTCCACGGGCACACGAAGACCCTTGAAAAGACTGCACCCATTTCCGACGCCTCCCCAACCCCGCAGACCAAAGGCTATAGCCCACCGCCTCATGATTATTTCACGCGCTGCCAAGCATTTCTTGCCATTTTAGGGCAGGCCCTGAACGAAGCCTCCCACTCGGAAAGCGAGGACCCTCGAAAAGACTGTACCCATTTCCGACACCCGTGAGCCCCCGAACGCCCTCCCCAACCCTCAAGGGCCAGCTATAGCCCACTGCCTCGGCGATTATTTCACGCGGCCATGCGCTGGACATTCTTGCCATTTAGGCGGGCTTGACCTCAGAGGCTCCCACTGCTCACGAGGACCCTCGAAAGACTGTACCCATTTCCGACCACCGTGAGCCCCCAAACCCTCTCCCAACCCTCATGGGACCAAAGGCTATAGCCCACCCGCCTCAGTGACTATTTCCCGCGCTGCGCCGCTGGGCATTTCTTGCCATTTTAGGGCAGGCCTCTGACCGTAGCCTCCCACAGGGCACACGAGGACCCTCAAAAAGACTGTACCCATTGCCGACGCCCAGAGCCCCCGAACGCCGTCCCCAACCCCCGTGGACCAAAGGCTATGGACCACCGGCCTCGGCGACTATTTCATGCGCTGCGCCGCTGGGCATTTCTTGCCATTTTAGGGAAGGAGTCTGACCGTAGCCTCCCACTAGGTACACGAGGACCCTCGAAAAGACTGTACCCATTTCGGACGCCCAGAGCCCCCGAACGCCCCTCCCCAACCCTCAGGACCAAAGCATTATAGCCCACCGCCTGGTGACTATTTCACGCATCGCCAAGGCATGTCTTGCTATTTTAGGCAGTGCTTCTGACCAGTAGCCTCCCACTGGGACACGAGGACCTCAAAAGACTGTACCCATTTCCGATTTACCAGATCCCCTAAACCCTCCCCAACCCTCATGACTAGCAGTACAGCCCACCGCCTCATGATTATTTCACTGCCATACTGGCATTTCTTGCCATTTTAGGTAGGCTTCTGACCGTAGCCTCCCACTGGGCACACTAGGAGCCTTGGAGAGATCAGATTAATTTTCACCACTGAGCCCCTAAACCTCCTCCCCAACCCTCATGACCAAAAGCTCATAGCCCACCGACTCGGTGACTATTTCACGCGCTGCGCTGGCTGGAATTTTTTGTAATTTAGTGGCAGTGCCTCTGACAAAGCCTCCCACTGGGCACACGAGACCTCGAAAGACTGTACCCATTCGACGACCGTGAGCCCTCAAAACCCCTCCCAACCCTCAAGGGACCAAAGGCACATAGCCCACCGGACCTATGGATTATTTCAACGGCTGCCGCCTACTGGCATTTCTTGTTATTTAGGCAGGCTTCAACGTAGCCTCCCATCCAAGGCACACGAGACCCTCGAAAAGACAGACTCATTTTTGACGACCAGAGCTCCCCTACAACCCCTCCCCAACCTCATGGACCAAAGGCTACAGCGCACTGCCTCATCACACACGAGGACCTCGAAAAGACTGTACCCATTTCCGATGATCGAGCCTCAAACCCCTCCCCAACCTCATGACCAAAGGTCAGAGCCCATCTGCCCTAAGTGGACTATTTCCTCACATGTCACTGGGCATTTCTTGGCATTTAGGCAGCTCGACAGAGCCTCCCACTGGGTACACGAGGACCCTCGAAAGATCAGACTCCATTTCTGACGCCCAGAGCCCGCGAACCGCCCCCCCCCAACCCCTCATGGACCAAAGGCTATAGCCCACCGCCTTGGCGATTATTTCACGCTGCCAAGGTCCGCTAGGCATCTTGCCATTTTAGGCAGGCTTCTGATGAGCCTCCCACCGAGCACACGAGACCTCAAAAGATCAGATCTATTTCGACGCCCAGAGCCCCCAACGCCCCTCCCAACCCCTGGGACCAAAGGCTAAATCCCACCGGCCTCGTGGACAATTTCCACGTGTTGCGCCGCTAGGCATGTTCACATTTTAGGGCAGGTGCTTCGATCAGAGCCTCCCACTGGGCACACGAGGACCCTCGAAAAGATCAGACCCATTTCACGCACTGAGCCCCTAAACCCTCCCCAACCTCATGGATCAGTAGGGCACAGCCCACCGCCTCGGTGACTATTTCACGCTGCGCCTACAGGCATTTCTTGCCATTTTAGGTAGGCTTGATCAGAGCCTCCCACTGGGCACACTAGGACCCTTGAAAAGACTGTACCCATTGTTGACGACCAGAGCCCCCGAAAACCCCCCCCCAACCCTCATGACCAAAGCCTTTAGCCCACCGCCCTGGACTATTTCACGCGCCGCCATACTGGCATTTTTACAATTTTAGGCAGGCCTCTGACCGTAGCCTCCCACTGGGCACACGAGGACCCTCGAAAAGATCAGACCCATTTTCGACGACCAGCCCCCAAACCCCTCCCAAGCCCCCCGCATGATCAAAGGCTATAGCCCACCGGCCTCGGGGACTATTTCACTCGCTGCGCAGCAGGGCATTTCTTGCCATTTTAGGCACGCATCAGAACGTAGCCTCCCTCTGGGTACACGAGGACCCTCAAAAAGATCAGTACCCATTTCTTGACGCCCAGAGCCCCGAACGCCCTCCCCAACCCCTGGACCAAAAGCTATAGCCCACCGCCTCTATGACTATTTCACGCGCTGCGCCGCTTAGGCATGTCTTGCTTATTTGTGCAGGCAAGCACTGATCAGAGCCTCCCACTGGGCACACGAGGACCTCGAAAAGATCAGACCCACTCCGACGCACCAGAGCCCCTAAACCCTCCCCAACCCTCAAGGACCAGTATTATAGCCCACCTGCCCTGTGACTATTTCACGCGCTGCCGCTAGGCATTTCTTGCCATTTTAGGTAGGCTTCGACAGAGCCTCCCACTGGGCACACTAGGACCCTTGAAAAGACTGTACTATTTTTTGACGACCAGAGCCCCCTAAACCCCCTCCCCAACCCCCGCGGACCAAAGCCTATAGCCCACCGACCTCGGTGACTATTTCACGCGCTGCGCCGCTGGCATTTTTTGCAATTTTAGGGCAGGCCTCTCACCGTAGCCTCCCACTGGGCACACGAGGACCCTCGAAAAGACTGTACCCATTTCCGATGACCAGAGCCCCCGAAACCCCCTCCCCAACCCCCGCGGACCAAAGGCTATAGCCCACCGGCCTCGGTGACTATTTCACGCGCTGCGCCGCTAGGCATTTCTTGCCATTTTAGGGTAGGCTTCTGACCGTAGCCTCCCACTGGGCACACTAGGACCCTTGAAAAGACTGTACTATTTTTTGACGACCAGAGCCCCCTAAACCCCCTCCCCAACCCCCGCGGACCAAAGCCTATAGCCCACCGACCTCGGTGACTATTTCACGCGCTGCGCCGCTGGCATTTTTTGCAATTTTAGTGTGCCTTCAGACCGTAGCCTCCCACGGGGCACACGATGACCCACGAAAAGACTGTAACCATTTCCGACGACCAGAGCCCCCTAAACCCCCTCCCCAACACCCACGGACCACCGGCTATAGCCCACCGGACTCTGTGACTATTTTACGGTTGCGCCACTGGCATGTCTTGCCATCTTAGTATGTGCTTCCTGACCAGAGCCTCCCATCGGGCACACGAGGACCCTCGAAAGACAAGACTCATTTCGACGCACCAGAGCCCCTAAACCCCTCCCGAACCCTCATGGACCAAAGGCTATAGCGCACTGCCTCAAGTGACTATTTCACGCACAGCCATTGGCATTTTTGCCATTTTAGGCAGTGCCTCATCAGAGCCTCCCACTGGGCACACTAGGACCCTTGAAAAGATCAGACTATTTTTTTTGACCCACTGAGCCCCCTAAACCCTCCCCCAACCCTCATGGGACTAAAGTCATAGCCCACCGACCCTCGGTGACTATTTCACGCTTGCGTCACTGGCATTTTTGCAATTTTAGGGCAGTGCCTCTGACCAGAGCCTCCCATCAAGCACACGAGACCCTCGAAAAGACTGTACCCATTTCCGACGCACTGAGCCCCTAAACCCCTCCCCAACCCTCATGGACCAGGCTATAGCCCACCGGCCTTGACTATTTCACGCACAAGGCCATTGGCATTTCTTGCCATTTTAGGTACGCCTTGACCGTAGCCTCCCATCAAGTACACGAGGACCTCGAAAAGACAAGACTATTTTCACGACCACTGAGCCCCTTTAAACCCCTCCCAACCCTCATGGACCAAAGGCTATAGCGCACCGGCCTCAAGTGACTATTATTTCACGCGCACGTCATTGGCATTTTTGCCATTTTAGTGTGCCTCTCACCGTAGCCTCCCACGCACACCAGACCTCGAAAAGACTGTACCCATTTCATGACCAGAGCCCTCAAACCCTCCCCAACCCTCAAGGACCAAAGGCTATAGCCCATCAGCCTCGGTGACTATTTCTCGCTGCTACTGCTACATTTCTGCCATTTTAGGGCAGGCCTCCTGACCGAGCCTCCCAATGGGTACACGAGGACCCTCGAAAAGACTGTACCCATTTCTGGCGACCAGAGCCCCCCGAACCCCCGCCCCAACCCCCGCAGACCAAAGGCTATAGCCCACCGCCTGGCATGACTATTTCACGCTGGCCATGTCAGTAAGGCATCTCTTGCTATTTTAGCAGGCTTTGACCAGAGCCTCCCATTGGGCACACGAGGACCCTCAAAAGACTGTACTCATTTCCTGACGCCCAGAGCCCCGAACGCCCTCCCCAACCCCTGTGGACCAGCTATAGCCCACCGGCCTCTGTGGATTATTTCACGCGCTACCGCTAGGCATGTCTTGCCATTTTTAGGGTAGGCTTGACCGTAGCCTCCCACCGGGCACACTAGGACCCTTGAAAAGACTCAGACTAATTTTCACCCACTGAGCCCCCTAAACCCCTCCCCCAACCCCTCATGGACTAAAGCCTATAGCCCACCGACCCCATGATTATTTCACGCGCCAAGGCTGGAATTTTTGTAATTTTAGTATGTGCCTCCTGACCGTAGCCTCCCATTGGGCACACGAGGACCCTCGAAAAGACTGTACCCATTTCACGACCAGAGCCCCCGAAACCGCCTCCCCAACCTCATGGACCAAAGCATTATAGCCCACCGGACTTTGGTGACTATTTCACGCGGCCACTGGCATTTCTTGTTATTTTAGGGTGTGCTTCAACGTAGCCTCCCATCGGGCACACGAGAGACCCTCAAAGACAGACTCATTTTCGACCACTGAGCTCCCTAAACCCTCCCCAACCCCTCATGACCAGGCTATAGCCCACCGCCTGACTATTTCCACGCGCTGGCATTTTTACCATTTTAGGGCAGTGCCTCTCACCGTAGCTCTCCCACTGGGCACACGAGGACCTCGAAAAGACTGTACCCATTTCCATGACCAGAGCCCTCAAACCCCTCCCAACCTCATGGACAGGCTATAGCCCACCCAAGCATTTCGGTGACTATTTCACGCACACGGCCACCTGGCATTTCTTGCCATTTTAGCGCAGGCTTCAACGTAGCCTCCCACCGGGCACACGAGACCCTTGAAGAGACAAGACTATTTTCACGACCAGAGCCCCTTTAAACCCTCCCAACCCTCAAGGACCAGTATAGCCCACTGCCTCATGACTATTTCACGACTGCACTGGTATTTTTGCCATTTTAGGCTGTGCCTCTCACCGTAGCCTCCCATCAAGCACACGAGGACCCTCGAAAAGGCTGTACCCATTTCAAAACGACCAGAGCCCCTGAAACCCTCCCCAACCTCATGGACCAAAGGCTATAGCCCACCGCCTGTGACTATTTCCTGCTACTGAGTCACTGGTATTTTTACCATTTTAGGCATGTGCCTCTCACCGTAGCCTCCCACTGGGTACACGAGGACCGCCGAAAGTCTTCAGACCCATTTCGACGCCCAGAGCCCCCTGAAACCCCTCCCAACCTCATGACCAGGCTATAGCCCACCGGCCTCGGTGACTATTTCACGCACGCGCCATTGGCATTTTTTGCAATTTTAGTATGTGCCTCGACCGTAGCCTCCCACAGGGCACACGAGGACCCTCGAAAAGACTGTACCCATTTCCGACTACCGTAACCCCTCAACCCTCCCAACCCCTCAAGGACTAAAGGCACATAGCCCACCGCCTTGTGACTATTTCACGCACAAGGCCATTGGTATTTCTTGCCATTTTAGGGCAGGCTTCTGAACGTAGCCTCCCACTGGGCACACGAGGACCCTTGAAGAGACTGTACCCATTTCGGATGCCCAGAGCCCCCGAACGCCCCTCCCCAACCCCCGTGGACCAAAGGCTATAGCCCACCGGCCTCGGTGACTATTTCACGCGCTGCGCCGCTGGGTATTTTTTGGCATTTTAGGGCAGGCCTCTGACCGTAGCCTCCCACCGGGCACACGAGACCATAAAAAGACGGTACCCATTTTCGGCGACCAGAGCCCCTAAACCCCTCCCTAACCCTCAAGGACCAGTAGTAGCCCACCGGCCTCAAGTGACTATTTCACGCACTGGCTGGTATTTTTACATTTAGGGCATGTGCCTCGACCGTAGCCTCCCATCAAGTGACGAGGACCTCGAAAAGACTGTACCCATTTCTCACGACCAGAGCTCCCAAACCCCTCCCCAACCCTCATGACCAGTATAGCCCACCGCCTGACTATTTCACGTGATCAAGGCCACTGGGTATTTTTGGCTTTTTATGTGCCTGATCAGTAGCCTCCCACCGGGCACATGAGGACCCTCAAAAGACTGCACCCATTTTCGATGACCGTAACCCCTAAACCCCTCCCCAACCCCTCATGACCAGAGTTATAGCCCACCAAAGATCGTGACTATTTCACGATCAAGGCCTACTGGTATTTTTGGTATTTTAGGCAGTGCCTCTGATCAGAGCCTCCCACTGGGCACACGAGGACCTCGAAAAGACTGTACCCATTTCCCGACCAGCAGAGCTCCCAAACCCCTCCCAACCTCATGGGACCAAGGCTATAGCCCACCGCCTTGACTATTTCCGCGCTGCCTCACTGGCATTTCTTTCCATTTTAGGACAGGCTTGACCGTGAGCCTCCCATCGGGCACATGAGGACTGCTGAAAAGACTCACCCATTTCCGACGACCAGAGCCCCGAAACACCTTCCCCAACCCCGGACCAAAGGCTATAGCCCACCGCCCCATGACTATTTCACGCCATACGCTGGGCATGTCTTCCTATTTTAGGGAGGCTTGATCGTAGCCTCCCATCACACGAGGACCCTCGAAAAGATCAGACCCATTTCCGACGCCCAGAGCCCTAAAACTTCCTCCCCAACCTCATGGTTATAGCCCACCTGCCCTTGGTGACTATTTCCACGCGCACACGCTGGGCTTTTTTCTCGCCATTTTAGGGCAGGCCCTGACCGTAGCCTCCCACTCGGCACGCGAGGACCTCGAAAAGACTGTACCCATTTCCGACACCCAGAGCCCCGAACGCCCTCCCTAACCCCTCACAAACGCTATAGCCCACCGCCTCATGACTTATTTCATGCGCATGCATTGACATTTCTTTCCCATTTTTGGGACGGCTCTGACCGTAGCCTCCCACTCAGGCGACGAGACCCTCGAACAGACTGTACCCATTTCACGACCAGAGCCCCAAACCCCTCCCAACCCCTGGGACCAGCATTATAGCCCAATCGCCTCATGATTATTTTACGCTACCATGTCATTGGCATTTCTTCCTATTTTAGGGCTCGATCAGAGCCTCCCACTGGCACACGAGACCCTCGAAAAGACTGTACCCATTTCCTCGACGCCCAGAGCCCTAAAACTTCCTCCCAACCCTCATGGACTGGCTATAGCCCACCGGCCTCGGTGACCATTTCACGCGCTGCGCCGCTGGGCTTTTCTTGCCATTTTAGCGCAGGCCTCTGACCGCAGCCTCCCACTGGGCACAGTAGGACCCTCGAAAATATTATACGAATTTCCGACGACCAGAGCCCCCGAAACCCCCTCCCCAACCCCCGTGGACCAAAGGCTATAGCCCACCGGCCCATGACTATTTCACGCTGCGCCTGGCATTTCTACTATTTTAGGGCAGGCTTCTGATCGAGCCTCCCATCAAGCACACGAGGACCCTCGAAAAGACTGTACCCATTTCCGACGCCCAGAGCCCTAGAACTTCCCTCCCCAACCCCCGCGGACCAAAGGCTACAGCCCACTGGCCTCGGTGACCATTTCACGCGCTGCGCCGCTGGGCATTTCTTGCCATTTTAGCGCAGGCCTCTGACCGTAGCCTCCCACTAGGCACACGAGGACCCTCGAAAAGACTATACCCATTTCCGACGACCAGAGCCCCCGAAACCCCCACCCCAACCCCCGTGCACCAAAGGCTATAGCCCACCGGCCTCGGCGACTATTTCACGCGCTGCGCCGCTGGGCATTTCTTTCTATATTAGGGCAGGCTTCTGATCGTAGCCCCCGACTGGGCACACGAGGCCCCTCGAAAAGACTGTACCCATTTCCGACGCCCAGAGCCCTAGAACTTCCCTCCCCAACCCCCGCGGACCAGCACATAGCCCACCGGCCCTATGACCATTTCACGCGCTGCGCCGCTGGGCATTTCTTGCCATTTTAGCGCAGGCCTCTGACCGTAGCCTCCCACCGGGCACACGAGGACACTCGAAAAGACTGTTCCCATTTCTGACGACCAGAACCCCCGAACCCCCTCCCCAACCCCCGCGGACCAAAGGCTATAGACCACCGGCCCCATGACTTGTTTCACGCTGACACGCTGGTATTTCTTGCCATTTTAGGGCAGGCTTCTGATCAGAGCCTCCCACTGGCACACGAGACCCTCGAAAAGACTGTACCCATTTCCGATGCCCAGAGCCCCAACCCCTCCCAAGCCCCATGGACCAAAGGCTATAGCCCACCTGCCTCATGAGTATTTCTGTGCATCATACTGGCATTTCTTATCATTTTAGGGCAGGCTTTTGCCCGTAGCCTCCCACTGGGCACACTAGGACCCTCGAAAAGACTGTACCCATTTCCGACACCCAGAGCCCCCGAACGCCCCTCCTCAACCCCCGCGGACCAAAGGCTATAGCGCACCGGCCTCAGCGACTATTTCACGCTGCCATACCATTGGCATGTCTTGCCATTTTAGTATGTGCCTGATCAGTAGCCTCCCATCACAAGTGGACCCTCGAAATGACTGTACCCATTTCCGACCCCCCGAGCCCCTAACGCCTCAACCCCTCATGGACCAAAGGCTATAGCGACTGACCGCCTGGGCCGATTATTTCACGCTGCTTGGCATATCTTGTCATTTTAGTGCTCGATCAGAGCCTCCCACCGGGCACAAGTGGGACCTTGAAAAGACTGTACCCATTTCCGACACCTGCACTCGAACGCCCCTCCTCAACCCTCATGACCAAACGCTTATAGCGACCGCCTGGCCGATTAATTCACGCCACAAGCGCCATTGGCATCTCTTGTCATTTTAGGGCAGGCTTCTGACCGTAGCCTCCCACTGGGCACAAGTGGACCCTCGAAAAGACTGTACCCATTTCCGACACCCAGACCCCCGAACGCCCCTCCTCAACCCCCGCGGACCAAACGCTATAGCGCACCGGCCTCAGCGACTAATTCACGCGCTGCGCCGCTGGGCATGTCTTGCCATTTTAGGCAGTGCTTCCTGATCAGAGCCTCACATGGCACAAGTGGACCTCGAAAAGACTCAGACTCCATTTCATGACCGAGCCCCGAAACCCCTCCCAACCCCTCATGGACCAAAGGCTATAGCCCACTGCCTCAGCGATTATTTCACGTGTCGTCACTGGCAATTCTTGCCATTTTAACGCAGGCCTCTGACCGTAGCCTCCCACTAGGTACACGAGGACCCTCGAAAAGACTGTACCATTTCCGACGACCAGAGCCCCAAACCCCTCCCTAACCCTCATGGACCAAAGCCTATAGCCCACCGGCCCTTGCGACTATTTCACGTGTTGCGTCATTGGCATTTCACATTTTAGGCAGGCTTGACCGTAGCCTCCCACTCAAAGACACTAGGACCTCGAAAAGACTGTACATATTTCCGACCACTAGAGCCCCCGAAACCCCTCCCCAACCCCCGCGAACCAAAGGCTATAGCCCACCGGCCTCGGTGACTATTTCACGCGCTGCGCCATTTGGCATTTCTTGCCCTTTAGGCATGTGCCTCGACCGTAGCTTCCCACCTGGGCACACTAGGACCTCCAAAAGACTGTACTCCATTTCCGACAACCAGAGCTCCCAAACCCTCCCAACCCCTGCACCAGTGCTATAGCCCACCGCCTTGGCGATTATTTCACGCACACACTGGCATTTCTTTCTATTTTAGGCAGGCTCGATCGTAGCCCCTGATCAAGGGCACTCGAGGACCCTCGAAAAGACTGTACCCATTTCCGACGACAAGAACCCCCGAACACCCTCCCCAACCCCCGCGGACCAAAGGCTATAGACCACCGGCCTCGGCGACTGTTTCACGCGATGCGCCGCTGGGTATTTCTTGCCATTTTAGGGCAGGCTTCTGACCGTAGCCTCCCACTGGGCACAAGTGGACCCTCGAAAAGACTGTACCCATTTCCGACACCCCGAGCCCCCGAACGCCCCTCCTCAACCCCCGCGGACCAAAGGCTATAGCGCACCGGCCTCAGCGACTATTTCACGCACAAGGCCATTGGCATCTTGCCATTTTAGTGTGCTCGACCGTAGCCTCCCACTGGGCACAAGTGGACCTCGAAAAGACTCAGACCCATTTCCGACGCACTCAGAGCCCTCAAACCCCTCCCAACCCCGCTGGACTGAAAGCCTATAGCCCAGCCGGCCCTTGACTATTTCACGTGCTGCGCTGGCATTTCTGTTATTTTAGGGCAGTGCCTGACCGTAGCCTCCCACTCAAGAAACGAGGACCCTCAAAAGACTGTACATATTTCCGACGACTGAACCCCGAACCCTCCCCCAACCCCTCATGACCAAAGTTATAGACCACCGCCTTGCTGACTGCTTTCACGCGATGCGCCACTGGTATTTCTTGCCATTTTAGGGCAGTGCTTCTGACCGTAGCCTCCCATCACACGAGGACCTCGAAAGACTGTACTCCATTTCCGATGCCTGATCCCGAACCCCCTCCCAAGCCTCATGGACCAGTTATATAGCCCACTGCCTCGGCATGAGTATTTCACGACTGCGCACTGGCATTTTTATCATTTTAGGGCAGGCTTTTGCCCGTAGCCTCCCACTGGGCACACGAGGACCCTCGAACAGACTTTACCCATTTCCCGACACCTGCACTTCAACGCCTCCTCAACCCTCATGACTAAAGGCTATAGCGCACTGCCTCGACTATTTCACGCGCGCTACATGGCATGTCTTGCCATTTTAGGCGCCTGACCGTAGCCTCCCATCACAAGTGGACCTCGAAAAGACTGTACCCATTTTTCGACACCCAGAGCCCCGAACGCCACTCCTCAACCTCATGGACCAAAGGCTATAGCGACCGCCTCACCGACTATTTCACGCTACTACTGGCATGTCTTGCCATTTTAGTATGTGCTTCGACCGTAGCCTCCCACTGGGCACAAGTGGACACTCGAAAAGACTGTACCAATTTCCGATGACCAGAGCCCCTTAAACCCCTCCCCAACCCTCATGACCAAAGGCTATAGCCCACCGCCCCATGACTATTTCACATGTCACTGGGCAATTCTTGCCATTTTAACGCAGGCCTCTGACCGTAGCCTCCACCTAGGTACACGAGGACCCTCGAAAAGACTGTACCATTTCCGACGACCAGAGCCCCCCCAACCCCCCCACCAACCCCCGGGCACCAAAGGCTATAGGCCACCGGTCCCATGACTTATTTCACGTGTGCGGCCACTGGCATTTCTTTTCTATTTTAGGGCAGGCTTCGATCTTAGCCTCCCATCAAGCACACGAGGACTCTCGAAAAGACTCAGACCCATTTCCGATGCCCAGAGCCCTAGAACTTCCCTCCCCTCAGGACCAGAAGCTATAGCCCACTGCCTCGTGACTATTTCACGCTGCCATGTCACTGGCATTTCTTGCCATTTTAGCGCAGGCCTCTGACCGTGGGCCTCCCACTGGGCACACGAGGACACTCGAAAAGACTGTACCCATTTCCGACGACCAGAGCCCCCGAACGCCCCTCCCCCACCCCCGCATGGGACCAAAGCATTATAGACCACTGCCTCGCGATTATTTCACTCTGCTGGGTGGCATTTCTTGCATTTTAGGGCAGGCCTCTGGCCGTAGCCTCCCACTGGGCACACGAGTACCCTCAAAAAGTCAGTACCCATTTTCGATAACCAGAGCCCCCTAAACCCCCTCCCCAACCCCCGCGGACCAAAGGCTATAGCCCACCAGCCTCAGTGACTATTTCACGATCACGCCACTGGTATTTTTGGTATTTTAGGGCAGTGCCTGACCAGAGCCTCCCACTGGGCACACGAGGACCTCGAAAAGACTGTACCCATTTCCCGACCCACCGAGCTCCTAAACCCTCCCAACCCCTCATGGACCAGCACATAGCCCACCGCCTTGTGACTATTTCGCTCACGCCTGGGCTGGCATTTCTTTCCATTTTAGGACAAAGCCTGATCAGAGCCTCCCACTGGGCACATGAGGACCGCTGAAAGACTGACCCATTTCCGACGACTGTGAGCCTCAAACACCTTCCCCAACCCCAAGGACCAAAGGCTATAGCCCACCGCCTTGGCGATTATTTGACGACGCTGCGCACTGCTAGGGCATTTCTTCCTATTTTAGGGCAGGCTTGATCAGAGCCTCCCACTGGCACACGAGGACCCTCGAAAAGACTGCACTCCATTTCCGACGCCTGCACCCCCGAACGCCCCTCCCCAACCCCCTAGGGCAAAAGGCTATAGCCCACCTGCCTCGGCGACACTCTACGCTGGCCACTGGCATGTCACATTTTAGGGCAGGCTTGACTGTAGCCTCCCCTATGGGCACACGAGACCCTCGAAAAGACTGACCCATTTCCGACGACCAGAGCCCCTCAAACCCCTCCCCAATCCCTCAGGACCAAAGGCTATAGCCCACCGCCCCCATGATTATTTCACGCACACTGGCATGTCTTCCTATTTTAGGGCAGGCTTGATCGAGCCTCCCACTGGGCACACGAGGACCCTCAAAAGACTGTACCCATTTCCGACGCCCAGAGCCCCAAATCTTCCTCCCAACCCCTCATGGATCTAAAGGCTATAGCCCACCTGGCTCGGCGACTATTTGACGCGCTGCGCCACTGGGCAATTCTTGCCATTTTTGGGCAGGCCCTGATCAGAGCCTCCCACTGGCACGCGAGGACCTCGAAAAGACTGTACCCATTTCCCGACACCCAGAGCCCCGAACGCCCCTCCCCAACTCCTGCTGGGCTAAACGCTATAGCCCACCGCCTGATTATTTCATGTGCCGCCGCTGACATTTCTTGCCATTTTAGGGCAGGCTTGACCTAGCTCTCCCACTAGGCACACGAGACCTCGAAAAGACTGTACCCATTTCCGACCCACCTCTCAAACCCCTCCCCAACCCTGTGGACCAGCAGTTAGCCCACCGGCCTCGACGATTATTGTCATACAGCATTTCTTCCTATTTTAGTATGTGGCTTGATCGTAGCTCCAATCAAGTACACGAGGACCCTCGAAGACTTGTACTCCATTTGCGACGCACAGAGCCCTAAACTTCCCTCCCCAACCTCAAGGACTCAGTTATTATAGCCCACTGCCCTGTGACTCATTTCCACGCTGCAAGGCTGGGCTTTTCTTGCCATTTTAGCGCAGCCTCCTGACCGTAGCCTCCCACTCAAGTACACGAGGACCTCGAAAATATTATACCCATTTCCACCACCAGTGAGCCCCAAACCCCTCCCAACCCCCGTGGACCAAAGGCTATAGCCCACCGCCCCGCGACTATTTCCACGCTACGCGCCTCGGACATTTCTTATTATTTTAGGGCAGGCTTCCGATCGTAGCCTCCCATCAAGCACACGAGGACCCTCGAAAAGACTGTACCCATTTCCCGACGCCTGTGAGCCCTAGAACTTCCTCCCAACCCCGGACCAAAGGCTTACAGCCCACCGGCCCTGTGACTATTTCCACGCGCTACCGCTGGAATTTCTTGCCATTTTAGCGAGGCCGCTGACCGTAGGCCTCCCACTAGGCACACGAGGACCCTCGAAAATATTATACCCATTTCCGACGACCAGAGCCCCCCCAACCCCTACCCCACCCCGTGGCACCAAAGGCTTATAGCCCACACCGGGCGACTATTTCACGCGCTGCGCCCGCTGGGCATTTCTTCTATATTAGGCAGGCTTGATCAGCCCCTGATCAAGCACACGAGGACCCTCAAAAGACTGTACCCATTTCCCGACGCCCAGAGCCCTAGAACTTCCTCCCAACCCCTCAAGGACCAGCATAGCCCACCGGCCTCGGTGACCATTTCACGCGCTGCGCCGCTGGGCATTTCTTGCCATTTTAGCGCAGGCCGCTGACCGTAGCCTCCCACTAGGCACACGAGGACCCTCGAAAAGACTATACCCATTTCCGACGACCAGAGCCCCCGAAACCCCCTACACAAACCCCCTGCACCAGCTATAGCCCACCGCCCCTAAGAACTATTTCACGCTGCCATGGCATTTCTTTCTATATTAGGGCAGCCTTCTGATCGTAGCCCCCGACTGGGCACAAGAGGACCCTCGAAAAGACTGTACCCATTTCCGACACCCAGAGCCCCCGAACGCCCCTCCTCAACCCTCATGACCAAAGGATAGCGCACTGCCTCAGCTGATTATTTCACAAGCGCCACATTGGCATGTCTCACATTTTAGGGCAGGCTTCTTACCGTAGCCTCCCACTGTGTACAAGAGGAGCCTCGAAATGACTGTAACCATTTCCGACACCCAGAGCTCCCGAACGCCCTCCCCAACCTCATGACCAAAGGCTATAGCGACTGCCTGCTGATTATTTCACGCCAGCGCCACTGGCATGTCTTGTTATTTTAGGGCAGGCTTCTGATCAGAGCCTCCCATCACAAGTGGACCTCGAAAAGACTGACCCATTTCCGACGACTGTGAGCTCTCAAACCCGCCTCCCAACCCCTCATGGACCAAAGCCTATAGCCCACCTGCCTCATGATTATTTCACGTGTCACTGGCTTGGCATTTCTTGCCATTTTAGGTCAGGCTTCTGACCGTAGCCTCCCACTCAGCACACGAGGACCCTCGAAAAGACTGTACATTTTCCACCCACCAGAGCCCCAAACCCCTCCCAACCCTCATGACCAAAGGCTATAGCCCACCGGCCTCGGTGACTATTTCACGCGCTGCGCCGCTGGGCATTTCTTGCCCTTTTAGGGCAGGCCTCTGACCGTAGCTTCCCACTGGGCACACTAGGACCTCCGAAAAGACTGTACCCATTTCCGACGACCAGAGCCCCCGAAACCCCCTCCCCAACCCCCGTGCACCAAAGGCTATAGCCCACCGGCCTCGGCGACTATTTCACGCGCTGCGCCGCTGGGCATTTCTTTCTATTTTAGGGCAGGCTCGATCAGAGCCCCTGACTGGCACTGAGGACCCCGAAAAGACTGTACCCATTTCCGACGCACTGTAACCCCCGAACCCCTCCCCAACCTCATGGACCAGGCTATAGACCACCGGCCTCGGCGACTGCTTTCACGCGATGCGCCACTGGTATTTCTTGCCATTTTAGGCAGGCTTGACCGTAGCCTCCCATCAAGTACACACGAGACCCTGAAAGATCAGACCCATTCTCGATGCCCAGAGCCCCGAACCCTCCCAAGCCCTCATGGACCAGGCTATAGCCCACCTGCCTCATGAGTATTTCACGATCGGCTACTGGCATTTCTTATCATTTTAGGCAGGTTTTTCCTGTAGCCTCCCACCGGGCACACGAGACCCTCGAAAGACTCACCCATTTCTGACACCTGCACCCCTCAACGCCCTCCTCAACCCTCATGACCAAAGGTTATAGCGACCGCCTCACCGATTATTTCACGCACGCGCTACTGGCATGTCTTGCCATTTTAGGCGCTTCTGATCAGAGCCTCCCACTGGGCACAAGTGGACCTCGAAAAGACTGTACTCCATTTCCGACACCTGAGCCCCCTAACGCCCTCCTCAACGCCTCATGACCAAAGGCTATAGCGACCGCCTCAATGATTATTTCACGCACAAGGCCACTGGCATGTCTCCATTTTGTATGGCTTCTGACCGTAGCCTCCCACTGGGCACAAGTGGATCCTCGAAAAGACTGTACCCATTTCCGACGACCAGAGCCCCCGAAACCCCCTCCCCAACCGCCGCGGACCAAAGCCTATAGCCCACCGCCCTACGATTATTTCACGTGTTGCGCTACTGGGCAATTTCTTGCCATTTTAGGCAGGCTTCGACCGTAGCCTCCCACTCAGCACACGAGGACCCTCGAAAGACTCAGACATATTTCACCACTGTGAGCCCTCAAACTCCCCACCCCAACCCCCAATGACCAAAGGCTATAGCCCACCGGCCTCGGTGATAATTTCACGCCATTGGCATTTCTTGCCCTTTAATGTGCCTGATCAGAAGCTTCCCACGGGGCACACTAGAACCTCCGAAAAGACTGTACCCATTTCCGACGACCAGAGCCCCCGAAACACCCTCCCCAATCCCCGCGGACCAAAGGCTATAGCCCGCCGGCCTCAGTGACTATTTCCCGTGCTGCGCCGCTGGGCATTTGTTGCCATTTTAGCGCAGGCCTCTGACCGTAGCCTCCCACTAGGCACACGAGGACCCTCGAAAAGACTATACCATTTCCGACGACCAGAGCCCCCCAAAAACCCACCCCCAACCCCCGGCACCAGCACATAGCCCACCGCCCGGCATGACTATTTCACGCGCCAATACTGGCATTTCTTTCTATTTTAGGGCAGGCTTCTGATCGTAGCCTCCCACTGGGCACACGAGGACCCTCGAAAAGGCTGTACCCATTTCGGATGCCCAGAGCCCTAGAACTTCCCTCCCCAACCCCCGCGGACCAAAGGCTATAGCCCACCGGCCTCGGTGACCATTTCACGCGCTGCGCCGCTGGGCATTTCTTGCCATTTTAGCGCAGGCCTCTGACCGTGGGCCTCCCACTGGGCACACGAGGACATTCGAAAAGACTGTACCCATTTCCGACGACCAGAACCCCCGAACCCCCCTCCCCAACCCCCGTGGACCAAAGACTATAGACCACCGGGCTCGGCGACTGTTTCACGCGATGCGCCGCTGGGAATTTCTTGCCATTTTAGGGCAGGCTTCTGACCGTAGCCTCCCACTGGGCACACGAGGACCCTTGAAAAAACTGTACCCATTTCCGATGCCCAGAGCCCCCGAACCCCCCTCCCCAAGCCTCATGGACTAGTTATAGCCCACCGCCTCATGAGTATTTCACGACCACGCCGCTAAGGCATTTCTTATCATTTTAGGGCAGGCTTTTGCCCGTAGCCTCCCACTGGGCACACGAGGACCCTCGAAAAGACTGTACCCATTTCCGACACCTAGAGCCCCCGAACGCCCCTCCTCAACCCCCGCGGACCAAAGGCTATAGCCCACCGGCCTCAGCAATTATTTCACGCGCTACTGGCATGTCTTGCTATTTTAGGGCAGGCTTCGACCGTAGCCTCCCACTGCACACGAGGACCCTCGAAAGACTGTACATATTTCCAACCCACTGAGAGCCCCCGAAACTCCGCCTCCCAACCCTCAAGGACCAAAGGCTATAGCCCACCGCCTCGGTGACTATTTCACGCTGGCCAAGGGGCATTTCTTGCCATTTTAGGCAGGCCTCTGATCAGTAGCTTCCCACCGGGCACACTAGGACCTCCGAAAAGACTGTACCCATTTCACGACTGCAGCCCCCAAACACCCTCCCAATCCTCATGGACCAGCTATAGCCCACCGCCCTTGACTATTTCACGCCTGCTACTGGGCATTTCTTGCCATTTTAGGGCAGGCTTCTGACAGAGCCTCCCACCGGGCACACGAGACCCTTGAAAAGACTGTACCCATTTCCAATGCCCAGAGCCCCGAACCCCTCCCAAGCCCCGCATGGGACCAGGCTATAGCCCACCGCCTCATGAGTATTTCACGCACGCCTGGGCATTTCTTATGATTTTAGGGCAGTGCTTTGGTCAGAGCCTCCCATCGGGCACACGAGGACACCTGAAAAGACTGTACCCATTTCCCACACCTGTGAGCCCCCACGCCTCCTCAACCCCAGCTGACTAAAGGCTATAGCCCACCGCCTTAAAGAACTATTTCACGCACGCGCCGCTGGCATGTCTTGCCATTTTAGGTCAAGCCTGATCAGCCTCCCATCAGCACGTGGACCCTCGAAAAGACTGTACCCATTTCCGACGACTGTGAGCCCCTGAAACCCCTCTCCAACCCCTCATGACCAAAGCCTATAGCCCACCGCAAGAACTATTTCACGTGCGCCATTGGCATTTCTTGCCATTTTAGGGCAGTGCTTGACCAGAGCCTCCCACTGCACACGAGGACCCTCGAAAACACTGTACATATTTCCAACCACTGACTCTCAAACCCTCCCCAACCTCATGGACCAAAGGCTATAGCCCACCTGCCCTTGACTATTTCACACGCGGCCATGGGCATTTCTTGCCATTTTAGGGCAGGCTCGACTGTAGCTTCCCACCGGGCACACTAGGACCTCCTAAAAGATCAGACCCATTTCCCACGCACTGTGAGCCCCTCAAACACCCTCCCAATCCTCATGACCAAAGGCTATAGCCCACCGCCTTGACTATTTCACGCGCTACTGGCATTTCTTGCCATTTTAGGGCAGCTCGACAGTAGCCTCCCATGGCACACGAGGACCTCGAAAAGACTGTACATATTTCCGACGCACTGTGAGCCCCAAACCCCTCCCCAACCCCTCATGACTAAAGGCTATAGCCCACCGGCCTGGCGATTATTTCACGCGCCATTGGCATTTCTTGCCATTTTAGTGTGCTTGACTGTAGCCTCCCACTCACACGAGGACCCTCGAAAAGACTGTACATATTTCCGACAACCAGAGGCCCCCAAACCCTCCCCAACCCTCAAGGACCAAAGACTATAGCCCACCGCCTGATTATTTCCACGCAAGGCCACTGGGATTTTTGCCATTTTAGGGCAGGCCTCTGACCGTAGCTTCCCACTGGGCACACTAGGACCTCGAAAAGACTGTACATATTTCCGACGACCAGAGCCCCCGAAACACCCACCCCAAACCCCGCCGACCATAGGCAATAGCCCACTGCCTGTGACTATTTCACGCCAAGGCCATACTGGCATTTCTTGCAATTTTAGGGCAGCCTTTGATCGTAGCCTCCCACTGGGCACACGACGACCCTCGAAAAGACTGTACATATTTCCGACGAACAGAGCCCCCCAAAACCCCACCCCCACCCCCCCGGCCCAAAGGCTAAAGCCCACTGCCTGGTGACTATTTCACGCACGGCCATGTGTATTTCTTGCCATTTTAGGCAGGCCTCGATCAGAGCTTCCCACCGGGCACACTAGACCTCCGAAAAGACTGCACCCATTTCCGACCCACCGTGAGCCCCGAACCCTCCCCAATCCTCTGTGGACCAGCTATAGCCCACCGCCCCATGACTATTTCACGCGCTGCGCCGCTGGGCATTTCTTGCCATTTTAGGGCAGGGTTCTGACCGTAGCCTCCCACTGGGTACACGAGGACCCTTGAAAAGACTGTACCCATTACCGATGCCCAGAGCCCCCGAAATCCCCTCCCCAATCCCCGCGGACCAAAGGCTATAGCCCACATAGCCCACCGGCGAGTATTTCACGACTGCGCCATTGGCATTTCTTATCATTTTAGGGCAGGCTTTTGCCCGAAGCCTCCCACTGGGTACACGAGGACCCTCGAAAAGACTGTACCCATTTCCCACACCTGTGAGCCCCGAACCACCTCTCCTCAACCCCTCAAGGACCAAAGGCTATAGCCCACCGCCTCAAAGAATTATTTCACGCCATTGCGCCACTGGCATGTCTCGCCATTTTAGGGCAGTGCTTGATCAGAAGCCTCCCACTGGCACACGTGGACCCTCGAAAAGACTGTACCCATTTCCGACACTGTGAGCCCCGAACCCCTCTCCAACCCCTCATGGGACCAAAGCCTATAGCCCACCGCCTCGAACTATTTCACGCACAAGGCCACTGGCATTTCTTGACATTTTAGGGCAGCCTCTGACCGTAGCCTCCCACTCGGCACACGAGGACCCTCGAAACGACTGTACATATTTCCAACGACCAGAGCCCCCCAAACCCCCACCCCAACCCTCAAGGACCAGCACATAGCCCACCGGCCTCGGTGACTATTTCACGCGCTGCGCCGCGGGGCATTTCTTGCCATTTTAGGGCAGGCCTCTGACCGTAGCTTCCCACTGGGCACACTAGGACCTCCGAAAAGACTGTACATATTTCCGACGACCAGAGCCCCCGAAACACCCTCCCCAATCCCCGCGGACCAAAGGCTATAGCCCACCGGCCTCGGTGACTATTTCACGCGCTGCGCCGCTGGGCATTTCTTGCCATTTTAGGGCAGCCTCTGACCGTAGCCTCCTAATGGGCACACGAGGACCCTCGAAAAGACTGTACATATTTCCGACCACTGTGAGCCCCAAACCCCTCCCAACCTCCATGGACCAAAGGCTATAGCCCACCGCCTTGGTGACTATTTCACGCTGGCCATGACATTTCTTTCCAATTTAGGGGATGCCTCTGACCGTAGCTTCCCACTGGGCACACTAGGACCTCCGAAAAGACTGTACCCATTTCCGACGACCAGAGCCCCCGAAAAACCCTCCCAATCCTCTCATGACCAGTTATAGCAGCCCACCGCCCTGTGACTAATTCAAGCGCTGCGCCACTGGGTATTTCTTGCCATTTTAGTGCTTCCTGACTGTAGCCTTCCCATCGGGCACTCGAGGACCCTTGAAAAGACTGTACCCATTTCCAATGCCCAGAGCCCCCAAATCCCTCCCAATCCCTCAAGGACCAAAGGCTATAGCCCACTGCCTCATGAGTATTTCACGCACTGCGCCGCTGGGCATTTCTTATCATTTTAGGGCAGGCTTTTGCCCGTAGCCTCCCACTGGGTACACGAGGACCCTCGAAAAGACTGTACCCATTTCCGACACCCAGAGCCCCCGAACGCCCCTCCTCAACCCCCGCGGACCAAAGGCTATAGCCCACCGGCCTCAGCAACTATTTCACGCGCTGCGCCGCTGGGCATGTCTTGCCATTTTAGGTCAGGCTTCTGACCGTAGCCTCCCACTGGGCAGACGTGGACCCTCGAAAAGACTGTACCCATTTCCGACGACCAGAGCCCCTGAAACCCCCTCTCCAACCCTCATGACCAAAGCCTATAGCCCACCGCCTCGCAACTATTTCACGTGTTGCGCTACTGGCATCTCTTGCCATTTTAGGGCAGGCTTGACCGTAGCCTCCCACTCGCACACAAGGACCCTCAAACGACACATATTTCCAACCCACCAGAGCCTCAAACCCGCCTCCCCAACCCTCAAGGGACCAGCACTATAGCCCACCGCATCGGTGACTTATTTCACAAGGCCATGGGCATTTCTTGCCATTTTAGGGCAGGCCTCTGACCGTAGCTTCCCACTGGGCACACTAGGACCTCCGAAAAGACTGTACCCATTTCCGACGACCAGAGCCCCCGAAACACCCTCCCCAATCCCCGCGGACCAAAGGCTATAGCCCACCGGCCTCGGTGACTATTTCACGCGCTGCGCCGCTGGGCATTTCTTGCCATTTTAGGGCAGCCTCTGACCGTAGCTTCCCACTGGGCACACGAGGACCCTCGAAAAGACTGTACCCATTTTCGACGCCCAGAGCCCCCGAACGCCCCTCCCCAACCCCCGCCGACCAAAGGCTATAGCCCACCGGCTTCGGCGACTATTTCCCGCGCTGCGCCGCCGGGCATTTCTTGTAATTTTAGAGTAGGCCTCTGACCGTAGACTCCCACTGGGCACACGAGGACCCTCGAAAAGACTGTACCCATTTCTGATGCCCAGAGCCCCAGAACTTCCCTTCCCAACCCCCGCGGACCAAAGGCTATAGCCCACCGGCCTCGCCGACAATTTCACGCGCTGCGCCGCTGGGCATTTCTTGACATTTTAGGGCAGGCCTCTGACCGTAGCCTCCCACTGGGCACACGAGGACCCTCAAAAAGACTGCACCCATTTCAGACGCCCAGAGCCCCCGAACGCCCCTCCCCAACCCCCGCGGACCAAAGGCTATAGCCCACCGGTCTCGGCGACTATTTCACGTGCTGCGCCGCTGGACATTTCTTGCCATTTTAGGGCAGGCTTTTGACCGTAGCCTCCCATCAAGCACACACGAGGACCCTCGAAAATGTTGTACCCATTTCCGACGACCACTGAGGCCCTCAAACACCCTCCCAACCCCTCATGGACCAGCTATAGCCCACCGCCTCGACTGCTTTCACGCTGCCAAGCGCCGCTGGGCATTTCTTGCCATTTTAGGGGAGGCCTCGATCAGAGCCTCAAGACTGGGCACACCAGGACCCTCAAAAAGACTGTACCCATTTCCAACGCGCAGAGCCCCCGAACGCCCCTCCCCAACCGCCGCGGAAAGGCTATAGCCCACCGGGTCTCATGATTATTTCACGTGCTGCGCCGCTGGACATTTCTTGCCATTTTAGGGCAAGCTTCTGACCGTAGCCTCCCACTGGGCACGCGAGGACCCTCGAAAAGGCTGTACCCATTTCCGACGACCAGTACCCCCGAAACACCCAACCCAACCCCCGCGGACCAAAGGCTATAGCCCACCGGCCTCGGTGACTATTTCACGCGCTGCACCGCTGGGCATTTCTTGTCATTTTAGGGCAAGCCTCTGATCATAGCCTCCCACTGGGCACACGAGGACCCTCGAAAAGACTGTACCCATTTCCAATGCCTGTGAGCCCTTAACTTCCCTACCCAACCCTCATGACCAAAGGATATAGCCCACCGCCTGAGTATTTCACGCGCTGCCCCTGGCATTTCTTATCAATTTAGGGCAGGCTTTTTACCGTAGCCTCCCACTGGGCACACGAGGTCCCTCTAAAAGACTGTTCCCATTTCCGACGCCCTGAGCCCCAGAACACCCCTCCTCAACCCTCATGACCAGCACATATAGCCCACCGCCTCAGCAATATTTCACGCCACACAAGGCCATTGGCATGTCATGTTCACATTTTAGGGCAGGCTCGATCAGAGCCTCCCACTGGGCACACGTGGACCCTCGAAAAGACTGTACCCATTTCCGACGACTGTAGAGCCCCTCAAACCGCCTCCCAACCCCTCATGGACCAAAGCCAAAGCCCACCGCCTGGCGATTATTTCACGTGTCACACAGGGCATTTCATGCCATTTTAGGGCAGGCCTCTGGCCGTAGCCTCCCACTCGGCACACGAGGACCCTCGAAAAGGCTGTACATATTTCCGACGACCAGAGCCCCCGAAACCCCCTCCCCAACCCCCGCGGAACAAAGGCTATAGCCCACCGGCCTCATGATTATTTCACGCTATGCCACTGGGCATTGCTTGCCATTTTAGGGCAGGCTTCTGACCGTATCCTACCACTGGGCACACGTGGACCCTCGAAAAGGCTGTACATAGTTCCGATGACCAGAGCCCCCGAAACCCCCTCCCCAACCCCCGCAGAACAAAGGCTATAGCCCATCGGCCTTGGTGACTATTTCACGCGCTGCGCCGCTGGGCATTTCTTGCCATTTTAGGGTAGGCTCGATCAGAAGCTTCCCATTGGGCACCCGAGACCTCGAAAACACTGTACCCATTTCCGACGCCCAGAGCCCCGAACTCCCTCCCAACCCTCACGATCAAAGGCTTATAGCCCACTGCCCCTCATGATTATTTCACGCTGCCACGCACGCTTGGTATTTCTTGCCATTTTAGGGCAGGCCTGATCAGTAGCCTCCCACTGGGCACACGAGGACCCCCAAAAAGACTGTACCCCTTTCCGACGCCCAGAGCCCCGAACGCCGCCTCCCAACCCTCATGGACCAAAGGCTGTTATAGCCCACCTGTCTCTGCCGACTTATTTCACGTGCTGCCCTGGCTGGACATTTCTTGCCATTTTAGGGCAGTGATTATGACCAGTAGCCTCCCATCAAGGCACACGAGGACCTCGAAAGGCTGTACCCATTTCCGACGACTGTGAGCCTCCAAACACCTCCCAACCCCCGCGAACTAAAGGCTATAGCCCACCGGCCTCGGACCCTATTTCACGCGCTGCGTCGCTAGGCATTTCTTGTCATTTTAGGGCAGGCCTCTGACCGTAGCCTCCCACTGGGCACACGAGGACCCTCGAAAAGACTGTACCCATTTCTGATGCCCAGAACCCCAGAACCTCCCTCCCCAACCTCATGACCAAAGGCTATAGCCCACCGGCCTTGGTGACTATTTCACGCGCTGCGCCGCTTGGCATTTCTTTTCATTTTAGGGCAGGATTATGACCGTAGCCTCCCACTGGGCACACGAGACCCGCTGTGTTGCTGTACCCATTTCCGACCACTCGTGAGCCTCCAAACACCCTCCCAACCCTCAAGGACTAAAGGCTATAGCCCACCGGCCTCGGCAACTATTTCATGCGCTGCGCCGCTGGGCATTTCTTGTCATTTTAGGGCAGGCAACTGACAGTAGACTCCCACAGGGCACACGAGGACCCTCAAAAGATTGTACCGATTCGACGCCCAGAGCTCCCAAACGCTGTCCCCAACCTCATGACTAAAGTTATAGCCCACCGCCTCGGCTGACTATTTCACGCGCTGCTGCTTGACATTTCTTGCCATTTTAGGCAAGCTTGACCTTAGCCTCCCACCGGGCACACGACGAGACCTCAAAAGGCTGTACCCATTTCAGACGCCCAGAGCCCCGAACGCCGCCTCCCAACCCCTCATGGGACTAAAGGCTATAGCCCACTGCCTCGGCGATTATTTCACGCTGCCAAGGCTGGACATTTCTTGCCATTTTAGCAGGCTTCGACATTAGCCTCCCACTGGGCACACGAGGACCTCAAAAGACTGTACCCATTTCCGACGCTACAGAGCCCGAACGCCCTCCCAACCCCGCTGGAAAGGCTATAGCCCACCGGTCTCATGACTATTTCACGTGCTGCGCTGACATTTCTTGCCATTTTAGGGCAGGCTTGATCAGAGCCTCCCACTGGGCACACGAGGACCCTCGAAAAGGCTGTACCCATTTCCTGACCCCTCAAACACCCTCCCCAACCTCATGACCAAAGGCTATATAGCCCACCGCCCTATGGACTATTTCACGCTGCCAAGGCTGGAATTTCTTGCTATTTTGGGCAGTGCTTCGACCAGTGAGCCTCCCATCCGGGCACATGGGGACCTCAAAAGACTGTACCCATTTCCGACGCCAGAGCCCTGTAACCTCCTCCCAAACCTCATGACTAAAGGCTATAGCCCATGTGCCCTTGGTGACTATTTCACGCGCTACGCTTGGCATTTCTTGCCATTTTAGGGCAGGCCTCGACCGTAGCCTCCCACCGGGCACACGAGACCCTTGAAAAGATCTGACCCATTTCCCGACGCCCAGAGCCCTGTAACCTCCTCCCAAACCTCATGACCAAAGGCCATAGCCCATGTGCCCTATGACTATTTCACGCTACTACCGCTTGGCATTTCTTGCCATTTTAGGGCAGGCCTCTGACCGTAGCCTCCCACTGGGCACACGAGGACCCTTGAAAAGACTGTACCCATTTCCGACGCCCAGAGCCCCCGAACGCCACACCCTAACTCCTGCGGACCAAAGACTAAAGCCCACCGGGCGCGATTATTTCACTCTGCGCTGGCATTGGCATTTCGTGCCATTTTAGGGCAGGCCTCTGACCGTAGCCTCCCACTGGGCACACGAGGACCCTCGAAAGGACTGTACCCATTTCCGACGGCCAGAGTCCCCGAAACACCCTCCCCAACCCCCGCGGACCAAAGGCTATAGCCCACCGGCCTCGGTGACTATTTCACGCGCAGCGCCGCTGGGCATTTCTTGCCATTTTAGGGCAGGCCTCTGACCGTAGCCTCCCACTGGGCACACGAGGACCCTCGAAAAGACTGTACCCATTTCTGATGCCCAGAACCCCAGAACGTCCCTCCCCAACCCCCGCGGACCAAAGGCTATAGCCCACCGGCCTCGGCGACAATTTCACGCGTTGCGCAGCTGGGCATTTCTTGCCATTTAAGGGCAGGCTTCTGACCGTAGCCTCCCACTGGGCACACGAGGACCCTCGAAGTCTCAGAACCATTTCCCGACGCCCAAAGCCCTTAATCCTCCTCCCAACCTCATGGACTAAAGGCTATAGCCCACCGCCTGGCGATTATTTCACGCGCTGCGCCATGACATTTCTGCCATTTTAGGGCAGTGCTTCTGACCGTAGCCTCCCATCGGGCACACGAGGACCTCGGAATTGTACCAATTTCACCACGACCAGAGCCCCCAAACATCCTCCCAACCCCTCATGACCAGTTATAGCCCACCGCCTTGGTGACTATTTCACGCGCGCTCACATGCTTTTGCCATTTTAGTATGTGCCCCTGACCGTAGCTTCCCATCGGGCACACGAGGACCCTCGAAAAGACTGTACCCATTTCCACGACAGAGCCCTGAACGCCTCCCCAACGCCGCCGACCAGCACTATAGCCCACCGCCTTGGTGACTAATTCACGCGCTGCGCCACTGGCTGGCATTTCTTCCTTTAGTGTGCCTCTGACCTGTAGCCTCCCACCGGGCACACGAGGACCCTCAAAAGACTGTACTCCATTTCCGACGCACCAGAGCGATCAAACACTTCTCCCAACCTCATGGACCAAAGGCTATAGCCCATCGCCTTTGGTGGATTATTTCACGCGCTGGCACTGACATTTCATGCCATTTTAGGGCAGGCTGACCGTAGCCTCCCACTGGGCACACGAGGACCTCAAAAGACTGTACCCATTTCTCGACTACCAGAGCGTCCAAACACCCTCCCCAACCCCGCGAACCAAAGGCTTATAGCCCACCGCCTCATGATTATTTCACGCGCTACTGGCTGGACATTTCTTGCCATTTTAGGGCAGGCTTCTGACCGTAGCCTCCCACTGGGCACACGAGGGCCCTCAAAAAGACTGTACCCATTTCTGATCCCCAGAACCCCAGAACGTCCCTCGCCAACCCCCGCGGACCAAAGGTTATAGCCCACCGGCCTCGGCGACTATGTCACGGGTTGCGCAGCTGGGCATTTCTCGCCATTTAAGGGCAGGCTTCTGACTGTAGCCTCCCACTGGGCACACGAGGACCCTCGAGAAGACTGTAACCATTTCCGACGCCCAAAGACCCAGAACTTCCCTCCCCAACCCCCGCGGACCAAAGAGTATAGCCCACCGGCCTCGGTGACCATTTCACGCGCTGCGCCGCTGGGCATTTCCTGCCATTTTAGGGCAGGCCTCTGACCGTGGCCTCCCACTGGGCACACGAGGAACCTCGAAAAGACTGTACCCATTTCCGACGCCCAAACCCTGTAACGCCCCTCCCAACCCTCATGGACCAAAGGCTATAGCCCACCGCCCCATGACAATTTCACGTTGCTGCACAAATTGGGCATTTCTTGCCATTTAAGGCAGGCTTGATCGTGAGCCTCCCACTGGGCACACGAGGAAACCTCGAGAAGATCAGAACCATTTCCGACGCCCAAAGCCCTGTAATCTTCACTCCCAACCCTCATGGACCAAAGAGTATAGCCCACCGCCTTGTGACCATTTCACGCTACCGCGCCGGTGGCATTTCCTCGCCATTTTAGGGCAGGCCTCGACCAGTAGCCTCCCATTGGGCACACACAAGGAACCTCAAAAAGACTGTACCCATTTCCGACGCACTGAGCCCCAAACCCTCCCCAACCCTCATGGGACCAAAGGCTATAGCCCACCTGCCATGATTATTTCACGCCACACATTGGCATTTCTCACATTTAAGGCAGGCTTCTGATCGAGCCTCCCATCAAGTACACGAGGAAACTCGAGAAGACTCAGAACCATTTCCGACGCCCAAAGCCCTTAACTTCCTCCCAACCCCTCAAGGACCAAAGAGTATAGCCCACCGCCTCGGTGACCATTTCACGCGCTGTACCGGTGGGCATTTCCTGCCATTTTAGGGCAGGCCTCTGACCGTAGCCTCCCATTGGGCACACGAGGAACCTCGAAAAGACTGTACCCATTTCCGACGACCAGAGCCCCCGAAATCCCCTCCCCAACCCCCGCGGACCAAAGGCTATAGCCCACCGGCCTCGGCGACTATTTCACGCGATGCGCCGCTGGGCATGTCTTGCCATTTTAGGGCAGGCTTCTGACCGTAGCTTCCCACTGGGCACACGAGGACCCTCGAAATGACTGTACCCATTTCCGACGCCCAGAGCCCCCGAACGCCCCTCCCCAACCCCCGCCGACCAAAGGCTATAGCCCATCGGCCTCGGCTACTATTTCACGCGCTGCGCCGCTGGGCATTTCTTGCCATTTTAGGGTAGCCCTCTGACCGTAGCCTCCCACTGGGCACACGAGAACCCTCAAAAAGACTGTACCCATTTCCGACGCCCAGAACCTCCGAACGCCGCACCCCAACCCCCGCGAACCAAAGGCTATAGCCCACCGGCCTCGGTGACCATTTCACGCGTTGCGCCGGTGGGCATTTCCTGCCATTTTAGGGCAGGCCTCTGACCGTAGCCTCCCATTGGGCACACGAGGAACCTCGAAAAGACTGTACCCATTTCCGACGACCAGAGCCCCCGAAACCCCCTCCCCAACCCTCATGACCAGCACATAGCCCACCGCCTCATGACTATTTCACGCGATGCGCTGGGCATGTCTTGCACATTTTAGGGCAGTGCTTCAATCAGCCTCCCACTGGGCACACGAGGACCCTCGAGAAGATCAGAACCATTTCCGACGCCCAAAGCCCTGTAACTTCCCTCCCAACCCCTCATGGACCAAAGAGTATAGCCCACCGCCTCGGTGACTATTTCGGCGTCATACTGGCATTTCCTACCATGTTAGGGCAGGCCTCTGACCGTAGCCTCCCACTGGGCACACGAGGACCCTTGAAAAGACTGTACCCATTTCCGACGCCCAGAGCCCCCGAACGCCACTCCCCAACCCCCTCGGATCAAAGGCTAAAGCCCACCGGCCTCGGCGACTATTTCACTCGCTGCTACTGGCATTTCAGGCCATTTCGGGCAGGCTCGACCGTAGCCTCCCACCGGGCAAACGAGACCCTCAAAAGACTCAGACTACCATTTCTGACTCCTGTGAGCCCCAACGCCCCTCCCCAACTCCCTCAAGGACCAGTATTATAGCCCACCGCCTTGACTATTTCACGCTGCCACTGGCATTTCTTGTAATTTTGGGCAGGCCTCTGACTGTAGCCTCCCACTGGGCACACGAGGACCCTCGAAAAGACTTTACCCATTTCAGATGCCCGTAACCCTGAACGCCCCTCCCAACCCTCATGACCAAAAGCTATAGCCCACCGGCCTCGGCGACAATTTCACGCGTTGCGCAGCTGGGTATTTCTTGCCATTTAAGGTCAGGCTTCTGACCGTAGCCTCCCACTGGGCACACGAGGACCTTCGAAAAGACTGTACCCATTTGCTATGGCCAGAGTCCCCGAAACACCCTCCCCAACCCCCGCGGACCAAAGGCTATGCCCACCGGCCTCGGTGACTATTTCACGCGCTGCGCCGCTGGGCATTTCGTGCCATTTTAGGGCAGGCCTCTGACCGTAGCCTCCCACTGGGCACACATGGACCCTCGAAAAGACTGTACCCATTTCTGACGCCCAGAGCCCCAGAACTTCCCTCCCAACACCAAGGACCAAAGGCTATAGCCCACCGCCTCGCGACTATTTCACGCACGCGCTGGGCATTTCTTGCCATTTTAGGGCAGGCCTCTGACCGTAGCCTCCTACTGGGCATACGAGGACCCTGGGAAAGACTGTACCCATTTCCGACGGCCAGAGTCCTCGAAACACCCTCCCCGACCCCCGCTGACCAAAGGCTATAGCCAACCGGCCTCGGTGACTATTTCACGCTACTGGCCATTGGCATTTCTTGCCATTTTAGGGCAGGCTTCTGACCGTAGCCTCCCACTGGGCACACGAGGACCCTCGAAAAGACTGTACCCATTTCCGACGCCCAAAGCCCCAGAACTTGCCTCCCCAACCCCCGCGGACCAAAGAGTATAGCCCACTGCCTCATGATTATTTCACTCGCTGGCCATTGGCATTTCGTGCCATTTTAGGGCATGTGCCTCGACCGTAGCCTCCCAATGGGCAAACGAGGACCTCAAAAGATCAGATCCATTTGCGACTCCTGAGCCCCTGAACGGCCCTCCCAACTCCTCAAGGACTAAAGGCATAGCCCACCGCCTTGGCGATTATTTCACGCTGCGCACTGGCATTTCCTGCCATTTTAGGGCAGGTCTCTGATCGTAGCCTCCCACTGGGCACACGAAGACCCTCGAAAGGACTGTACCCATTTCCGGCGGCCAGAGCCCCCGAACGCCACTCCCCAACCCCCGCGGACCAAAGGCTAAAGCCCACCGGCCTCTGCGACCATTTCACGTGCTGCGCGGCTGGGCATTTCTTGCTATTTTAGGGCAGGCCTCTGACCGTAGCCTCCTCCTGGGCACACGAGGACCCTCGAAAAGACTGTACCCATTTCCGACGACCAGAGCCCCCGAAACACCCTCCCCAACCCCCGCGGACCAAAGGCTATAGCCCAACGGCCTCGGCGAATATTTCACGCGCTGCGCCGTTGGGCATTTCTTGCCATTTTAGCGCAGGTTTCTGACCGTAGCCTTCCACTGGGCACACGAGGACCCTCGAAAAGACTGTACCCATTTCCGACGCCCAGAGCCCCCGAACCTCCCTCATCAACCCCCGCGGAATAAAGGCTATAGCCCACCGGCCTCGGCGACTATTACACGCGCTGTCCCGCTGGGCATTTCTTTCCATTTTAGGGCAGGCTTCTGACCGTAGCCTCCCACTGGGCACATGAGGACCCTTGAAAAGACTGTACCCATTTCCGACGACCAGAGCCCCCGAAACACCTTCCCCAACCCCGGCGGACCAAAGGCTATAGCCCACCGGCCTCGGCAACTATTTCACGCGCTGCGCCGATGGGCATTTCTTGCCATTTTAGGGCAGGCCCTGACCGTAGCCTCCCACTGGGCACGCGAGGACCCTCGAAAAGACTGTACCCATTTCCGACATCCAGAGCCCCCGAACGCCCCTGCCCAACCCCCGCGGACCAAAGGCTATAGCCCACCGCCTAAGAACTATTTCACGCTGCCACCGATGGACATTTCTTGCCATTTTAGTGTGCCTCTGACCAGTAGCCTCCCATCGGGCACACGAGGACCTCGAAAAGACTGTACCCATTTCCGACGCCCAGCCCCCGAACGCCCCTCCCCAACCCCCGCGGACCAAAGGCTATAGCCCACCGCCCTTGCTGATTATTTCACGCAAGGCCACTGGCATGTCTTGCCATTTTGTGTGGCAGGCTCGACCAGAGCCTCCCATCAAGCACGTGACCCTCGAAAAGGCTGTACCCATTTCACGCACCAGAGCCCCCTAAACCTTCTCCCAACCCTCATGGGACCAGTAGCTATAGCCCACCGGCCTGTGACTATTTCACGACTGCACTGGCAATTTCGCCATTTTGTGGCAGGCTTCGATCAGAGCCTCCCACTGGGTACACGAGGACCCTCGAAAAGACTGTACCCATTTTCAACGACCAGAGCCCCCGAAAACCCCACCCCAACCCCCGCGGACCAAAGGCTATAGCCCACTGCCTTGGTGACTATTTCACGCCAAGGCCATCTGGCATTTCTTGCCATTTTAGGTGCTTCCTGACATCAGAGCCTCCCACTGGGTACACGAGGACCCTCGAAAAGACTGTACCCATTTTGGATGACAAGAGCCCCCTAAACCCCCTTCCCAACCCCCGCGGACCAAAGGCTATAGCCCACCGGCCTCGGTGACTATTTCACGCGCTGCGCCGCTGGGCATTTCTTGCCATTTTAGGGCAGGCCCTGACCGTAGCCTCCCACTGGGCACGCGAGAACCCTCGAAAAGGCTGTAGCCATTTCCGACACCCGTGAGAGCCCCGAACGCCTTTTCCCAACCTCATGGACCAAAGGCTATAGCCCACCGGCCTCGGCGACTATTTCACGCGATGCGCCGCTCCACATTTCTTGCCATTTTAGCGCAGGCTTCTGACCCTAGCCTCCCACTGGGCACACGAGGACCCTCGTAAAGTCTCTACCCATTTCCGATGCCAAGAGCCCCCCAACCCTCCCCAACCTCATGGACAAAGGCTATAGCCCACCGCCTCGGGCGATTATTTCACACGCTACCAAGGCATTTCTTGCCATTTTAGGCAGGCTTCTGACTGTAGCCTACCACTGGGCACACGAGGACCCTCGAAAAGACTGTACCCATTTCCGACGCCCAGAGCCCCCGAACCTCCCCCATCAACCCCCGCGGAATAAAGGCTATAGCCCACCAGCCTCGGCGACACTTTCACGCGCTGCGCCGCTGGGCATTTCTTGCCTTTTTAGGGCTGGCCCCAGACCGTAGGCTCCCACTGGGCACACGAGGACCCTTGAAAAGACTGTACCCATTTCCGACGCCCAGAGCCCCCGAACCCCCCACCCCAACCGCCGCGGAACAAATGCTATAGCCCGCCGGCCTCGGCGACTATTACACGCGCTGTGCCGCTGGGCATTTCTTGCCATTTTAGGGCACGATTGTGACCGTAGCCTCCCACTGGGCACACGAGGACCCTCGAAAAGTCTGTACCCATTTCCGACTCCCAGAGCCCCCGAACCCCCCGCCCCAACCCCTAAGGACCAAAGGCTATAGCCCACCGGCCTCGGCGACTATTTCACGCGCTGCGCCGCTGGGCATTTCTTGCCATTTTAGGCAGGCTTCTGACCGTAGCCTCCCACTGGGCACACGAGGACCCTCGGAAAGACTGTACCCATTTCCGACGCCCAGAATAAAGTTTATAGCCCACCGGCCTCGGCGACTATTACACGCGCTGCCCTGCTGGGCATTTCTTGCCTTTTTAGGGCAAGCCTCAGACCGTCGGCTCCCACTGAGCACGCGAGGCTATTCAAAAAGACTAGAACCATTTCCGAGTGCCAAAGTCCCCAAACCCCCCTCCCGAACCCCCGTAGAACAGACGCTATAGCCCACCGGCGCCGGCGACTATTTCGTGCACTGCGCCGCTGGGCATTTCTTGCCAATTTAGGGCAAGCCACGTACCGGAGCGACCCACTGGGCACTGGAGGACCCTCGAAAAGACTGTACCGATTTCCGATGCCAACAGCCCCCGAACCCCCCTCCCCAACCCCCGCGAACAAAAGGCTATAGCCCACCGGCCTCGGTGACTATTTCACGCGCTGCGCCGTTGGGCATTTCTTGCGATTTTAGGCAGGCCTCTGACCGTAGCCTCCCACTGAGCACGCGAGGCTATTCAAAAAGACTAGACCCATTTCCGATGGCCAGAGTCCCCAAACCCCCCTCCCGAACCCCTGTGGAACAGACGCTATAGCCCACCGGCCTCGGCGACTATTTCATGCGCTGCGACGCTGGGCATTACTTGCCATTTTACGGCAGGCTTCTGACCGTAGCCTCCCACTGGGCACTGGAGGACCCTCGAAAAGACTGTACCCATTTCAGAGGCCCAGAGCCCCCGAACCCCCCTCCCCAACCCCCGCGGACCAAAGGCTATAGCCCACCGGCCTCGGCGACTATTTCACACGCTGCGCCGTTGGGCATTTCTTGCCATTTTAGGCAGGCTTCTGACTGTAGCCTACCACTGGGCACACGAGGACCCTCGAAAAGACTGTACCCATTTCCGACGCCCAGAGCCCCCGAACGTCCCCCATCAACCCCCGCGGAATAAAGGCTATAGCCCACCGGCCTCGGCGACTATTTCACGCGCTGCGCCGCTGGGCATTTCTTGCCTTTTTAGGGCTGGCCTCAGACCGTAGGCTCCCACTGGGCACACGAGGACCCTTGAAAAGACTGTACCCATTTCCGACCCCCAGAGCCCCCGAACCCCCCACCCCAACCCCCGCGGAACAAATGCTATAGCCCGCGGCATCGGCGACTATTACACGAGCTGTGCCGCTGGGCATTTCTTGCCATTTTAGTGTGCTTCTGATCAGAGCCTCCCACCTGGGTACACGAGGACCCTCGAAAAGACTGTACCCATTTCCTACGCCCAGAGGCCCTGAACCTCCCTCCCCAACCCCCGCGGACCAAAGGCTATAGCCCACCGGGCTCGGGGACTCTTTCGCGCGCTCCGCCGAGGGACATTTCTTGCCTTTTTAGGGCAGGGCTCATACCGTAGGCTCCCACTGAGCACGCGAGGCTACTCAAAAAGACTAGACCCATTTCCGATGGCCAGACTCCCCAAACCCCCCTCCTGAACCCCTGGAATGACGCTATATAGGCCACCGGCCCCGACGACTATTTCATGCACTGCGCCGCTGGGTATTTCTTGCCATTTTAAGGCAGGCCTCTGACCGTAGCGTCCCACTGCGTACACGAGAACCCTTGAAAAGACGGTACCCATTTCCGACGCCCAGAGCCCCCGAACGCCCCTCCCCAACCCCCGCGGACCAAAGGCTATAGCCCACCGGCCTCGGCGACTATTTCACGCGCTGCGCCGCTGGGCATTTCTTGCCATTTTAGGGCAGGCTTCTGACCGTAGCCTCCCACTGGGCACACGAGGACCCTCGAAAAGACTGTACCCATTTCCGACGGCCAGAGCCCCCAAACCCCCTACCCAACCCCCGCGGACCAAAGGCTATAGCCCACCGGGCTCGGAGACTGTTTCGCGCGCTCCGCCGTGGGACATTTCTTGCCTTTTTAGGGCAGGCCTCAGACCGTAGGCTCCCACTGGGCACACGAGGACCCTCGAAAAGACTGTACCCATTTCCGACGGCCAGAGCCCCCGAACCCCCTACCCAACCCCCGCAGACCAAAGGCTATAGCCCACCGGGCTCGGAGATTATTTCCCGCGCTCCGCCGTGGGACATTTCTTGCCTTTTTAGGGCAGGCCTCAGACCGTAGGCTCCCACTGAGCACGCGAGGCTACTCAAAAAGACTAGACCCATTTCCGATGGCCAGAGTCCCCAAATCTCCCTCCCGAACCCCCGTGGAACAGACGCTATCGCCCACCGGCCCCGGCGACTATTTCGTGCATTGCGCCGCTGGGCATTTCTTGCCATTTTAAAGCAGGCGTCTGACCGTAGCCTCTCACTAGGGACACGAGAACCCTTGAGAAGACTGTACCCATTTCTGAGGCCCAGAGCCCCCGATCCCCCCACCCCAACCCTCGCGGACCAAAGGCTATAGCCCGCCGGCCTCGGCGACTATTTGACGCGCTGCGCCGCTGGGCATTTCTTGCCATTTTAGGATGTGTCGGCCAGAGCCTCCCATCAAGCACACTAGGACCCTCGAAAAGACTATACCCATTTCCGACGCCCTGAACCCTCGAACCCCCCACCCCAACCCCCGCGGACCAAAGATTTTAGCCCACCGGCCTCGGCGACTATTTCACGCGCTGCGCCGCTGGGCATTTCTTGCCATTTTAAGGCAGGGCTCTGACCGTAGCCTCCCAATGGGCACACTAGGACCCTCGAAAAGACTGTACCCATTTCCGACGCCCTGAGCCGCCGAACGCACCTCCCCAACCCCCGCGGACCAAAGGCTATAGCCCACCGGCCTCGGCGACTATTTCACGCGCTGCGCCGCTGGGCATTTCTTGCCATTTTAGGGCAGGCTTCTGACCGTAGCCTCCCCCTGGGCACACGAGGACCCTCGAAAGGACTGTACCCATTTCCGACAGCTAGAGCCCCCGAACACCCTACCCAACCCCCGCGGACCAAAGGCTATAGCCCACCGGGCTCGGCGACTATTTCGCGCGCTCCGCCGTGGGACATTTCTTGCCTTTTTAGGGCAGGCCTCAGACCGTAGGCTCCCACTGAGCACGCGAGGCTACTCAAAAAGACTAGACCCATTTCCGATGGCCAGAGTCCCCAAACCCCCCTCCCGAAGCCCCGTGGAACAGACACTATAGCCAACCCGCCCCGGCGACTATTTCGTGCGTTGCGCCGCTGGGCATTTCTTGCCATTTTAGGGCAGGCTTCTGACCGTAGCCTCCCACTGGGTACACGAGGACCCTCGAAAAGACTGTACCCATTTCTGACACCTGAGCGCCCAAACTCCCTCATCAACCCTCATGACCAAGGGCTATAGCCCACCGCCTCGCCGACACTCTACAGCTCATTGGGCATTTCTTGCCATTTTAGGGCAGGCTTCTGACCGTAGCCTCCCACTGGGCACAACAGGACCCTCGAAAAGATTGTACCCATTTCTGATGCCCAGAGCCCCCGAACTCCTATCCCCAACCTCATGACCAAACGTCAGAGCCCACCGCCTGGCGACTATTTCACGCACTGCGCTGGGCATTTCTTGCCATTTTAAGGTAGGCTTCTGACCGTAGCCTCCCACTGGGCACACGAGGACCCTCGAAAAGACTGTACCCATTTCCGATGACCAGGGCCCCCGAACCCTCCTCCCCAACCCCCGCGGACCAAAGGCTATAGCCCACCAGCCTCGGCGACTATTTCACGCGCTGCGACGCTGGGCATTAGTTGCCAATTTACAGCAGGCTTCTGACCGTAGCCTCCCACTGGGCACACGAGGACCGTCAAAAAGACTGTACCCATTTCCGATGCCAAGAACCCCCGAACGCCCCTCCCCAACCCCCGCGGACCAAAGGCTATAGCCCACCGGCCTCGGCGACTATTTCACGCGCTGCGACGCTGGGCATTACTTGCCAATTTACAGCAGGCTTCTGACCGTAGCCTCCCACTGGGCACACGAGGACCGTCAAAAAGACTGTACCCATTTCCGATGCCAAGAACCCCCGAACGCCCCTCCCCAACCCTCGCGGACCAAAGGCTATAGCCCACCGGCCTCGGCGACTATTTCACGCGCTGCGACGCTGGGCATTTCTTGCGATTTTAGGGCAGGCTTCTGACCGTAGCCTCCCACTGGGCACACGAGGACCGTCAAAAAGACTTTACCCATTTCCGATGCCAAGAACCCCCGAACCCCCCTGCCCAACCGCCGCGGACCAAAGGCTATAGCCCACAGGCCTCAGCGACTATTTCACGCGCTGCGCCGCTGGGCATTTCTTGCCATTTTAGGGCAAGCTTCTGACCGTAGCCTCCCACTGGGCATACGAGGACCCTCGAAAAGACTGTACCCATTTCCGACAGCCAGAGTCCCAGAACCCCCTACCCAACCGCCGCTGACATATGGCTATAGCCCACCGGGCTTGCAGACTATTTCACGCGCTGCGCCGCTGGGCATTTCTTGCCATTTTAGGGCAGGCTTCTGACCGTAGCCTCCCACTGGGCACATGAGGACCCTCGAAAAGACTGTACCCATTTCCGATGACCAGAGCCCCCGAACCCCCCTCCCCAACGCTCGCGGACCAAAGGCTATAGCCCACCGGCCCCGGCGACTATTTCATGCACTGCGCCGGTGCGTATTTGTTGCCATTTTTGGGCAGACTTCTGACCGTAGCCTCCCACTGGGCACACGAGGACCCTCGAAAAGACTGTACCCATTTCCGATGACCAGAGCCCCCGAACCCCCCTCCCCAACCACCGCGGACAAAAGGCTATAGCCCACCGTCCTCGGCGACTATTTCACGCGCTGCGACGCTGGGCATTTCTTGCCATTTTAGGGCAGGCTTCTGACCGTAGCCTCCCACTGGGTACACGAGGACCCTCGAATAGACTGTTCCCATTTCTGACACCCAGAGCGCCTGAAACTCCCTCATCAACCCCCACGGACCAAGGGCTATAGCCCACCGGCCTCGGCGACTATTTCATGCGCTCCGCCGCTGGGCATTTCTTGCCATTTTATGGCATCCTTCTGACCGTAGCCTCCCACTGGGCACACGAGGACCCTCGAATAGACTGTTCCCATTTCTGACACCCAGAGCGCCTGAAACTCCCTCATCAACCCCCACGGACCAAGGGCTATAGCCCACCGGCCTCGGCGACTATTTCACGCGCTGGGCATTTCTTGCCTTTTTAGGGCTGGCCTCAGACCGTAGGCTCCCACTGGGCACACGAGGACCCTTGAAAAGACTGTACCCATTTCCGACCCCCAGAGCCCCCGAACCCCCCACCCCAACCCCCGCGGAACAAATGCTATAGGCCGCCGGCATCGGCGACTATTACACGAGCTGTGCCGCTGGGCATTTCTTGCCATTTTAGGCAGGCTTCTGACCGTAGCCTCCCACTGGGTACACGAGGACCCTCGAAAAGACTGTACCCATTTCCTACGCCCAGAGGCCCTGAACCTCCCTCCCCAACCCCCGCGGACCAAAGGCTATAGCCCACCGGGCTCGGGGACTCTTTCGCGCGCTCCGCCGAGGGACATTTCTTGCCTTTTTAGGGCAGGGCTCATACCGTAGGCTCCCACTGAGCACGCGAGGCTACTCAAAAAGACTAGACCCATTTCCGATGGCCAGACTCCCCAAACCCCCCTCCTGAACCCCCGTGGAACAGACGCTATAGGCCACCGGCCCCGACGACTATTTCATGCACTGCGCCGCTGGGTATTTCTTGCCATTTTAAGGCAGGCCTCTGACCGTAGCGTCCCACTGCGTACACGAGAACCCTTGAAAAGACGGTACCCATTTCCGACGCCCAGAGCCCCCGAACGCCCCTCCCCAACCCCCGCGGACCAAAGGCTATAGCCCACCGGCCTCGGCGACTATTTCACGCGCTGCGCCGCTGGGCATTTCTTGCCATTTTAGGGCAGGCTTCTGACCGTAGCCTCCCACTGGGCACACGAGGACCCTCGAAAAGACTGTACCCATTTCCGACGGCCAGAGCCCCCAAACCTCCTACCCTACCCCCGCGGACCAAAGGCTATAGCCCACCGGGCTCGGAGACTGTTTCGCGCGCTCCGCCGTGGGACATTTCTTGCCTTTTTAGGGCAGGCCTCAGACCGTAGGCTCCCACTGGGGTCACGAGGACCCTCGAAAAGACTGTACCCATTTCCGACGGCCAGAGCCCCCGAACCCCCTACCCAACCCCCGCAGACCAAAGGCTATAGCCCACCGGGCTCGGAGATTATTTCCCGCGCTCCGCCGTGGGACATTTCTTGCCTTTTTAGGGCAGGCCTCAGACCGTAGGCTCCCACTGAGCACGCGAGGCTACTCAAAAAGACTAGACCCATTTCCGATGGCCAGAGTCCCCAAATCTCCCTCCCGAACCCCCGTGGAACAGACGCTATCGCCCACCGGCCCCGGCGACTATTTCGTGCATTGCGCCGCTGGGCATTTCTTGCCATTTTAGAGCAGGCCTCTGACCGTAGCCTCTCACTAGGGACACGAGAACCCTAGGCATGGGCATTTCTTGCCATTTTAGGACAGGTTCTGGCCAGAACCTCCCATCACACTAGGACCCTCGATAAGACTATACCCATTTCACGCCTCGAACCCTCGAACCCCACCCCAACCCCCGCGGACCAAAGATTTTAGCCCACCGCCTGGCGACTATTTCACGCCACGCGCTGGCATTTCTTGCCATTTTAAGGTGGCTCAGTAGCCTCCAAATGGGCACACTAGGACCCTCGATAAGACTGTACACATTTCCCCGAGCGCCTCAACGCACTCCCCAACCCTCATGGACCAAAGTATAGCCCTGCCTCGGCGATTATTTCACGCTGCGCGCTGGCATTTCTTGCAATTTTAGGCAGGCTTCTGACCCTAGCCTCCCACTGGGCACACGAGGACCCTCGAAAGGACTGTACCCATTTCCGACAGCTAGAGCCCCCGAACACCCTACCCAACCCCCGCGGACCAAGGGCTATATCCCACCGGGCCTCATGACTATTTCGGCGCTCACTGTGGGACATTTCTTGCCTTTTTAGGGCAGGCCTCTGACCGTAGGCTCCCACCGAGCACACGAGGCTACTCAAAAAGACTAGACCCATTTCCGATGGCCCGAGTCCCCAAACCCTCCCAAGCCCGTGGAACAGACATTATAGCCAACCCGCCGGCGACTATTTCAAGGCGTTGCGCTGGGCATTTCTTGCATTTTAGGGCAGGCCTGATCAGTAGCCTCCCACTGGGTACACAAGGACCCTCGAAAAGACTGTACCCATTTCTGACACCCAGAGCGCCCGAAACTCCCTCATCAACCCCCGCGGACCAAGGGCTATAGCCCACCGGCCTCAGCGACAATTTCATGCGCTGCGACGCTGGGCATTTCTTGCGATTTTAGGGCAGGCTTCTGACCGTAGCCTCCCACTGGGCACACGAGGACCGTCAAAAAGACTTTACCCATTTCCGATGCCAAGAACCCCCGAACCCCCCTGCCCAACCGCCGCGGACCAAAGGCTATAGCCCATGTGCCTCGGCCGATTATTTCACGCTGCCACTGGCATTTCTTGCCATTTTAGGGCAAGCTTCTGACCGTAGCCTCCCACTGGGCATACGAGGACCCTCGAAAAGACTGTACCCATTTCCGACAGCCAGAGTCCCCGAACCCCCTACCCAACCCCCGCGGACCAAAGGCTATAGCCCACCGGGCTTGCAGACTATTTCACGCGCTGCGCCGCTGGGCATTTCTTGCCATTTTAGGGCAGGCTTCTGACCGTAGCCTCCCACTGGGCACATGAGGACCCTCGAAAAGACTGTACCCATTTCCGATGACCAGAGCCCCCGAAAACCCCTCCCCAACCCCCGCGGACCAAAGGCTATAGCCCACCGGCCGCGGCGACTATTTCATGCCCTGCGCTGCGATTTGCCATTTTGGGCAGACTTCTGACCGTAGCCTCCCACACGAGGACCTCAAAAGACTGTACCCATTTCCGATGACCGAGCCCCAACCCCTCCCCAACCACCGCGGACAAAGGCTATAGCCCACCGTCCCCCATGACTATTTCATGACGCTGGCATTTCTTGCCCTTTTTAGTGTGCTTCGACCGTAGCCTCCCCCCGGGGACACGAGGACCCTCGAATAGACTGTTCCCATTTCTGACACCCAGAGCGCCTGAAACTCCCTCATCAACCCCCACGGACCAAGGGCTATAGCCCACCGGCCTCGGCGACTATTTCATGCGCTCCGCCGCTGGGCATTTCTTGCCATTTTATGGCATCCTTCTGACCGTAGCCTCCCACTGGGCACACGAGGACCCTCGAATAGACTGTTCCCATTTCTGACACCCAGAGCGCCTGAAACTCCCTCATCAACCCCCACGGACCAAGGGCTATAGCCCACCGGCCTCGGCGAATATTTCATGCGCTCCGCCGCTGGGCATTTCTTGCCATTTTCTGGCAGCCTTCTGACCGTAGCCTCCCACTTGGCACACCAGGACCCTCGAAAAGACTGTACCCATTTCTGATGCCCAGAGCCCCCGAACCCCCATCCCCAGCCCACGCGGACCAAAGGCTATAGCCCACCGGCCCCGGCGACTATTTCGTGCACTGCGCCGGTGGGCATTTCATGCCATTTTAGGGCAGGCTTCAGACCGTAGCCTCCCACTGGGCACACGAGGACCCTCGAAAAGACTGTACCCATTTTCGATGACCAGAGCCCCCGAAACCCCCTCCCCAACCCCCGCGGACCAAAGGCTATAGCCCACCGGCCTCGGCGACTATTTCAAGCGCTGCGCCGCTGGGCATTTCTTGCCATTTTAGGGCAGGATTCTGACCGTAGCCTCCCACTGGACACACGAGAACCCTCAAAAAGACTGTACCCATTTCCGACGGCCAGAGCCCCCGAACCCCCCACCCCAACCCCCGCGGACCAAAGGCTATAGCCCGCCGGCCTCAGTGACTATTTCACGCGCTGCGCCGCTGGGCATTTCTTGCCATTTTATGTGCTCGACCGAAGCCTCCCACTGGGTACACGAGGACCTCGAATAGACTGCTCCCATTTCTCGACACCCGTGAGCGCCTGAAACTCCTCATCAACCCCCAGACCAAGGGCTATAGCCCACCGGCCTGGCTGATTATTTCATGCGCCCGCTGGGAATTTCTTGCATTTTTATGGCAGCCTTCTGACCAGAGCCTCTCATCAAGACCTCGAAAAGATCAGACCCATTGATGCCCAGAGCCCCGAACCCCCATCCCGCCTCGCGGACCAGGCTATAGCCCACCGGCCCCATGACTATTCTTGCATCACACTGGCATTTCTTGCCATTTTAGGTGCCTGCATCAGAGCCTCCCACTGGGCACACGAGGACCCTCGAAAAGACTGTACCCATTTCCGATGACCAGAGCCCCCGAAACTCCCTCCCCAACCCCCGCGGACCAAAGGCTATAGCCCAACGGCCTCGGCGACTATTTCACGCGCTGCGACGCTGGGCATTACTTGCCAATTTACAGCAGGCTTCTGACCGTAGCCTCGCACTGGGCACACGAGGACCGTCAAAAACACTGTACCCATTTCCGATGCCAAGAACCCCCGAACCCACCTCCCCAACCCCCGCGGACCAAAGGCTATAGCCCACCGGCCTCGGCGACTATTTCACGCGCTGCGACGCTGGGCATTACTTGCCAATTTACAGCAGGCTTCTGACCGTAGCCTCGCACTGGGTACACGAGGACCCTCGAATAGACTGTTCCCATTTCTGACACCCAGAGCGCCTGAAACTCCCTCATCAACCCCCACGGACCAAGGGCTATAGCCCACCGGCCTCGGCGACTATTTCATGCGCTCCGCCGCTGGGCATTTCTTGCATTTTTATGGCAGCCTTCTGACCGTAGCCTCTCACTGGGCACATCAGGACCCTCGAAAAAGACTGTACCCATTTCTGATGCCCAGAGCCCCCGAACCCCCATCCCCAGCCCTCGCGGACCAAAGGCTATAGCCCACCGGCCCCGGCGACTATTTCGTGCACTGCGCCGCTGGGCATTTCTTGCCATTTTAGGGCAGGCTTCAGACCGTAGCCTCCCACTGGGCACACGAGGACCCTCGAAAAGACTGTACCCATTTCCGATGACCAGAGCCCCCGAAACCCCCTCCCCAACCCCCGCGGACCAAAGGCTATAGCCCACCGGCCTCGGCGACTATTTCACGCGCTGCGACGCTGGGCATTACTTGCCAATTTACAGCAGGCTTCTGACCGTAGCCTCGCACTGGGCACACGAGGACCGTCAAAAAGACTGTACCCATTTCCGATGCCAAGAACCCCCGAACCCACCTCCCCAACCCCCGCGGACCAAAGGCTATAGCCCACCGGCCTTGGCGACTATTTCACGCGCTGCGCCGCTGGGCATTTCTTTCTATTTTAGGGCAGGGCTCTGACCGTAGCCTCCCACAAAGCACACTAGGACCCTCGAAAAGACTGTACCCATTTCCGACGCCCAGAGCCCCCGAACGCCCCTCCCCAACCCCCGCGGACCAAAGGCTATAGCCCACCGGCCTCGGCGACAATTTCACGCGTTGCGCCGCGGGGCATTTCCTGCCACTTTCGGGCAGGCTTCTGACCGTAGCCTCCCCCTGGGCACAAGAGGAACCTCGAAAGGACTGTACTCATTTCCGATGACCAGAGCCCCCGAAAACCCCTCCCCAACCCCCGCGGACCAAAGGCTATAGCCCACCGGCCTCGGCGACTATTTCACGCGCTGCGCCGCTGGGCATTTCTTGCCATTTTAGGGCAGGCTTCTGACCGTAGCCTCCCACTGGGCACACGAGGACCCTCGAAAAGACTGTACCCATTTCCGATGACCAGAGCCCCCGAACGCCCCTCCCCAACCCCCGCGGACCAAAGGCTATAGCCCACCGGCCTCGGCGACTATTTCACGCGCTGCGCCGCTGGGCATTTCTTGCCATTTTAGGGCAGGCTTCTGGCCGTAGCCTCCCACTGGGCACACGAGGACCCTCGAAAAGACTGTACCCATTTCCGACGCCCAGAACCCCCGAACCCCCCACCCCAACCCCCGCGGACCAAAGGCTATAGCCCACCGGCCTCGGCGACTATTTCACGCGCTGCACCGCTGGGCATTTCTTGCCATTTTAGGGCAGGGCTCTGACCGTAGCCTCCCACTGGGCCCACTAGGACCCTCGAAAAGACTGTACCCATTTCCGACGCCCAGAGCCCCCGAACGCCCCTCCCCAACCCCCGCGGACCAAAGGCTATAGCCCACCGGCCTCGGCGACTATTTCACGCGCTGCGCCGCTGGGCATTTCTTGCGATTTTAGGGCAGGCTTCTGACCGTAGCCTGCCACTGGGCACACGAGGACCCTCGAAAAGACTGTGCCCATTTCCGATGACCAGAGTCCCCGAGCCCCCCTCCTCAACCCCCGCGGACCAAAGGCTATAGCCCGCCGGCCTCGGTGACTATTTCAAGCGCTGCACCGCTGGGCGTTTCTTTCCATTTTAGGGCAGGGCTCTGACCGTAGCCTCCCACTGGGCACACTAGGACCCTCGAAAAGACTGTACCCATTTCCGACGCCCAGAGCCCCCGAACGCCCCTCCCCAACCCCCGCGGACCAAAGGCTATAGCCCACCGGCCTCGGCGACTATTTCACGCGCTGCGCCGCAGGGCATTTCTTGCCACTTTCGGGAGGCTTCTGATCGTAGCCTCCCCCTGGGCACAGGAGGACCCTCGAAAGGACTGTACCCATTTCCGATGAATAGAGCCCCCGAAACCCCCTCCCCAACCCCCGCGTACCAAAGGCTATAGCCCACCGGCCTCGACGACTATTTCACGCGCTGCCATTTTAGGGCAGGCTTTTGACCGTAGCCTCCCGCTGGGCACACGAGGACCCTCGAAAAGACTGTACCCATTTCCGATGACCAGAGCCCCCGAACCCCCCTCCCCAACGCTCGCGGACCAAAGGCTATAGCCCACCGGCCCCGGCGACTATTTCATGCACTGCGACGCTGGGCATTACTTGCCAATTTGCAGCAGGCTTCTGACCGTAGCCTCCCACTGGGCACACAAGGACCCTCAAAATGACTGTACCCATTTCCGACGCACAGAGCCCCCGAACCCCCCACCCCAACCCCGCGGACCAAAGGCTATAGCCCGCCGGCCTCGGCGACAATTTCACGCGCTGCGCCGCTGGGTATTTCTTGCCATTTTAGGGCAGGCTTCTGACCGTAGCCTCCCACTGGTCACACGAGGACCCTCCAAAAGACTGTACCCATTTCCGATGCCAAGAACCCCCGAACCCCCCTCCCCAACCCCCGCGGACCAAAGGCTATAGGCCACCGGCCTCGGCGGCTATTTCACGCGCTGCGCCGCTGGGCATTTCTTGCGATTTTGGGGCAGGCTTCTGACCGTAGCCTCCCACTGGGCACACGAGGACCCTCGAAAATACTGTGCCCATTTCCGATGACCAGAGCCCCCGAGCCCCCCTCCCCAACCCCTGCGGACCAAAGGCTATAGCCCGCCGGCCTCGGCGACTATTTCACGCGCTGTACCGTTGGGCATTTCTTGCCATTTTAGGGCAGGCTTCTGACCGTAGCCTCCCACTGGTCACACGAGGACCCTCGAAAAGACTGTACCCATTTCCAACGCCCAGAGCCCCCGAACGCCCCTCCCCAACCCCCGCGGACCAAAGGCTATAGCCCACCGGCCTCGGCGACTATTTCACGCGCTGCGCCGCTGGGTATTTCTTACGATTTTAGGGCAGGCTTCTGACCGTAGCCTCCCACTGGTCACACGAGGACCCTCGAAAAGACTGTACCCATTTCCGACGCCCAGAGCCCCCCGAACGCCCCCCCCAACCCCCGCGGACCAAAGGCTATAGCCCACCGGCCTCGGCGACTATTTCACGCGCTGCACCGCTGGGCATTTCTTGCCATTTTAGGGCAGGCTTTTAACCGTAGCCTCCCGCTGGGCACACGAGGACCCTCGAAAAGACTGTATCCATTTTCGATGACCAGAGCCCCCGAACCCCCCTCCCCAACGCTCGCGGACCAAAGGCTATAGCCCACCGGCCCCGGCGACTATTTCATGCACTGCGACGCTGGGCATTACTTGGCAATTTACAGCAGGCTTCTGACCGTAGCCTCCCACTGGGCACACGAGGACCCTCAAAAAGACTGTACCCATTTCCGATGCCAAGAACCCCCGAACCCCCCTCCCCAAACCCCGCGGACCAAAGGCTATGGCCCACCGGCCTCGGCGACTATTTCACGCTACTGTGTCATTGGGCATTTCTTGTCCGCTTTGTGTGCTTCTGACCGTAGCCTCCCACTGGGCACACAAGGACCCTCAAAATGACTGTACCCATTTCCGACGCCCAGAGCCCCCGAACCCCCCACCCCAACCCCGCGGACCAAAGGCTATAGCCCACCGGCCTCGGCGACTATTTCACGCGCTGCGCCGCTGGGCATTTCTTGCGATTTTGGGGCAGGCTTCTGACCGTAGCCTCCCACTGGGCACACGAGGACCCTCGAAAAGACTGTGCCCATTTCCGATGACCAGAGCCCCCGAGCCCCCCTCCCCAACCCCTGCGGACCAAAGGCTATAGCCCACCGGCCTCGGCGACTATTTCACGCGATGCGCCGATGGGCATTTCTTGCCATTTTAGGGCAGGCTTTTGACCGTAGCCTCCCACTGGGCACACCAGGACCCTCGAAAAGACTGTACCCATTTCCGACGCCCAGAGCCCCCGAACGCCCCTCCCCAACCCTCGCGGACCAAAGGCTATAGCCCACCGGCCTCGGCGACAATTTCACGCGGTGCGACGCTGGGCATTTCTTGCGATTTTAGGGCAGGCTTCTGACCGTAGCCTCCCACTGGGCACACGAGGACCGGTAAAAAGACTTTACCCATTTCCGATGCCAAGAACCCCCGAACCCCCGTCCCCAACCCCCGCGGACCAAAGGCGATAGCCTACCGGCCTCGGTGACTATTTCACGCGCTACGCCGCTAGGTATTTTTTGCCATTTTAGGGCAGGCTTCTGACCGTAGCCTCCCGCTGGGCACACAAGGACCCTCGAAAAGACTGTACCCATTTCCAATCACCAGAGCCCCCGAACCCCCTCCCCAACCACCGCGGACCAAAGGCAATAGCCCACCGGCCTCGGCGACTATTTCACGCGCTGCGAAGCTGGGTATTACTTGCCATTTTACGGCCGGCTTCTGACCGTAACCCCCAACTGGACACACGAGGACCGTCAAAAAGACTGTACCATTTCCGATGCCAAGAACCCCCGAACCCCCCTCCCCAACCCGCGCGGACCAAAGGCTATAGCCCACCGGCCTCGGCGACTATTTCACGCGCTGCGCCGCTGGGCATTTCTTGCCATTTTAGGGCAGGCTTCTGACCGTAGCCTCCCACTGGGCACACGAGGACCCTCAAAAAAACTGTACCCATTTCCGACGCCCAGAGCCCCCGAACCCCCCACCCCAACCCCGCGGACCAAAGGCTATAGCCCGCCGGCCTCGGCGACTATTTCACGCGCTGTGCCGTTGGTCATTTCTTGCCATTTTAGGGCAGGCTTCTGACCGTAGCCTCCCACTGGGCACACGAGGACCCTCGAAAAGACTGTACCCATTTCCGACGCCCAGAGCCCCCGAACGCCCCTCCCCAACCCCCGCGGACCAAAGGCTATAGCCCACCGGCCTCGGCGACAATTTCACGCGCTGCGACGCTGGGCATTTCTTGCCATTTTAGGGCAGGCTTCTGACCGTAGCCTCCCACTGGGCACACGAGGACCGGCAAAAAGACTTTACCCATTTCCGATGCCAAGAACCCCCGAACCCCCGTCCCCAACCCCCGCGGACCAAAGGCTATAGCCCACAGGCCTCGGCGACTATTTCACGCCCTGCGCCGTTGGTCATTTCTTGCCATTTTAGGGCAGGCTTCTGACCGTAGCCTCCCACTGGGCACACGAGGACCCTCGAAAAGACTGTACCCATTTCCGACGCCCAGAGCCCCCGAACGTCCCTCCCCAACCCTCGCGGACCAAAGGCTATAGCCCACCGGCCTCGGCGACAATTTCACGCGCTGCGACGCTGGGCATTTCTTGCGATTTTAGGGCAGGCTTCTGACCGTAGCCTCCCACTGGGCACACGAGGACCGGCAAAAAGACTTTACCCATTTCCGATGCCAAGAACCCCCGAACCCCCGTCCCCAACCCCCGCGGACCAAAGGCTATAGCCCATGTGCCTCCGACTATTTCACGCCTCACTGGCATTTCTTGCCATTTTAGGGCAGGCTTCAGACCGTAGCCTCCCACTGGGCATAAGAGGACCCTCGAAAAGACTGTACCCATTTCCGACAGCCAGAGCCCCCGAACCCCCTACCCAACCCCCGCGGACCAAAGGCTATAGCCCACCGGCCTTGAAGACTATTTCACGCGCTGCGCCGCTGGGCATTTCTTGCCATTTTAGGGCAGGCTTCTGACCGTAGCCTCCCACTGGTCACACGAGGACCCTCGAAAAGGCTGTACCCATTTCCGACGCCCAGAGCCCCCGAACGCCACTCCCCAACCCCCGCGGACCAAAGGCTATAGCCCACCGGCCTCGGCGACTATTTCACGCGCTGCGCCGCTGGGTATTTCTTGCGATTTTAGGGCAGGCTTCTGACCGTAGCCTCCCACTGGTCACACGAGGACCCTTGAAAAGACTGTACCCATTTTCGACGTCCAGAGCCCCCGAACGCCCCTCCCCAACCCCCGCAGACCAAAGGCTATAGCCCGCCGGGCTCGGAGACTCTTTCGCGCGATTCACCGTTGGACATTTTTTTCCTTTATAGGGCAGGCCTCCGACCGTAGGCTCCCACTGAGCACGCGAGGCTACTCAAAAAGCCTAGACCCATTTCCGATGGCCAGAGTCCCTAAACCCCCCTCCCGAACCCCGGTGGAACAGACGCTAGAGCCCACCGGCCCCGGCCACTATTTCGTGCACTACTGGCATTTCGTGCCATTTTAGGGCAGGCTTCTGACCGTAGCCTCCGACTGGCCACACGAGGACCCTCGAAAAGACTGTACCCATTTCCGACGGCCAGATCCCCCGAACCCCCTACCCAACCCCCGCGGACCAAAGGCTATAGCCCATCGGCCTCGGCGACTATTTCACGCGCTGCGCCGCTAGGCATTTCTTGCCATTTTCGGGCAGGCCTCTGACCGTAGCCTCCCACTGGGCAGACGAGGACCCTCGAAAAGACTGTACCCATTTCCGATGACCAGAGCCGCCGAACCTCCCTCCCCAACCCCCGCGGACCAAAGGCTATAGCCCACCGGCCTCGGCGACTATTTGACGCGCTGCGACGCTGGGCATTTCTTGCCATTTTAGGCCAGGCCTCTGACCGCAGCCTCCCACTGGGCAAACGAGGACCCTCGAAAAGAATGTACCCATTTCCAACGGCCAGAGCCCCCGAACCCCCTACCGAACCCCCCGGACCAAAGGCTATAGCCCACCAGGCTCGGAGACTCTTTCGCACGCTGCGCCGTGGGACATTTCTGGCCTTTTTAGGGCAGGCCTCAGATAGTAGGCTCCCACTGAGCACGCGAGGCTACTCAAAAAGACTAGACCCATTTCCGATGGCCAGAGTGTTAGTCATATGCCCTAAAAGCCAATCGAATGGTATTTGCTTTTTAAGGAATTAATGTATTTGATTAGCATTTTGATATTTATAAAATGGCAATGTTATCAACATTCATTTATTAATGTAATGAATATAGTCCAAGAAGTAAAATAGTTAAGGAACACATTCTCGAGTTTGTCGAAAATATGAAACGTGTATCCTTTGTACTATACTTCTAATAAATAGTTCCCTAGTGGTGGATTTATGATTGACTCATAAACCCCTATAAACACCAGTACGTGTTATGACTCATTTATGGTATGTGATACTAAATTGGATGGTGAGTTTCATATCATTGACATGAGATGTTAAGTCAAACACATAGGTACTTGTTGCAAGAACGAGTTTACTGAACTTGACCAAATATAATAAGTCATATGGTTTTGAGTGTTAATGACTTATTATACATTGTAATAGACACTATGTTTAGTAATGGTCTTTAGACCTGAGGCATCACAGATATCTTGTACATAGACATCTCTGATATGTGAAAGCATAAAGATTGATTCCTAATCAAGGAAGAGATCTAGCAATAGCTGTCATGGTTGGCTATGTATGGAGATAAGTGTATGGCCAAGATGGAATTCATCACTTTATAATATACAAAAAGGATGTCCCAGTGAGATAATATGAATTGGCATGAGAAATCCTTGGCCAAGGTGAAATATGTTTGAAGGAGTTCAAATTATATTTTCATGCCAAGTTCATTTAGATTTATTTTGAGATAAAGCATAAATGCTTAACACACTAAACCATAAGCCGTGCTTTACTCTGGACATAGATGATGAAGAGACCAAGACATAAAGATACAATGGAATAGGTTCTATAGATCCACCAATTCTTGTTATTTGGATGGTTGTGAACATCGCTAGGTGTCACTCATGACTTGTAGAAACCTTAAGATCATTATTGGTAAAGCGTATTACCAATGTATCTTAAAGTCATTAAAAAAGTTCTAATTGATGACTAAAGAGTTTAGCATCATTTAATGAATAAAGAGTTATCATTAAATAGTTCTACTACCTTATAACAAAGAACCTAAAAGGTCACACACATAATAGAAATGAAAAAGGAGTTACTAGAAGAATGAGAGGTTAAATTTCCTAATTTTAGGAAAATCGGTATTTATATTATAATTCATTAAGAATGAATGTATATAAATATTTATATATCTTAAATATGATTTAAGATAGAAATTTAGATGTTCTATAAATAGTTTAAGGAACAACATAAATTTCATAAATCCTCAATTAAACATTATGTACAATATCGAGTACGTAAAATGACCATTTTGGACATGTTCCGGTTCATAAATGATTATGGACTTCTAGACCAATTTTTGGGTTTAGAATTTTGGGCTTTTATTGGACCTAATATGGATTAGGAGAATGCATAAGAACATGTCACAAAAGAAGCCCACAATTAACCATTTGATTTGATCAAAATTGGTTTAATTAATTAAAGACAAAATTAATTAATTGAGGCATTTATTTATTCAAAATATTTTGATTGAATAAATTATTGAAGTGATAAGATCACATTCAATAAATAATGGCTAAGTGGGTGGGTCAAGGACATGATAATGTTTAATGCCATTATTGATAAGATAAGGGTGGCTTTAGTTGGTGAAATGAATTATCATGAACTAGCATTCATGTTTCTTCATTATCTCTCTCATTACCAAACGAAATTGAGTGATTCAAAATCCTATGAACTCCTAGAACATTTCTAAGTGTGGAATAATTAGAGGCATCACAATTGGGGTGCTTTAAGGATCTCAAATCGTGGCAAAACAGAAGCTATTCGTGCAGTGCTCTATTTTCTGGACAGTGTTCGTAGCTTGCTGTTTTCTGTCAATTTCTCCTACCTCACGAAGTCGTTTTTGAAACTACAAGTGAGGTAATTAAACTTCAATCTTTCCTCTTGATTTTTCATTTTTGAATGAAGCCGATCCGAGGTCTCTAGAGCTTCCGCCATCCGTTTTAATTTTACTGCGCAAAAGTTGCGTTTTTAGAGACCTCATGGACAAATGTTGTCCTTCAAGAGTGGTATCAGAGCCATCTTCATTCAATCTTGAATTTTTAAAGCATGATTTATGTTATTTCCATTTATAATAGCATGAAGGATGATCATGGAAAGACCTAGATATTTTATGATATATTTATGTCATGTGATGGTTGAATATATGCATGATTATGTGAGCTATTGATTTATTTGTTGATTTGGCCGTTTTTTAAAGGCTTAAATGGTTGTAATATTTTTAAATAGGGACTTGCATGTCCCTCCCTCTATGAAGATCTGATTGTATCCCATTACCCCTAAATTTGTATCCCGATTCTTCAAAATATGTAATTTCTACAAGATGATTGTACAAAGAGGGACTATTTAATTTACGATGCCTTGGAGCAAGAAGACTTTATGGATTGTTGCAGCACTTCCAATGATATTTTGGCCTCTCAAATAGAAATTAATAATTGTAATAATTTGAGGCATGAGATGTCTCATAATCATTATTGCTTGCTTGATACCTAGGGACCTTAAAACCAAATTTGGCTCAAATTGGTTTTATTAGAAAATTCCATGATCATCCTTGATAAGTTTGTCTATAATATGCATGAGATGTATATTAGGGTGCTTAGACATATTTGATTATTAAGAATGGAATAACATGCTAAAAGTGAGACCTTAATAATGACCAAATACTCCTATTAAAATAATCATAATTATTGTTGTTGTAATGATGGATATTAAGAATATCTATCATGGCCTACTAATATCAATGGAATGTTTAAAATATTTTATGCGTCATTAGTTGTCATGGATACATGGGCTACTCATTCATTAAAATGTTGAAAACAAACCATATATCATATGATGATGCATAATTCATATATTAAGCTACCAAGAACTGTGTGAGGTTAGTAAGATGTTTTGAATTATGCAAGGGTATTAGAACTTAACTAAATCATTTATACTAAGAATCATATGTGAGGTATTAATGATTTAGAGGTCAAGAATAATCGGTACATGCATGAGATGCATTTGGTAAGAGTTACCTACTCATTATAATAAGCCAAGAACTTAGTGAGGTAAACTTAAATTAATGAGAATTGATTCTCGCTAGAAACTTTTACCAATGAGAGTTTCCGCTTTCTTGCATATGGAGTGTAAATGAAATGATAAAATAGTGGAGGTGCTATTTGGTTTAAAGACCTAAATCAAATAGATCATAATAAATAAAATGTTAATAATTTATATTTTCTGCAGAAATATTTAATAATGAATAATCCGCTACACGACCGATAACTACCGCTTGACGGACCCACCACGCTTGATTGTTCTGTAAATTTAAGAATTGTTCTTAATTATGAGAAAATTAGCTATGTTCTTGATACACCCAAGCCAAATATAATTCCCGAGGGTGCAAGTGAGGCGTAACGTGTCACTTATCGTAAGTGGCAAGATGATGACCCAAGTGCTAAAAGCTATATATTGGCATCAATGTCTAATGAACTACAAAGGCAACATGAAAATATGCCTAATGCAAGTTCCATGATACTTCATCTACAAGAGTTGTATGGTGAACAAAGGTAACAGCTTAGATATGAGATATCTAAGAAACTGTTCAGAATGAGAATGACTGAAGGATCGGTCAATGAGCATGTACTCAAAATGATTGACTACATTGAGCAACTTGAAGCTCTTAATTTCTCAATGGATGGGGAATTAGCCATTGACCTTATCCTACGCCTTGCTGACTCATTCTCTCAATTTATCATGAATTTTAACATGAATAAAATGGAGTACATCGAATCAAGCTAAAGATGCTTAATACTGCTGAAACTTGCATAAAGAAACCAAAAGATGTTATGGCTATGGAAGGGCCCTCAGCTAAAAAGGGTAAAAAGAAAAAGTTTCAACCCAAGTTTAAAGCTGGATTAAGGCATGGAAGGCTAATAAGCCCAATGACAAGGGAAATGTTTCCATTGTGGTAAGGATGGGCATCAAGAGAACTGAAGTTTACTAAATGAAAGTCAAGCCTAAAGAGAATCCTTCAAGGTATGCTCATTATTGAAACTAATATTTCAATCATTCATTCTACTTGATTTTAGATTCACGCAACCACACATATTTGTATGTCAATGCAGGATCCGAAAAGAAGTAAAAGACTTAAACAAGGTGAAGTGTCTCTTAGAGTGGGAAATGGAGCAATGGTCACGCCTCATCTATGTGGACATTTTTTTAAAAATGCCATCCGGGCATGTAATAAGTTTGAATGATTGTTTATTTGTTCCTTCCGCTGTAAGTGAACATAATTTCAATTTCATGTTTATAAAGACAACTATGAATTTTATTTTAGAAATAAAATTTGTAAAATTTATCATGAGAATAAATACGTGCACATGGTACTTAGATAATGATCTATATGTACTAAACATGAAAGAAAATAATGAGCATGTTGTGAATGTAAATACCATAACACATAAACGTGAAAGAGAAGAAATAAGCCCCAAATATAAGTGGCATTTAAGGTTAGTCATATCGGAGAAGATAGAGTCACAAATTGGCTAAAGATGGACCGATAAGTCCATTTGGTTTAACCTTATCCAACTCAGAATCCTGCCTTCAAGGAAAATGACTAGGGCACCCTTCTGGACGCAAGGGCCACCGATTTATTGAACTCATACATATCGATGTATGGGCCATTTAACGAAATGGCAAGGGTGGATATTACTACTCATAACTTTTATCGACGATCGCTCAAGGTATAGTTCAAGATACTTAATGAAGCATAACCAAGCCTTTGAAAAGTTCAAAGAATACCGAAACGAAGAGAGAAACAGATCGAAAAGTTATTAAAACCCCACGATCGATCGAGGTGGTGAATATCTCAAGGAGAATTCACCTTACCTTAAAGAAAATGGTATTATTTCACAATGGACACCTCCAGGCACACCAGAGCTTAATGGAGTATCTGAAAGGAGAAATCGCACATTGTTAGACATGGTGCAATCAATGGTGAGTTATACAGACTTACCAATTTCTCTTTGGGGATATGCTCTCATCGCAAGATATGTACTAAACATGTAGTACCTTCCAAGTCCAGTACTCTAAAATACCATATGAGATATGGCATGGTAAACAACCAAGCCTAAATCATCTTAGGATTTGGGGATGTCCCGCTTTTATCAAGAGACTCAAAAGTGAGAAGTTTGAAAGCGGATAGTGGAGGTTCATTGGATACCCAAAGGAAACTTTGGGTTACTTACTATAATCAATCCGACCAAAGGGTATCGTCAAGAATGCCATATTTCTTGAAAAGAGTTTATTCAAGAAGGTAGACAAGGAAGAAAATTAGAATTTATTGAGAATTTAATGAGAATAAATCCAATGAAGAGCCTGCTCAAGTACAAACACAAGGAACACAAAGAACTCAGAGATCTAGTAGGTAATTCACCCACCGAAAGATATAGTTTACTTCATCGATTTAACGATATATTTTTATCAGCGACATGATCATAAAGATGATCCTATTAGTTACGAAGAGGCAATATCAGATATTGACTCTAAGAAATGGATTGAAGCCATGGATTTAGAAATGGACTCATGAGAACCAACCAAGTCCGACTCTAAGAGATCCACCAAGGTATTATACCCATTTGATGCAAAGTGATCTTCAAGAGGAAGATAGCTTAGATGGAAAGCGTGGAGACCCATAAAGCAAGGTTGGTAGCTAAAGGTTATCACAAATACAAGGTATAGACTACGAGGAAACCTTTTCACCAAGAGCTATGTCAAGTCCATCGTAATCTTATTGGCTATAAAGAAGATACTATGATTACGAGATTTGGCAAATGGATGTCAAAACCGCATTTCTAACGGGTTCATTGAGGAATATATCTATATGATTCAACCTCGTGTTTTTGAATCAAAGACAAATCCTCATATAGTATGCAAGATAAAAAGGTACATTTATGGGCTAAAACAAGCCTCCAGAGTCTGGAACATCCGATTCGATGATGCAATCAAATCGCTTGGTTTCATCAAGAGAGGATGAACCATGTGTTTATAAAAGTGGTCAATGGGAGTGCAATAACTTTCCTTGTGCTATATGTAGATGACATATTGCTTATAGGAAATGACATTGGACAAATGTCTTCTCAAAATTTGGCTTTCTCAAAACTTCTCCATGAAAGACCTGGAGATGCAATGTATATCTTGGGAATCGTGGATTTATGGGATGATCCAAGATCGATTGGTCTATGTCAAGATAAGTACATAGAAAAGATATTAAATAAATTTAATGTGGGATTCCAAAAGGGTTTTATACCTTTCAGACATGGAATTCATCTCAAGACTATGAGTCTTAAAACTTATGATGAGAGAGCGAATGAATAAGATTCCATATGCTCCGCAATGGAAGTCTTATGTATGCTATGTTATGTACTAGACCGATATAGCTCATGCAAAGAGTGTCACTAGCAGATACCGAGTAATCCCGTGAGGAACATTGATCAAGCTAAGAATATCTTCAAGTACTCAAGGACTAAAGATTTATTCTTAACATATGGAGAGGTGAGCTAAAATAGAAGGCTCACAGATTCAGATTTTCAATGATGTAGATGATAGAAAATCTACATCGATTTATATTCACTATCAATGGTGGAGCAAGAAGTCGGAAAAGTTCTAAACAAGCAACCATCGCAGATTCCACCACCGGAATATATAACCGCATCGACGCAAAGAAAAGGTTCGCTTTGACGAGGAAGTTTATTCAACAACTCGAAGTGGTTCCAACCATTATGTTGCCAATCTCAATACATTGTGACAATAATGGGGCTATAGCACAAGCTAAGGAACCAAGGTCTCACCAGAAGTCCAAACACATCGAAGAAGATATCACATTATCGTGAGAAATCATTGGAAAGGTGATGTCACTATGCGTAAAGTAGCCTCCACCGATAACATTGCAGATCCTCAGACTAAAGCACTGAATCAACAACAGTTAGATCGACATCTATAAAAGAAGGTTAGTAGATACCATTGCGAATGGCTTTAGTGCAAGTGGGAGATTGTTAGTCATATGCCCTAAAAGCCAATCGAATGGTATTTGCTTTTTAAGGAATTAATGTATTTGATTAGCATTTTGATATTTATAAAATGGCAATGTTATCAACATTCATTTATTAATGTAATGAATATAGTCCAAGAAGTAAAATAGTTAAGGAACACATTCTCGAGTTTGTCGAAAATATGAAACGTGTATCCTTTGTACTATACTTCTAATAAATAGTTCCTAGTGGTGGATTTATGATTGGACTTCATAAATTCCTATAAACACTAGTATGTGTTATGACTCATTTATGGTATGTGATACTAAATTGGATGGTGAGTTTCATATCATTGACATGAGATGTTAAGTCAAACACATAGGTACTTGTTGCAAGAACGAGTTTACTGAACTTGACCAAATATAATAAGTCATATGGTTTTGAGTGTTAATGACTTATTATACATTGTAATAGACACTATGTTTAGTAATGGTCTTTAGACCTGAGGCATCACAAATATCTTGTACATAGACATCTCTGATATGTGAAAGCATAAAAGATTGATTCCTAATCAAGGAAGAGATCTAGCAATACCGCCATGGTTGGCTATGGAGATAAGTTGTATGCCAAGATGGAATTCATCACTTTATAATATACAAAAGGATGTCCCAGTGAGATAATATGAATTGGCATGAGAAATCCTTGACCAAGGTGAAATATGTTCAAGGAGTTCAAATTATATTTTCATGCCAAGTTCATTTAGATTTATTTTGAGATAAAGCATAAATGCTTAACACACTAAACCATAAGTCGTGCTTTACTCGGACATAGATGATGAAGAGACCAAGACATAAAGATACAATGGAATAGTTCTATAGATCCACCAATTCTTGTTATTCGATGGTTGTGAACACCGCTAGGTGTCACTCATGACTTGTAGAAACCTTAAGATCATTATTGGTAAAGCAACCAATGTATCTTAAAGTCATTAAAAAGTTCTAATTGATGACTAAAGAGTTTAGCATCATTTAATGAATAAAGAGTTATCATTAAATAGTTCTACTACCTTATAACAAAGAACCCAAAAGGTCACACACATAATAGAAATGAAAAGGAGTTACTAAAAGAAGAATGAGAGGTTAAATTTCCTAATTTTAGGAAAATCGGTATTTATATTATAATTCATTAAGAATGAATGTATATAAATATTTATATATCTTAAATATGATTTAAGATAGAAATTTAGATGTTCCATAAATAGTTTAAGGAACAACATAAATTTCATAAATCCTCAATTAAACATTATGTACAATATCGAGACGTAAATGACCATTTTGGACATGTTCCGTTCATAAATGATTATGGACTTCTAGACCAATTTTGGGTTTAGAATTTTGGGCTTTTATTGACCTAATATGGATTAGAGAATGCATAAGAACATGTCACAAAAGAAGCCCACAATTAACCATTTGATTTGATCAAAATTGGTTTAATTAATTAAAGACAAAATTAATTAATTGAGGCATTTATTTATTCAAAATATTTTGATTGAATAAATTATTGAAGTGATAAGATCACATTCAAATAATGGCTAAGTGGGTCAAGGACATGATAATGTTTAATGCCATTATTGATAAGATAAGGGTGGCTTTAGTTGGTGAAATGAAATATCAAGAACTAGAAATCATGTTACTAAATAATCTCTCTAAGAACAAAAAGAAATTGAGAGATTCAAAAACCTATGAACTCCAAGAACATTTCTAAGTGTGGACTAATTAGAGGTATCACAATTGGGGTTCTGTAAGGATCTGAAATCGTGGCAAACAGAAGCTGTTCGTTCAGTTTTATATTTTATGGACAATGTTGGTTGCTTTATGTTTTCTGTCAATTTCTCCTACCTCACGATTTCATTTTTGAATCTACACGTGAGGTAATTAAACGTCAATCTTTCCTCTTGATTTTTGTTTTGAATGAAGCCGATCCGAGGTCTCTAGAGCTTCCGCCATCCGCTTTTAATTTTACTGCACAAAAGTTGCGTTTTTAGAGACCTCATGGACAAATGTTGTCCTCACAGAGTCTAAACCCTCCCGAACTCCCTGAACAGACGCTATAGCCCACCGCCTCAGGACTATTTCGTGCGCCGGTATTTCTTGGCATTTTAGGGCAGACCTCAACCGTAGCCTCCCACTAGGCACACGAGAACCCTTGAGAAGACTCAGACTCCATTTCCACGCCTGCACTTCCCCGATCCCCCAACCCCAACCCCTCATGGAGCAAAGACTATAGCTCACGCTGCCCTACGCTTACTTCACGCTACTGGCTACTGGCATTTCTTGGCATTTTGGCAGGTTTCTGACCGCACCTCCCACTGGAACACGAGGACCCTCGAAAAGACTGTACTCCATTTCGATGCCTGTAGCCCCAACCCCCTCCCCAACCTCATGGGACCAAAGGCTATAGCCCACTGCCCCGCTGACTATTTCTGCACTGCGCCGCGGGGCATTTCGGCTATTTAGGGCAGGCTTCTGACCGTAGCCTCCGACTGGCCACACGAGGACCCTCAAAAGACTGCACCCATTTCCCGACGGCCGTATCCTCAACCCCTACCCAACCTCAAGGACTAAAGGCTATAGCCCACCGGCCGAGACTATTTCACAAGGCCCCACTGTGGGTACTTTTCTTGCCTTTTTAGGGCAGTGGTCTCACCGCAAGCTCCCACCCGAGCACGCGAGGTACTCAAAAAGGCTAGACTCCATTTCCATGGCGGCCGAGTCCCAAACCCCTCCCGAACCCCCGTGGAATAGCGCTTATAGCCCACCGCCCGTGACTCATTTCTGTGCTGCAAGGCGCGGTGAGTATTTGCCATTTTAGGGCAGACTCTGACCGTAGCCTCCCACTAGGCACGCCGAGAACCCTTGAGAAGA